>PPIM02000003.1:0-600000 GCA_003705435.2 Saturnispora zaruensis | reverse complement strand
TGCGACGAAAAGGGTAAGCCAAGGAACTTTGAAAAGGTCAAAACCTCTTTGCAAACCGTTAACGACACCTTGGATTCAGTGTTTTTCCAAAACGGGGCCCTCTGCGTTACTAACGACCCAGATTCCGTGGATTTGTATGAACGGACACTCAAAAACGCCAGAGGTAAAATAACAACCTTGTGCACCCAGCTCAACTGTCTCAAACTCTTTAACGACCTAGACAGAGCTTCGCAAACTGCAATTGGCAAGACACCCGACAATCACATAACCGGCGACGATACCGATTTATGGTAGTTTACACTCTTTTCTATCTTTATTAACGTTTATATAATGTTTACCTTTAATGACTTCTATTTAATTTTTATCCTAGTTTACTCCTGCAAATGATTTTCAATGTTGAAGTTCACATCTCTAGAAAACTTCTCAACAATGTTCCAATGCACATTGCATTTCCACTTGCTTTGCCCCCCAATGGTGTCCCCCATTGGCAGCTTAATTATAATTCGCAACGCTGAAAGCGATGCTAGTTCATTCATTAACCCAACATCATTTATCAATGGTTCCTCACTGCCTTCGTTCTCTTGCCATATAGATTTCAAAATAGCCAACAATCTCTCAATTTTAAACGGTTGCGCCACTGCCATCTCCCTTCTAAACACACCTTCTGATTTATTAAGCTTGGCTCTTTTCATATTCCTCCTCTTCCTGATCATAGATGTATTGCCACTGCTATTCTTTGTAAAATAAACTGTATCATACTTTGCATCATTGTAAGACGCTAGGAACGAAGCAATGATCAAATACTTGATTTTCTTCGACAAGTCAAAATCAGATTCATTTGTTTGATCCAAATTGTCAAGTAATTTTGTCAATAATGGATCTTGGTCATATTTGTCATCAATCAACTGTTTATGCGTACTTTTAAAATCTCTAAACACAACGCTTTCTTCACTTAACATGTCCTTGTTCCTTAAAAAGGTACTTAGTATATCATTATTACCAGGAAAGTATCCTCCATTCCTAACGATAGGGTCTAAAAATACAGGCCAAAGCCTTTTTAATATCGGTTCAATGATCTCTATACTTGTTCCAAAGTACTCTCTATAAGTATCCACCATTAGCGCAACAAACTGTCTGAATATCTGAACTCTCTTTTGAACAGTAACTGAATTGTTCATTATCCCTGTCAATAAATCTATTGGCCATGCTGAATCAATTAGTAAACCCGATAATATATTTTTTAATTCATCAAGTGAATATGGCTCAAATTTTATGATCGGTATGGAACTTGTCTGTAAGTTCAACGTATCACTTCTAGTGCATATCATAACAAAACTTAAGCCATTTGTTTCTTCACATTGCTCGTGTAACTTGCTTAAACAAAAATTCAAGTTTGAAATATCCTCCTGCTGTGGTAGTGTATCAATTTTGTTTAAAATAAAAACAAATGGCTTTTTCAACCTATCGCCTGGTATACTTGCCATCAATTGTTTTATACAACCTGGAAAGCTTTGAATACCCTCACAAGTTGAAACGTCTTTTTCAATTTGGGTATATTTCAGTTTGAAATGAATAATCAACTCCTTTAAAATCTTTCTCAGTACATCTCTAGCCGATATACAATATTGGCAGTCTATTTCAGCAAATGAGATACCATGATTCCTTTCTAAATAACTTAAATAATGCGTTATTGTATATGTCTTGCCACTTGATTTAGCTCCTTCTAAAACTAATGTAGGCCTCATCATTTGCATATCTGGTTGAAGAAAACAACTCAAAAGTTCCAATTCTCTTGTCTTACTTGGAATCTCGCTATGTAAAATGTTCATTTCCTCCTTCTTCAGCATCGTTAACTACTTTATGGATCACTTTTACAATAGTAAGTTATAAAAGATTCAAGCTTTTTTTTTTTTTACTCAGCATGTTATAACAACTTATAAACCTATTAGACACTGTGATACGGCATACCTTGTGAAAATATCACTGCTTAACTAAGGTAAAGCCATCGAAGCAAAAGCAGAAGTCAAATTCTCCCTTTCAAGCCCTTCATAGGAGTTCAGTGTTTTGGATTTACTTAACATCTCAGATCTGTACCTTTCGTAATAAACATTATGGGTATTCTCTTTCAAATCCTGAAGGCAGGCGCCTAATAAACAAGTTCTGAGGATAAGAAAATCAGAGTGGCTAGGATCGTCAACTCTAATGATTCCATGAGGGACAGTTCTAACTTTATACTCAACTTCATCAATAATTCTTTTTTCAGTACCGGAAATCATAGCAAAAGGAACCATTTGCATAATGGACTCACTTTCCTCTTCTTCAATTTCATCAAAGCAAGTAGAAAAGTCGTATATTTGAATTTTGTTTGCTTTAATGTCACTCGCAATCAACTTTCTGTTTAAAGCCGTTTCTTCACAAGTCAAAGAATCAGCTTTAGCAATAATTGGAATAATATTACACCTGCTTGACAATTCTTTCAAACAAAAAATGTCTAAGGTACTTAGGCCTTTAGAAGTTGGTCTAATGAAATACAAAACTGCGTGAATACGTGTATCTTTAAATTTTAAATTTCTTTTAATTCTACACTCTTCATTGAGAATGCTTTCAAACTGATCTTCAAGATGTTGAATGATTTTATTGGTTGAGGTGTCATTGTTGACATAGTCACCAAACCCTGGGCACATGGTAATATCAAGAGAAATTTGCGTGTCACCTTCGCTAAGTTTTGTATGGTGAGTCTCAATGACCAGTTCTGCTGGCGACGGTTGACATGTTGGAAGAAGATTTGCGTCACATAGTGTATTAACAAACGTTGACTTTCCGGTTCCAGTTTCGCCTAGTAGAAGAATCGATAACTGTAGACCTTTTTTTAAAAACTTTCTCTTCCTGATCTCTTCAGCAGTAAGCTATTGTAATCACATAAAGCATGTTATCAACATTAGTACTCAGATTTTATAGTTGGTATATAGATTGTACAATTTTATATTGAGATGGCAACATACAAGGTTAGCAGGCTGTGATGATGCTTTATGAACAGAAGCCATCATTATTAGATTATAATTAAGAGCTGGAGCCAAAGGAACAAGGCAAAGCAATGAATGCAACTTTGTCTAAGAAGGGCAACATATTTTCAGCACGACATTGACTTAATGATGTCATTTTGAGTCAATGGTGGCAGAAATGGTAAGACCTGCAACTGTCTGTCAATTTTGTTTCCAATGGAGCCTAGCTTTTCGATAGCATTCAAACATTGTCTTATGTCATCTTGGCCTACTTTTAGTTTTGTTTTGAAGATATCCTTTTTGATTTCTATTTGCAGCTTATGACTTGAATATATTAATACAGTACCACATATCACCTCAACGGGGAACATCAAGACCAATGGTAGTCTAACTAGAACTTCTAAATAGTTGATACAGTTGGCGCACAAAACTCTGGCTTGCTTATCCCATTCCAGATCACTATTCAAGGATGGCAAACCTGGATCAAGCTGAACTCCTAGCACTTCCGACGTTAAAACATATGGGTTTATCACTGACACATCGAATTGGAAAGTTTGGAGCATTGTCTCTTCCAACTTAACAATTAGATCTTTCCACTGCCAATATATTTTAGATTCTTCATCGATGACTTCCCTACTACCTGTAGCTATTCTGGCACACACTTTTATGACATCACTAAGCTTTCTTCTACACTCTTCTGTTTTGCATGCTATGAAAATGCATGTCGTTCCAACCTCATAATAATGATAAGACAACATGTTATGCTTCATATAAAATCGATGAAAATAAGTGGACGCAGTCACTGCAACGGATCGGGATAGCTTTAGATATCTACAGCTGTTGAATATAAAATAAACACCCTTGATCCTTTTGATGATTTCATCCATAAAAGGAATTCTTCTTTTAGGATTTGGATCAATTCTAGAGGGTGACTTAAACTCAAGTTCATCCAAGCTATACATCCATGATTCCATTGGAATGTCAATCAAGCCATTCCAATACTGATCATAATTAAACTTGGCTCTAGGTGCCATTTCCGATTTTTGATCAAAAGGAGAGCCAGTGTTTAAGGCGATTAGTATCCAGGGAAAATTTTCAGTCTACGCAGCTTAATGATTCAACCTACATAAAATTGTTTTTGTATTATATTATAACAGTAACGGGTAGTTTATATTAATAAGTGGTTAACCGGTGATTTCATCCATCTTACGTGTAACGTAATCGAGAATGAAACTTTGTTCGACAAGATCATCGAAACGTGAAAAATGGCGCTCAGTATACGGAACTATTCCGTCAATGTAAGTCATGGCACCCTTGACTTGGCATAACTTGTCTAAGTCACATTCTTTAAGAATAACACGAACCAACTTCTGTGCAACTTCAAAAAGCTTGGCGTTTGTGTTCCAATCCCTGATTCTTTTTAACAACAAAAGAATCTTGTCATCTTCTAGCTGTCCAATTTTCTTTTCAAGCTCAAAGGAACCAATGATTGACTCTGGATCGTCATTTTTGGCAATACACTCTTTGACAACATTATATAGTCTCATTGGATGATCAAGATCCAAGGCAAGAAGAAATGCCTTGACCCAGTTACCGTTTCTGATACAGTTCACCAAGTCCTGTTCCTTTTCGACAAGAATCTTCTTAGCAGCATCAGCTTCGGCTCTGGTTTCATCTGTGTTATCTTGCCAGATAGTGATGGCACCATCCGCATCTGCAGTAATGAACTCTTCACCATCGTTTTTAACACCAAGTGCCCAGATTCTATTATCATGGTTATCCAATGTGTTTACACACTCACCAGAGCTAACTTCCCAAATTTTGATTAGACCATCAGCGGCAGCACCCACAATATACTGATTTTTTGTCAAAAATGTACACCTCTGAACAGAGTTAGACATTCCTTCGTAACTTCTGATACAGCTTTGATCCTCTAAATTCCAAACTCTAACCGTACGATCACCTGATGCTGTCACAACTAACCTATCATACGCACAAAATCTAATGTCATAAACACCTCTTTTATGTCCTTCCAAAATACCAAGCGCTTCACCTGCTTGTAAATCCCAAATTTTTGATGTTTTGTCATGTGAAGCGGTAGCAAGGAAATCATTGTTTGGAGAAACGTCAATTGCATGAATGAATTTGTCATGAGCCCGTCTGGTGTAATCTGAAGTTTTCACAACGTGGAGCTCGTTACTGATATGCGGTTTTGGAACAGTCCATTTTTTGATTGTCAAATCTTCGGAACCTGTGATTAGAAATTTTGGGTATCCATCGATTGGTGTTCTTGGTAAGGCAACAGAAGTCACTGAACCAACGTGACCTTCAAAGACAGCGTAACATTCGAACTTTGATTCAGAGTCATCCCATTTCCAAAGTCTAGCAGTTTTGTCTTTTGAAGCAGTGGCAAGCCATATACCATCGACTGTGGCATCAAGCATATTTAATAAATCTGTGTGAGCTTCGTATAGTTGCATATCCAAAGGAGCATTGTAGATATCAACAACTCTTAAAGCAGGTGAGTTTGTGGCAAGCGCTAGCAACTTCTTTTCGGGACCAACGTATCTAATATCTGCAATGGTTCCGTGATTACCAGCCATTGTCCTTGAAATTGGGATTATATGCTTGGTTTCGTCGAGATCACACTGAAGATCCAAATCCATTATAGTTTGGTCTGATAGTACGATTATCAATTCGTTATTTTCCAACTGGAGAACATCAGTAATTGAGAGCTCTTCACTTGTTTCTACTGGTGCTTTGGTCTGTGCAAAAAGTTGTTCACCTTCAATATCCCATAGCTTCAATACACAGCTTTCACCAGCTGTGTATAAATACTCTTTATCTTCAAACTCTACAAAACCTGCTGACTCCATTGACAAATTTAGGGGAATTGATTTTACTTCTTTATACTTCATGTTTGGATTGTACAGCATAACTAAGTTGTCTCTACCCGCAGTAACGAAGAGAGAACCTGATTTGTTAAAATTGACACCTCTGACAGTAGCAGCATGTTCCTTACTGGTAAAAATGGCTTTTCTTTTGACCAAATCCCACACCTTGACCATACCCATAATATCACCAGAAGCTAATCTCCAGTTCTTGGAATTGAAGTCACCGTAAAAGCTTAAAGCAGATAAAGTTGATCCGTGACCTTTCAAGCTGTGTGTTATAAACAACTTTTCCACATCATACACCAAAACACTACCATCTGTCAACCCAAATGCAAAAAGAGAGGATGTGTTATCCACAGCTGAAATAAATGAAGCTGCTGATAGTTTAAAAGATTTGATAAACTCACCATTTGTGACATCAAAAACCTTCAGCTGATGCGCAGTGGAGTCTCTAGATGTGGCAATCGCTAGTTTCAAACCATCTGGTGTCATTCTCAATGTTGTGATGTCACTGCCGTCTCCTTGGATTGAATGTATTATTTGATTAGAGAATCTATCAATGACAATAACGTCTTGAGCTACTGCCGTTGCCTGTAGCCTTCCATCACTGGAAATCGTTACATTTGACGCACTAGCATAGAACGGCTCTATGTTAATGTTCTTATACGTTCTCTGCGCTGGTACTTCCATACTATAGGACCTGATTATGCCTCTTTATTCAATAAAAGTGAAAAATTATTTCTTTTAGGAAAAAAGTTCAAAATTTTTTTTCGGTCAGATCTATAGGCTCATGTGCTCATTAATACAGTAGAGAATCTGGAAATATTTGCTTGTGTTTAAGCAATATTTGAAGTAAAGTTATGTTGTAGTAAAGAAAAAAACAGAAAGTATTTTAAATGTGTTTTTTGTAATTTGAACTACAAATAGGTCCTGTTTGGCGCAAATTAAAGGAGTTGGGTATTCAAAAGGATAGTAGCACCAATAGATACTGCTATTAAGTGAGTTCATGTACCCATCAGACTGAAGACTGTTGAAAATACTTTTGAAGTAAAAGTTACTCTGCAATCCCATTTGCTTGTTGCACAAGCACTAGTTTATTGACAATTTCTACAGTTTACAATAAACTTAATCAATACCTCTGATCCCTTCGATTCCAAAATCTCAAACTGTATCACTATTACCCAAAAATTTAACTCCATCAAATTAACCACCTATCTTGACAAGCACCTTTGTTTCCTGTTCAAAAGTCAGTAAACTTACATTTATCACGTGACTAAACTTCAAAATTTTTTTTCACACTTTTTTTCCTCTCCTTGAAAAATTTCCAAACTCAATTTTTCACTGAGTCTTATATAGGGAAAAGGAATAGAAACAGCAATGGTCAGCCCAGTACTACACGTGAAGACGTTTAACAACGGTAGATTTAACACCTGCAAGGTGAACATTGATTCCAGCGCACTTTTGGAGCTTATCGATGCGGTTTACTCGGACAACGCGTCTAACACGAAGGTGATTGGTACCCTTCTTGGTTCTCGTTCAGACGACGGTTCAGAAGTGAGCGTTAAGACTTCATACATTGTGCCATTGAAGGAGGAAAATGGCGACTTGGCATTCCAAGATGCGCATCACCGCTCTACCTTGCAGCTGTATAAGAAGTCGAACTCAGATTTAAATGTTGTCGGTTGGTTCTCCACAGACGCCAATATTGATACGTACACGGGTCTCGTGCACGACATCTACAACAAGGCTGCGTCATCGAACGCCGTTTTGTTGACGATCCAGCATAGAGACGCTGACGGTGCCATCATTGCGCCAAAGATCAACACTTTCACATCAGAGGCAATCGGGCTCCCATCCACGTCCAACCTCGTCCACTCCTTGGGCATTGACAAATCAGGTGCACACGTTTTTACGCCTATTCCAAACGAAATCATTGGTACCCACGGCGAGCTCACCACCCTCAAATTCATTTCAAACGCTTCAAAGGAACCTTCCAGCACCTTGACTGTTTCAAACGAAGCAGAACTCAAACAGTTACAGGCCTCTATCCAGAAGTCAATTAACATGGTCAAAATATTGAAGGAGTACGTTTCACGTGTCTCCAGCGGTGAAATCAAGGGTGATTCTCAGATCGCTAACCTTCTTACATCTACTCTCAAGTATCAGCTCTCCGAGTCTCAGGTTTCCAGACTCAGGAGTGCCTTTGAAACTGATGCCAACGACTCTCTTGTTTTGGAATATTTGACCTCCTGCCTCAAACAACAGTTGGAACTGTCTGCTAAACTCACCAACTTCGTTCTTCCGGAAGAAGCTCTCAACTTATAGTTTAGATTTTGTTGTCTATTATATATATTGTTTTAACTTTTTTTTCTACCCAAATGTAGCTACATTCTTTTTACACAAATTCACCGGCTCTAGTGGCTACATTAATGCTACAACTGTCCGATCTTGCCATATCAATCATCTAGATCTGTTATTCCATCAGCACAGCCTGAAAAATGGAACTTTTTTAAAAGGAGTTGAAAAAAAAATTTTTTATGATATAAGAGGATTAATAACATTTTTATTTAGATTAAAGACGTACATAGGAATCATTGCAAGGACAATGAAAGGCTCAAAGTCACCTAAGAAGTCTGCCTCGAAATCAATTGCAAATAAGGGGCGAAAAACTACCTCAAAACGGGTGGCCAAGAAGGGACCCATACCGAGATCAAATACGTTTGGTAAAAGAGACGATTCAGTGCAATCAAGCGAAGACGATAGTGATGATGATAGCGACACCAGTATAGAGGACTTTAATCCGGGCCAGCGCCCCAGGTACTCAAATTCAGAGTCCTCAGATTCATCAGACTCATCATCGGACTCCTCTAATGATGACGATCTTTATCTTAACAAGACCGAGAATGGTAATAATCTTACAAATAACAAGAAATTTAATAGGAGACAAAGCTTCAATAGGAAAGGCAGCATGGCATTGTTGTCTTCTGATGATGACGATAACTATTCCTCGTCATCAGAAGAGGAAGATGTCGATTACGTTCAGTTAACGAAGCAAAGACGAATGAAAGCAATGAAGGCTGTAAAAGGACTGCAGACAAAGGAAAGCAATAGTAAGATGGGAACAGAGTCTGCAGAAGAGGGTGAAGTATTTGAAAATACCGATTCCGAATTAGACGATGACCTAGTTGATGCTGTGATAAAAAAGGAAGAAAAGAAATTAGACAGTCTAGATAATAATAACGATTTTTCCAGCCAAATAGAAGATTATGATGATGACTTGGCTGAATTGGATTTTGATTTTGATTTCAACGAGGATGAAGAAGACGAGTGCGATTCAGTTTTCAATAACTCAAGGTCTCAGACTCCCAAAGCTTGTGAAGAAGACGTTGGTGAAATTGTTGATGATATAAGCGTACGTCACCACAGTACTGCTAAAGAAGACATCCACGTTCAAATGAAGGTTCCGAAATTCGAAGACAAAGAAATTAACTCTGACGATGATTATTCAATTGATAAAGATGAACTTATTCAAACATTAATGATTGATAACGACGAATCAGAATTGCATATCGAGGGAGATGAGTCTGAAGAAGACGTGTTTGATAAATTAGCTGCTACGAGAAAACAGTACACCCCAGGAAGTGAAAAGGACATAATGACAACACCAGATGATGACGATATAAGTGATGCTGACAGCGACAAATTAATGGCATTGGAAACAAAAGCGATGGTTGATGACTACTACGAAAGTCAAACAAAAAAGCTACTCCGAAGAGGTTCCATTTACCGAGCGGGAGCAGCTATTGATAACGATTTGGAACTCGATAGATTAGATAATTTCGAAGATATGTTTCCAAAACAACAAGCATTTAGGAGAAGGTCTTCAATCTTAGACCAATCCTTATTGTCTTCGAGTGATGAAGATGGATTGTCAAAGTTCAGGTCCAGACTAAAAAGTAAGAAAAGTAAAAAGAGTTCTAAGAAGGCAGATATAATAAAGATGTTAGGGACAGTTGAAGAAGTTTATTCTGATGCAATTGACTCTGACTCTTGTGATGACACTAATCTAGTTTTAAACATTTTAACAAGAGGGGATTCCGATGATAATGATACTTCAAGCCTAAACGATGGTTATAAATTTGATGTATCTTTGATCAGTGATGATGAAACAGATGAGGATGTTTCCTTACCAAAACTAAGTACCAAGAAGCATTTAGGATCCAAACATGCCAAAGAGGTTTTATCATCTAGTTCTTTTGGGTTTGGTGCTCCCCCATTGGGTACTTTCACTACTAAGAAGCCGTTCAGTGTTATTGATGGTATCTCAACGAGGTTTGTTCAGCCATTTGAATCGCCGCGTAAGGCAAAACTAGATAGATTGAAGCAAAATGCGCAACCAGCAGACCAGAATGATCCTTTAGCGTTAGATGAGTTACTAAATATTGAAGAATTTGAAGAGGACAAGGATGACGATCCTTTTAATGATCCAGCTCACGATCATGAGACTAACGATAAACTGCAAGAAATGTTTGGTGAGAGGCACATTCCATTGACTGCCTTCAGAAATAAAGGACTCGTAAATAAGTATCAAATGAATGGCGTTGAAGCTTTGAACAGCTCTAAGTATTCGTATCCAGAAAAGAAAGCTAAACGGAAAATCAGTAAAAGAGTCAAAATTAAGGAGGATAACAATAACAGCGAACTGAAAGTGAAATCGTCCGCAGCAAAGGCGCCGGCTGGTCCTGTGCCAATCCATTCCACTAAAGGTGTAGTTATCAAAAAGGACCCCACTGATGCTACTAAGGAGACTGCAGCTAAAAAACCTAGAGGTTTATCTTTGAGCATACCTAATATAGACGACTACGTGATCAGCAACCAGGAAGATATCAATGGATTTGCAGCCTTTGCCAGTGACGATGAAAATGATACCTTTGGTGCTCTGATGGGTGACATTCCCGAGCTTGACGGAGTTGACGAGGTTCTGCTAATTGGCATGGATCCCCTCCTAGACAGTGAACTTGTTAATGACGAGGTGCATCCACGTAAGCGCTCTAGGCGTTCGTCAAGGCTGTCCTTTTCCACCAAAAGTTTCAACAAGAATAGGTTACGGAGAGCTAGTATGGCAGAAGCACAGAGAGAAGGTTTGAGAGCAACCAAAGGTGGCGTTTTTGATGAAGAGATGATGGAGGACGTGGAAGCATTTTTAGTTGACGTTGGTGGCACTGATGAGTTTGGATACCTACTTGGAGCTGAATAATACATACTTCCGTTTATACTTATATTAGCATTTTAATTAAATTCATTGGTTTAGGGAACAAGACTAATTTTCAAGGAACTTTGAAAACAATTCATTTTGACATAGAAAACAGAAAAATATAACACAAAGCAGCACATTTAACATAGAAGCTCCGGAGCCGTGCTCCAGGTGCATTCTTCCATATATTCTTCAATTTTATAGGAGCATTGCTTTTTTTTTGACTTGCATTGAAATTTTTCAAGCATAGAAAAATTTTAAGTCCGGAAAGTCTATCATCACAGCTGATTGGCCATTTGTATACTTTCGGTGTTCAGGTAATAGTTATTGGCACATTTCTTTGCAATGTCCTTTGTGCAGAGTATAAGAACATATGCTATGAAAAGCAGTGGGTCAAAATTTGGAGCATTCAAGCCAAAACGGGTCAGTCCTGTGAATGTGAAGAAGGATATTCCCCAGTTTAAGCACACCAACCAGGCACCTCCAAAGACATCACCAGTAGCGCCAAATGTTAAAGAAGAGTATAGCAGAGGTGGCACTAGTGGATTTGGTAAAAAAGCTCTGGCTGGATTTGTTGGATCTACAGCGTTGATTTATGGATATGATAAATTCTTTGGTTATCAGTTGACTGATAGGACGTTTAGATCATTGTATGTTCTGTTACTGCTTTCTTATGACTACAAAATGAATTTCTACGAAGGCAGTGACATTGATGCGCTTCATGAGAGAAATGCCCAACGTCTCTACGATTTGATCATTACCAATAAGGGTCTTTACATCAAGATGGGTCAAATGATTGCTGTTCAGGGCATGATGTTCCCAAAGCACTACCAAGACAAATTCAAGTTGTTGTTTGATAAGGCGCCAACTGAATCTTGGGACACCTGTGAAAGAACATTGCAGTCTGAGTTAGGTAGCGACTATAAGGAGAAGATTTTTCTTGAATTAGACGAAACACCAATTGCGAGTGCCTCTGTTGCTCAAGTTCATAGAGGTGTGTTGAAGAACGGTGAAAGAGTGGCTGTTAAGATTCAGAAGAAGTCCGTTTCGTCTCAAATTGATTCAGATCTGTTCACTTTTAGAGCCGCCATGAGTGTCTACGCCTATGTCTTTGACCTACCTCTCCAAGCAACCATGGACTATGTTAGTGCGAAAATGAGAGAAGAGCTAGATTTCTATAACGAATACGAGAATGCCATGATGATTACGAAGTTGATTGAGAATGACCCGCAGTTTGGCAAGTCTCACGATTACTACATTCCAAAATACTACCAGGACATCTCTGCAAAAAAGATCCTAATCAGTGAATGGATTGACGCAGAGTTGATTGGGCAATACCAGGGCCTAGCTGATAAAGGCTACAATTTGACCACGTTAATGTCTCAAATCACCAGAATTTATGCACGCCAAGTTTTCACGTGGGGTGTTGTCCACTGTGACTTGCATCCAGGTAACTTGATGGTGCGCCATGTGGAAGTTAAAAACAACAACGTCTTTACTCGCTGGCTGTTCAAGACTTACAAGATCCAGCAGTTGGTTATCCTAGACCATGGGCTTTATGAGCACTTTTCCAAGAAGTTCAAAAGAGAGTATGCTGAATTTTGGAAGTACTCTATGGAGAAGAACTACACGAAAACAGTCGAGGTATTGTCAGGATGGGGTATGGAAGTTGACGAAATGGTGATGGCTTTTGCTGGAGTGGCAGACATGAACAGCGAAAGCGTCAAGCGACACATCGAGAAGGTCCAGAGTGCTTCCTATTTTGAAAAACAGGAGATGCTGAGAGACAGATTGAGGCAGTTTTTGAAGTCGACCGACAAATTCCCATTAAGTTTGGTGTTTGTTATGAGATCCATGCGTATCGTTGCTGGTTTGAATATGAATTTCGGGTCTCCTGTGAATAGACTTTCCATTCTTGTGCAAGAAGCTGAGAGAAGCGTTGATCAGCTTGTTCTAGAGTCTGGCGAAGGCGACACCTTTACTGAGTGGTTGACCAGACTCTGGGTCTCCCAGACTGCGATTGTCTTTACTGATGTCTTCTTCAAGCTGCACAAGTTGTGGGAACTTGTTGTGAGAGACGTTTTCCATTCCGAGGTGGATGAAGTTGAAAAAATTTACGACCGTAAGGTAATGGAAGGTGGCGAACTTTTTGGCTTCGAAAAGGTGCCATCTTCCAGTGAATTGATTGTGTAAATAGCCGCTATTATATTCCGTTGTTTTATAGTTATGATATATTTGTTTGTGTGTCACGTGAGCATCTAACCGCGGTGAAAGTTCCTGTATGAAATTTTGAAAATGTCAGAAAAGAGAGATCTTCACAATCTACATTAGATGTGCTGTGGAGTTTGTTCCTGTTGATTTGGCACCTTAATAGCGGTATGAAGAAATGCTTGGATTTGGAGTCGCTCCCAGACAATGTATTGGTGAACATAGCCTTTCATTTAGACACCCAAAGCCGCTCTAGGATCTGCAGAGCGTCTAAAATGCTCTTCCGTTCTTTTGCTCCTACATTATATTCAAAAGTGGTTTATCTACCCAATAGCGCCGGCATCGCCAGAGCGGACCGTATGGAATTCACTAGAGGTCAGGACGAGGTCCAGGGTGCCGTTACTTTCATTGACAACCTCAACATAGGATCTTTTTTACACACTCTTCACACAAGGTCAGCTTTAGGATTCTCTTATGCTGATTTCATCGTTGAGTTGTATCTAGAGGATTGGGAAGCGGATGGGGGTGCAGACTTGGCAATTTGGCGAAATAGCCTAGCACCTGGCTCGTTTCCACAGCTGAAATCATATACATTCCCTGATAATATTCCGATCAAACCGTTGACGTACAACGAAGCGCCCAATCTGAACACACTGGTAATCGATAAGAACTTCTGTCTCATGGTTGATGAGAACCTTGGCACAGTGCAATTTATCAACTATGAAAACGTTAAAAAATTATTCTTCAAGGGACAGCTGGGACTCAATGAAGATATGACAATTTTCAAATTGATTACCTCGGCTCCACGAACAATCAATTGCCTAAGCGAGCTTCACTTCCTGGTTGACGATGCAGACAACTACAACACTGTGTATCGTCGGCTGGTGGGATTCTGTGCTATTTTGAGGAAAATGAGTATGCCAATGCCCAACCTACACTCGTTGACAATACCATTGACAAATCAATCATCGGATTCAATAATCACCTTACTAGGCAAGCATATTATATTTGAAAACCTAAACTCACTAACTTTATTGATTCAAGATGATTCTAATGTCTTGACCCTAATCAAACCAATTGACAAATTAGGTTCAATAATAAGAGCTCATGGTCTTAACATTGAAAAACTATCCATTACGTATCATTTGACCGAATCTGACGAAGAGAAGAATCATCTACGAGCAATGATGCTTTTAAAACTATGCGAATCGTTTCACAGATTGAAGATATTGAAAATTGAGCTCAACATCAACTTGCTGAATTTATCAAATTTATTGATGATAATCGGTGCACCAATATCAAACAACTTGAAAACTTTAAAAGATATAAGGTTGAATATTCATTGTCCTAGTGAAAATCTTGTTGCAAACATTTTACCGACATTAGAAGATGCTACTTTGATATTTTCAAAGTTGAACTTTATCGACAGCTGCTCATGCTCAATATGTCAAGATGTATTCATGAAACTTCAGGAAATCGAACAAAGAAAGCTGCAAGAAGAGCATAATAACTCCTTTTTTGGGTTTGGGCGTTTTGGCAGGTACAATAACATCCAGCCAAATAGGGAAATATTCACACAGACAATTAAAGTTGGTACTCTATTGATTGTGGGACAAGAGCTAGATATTTTACAAAACGGCAACTCAAATAAATATAATAGCTATTCAAGTATAAACCATTTCAAAACAAATGGCTGGCTTCGACCTCATCAGTACTCATCGGATGGCTATTTATTTGATCATTTGATTAGAAACCAGCTAAATGAATCTTTTGCCTCACTACCATTGCTAAAAACATTTGAATTGTGTGGATTGGTTTACACAAGAAATATAAATGGTGCGTTTGACTTGAGATATGGTGGTCAATTTAATGGATTAAGCGAAGAATCCCTTTCAGGAATTGTTGATTTAGGTCATATGTTCGTTGGTTCTATGCATTAATGAAATCACTCTGTATAAACAGGAAGCCAAATTAACACACATTTAGTCATACTATTTTCATAACTGTACATTTATAGATATATTCGTAATTATAATTCCATTACTACTATAATTTCTTAGGTTTGCAAGTTATTATTTTATTTGAATTATATTCTTTTAGAGTGCAAAGGTGTATACACATGTATATATACATACCCTTAAAGCACATTAGTCCAATCAAGTCATTTGATATTTTGGTCCGTCACCACCTTCTGGTACGGTCCAGTTGATATCTTGACTTGGAACTTTAATATCACAAGTTTTACAATGAATACAATTTTGAGAATTTATCTTGAATTCAATATTGTTGTCCTTTTCAACGTATTCATAAACACCAGCAGGACAAAATCTTTGTTCAACGCCCTTGAATTTCCCCCACATCTTTTTCTTATGCTCTTGCAAATCCATATTTGGGACACGTAAATGACATCTTTCACCTTCTTTATGGTACGTACCAGTTCTACTAACAGATGTCATCAAGTCAAATGTAATTTCGCCATCTGGTTTTGGATAAATGATTTTTTCATACTCATCTGCAGCTTCTGTTTTACCGGCATCAGAGCCAGTGTGTTCAAAAGTAAAAGGTTCTTTACCTTTTGTAATCATGGTAACCATACCTGAAACAGCTAATCCACCTAAAATGCCTAATTTAGAATCAAAGGAAGGTCTAACGTTTCTCACCTCATAAAGTTCGTCATAAATCCATGATTTCTCATATGCTTTTTGAAATTCTGGCAAGTTAATGGCTTTCCATTCAGGTAATGGCAATCCTTCATTTTCGTCATCCTCCTCTTCTTCCTCTTCTTCCTCTTCTGTTTCTTTTTCATTCTCTTCTTTATTGAGAGCTAACTCACTATCTTGTTTTTCTTTTAATGCAACGACCTTTTCATACATGGATTCTGCAGCTAACATACCAGATTTCATGGCTGTATGTGTACCTTTGATTTTTGGAACATTCATAAAACCAGCAGAAGCACCAACTAAAACACCACCAGGGAAATGTAATTGTGGAACGGATTGCCAACCTCCTTCATTAAGCGCTCTAGCTGCATACGAAATGCATTTACCGCCTTGTAACACATCTTTGTAGAATGGATGTAATTTCATTTTTTGAAATTCTTGGTACGGGCTTATCCAAGGGTTTTCGTAATCTAAACCAATAACCATACCCACACTAACAAGCCCATCACCAAAATGATACATCCAACCACCACCATAACCAACACCAGTCAATGGATACCCCATAGTATGTGAAACATACCCCTTTCTGAAAACGGATTCCTTGACTTCCCAGACTTCTTTTATACCAAGACCATACGTTTGAGGGTTCTTGCCATTTCTCAAATCATATTTTGAAATCGCCTGCTTTGACAAGGAGCCATGGCAACCCTCTGCTAAAACAGTCATTCTGGCATGAAATTCCATACCACGTTCAAAATCTTCATTTATGGAACCATCTCTTAGCAAACCGTTATCTCTAGTGGCAACACCTTTAACTGCACCTTCTTTGTCATATACCAACTCGCTAACAGCAGTGTTTGGGAAAACCTCAACACCTAATTCTTCGGCCTTCTCAGCCAACCATTTTGTGACTTCAGACAATGATGCAATGTAGTTTTTGCCAGCGTTCTTCATTTGAGGTGGCTCTGGTAGATCGTATTCACACCCGTCTTCTGTTAAAAACTTCATGTGATCTTCTGTGACAAGTGTAGCAATTTCTTCAGGCAATGGGCATTTATCGGTATCGAAAAGTTCCAATAGTGCCTTTGGGTCTAACACCGCTCCTGAGACAATGTGGGAGCCCATGTCCGCACCCTTTTCCAACACGATGATTCTTAGTTGGTCATCTTCGTCTAATTGTTTAAGTCTAATAGCAGTGGCTAGACCAGCAGGTCCACCACCCACAATACAAACATCAACTGTGTCAACAATTCTCTGTTCATTTAGAAGCTCTAAGTCATCTTCATCCATTTCCTTTCTGGCCGTTTCTATTGTCTGTAACCTCAAGCTTGTTGAATGAAAGCTTCTCTTTTGGTTCCTTAATGCACCAGTTTGATCCCGCTTCACAAGTCCATAATTACATGCCAATACAGCACTCATTTGCACTGCAGGAATTAGCTTTTGCAATGTTCGCTTATTCAAAAAGGCAAGCTGTCTATTTATCCTTAACATCTTACTGATCTACTATCTCCTTCTTTTACTCTTAGCTAGGTCTTCAAAGAAAAATGTTATCCCCCTGTTTTAGAAAACAATTATATATATTATTTATGACGGTAATAAAAAGAAATGATAGTTATTAATGGCTGGAATACACTCCCGAGGTACTCTTCTAAGCGATATATCGTCTTCTGCACGTATTTGAATAAAGAAGAAAATGACTGGCGGGCAGATTTTTCATATTTTTTAAATCTCGGACATTTTCAAATCTTTCTGACTTGAGTCATGTAACGGTTTTCTCGGATTTCCTTATTGTGAAATTTCAACGTTCAGCTCCAAAATGCCATTCGGTTCGAGTTGCAGCATCTCCTTGGCCAGCTCCCAATCATCGTCTCCCGAGAAAATCACGTAGTCGCCATCCTCGTCACGATACTTGAGTTTCAAATTTTGCGTACTGTGCTGAGAGCCTAGAGCAAAGTTTACCTTGTTGATGAGAACATCACTCAGCTCTTGGTATTTGAGATTAGAAGACACGCTCAGATTTATGGATGGCACATTAGTTTTGAATGACATTTTGATAAACGTTTTATACGTGAGCTCCTTGCCAGTAGGTGTTATAGGTGCATTTGTATAAGGTTTCGATAATGTCAAATTTGAAACGTTTGATATTATCTCATCAGCACCTAGCGACGTGTTCGATGACGACTTTCTATTATTGTACCTCGTAGTACCGTTTGACGACGATGATGTGATGGAAACAGATCTCAGCTTCTTCTCCGTTGGCAACGGCGGATAGCTCACGTTACCCATCGTATTGAAACTTGACGTTGACGCCGTTCTCATTCTATTGATCATTACATTCGTGGAATCGGATGATATTCTCATTTTACCATGATTCATATTGACTCCATTAGAGTTTCTACCAGTAAAAGAGGCCAGCGAACCTGATGAATGTGCTGACGAGTACATTTCATCAGAATCAACACTATTGGTGCTGCCATCGACTATTAATCTCTTAAGCGATTTGTTCCACTGAAGCAGCTGTTCCTCTGATCTGAACCTCATGACGCACCCACCTGTATCTTTGTTCCCTTTCCATTTCAATGAAAGATAGTGCCCTTGTAACGATCCAAAATATGATGATGAATCTGATGTCGCAGATCGAGTGATTTTGTTAATATAGACTATCCCATTCAGTACCAGCTGTGTGGAGCTAAGGTTAAAGCTAGATTGTGAGAAACTGGTACCAAGTGAAACATTGGATTTCTTTCTGTTCCCAAGTAACTTATTTCTAGCAGAAACTTCTTTGAAAAAATAAATAACCCTTTCAAATAAATAACAATGAACTTCTTTCTCATTCGAGTGCCCATCTGTTAATAAATCCTTGACCGTAACAACATTAAAATATAATAAATTACCAACGTTACTGGTGTTATATCCTTTCCAATCAATAACCTTTTCTTGCAGCTCCTTTAATGTTTTAAGATTTTCGCATTTTCTTTGAGCTTCATTGATAGAAAATGCAACCTCCTTCGTGATAGCGTATGCTCTTGTTAGTTCTTCATAATATGGCCATGATAAACTAGATTCTTTGATCAACTGTGACAATAAAAGTGGGTATTTTAATAATCTTTGAATTGGTTTGATTAAAAAGAAATTTTGTAACTCGTAGGGGTCTTTAATAATGGAAGAAGCACCCTCTAGTCTTAATGATTCTTTATTGATGAAGTCAATCGCTGAAGTTTGCAAAAGTGACCAAGACTCATACAACCTAAAACTGTCTATTCCTGCATGTATAAAAATTGAACCGATTCTTTGATATTCAGGAGGAACATTGCCGTTTGATTCTAGTCCGATCAAAAATCTTCTCTGAAAATCAGCAATTTCCGTTAAATTGGGGAATAACATATTGAGATTTTCACTTGTTACTATTTCTTTGTTTATCAGTTCTTGCCTGTATCTTACTAAAGTTTCTAAATCTTGGACATATTTTCTTTCAGTTTCGATAAGTTCTTTAACAACTTTGGATCTTGAATCTGTTCTCATCACTTGATCTTTTATTGGTAAAGAGTCAAAATTTGGGTCCATATTGAGCACAAACTCAACACATTTTACCACTCTCATTAAATGAGTGGTATCGTTGGAAAACACCATTGTAACCGGAAACAGCTCGTCATCTCGGATATTCAAATGCTGTTTTGAAGCCAACAAAAACTTGTAAATGGACATTTTGCAAATTTTGATGTCGTCAGAACTGACGATTTCAATGGAGTTTTCAGGATTGAGTGAGTTAAAGATGAGACACAAAGGGGCGCCTTGCCTGAACAGATTTGAAAGGGCAGTGACGGGGTCATATGATGTCTGCTGTGGTAAGATACCAGTTGAAAAGGTATACAGACCATGCAGCCAATGATTTAAAACGTATTCGTTTGGATTCCTACTGTGCAGACTCTCTTCAATGTACTCAGGTGCGCTGATGGAGTAAGCCTGGTTTTCTGATTGATCTTCAGACTTCGCATGTGCCAGCTCTATATATGGCATCATGCCGGGAACCTTGGCAAGTCTTGTCATCAATGTCAAACATATGTAGTACAGAGATTCCTCGTGTGTAGCTTGTTTGTTAGTCATAATTGAGGCGTTTGATGCTATTCTCACTGGAGAAGCGGACTGGGTCACCGAATTGGTGGTGCTTGTCCTCATAGGAGGCATGAATGTCGACATTTGGCCTATATGTGGACTCTTTAATACGATAGCTTGTTATGATGTGAATAAAATTTTACTTTCTTGTTTTGAATGCAATAAAAGCCAATAAACGCAAGCCTAAATTCAAATTGGAAACAAGTTTATTGTTCAGAAACGTTAAGCTAAATCTGTTTAGTTTGCAGTGCGCCAACTGTGATTTTAATGCTTTTAAACACGGTCTATTGCCTAAATTGCTGAAAGAAACACGGTTAAAGAATGTTGATTTTTTCCTTCTTTCTGAAACTTTAAATTTTTCCCCTTAAGGGGTTTTGGATTACGTAATACACCGATATACAGAAGATATGAAGAAGCATCAAATAGCTTTCTTTTCTTTCAAGAAACGCCTGGCAGTGAAAGCCACTCTGTCAAGAATGGCACCAACTGAGAGAACACCGGCCAGTGCTGAAAAGAACGAAAGGAGGAAGCCTCCAAACGATTTTTTGTATGCCTCTCTATTGATAATTTTTAGAGGTGAGATGTCGAAGTAGAAAAAGACACCGGGTAATCCACCTCTGCCGTGAAGGGTGTGTGGATGATCAGCATCTCTACCACCAATTACTGGGCGCTCGTGCTGTGTGACGGAAAATTCGTTTGCTTCAATTGATTTTCCATCTAAATACTCGAATCTGGTATTGACGACCTTAAGGAAGTAAGAGAAGAGAGTCCACTTTTCTGTATTGGTCTTGGTCATCTCATCTAAAGGATGCGAGGTAGTGTGGTCGTGTGAATCGCTTGCAAATATCAGAGAGTCTTCGTGGGAGTCTTCACCAAACGAGAAGTGGTGGATCGTGTGCTGGAACGAAAATCTGTCCTTCTCTTTTTCGTAAAGAGACAAATCATGAATGTGTCTGTCGTTGTAAGACATGGACATACCAGGAGCAAAGTGAATGTTTCCACCCATTCTATTGATTAGAGACACACCCTTAACTCTACAACCTTCGTCCAACCTCTTGTTGATGCTTTCCACGTATCCCTCCCTTTCACATTGCTCAATGTCTGCACCATCAAAAAACTTCCAGGCAACCAGTCCATATGCAAATTTGACACTTTCACATGTATTACAGCAAATCTTTTCAGAATCTGGCTTCTGGCTATTTAGGTTTTGGTTTTGAGCACCATAACAGGATCCACACTGTCCATCCGCTGTACCAATGATGGAGTTGTAGTCAGGCCTATAGACCAACTGTTGACCCTGGTCTAGTTCTTGGCCGTTTGGATCCAGTCTAATTTTGACAAACCCGTTATTCAAAACGTCTAAGGAAATGTCGCCTGTCATATCCATCACGTCCAAAGTCAACATATCACAAGGAATGTTTGGAAAAGAGACATCCAAATTAATCTTCAACTTCTCGTTGCTTGCCTTGTCCACAACTAGTTCTGGTCTCAGCACAATCGAGTTGTACTCACCCCATTCAATCCATAGTAAAAGGCACGTTGTGATAAGGCACCCAATGGTGATCAAACCACCCATTGAAGTTCTTACTCTTCGATCCTCAGCAGTTTTTGAGAAGGCATCAAAGCCCAACAGCGCCGTCTTACCCGACATATCAACGTGATTCAATGTCTAAAGAAACAAGATTCTTCTATTAAAAGGAAAAAAGTGAAAATTCCATTCTGGCTTAGAAAAGCATGCTCAGCAAGGGAAAATGGATTTGAACCAAAAATATACATATATTGATCGATTATAAAACAAACAAAACTATAAGAAAGATACATATACGCCAAAATAATACAAGAATAAAAGTCAGATCACTGAGGCGGCTGCTGTGGTTGCTGTTGCATCATATTGGCCATCGTCTGGAACATCTGCGCCATATCAGGTTGTTGACCGTTGTTAGGCTGCTGTCCATTCATTTGGCCCATCATTGCAGCCATCATGGCCATCATTTGTGCTTGATTTCCTCCCGGAGGCACAGGTGGCATTTGATTCATCATTGGCTGACCACCACCCATTGATGGGATTTGCTGAGGTGGCATTTGTGGTTGGATTGGTTGACCATAACCTTGTGGAGAGCCATAGTAAGGTTGCTGCTGCTGTTGAAGAGGGATCATTGGTTGTTGATGTTGTTGTTGTTGTTGTTGTGGTTGATGATGTTGTTGTTGTTGTTGATGCTGCTGGTTTTGTGGGTGATGGTTTTGACGATGATTATAGTTTCTACCATTAGTTGTTACACCACCATCAGATTTTGGTCCGTTAGGATTAGAGTTAGTTGGCATCTTTCTTGAAATGGATTTCGAAGAAACACCAGTACCGACTTCAATATCAGGCTCCTCAACGAAAAGTCCAGATTGAACTGGTAATTCAGGAACGCTACCACCCCATTGTGCACAGGTCAACCATTTAGTATCTGCATCAGTTAATCTGTCCAATGGAATTGTTGAAATACCTGTTTGATAATTACAGCAGTCTCTTGGACCAAAGCCAACACCCCAACGCGCTCTTAATCCGCTGGGATGATTGTTTGAAAGAGCTTGGATAACTTGTTCAGCTTCAGCTCTAGAGTACACTTTAACGAAGGCATGCTTTCTTTCATTGTTTAAAATAACACTTTGCACTTCAGCGTAAGGCCTCAATGTAGTGCTTAATTCTCTTTCACCCATTGAATGTGGGACACCACCAATAAAAATAGTTCTACTCAAGACACCAATACAGCCATGTGGGATTTCGGAGTCAATATAAGGTTTTTTTGGTCTGAAATGAGGGTTAGAAGGAGTGTTTTGTTCACCTTCAATATGCGTTGATCTTGGTTGTCTTGCAGGTGATCTTTCTCTTTTTCTATTGTTATCGGGCTTATTTCTATCTCTACTTTCTCTCTCTCTGTAATGGTCGTTGTTGTTGTTAGTTTGAACGTTGGAGTTTTGCTGAGGTGTGCTATTCGCAGAAGTTTTGTTCATTGACTGGAGCAATTGGAAAATGGCATTAGGATTGGAGTCGCTTGCAGGAGCACTTTGAGCGGCTGGTTGTGGAGCAGTTGTGGAAGTGGTAGGGGTTGGTGATTTCTTAGAAGCTAAATTAGCTAAAGCACTCAGAACAGCAGAGGCACCACCTCCGTTATTGGATTTACTTGGAGGGGATCCAGGAGGAGTGTGAGACTTGAAGTGGTTGTTTTTGATGTTTTCAATGGTTTTCTTCTTGAAAGTGTTGCAATGGTCCCAAATTTCAATCAACTTGGCGATTTTATCTTTGACGTCGTCATTAGAAACGGAAACCGAATCATCTATGATGTCTTCAATATTCTGTTGAAGTTTGTACACCGCTGCCTGTGCAGTGCCGCTTTCGCTGTCCGGACCAATTTCAGCTACGTTCTCACTCTTAGAGGTTTCATCGATGAGGCCTCTCACAATGGCATCTAGTACGTACAAAGGTCCTAGCTTATTCGAATTATTTGCATTCTTACAAGCACTGATTAAAATTGGAGCCAATTCCGCTTCTAGGCTAACGTTATTTAGAAATGTTTCCTTTAAAGATTTAATTCTGGAACCAGAGACTCCTGGTGGTTTAAGAGAATTTAATTCGGCTAGAACGGACTTAAAGTTGTCAATGGTATCGGTACTCATTTATCGTTATCGTTTATACTATTAGAAATTTAACTAGAATTATTATTATTATTAATTTAAGTAAATTATTTTTATGATTATAATACTATTATTTTATTGAATACAAATGTTTTTAGTTGCGTATACTTGGAATAATGCTAACAAGGGAAGAAAAGATGATTTTGTATTCAATAATAAAAACAATGGACTTGTCAAGAAAATTTTTTCTTTAAAAACTACGTCAAGAGACGGATGGGAGCCTCCTTTTATACTGATGTAGAAAAAATATCAAAAGGTGGGAAAAAAGAGAGCTTATTGTCACTACACGCAAATGGCAGCTCACTTTATGACAGGTTTATATCTAAAAGTTGCAATATAGCCATTTATTGAGCAGGTAAGAGAGGTTTAGGTGCAATGGATAAAAGCAATAAGGATTATAGACGTGGATATATGAAAAAAATGGGGGGTTTGGAGCCAGTGTTGAGGGAAAGTCACCAAATCACGGAGTTCAATGCAATGCCAAAGAACGAATTGATAGTGAAGAGACGATGGCATTTTGAGGTTGGGAGGTCTGTGTGGCAGCTGGAGTCACAAGTGCTTGAAAGCCTAGAGGGAGCACTTAGCTCAATGGACAATTTGATTATGATACAGGCACTTTTCCCCAAGTGGTTTGAGTCAAGGCGATTCAAAGCGATAAACTGGGGGTTACGGCAGGTATCTAAGGTATACCTTATTGTTAACTTACTTAATTTGAAGAAATGGATCGTTAGGTACTGGCAAGTGGGGCAGTACATGAAGTTGATTGACCTGGAGTATGAAATCGTGAAGAGTTTTGATAACAGCAGGATGAAGAACAGCTTGAACACAAACTTGGTAAAGTGGATGCAAGAGCTAGTGCGGGAGAGGTTTTACTGTATGCTAGAGATTGTTAATTACCTTGTGGAGTTGATATTGAACGTGGACGTGGCATTCCAGAAGTTCAGACTCAATAGAAAGTGGGTCCAAATGCTTGGAGTTTTGAACTGGGTTATCAATATCTACAGGGCCTCGAAGGCAGTAGGCAGAGAGGGCATTGACCAGCGCCTCTCGGAAATCCACGCCAGGTATTACCACTAATTTCAGTAGTAGAAGCTGTACATAAATTTTTGTTAGCATTAATGGTGGAGTGAGTTCTTTTGGTCATGATGGCCTGCATTGCTAGGAAATTCTGCACAAGTGTGCCGGTGCATGCGGACTTCTCGCATGTGGTGATTGGTGCCGGCGTGGTGGGACTACAGATTGGCGTGGAATTGAGTAAGCGTGGTCACAGAGTGCTGATGATCGAGCGCAATGAGACGTTTGGCATGGAGACTAGCTCGAGAAACTCAGAAGTGATTCATGCTGGGCTTTACTATCCTCCGGACTCGCTGAAGGCGAAGACGTGTCTGGTAGGGAAGGAGTGGATCTATGCGCATGCGGACAAGTTCGACGTCAAGCAGTGTGGTAAGTGGGTTGTTGCCCAGGATGAGAGCCAGATGCAATATCTAGAGACAATGCACGCGAGAGCGCAGGAGCTTGGGGTTGAGACTCAGTTTGTGGGGTCAGAGCGGGCCAAGGAGCTTGAGGGCAGCGTTGTTGCCAGAGCCGGTGTTCTGAGTTCTCCCAGTACAGGCATTGTGTCTTCGCATGGGATGATGTCGTATCTGGAGACGCAGCTCGAAGAGCACGGAGGCGAGGTGGTTTACAAGACAAGCGTGGTAGGGATCGAGAAGGTTAACGGAAGCGAGTTTGTGATCACCACAAGTACTGCAGACGAAGAAGAAGAGGGTTCATTTTCCATCAAATGTAATAATGTTATCGCCAGCGCCGGCCTGGGTACTGCAGCACTCTGTTCTATGCTTGGAATGGAAACGACGTTCCAATATGCAAAGGGGAATTATTTTAGCTACCATGGGCCCAAACTGCACGTGAGCCGGCTCGTGTACCCATGTCCGACGGAGGCGTCGCTTGGCACGCATCTGACACTGGACATGGACGGTTGTGCGCGGTTTGGGCCCGATTTGCAGTGGGTGCACGACACCGACGACTACAAGGTGAGCGACGCACAACTGGCCAAGGCGGTTGTGAACATCAACGAGTACTTGCCAATGGTCCAGGCGAGCGACCTGAGCGCGAGCTACTGCGGAATTAGACCCAAGCTAGGCAGGGGGTTCCATGATTTTGGGGTTGTGAAGCCGATGGATGGGGTAGTTGTGTTGGCGGGCATTGAGTCGCCTGGATTAACTGCTTCCTATGGGCTAGCATTAGAGGTGATAGATAAGTTATAAATATATTGCAATAGAGTTACCATAATGCATGTAACAAATCTTGATAGGGAGGAAACGAACAACTATTCTTTGCCACCAATTTTACGGGTCAACAAATGTATATTTTACCCTTGTTGTAAGCAATAGATATTTCACCGTTATTGTCAACTGCAGATCTTTCAGCCACTACTTTTTACTGTTATCGATGTTTCATCCATTGCTTTGTAGCGTATGCTGGACATTTCAGCCGTTGCTTTGTAATGCCATAAATATTTCAATTACTTTTGTAGATAATGCACGTTTCCTATCGCCTTTTTGTCTTTTAGATAATTTACTTTTATTATGAACTATAAACATTTTGCCGTTACTCTCTAGGGTAATGCATTTTTATACTGTTAGTTTCGAAGCATATGTAATTTTGCCGTTGATTTCGAAGGTTATACATTTTGCCGTTATTTTAAATCATCACACACTCCTCCCTAACACGCCTTCACACCCTTACCCTCTAGCGCTATATACTGCGACCGTTATTGTGAATTATAGACACCTCCACTTATTGTGTTTAGGACATGTCACTTTTTTAACACGTGAGAATATTTTTTGGCGTGCCTGTATCGAATAAAATTTGTTGCCACTGGTAATAAAACTATCACCACCTGTGAGGGAAGTGAGATGACAGGCACAAAGCGAGAAGCGAGTAAGGGCCAATGGGGTCAGTTTTACAAATCATGTGAGGCGTGCGATTCCTGTTAAGTACAGAATAAATCGTGGTGATACAATAAAACATATCTAACATAGTAGAGTATGCTATCGTAGGCTGTCATCTGATCCCCCCTCTTGTAGTAGCCACTACAGGAGGTTGAGGGAAATAGCAAGAATTTTACCGAGCAGGTCAGTGGCTAGAAAATAACCCCACATACGCTTGTGCTTAGCGCCGCCACGCCGCACATTCCTCTTGAATCTCTTTTGCCTTTTTTTAATTGCTCATTTTCCTATTTGTTCCGTGCTGGATCAACGTTGGAGGGCGTTTTTCCTTGTTATTTTTTCCATGCTCGCTTGGAAAAACAGATCTCAGCAAAACGGGTGCAACGGGTCGAGGAAAAAAAAAAGTGAGGTTGATGTTTTTCCAGACGCAGGATAAGACGACGAAAGGTTTTTCCGAGGTCACCGGCTTTTCAAAAATTTTTTTGGCCAATTTTTTCTGGTGTTGTTGTAAGGGAAAAAGGAAAAAGAAATTCGCAGCTGTTATACATATAAATAAAAAACGATATATCCCCGCTGAAAAATTCGGAAAGGATAATAGTGGTGTATAGTATACACAAGTTTAAAGGTATCTTAGACAGAAATAACGGAATATAAGAACAATAAAGAATGGTTCCTGCACAGGCTTGTGATTCGTGTCGAAAGCGGAAGCTTAAATGCACAAAGGAACTTCCCAGATGCACCAAGTGTGTGGCACATGGATGGGACTGCGTGTACTCACCAAAGGCGGTGAGGAGCCCGTTGACACGGGCGTACCTCACGGAGGTGGAAAACAAGTTAGCGGTACTCCAGTCGGTGATCCACAAGGTGGTGCCCAACGCCTCGATGGAGGACATCATCAAGACATATGCAGACGACGTGAAGCCCAACACGCCGTGGAATCACGACCACGACGCCAGCATGGCCAGCATGGCGGCCACAGACAAGGTTTGTGTCAAGGAGGAGACGCCGCGGTTCCCCGACCGGTTTCTCACTGACTCCGGCAGCCAGCAGCACCACGCTACGTTCGAATGGACTGAGAATGACGACAAGGGTGGCAGCAAGTCCGCTGCCTTGGATGGGTCTGGTACTCCTTCAATTTCACCTCCTAAGCAGCTGTCCAGCTCTTCGTCCACGTCCACCAGTCCACAGGAGCACAGGCAGCGCTTTGGCTACACGTCGTCACTCGAGGGCATGGGCGCTCACATGGGTGCCAACTCTGGTTTCCTGGGCCCAGGCTCCAGCTCCACCTTACTTAGAATCATCAAGGGCGATCAGCTCAACGACGACCTCAATCTCAACGCGTACAACGATGATGATCTGCTCAAGATGAAACCTAGTCCAACTAACTCCTCCGGCTGCCAATCTCAGTTTCTCGACTCCAAAAAGGTCCAGGTCAGGTTTATTGAGGCCTACTTCACTTACTACCACACTTCCTATCCTCTTGTCAACAAGTCCAAGTTCTTTTCCAACTTGGAGCAAAGTGAGTCCTTTTTGGGTCCCTCTTGGTACGCCCTTTTCTACACTGTTATGGCACTCGGTTGCTGGTGTGTTTACGGCGATTCCACTTCATATGACCTCCATTACTACAATCAAGCCAAAAATCAACTCCTTCAAAGTGAATCAAATGTTTTTGAAGCTGGTAACATTGAGCTGCTAACCTCTCTCATCTTACTATCAAACTACGCTCAAAAAAGAAACAAACCCAACACCGGCTGGAACTACTTAGGTTTAGCAATCTCAATGGCCATCTCTCTTGGTATTCACAAAGAAATAGAAAATACCACTACTGGGAAATCATTGTCTGAAGTGAGAAAATTCATCTTTGATTCCGAAATGAAGAGAAGAGTTTGGTGGTGTCTTTACATGTTTGATTCAGGTACTGCCATCACCTTCGGTCGCCCTTCTCATTTACCCCCACCAAATTCCATCGATGTTCAACTACTTTCAAATATATCAGACAAAAATTTTAACGAGCTGCTAAACGACGAATCCTTTTTGAAAAACTACAACACTGGTGCTCAAAAGTTACCAAATATGGACACCCCAACAATTTATTCTGCAATGGTTGAACAAGTCAAACTCACTTTGTTGACCGACACATTTTGTTCTAGGATTATTTCAAAATCCCCTCCAACTTTAGCTGAATGCCTTGAGCTAGATGAAAAACTACAAGATTATAAAAACAAATTACCAGATTACTTTGCCGATGATTTCAGCTTGGTTTTGAAGAAATATTTTAACAATAATATATCAACTGTTCCTGAATGGTTTTCACTTGGTAGATGTAGATTGCTTTGGAGACTGAAAAATATCCAAATTTTAATTTTCCGTCCTTTCATTTGGCAAAAAATTGTTTTGATTTCCCAGGGAATCTTCACTTCGAATGCAAGCGATGATGAAAAAAAAGCAGCATTAAGTGAAAAATCTAAAACAGCTCGTAGGCATTGTCTTCAAGCTGCTAAAGAAACAATTAAATCAATCACTGAGTATTTAAATCAAAAGAACAGAAAACTGTCAGCTCTATCTTCTTGGTATACTACATATTTCCTTTTCCAAGCTTTATTAATCCCTTTGGCTTGTCAATGTTCAAATCCTACTTCAAAGCACAATAAGGATTGGTGGGATAATATCATTATAGGTAAAAAGGCTCTAATCACATTAAGTAAAACGAACCCAACATGCTTGAAGCTAAATAGAATGGTTGACGCTATATTAAAGAGACATAATGCCATAATAAACGAAGAGGATTTAGTTTGTGGAAACTTCAAATTCAATGACCAAAAAGAAGGCGTAGATGTATCTTTAGCAAAAAAGAAGAGAACCTCTTCTGCAAATCTAGTTTCTCTTGATACTCCAACTTCCAAAAAGGCCCATTACGATTCCCTATTTCCAGCTTCAAGATCTTCCTCTACAAACCAAGATCTAAGGAAGGTTGGTGAATTCAAGTCAAGTTTAACTTCCCCCTCTGCATCTGCTATGTTGAAAGGTGCAATCACTCCTTCAGTTTCTTCTTCAACTTCTTCAACTTCCTCAACAAATCCAGCAATGGATCCATTTTCTAGTTCGTCAATTGCTAACTTTACTGGTGCCTTAGAGTCATTAAGTGAAAATACCAAACCATCTCCTTCTCTGATGTCCTTAAGTGATTCGAATTTATCAACAATGATGAATGATTTGACAAACTTTAAAATTAAATCTCAACCTGGATCAACAATGGCGCTGTCCTCTCTGATGACTGATAATTTATATGATCCAACACCAACTGGTACACCCCAACCTGGTACAACTCCAAGTATTGATGACGTTTTAGATTCCCAAAATTTAATGACTTCCCTGCAGCCTCAATCTCAACCAATAAAGGAAAAGGAAGGTAATAGTGAGGTCCTCACTGATATTTATTCTTTGATATTTGATGAATTTACTGATCCAATGGCCTTCAATACATATACTTAATTATAGATATTTGTGACAATTTTTTCTTCTAATTTTTCATTTGTTAACTATCAATAAACAGCTGTCAACAAATTATTATTCATGAAATATTACAATGTTCATGAGCGCTATGAATATGATATTATACTCGTCACTTAAGTTTTCCAATAAATTTAAAGGGGTATATATACATATATATCGTTGTATACACTAAATAAGATAATCTTTTTTCTGATAAAGTATTGAAGAGGAAAGGTTTTCATTTGTTGTCATTTTCTGTTTTAGTGATTTTTTTTGCAATATAGTATTTCGAAGGCATAATTGTTTACATATGATGATTTCTCTTTAATCTATTTATTTTTTTGTTCAATCTTTACCTGCTCTTTTTATATATATAATTTAATTCAGTTTTTTTTATTCCAAGTGACCATTTCAATCAATCATCATTTGGTCGTTGCAGCGTAACATTATTGCCGTTATTAACATTAGAATCTGGGATTTCGCTTTGGGTCTCCGTTTGTGTTTGACGTTGGTGCAGTAATTCTTGATTATTTAATTCATTTCTCAAACTTGAAAGAGTCGCCGTGGAGGCAGTTGATAATAAACTTTGAGAACCGTAAAGTGAAAAGGAGCTAAGAGTTGGCCTCAATGGCGATTCAAGAACTGGGGTCAACGTTGGTGTATGGAAAGATTCAGTATCTGAGTCTGAATCTACATCAATGGTATTTCTATTCCACAGAGTGTCCCACGTAGATTTGAACCAGTTTAGAGGCGACTGCGGACTAGCTATTGGCTCAAGGCTTGGTTCAATCAACTTTATGATCAATGTTGACATGTTTAGATCCAAGTCTTTTAAAGTCTTCAACTCATCCCCTTCTCCTAATGTTATACGTTCTATGGGTTTGAAGAAGTAAAAGTTAAAGTCGTTGTATTCCGGATGTGTCTCCAATATGTGACTTCTGACATTGTGAAGTTTATCAGTGGCATCAAAATCACATTTCAGAACCTTGCCGTCTAGCAACTTCAACTGTAGCTTATAAACAGCGTTATTTTTTATATTTGACATCCTTGATTTCGGTTCACTGGTCTTCTTTACTGGTGTAGCGTTTTTATCCCTTGCTGTCATCTTTTCCAACTTATCATTCTTGATCAATTTCATTATCCTATCCTTATCTGAATCTAATGGTTTTCTGTCCTTCCGAACATGCTGTAATTTTGTGGGGGTATTATTATCTTTCTTGCTGGCACCTAGCTTCACTTTTAGCTTTTCCAGCTTCACCTTAATGACTGAAATGTCATTACTAACATCGAACATGTCGATTAGCTGGCCTCCGAAAATGAACAAAGCACACGGAAACGTACACGACTGTAACTGCGGTACAAAGTGAGATAAATTGGCGTAGTCGACGCCCTCACTGAGAATGGATAGGGGTATTGTTCGGCTCAATATTACTTGTTTGGTGCTGGGATCAATATCAGAGCTGTCCAAAATGTCATTAAACCAGCTAATCTCACCAGCAGTGGTCACCAAAACTAACAGGGGTTTCCCCTTTTCCAATGAAACGGTGATCGCCTCCGAAGCGACCTTATATGGCTCCATTTCTGTGATTGAGGTTTCTATCCAGATGGCCCAATGTCTTACATAATATCAACAATAGTGAATAAAAATTTTTCAGTTCCGTTCAACGTTTACGAATGGTCACAACCTCCTTATTTAAGAAAAAGATGTCTACTGCGACTCCTGTTGCTATGGAGAACACATCCAGAAGAGATACTCTGGTTGCAATTGAAGCAAAGTATCAGGGTAAATGGGAAACGGAAAAACCCCACGAGATCGACGCACCAACGGCTCAAGAAGTTCCATATGGCACCAACTGGGAAGATTTGCATGCTGAACACCCTAAGTTCATGGGCTCTATGGCTTACCCATATATGAACGGTGTCCTACATGCTGGTCACGCATTCACCTACTCTAAAATCGAGTACGCTGTCGGCTTTGAGAGATTAAGAGGTAAGAAAGCCATTTATCCTTTGGGTTTCCACTGTACGGGTATGCCAATCTTGGCCTCTGCAGACAAACTTAAGAGAGAAGTTGAGTTGTTTGGCGCTGATTTTAGCGGAGCTCCAAAGGAAGATGAAGAAGATGCTGCATCAGCTGAAGAAAAACCATCAGATGCTGCTAAGGCCAAGACTGATCCAACTAAGTTCACTGCAAAGAAATCTAAGGTTCTGCAAAAAACTGGTAGAGCCAAGTATCAATTTGAAATCATGCTGCAATTAGGTATTCCTCGTGAAGAAGTGGCCACCTTTGCAGATCCATACCACTGGTTGGAATTTTTCCCTCCACTAGTTCAAAGTCACGTCAAGGCTCTTGGTGGTAGAGTTGACTGGAGAAGATCCATGATTACCACCGATATGAACCCATACTATGATGCCTTTATTCGTTGGCAAATGAACAGATTAAGAGAAGTTGGTAAGATCAAGTTTGGTAAGAGATACACAATTTACTCTGTCAAGGATGGTCAAGCTTGTATGGATCACGATAGACAATCTGGTGAGGGTGTTTTGCCACAAGAATACACTGGTATCAAGATTCAAGTTACTGATTTTAACAAAGCTGCTTTAGATTCCCTCAAGGAACAAAACTTTGACGTTTCAAAGAAGGTTTTCCTTGTTGCTGCAACATTGAGACCAGAAACCATGTACGGTCAAACTTGTTGTTTTGTTTCTCCAAAGATCAATTATGGTGTTTTTGATGCTGGTAATGGTGAATATTTTATCTGTACTGAAAGAGCTTTCAAGAACATGTCTTATCAAGATTTGACTCCAAACAGAGGTCAATATAAGCCTGTTGCTACTATCAATGGTTCTCTTATTGTTGGTTCTAAGATCCATGCTCCTTTGGCTGTTCACGAGTCTCTTAGAGTTTTACCAATGGAAACAATTTTGGAAACAAAGGGTACTGGTGTTGTCACCTGTGTTCCTTCTGATTCTCCAGATGATTTTGTTACCACAAGAGACTTATTCAACAAACCAGAATACTACCACGTTGAAAAAGAATGGGTTATTGAAGAACCTGTTCCTATTGTTAACACCTCTAAATACGGTGAAAAATGTGCGGAGTTCCTTGTTAACGACTTGAAGATTAACTCTCCAAAGGATGCTGCTCAATTAGCGATTGCCAAGGAGTTAGCATACAAGGAAGGTTTCTACAATGGTACCATGATTATTGGTAAATACAAGGGCGAAACTGTCGAAGCTGCTAAGCCAAAGGTTAAACAAGATCTTGTTGCCAGCGGTGATGCTATTGTTTATAACGAACCAGAGTCTGTTGTGATGTCTAGATCCGGTGATTCATGTATTGTTTCTCTTGAAGATCAATGGTACTTAGATTACGGTGAAGAAAACTGGAAACAGCAAGCCTTAGAATGTCTTTCTCAAATGCAATGTTTCCACCCGGAAACTAACAACGCCTTTGAAGGTGTTCTTGACTGGTTAAAGAACTGGGCTCTTTCCAGAACTTACGGTTTAGGTACAAAAATCCCATGGGATGAAAAGTATCTTGTTGAATCTCTTTCCGACTCCACTGTTTACCAATCATTCTACACTATTTGTCATTTGCTTCATACTGATTTCTACGGTAAGGATATTGGTCCATTAGGTATTAAACCAGAAGATATGACTGATGAAGTTTTTGACTATATTTTCTGTAGAGCAGAATCTGCCAAAGGTCTACCAATCTCTGAAGATAAATTGAGTCTAATGAGAAGGGAATTTGAATACTTTTACCCAATGGATCAATCTATTTCTGGTAAGGATTTAATTCCAAACCATTTAACTTTCTACATTTACTGCCACACTGCTTTGTTTTCCAAGACATTCTGGCCAAAAGGTATTAGATGTAATGGTCATTTGATGTTGAACAATGCTAAGATGTCAAAATCCACCGGTAATTTTAGAACTTTGATTCAATTAATTGAAAAATTCGGTGCTGACGCTACTAGAATTGCTCTGGCAGATTCTGGTGATACTGTTGAAGATGCAAATTTTGATGAAACTAACGCCAATGCTGCTATTCTCAGATTGTACAATTTGAAGGAATGGTTTGAAGAAATGATCAAGGACAAGGATAATCTCAGAACTGGTGAATACAACTTTTTTGACAAGGCTTTTGATAATGAAATGAACAGTCTTATTGAAGAAGCTTACAAAAACTACGATGCTACTTACTACAAGGCTGCTTTGAAGTCTGCTTTGTTTGATTTCCAATACGCGAGAGACTTTTACAGAGATGTTACTGGTTCTGCTAACCTCGGTATGCATAGGGATCTCATTTTCAAGTTTATTGAAACTCAAGCTATCATGATTTCTCCTTTTACTCCTCACTTTTCTGACTTTGTTTACAGAGAAGTTCTTGGCAAGGATGCTTCGATTCATCAAGCTCAATGGCCAGCACCAAAGGAACCAGTTTCTAATGAATGGACTGCTGCGTTAAGCTATGTTAGAGATTTGCAAAGAACCATCAGAGAAGCAGAAGGTCAAGCCTTGAAGAAGAAGAAGGGTGGTAAGGGAAGTGATGTCGAGAAAGACTCACCAGCTAAGTTAACCGTCTTCATTTCAAAATCTTTCCCAGAATGGCAGCAAAAGTTTGTTGAAGTTGCAAAGTCTTTATATGAAAAGAATTTGTTGAATGATAACAAGGAATTGAAAAACTACGTGGACGGTAAAGAAATGAAGAGAGCCATGCCATTTATCAGTGAATTAAAGAAGCAACTGTTAGTTGAAAAACCAGAAAACGTGTTCAACAGAGAATTGATCTTTGATGAATTGGATGTTGTTAACCAAATCAGTGAAGTTGTTAAGAAAGCACCAACTTTATGTAATGTCACTGAAGTTCAAATTGTTTCCTTTGAAAACGGTTCTACTGTTGGTAAGGATATTGCGAATGGTGAAGACGTCGACATTCCTGCTAAGGTTAAGTCTATTGAAAGTGCTGTTCCTGGTCAACCAGCTGTTTTAATCAAAAACATCTAATGTTATCTAATTAATCTATAAATTTATAATAAATCACATATGCATCTATATACTACCAAATTATAGGTCATTGTATAAGTAAACTTCACTTGAAAACTAATAACTAAAACTTTTTGTACCCTTAGTAGTTTTGAGTATATAATACAATTTTTAAGTGTTCAAGGTCACTAACTCTAAATTAATCATATCAAAAAAATTATCATTTCTGTCGACTGACTGAATTTCTTTTACAGAACAAAACATAGAAGTTTTTCAATTTAGATAAAGTTCTCCTTAGTAGCATCATTTCCAAACACAAATTGATTATTTTCAGAAAATACGGGTTTTTTTATATCAAAACGTTATCATATTTTGCATATCGATATTGCTTTCATCATGAAAACAAGTGCCGTAGAACTTCCTGATATTAAACTCCTTTGAGTTTACATATTTTCCCAGCATATTTTTGCTATGTGCTTTATGTCCCAAAGCAATCGTAAGCCTTAATCTAGAAAAAAGTACTAAAAGATCCTATAGTTAATTCGGTATACTAATGCTCATCAATATTTTGGTAAGCAATTGCCACAATAATCTAGCAAACGCAAATCAGAGCATTTAATGTAATTATAATAATTAACAAAGTACACTTCATGCAATTACTTAAACTTGTAGTATGTTATTACTATAAATATTGATTACTTGAACATACATGTTGTCCAGTTAGCATGTGCCAACAATAAGTCAAGCAATATGTAAGAAAATGTACTTTTTACATAGATGAGTGAGCATCAAGACACCGTGCTTTGTTACAAGTAAACTACATAAAGCATGAGAACAATTCGAAATAAATTGAAGGATTCCATTGCTGTAAAAAAATACATCAGCAAACAATTTTGTGACATCAAGGAAGGTTTAACAAAGCAATATTCGTACATACATTTGTGTGCTTTTTGAAGATATCTTTATTTGGTTTTTGAAGTTCAATTCGGTTTTTAAGTTCGGCTAAACTGATATATGTTGTTGGAACATATACTACAACCAAAGTTTTAAATAAATAAGCTGGGCAATCAAAAAAGATCCCGCTTTTACTTTGCAGCATTTATTATTGATAAAGGTGAAACTTTTGTCAGTGAATGTAGTTTACGACAGTATTTTTACGGTGTGTATTATTTAGCGATCTAGTCTAGATTTGATACTAAAACAACGGCACCACTACTAGGTATCAAGTAATAGAATTGACAAATAATAAAAACCGCTGATAGTTTATGTTTGGAATGAAACATATCACATAGAGATTATATGCTCTTTAGGATACAATAATTCTTGGCCTCGAAAAACGTACTACGTTTGTATCTTGATATTACATTTTTTAAAGCTCGATTTGATAATGATGCTTCAGTAAACTTTGGTTCAAGTACCTCTTCTTAAACTAAAGTTTGAGCGTGTTTCCCAAAGGGTTATAATAGTTAGTACTTGTTATGTCACCATAGCTCTGTATTTTTGATATTCTATATGTGACTATTACAATGTAATATTAATGTTAATCTTACCAACTTTGGCAGTGTGTGACTGCCATGCCGCACCGCTACTTTACATTAATAGGAAATACTTAATTAAAATAGCATTACCCAAGATAGTTTCAACGGTACATTAAATATTTTCTCTGCAGTTGTAAAACAGTGTTCATGCAGTATCACAGTATCATTATGCCATAGCTAGTTTCTTCAGTCACCAATAATTTTACGTTGCAAATGTTGTTTCTTGCAACTCATATTTAAAGTACTAAAGAACGATATTGCTTATAAGGAGTCTTCTTGAATAAAAAAAGCGACAAAGGGAACTTACACTTAGAAACGAATTAGCTTCACTTCAAGTAGAACTTAAGAGCTGTGTTCAGTACAAACCAATTTTGGTTACCCACAAACATACGCTTATTTTTTGTCAAGGTTTATTAGCACAACCACACTACAACCCCGTTTAGTTTTTGCAAACAATATATTACCCTAGCTATGTTCGAACTTCAAATTTCTATTCAAAGAACGATCATATTTCAGCTACTAAGTGGTGCTGAATATAATTGGCAAATCAATATTTAAATTCTTTCAACAATAGAATCTCTATTGTCTCAGCAGTTTGAACATTGTTTATTCAGACTGTCTTAAATGTGCCAGGTTTACTACATACGAGTCTCAATACTTATAAAACTATGACACTAGCAGACTATTGCACTAGTAGCTGGTATGAATTGCCAATATTTGTTGAAAGACACTTTATCAAACCCTTAATTGGTAGTTGCATTTCACTCGACATTTTTTTTATCTCTTTAAACAATTAAACTTTATTAAGTAAGAAATCAGACAGTAGCAGCTAGTCGAATGGCATTCACTCCGGAGACTCTACCGTACTATGATCCGAGCAGTGACCGTCGTGTTTGTTTGATCACAGGAGGTAATAGCGGTATTGGATATACAACAGTACTGCATCTTTACTTGCATGGCTTTATTGTCTACTTAGCCGGGAGAAACAAGAACAGATTAGACCGTGCAGTTATTGATATTCAGAAAGAGGCAAACAAAAGGGTCAACAAATACACCTCTTTGCAGCTGGCGAACCGGTACACTGGAGCGCTCTTCATTCTTGAACTAGATTTACTGAACCTAGAAAGTGTGGACCGATGCGTGAAGCGTTTCAAGCAAAGGGAGTCGCATTTAAATGTATTGATTTTGAATGCCGGCATCATGGCAGTTCCATTTGAATTATCAAAGGATGGATTTGAAGTGCAGTTGCAGACCAGCTATATTACACATTTTCTTTTGACTGATAGATTAATCAAATCAATGGAATTGCCGAAGGTTAAGGACCCACGTATTGTCATTTTATCTTCTATTGGTCACTGGTTTGCTCCTTTCAAGTTCAATCTATCGTGGCACTTCAACTACTGGCCAAACATATTTTGGACTATTCTCAGATACGGTATGGCAAAGTGTGTTGATATCCAATTCGTCAAGTTGCTTGCGAAAAGGCACCCAAATGTTCTCAGTGTTGCAGTGCACCCTGGTGTTGTTTTCAATACCAATTTGTTTAAGCCATTAACAGCGTTACCAATCTTTGGAACAATATTCTGGGTGTGTTTTCAAATTTTGCATTATTTTATTGGAGTTTCTAACGAAAAGGGTGCCTGGTCAACGTTGAAATGTTCAGCAAGTGATGAGTTGGATTTAGTCAGGGATAACGGTAAATATTTCACCACCCTGGGTGTCGAGTCAACACCAAGTTTCATTGCATTAAATGAAAACCATGCAGATCAAAATTGGATCTGGACCAAGAAAGAGTTGGCAGAAAGGGGGTACACTACCAACAATTTGTAAAATCGATGGCACTTCTAATGTGGCCCCTAGTACTATAATTCGATCCAAAAGAGTCTGTTCATGAATCAAAGTAGTTGTGTGGCAAGTGAAACTGCCAAAGGTGGCGCATGAGTCCTTCACTTTGCGAAAATGGACATTGTTCAAGATGTCAGATTCGATACACTCTTTTCTTTGTATAAGGCTTATATTTATAATAGCATTCATATTTAAGTCCTTGAAGGATAAAGCGCACGTCAGATGAATGGGATTGGATCCGCTATGGACGTAATACCACCGTTGAGACAAAGAAAGGGGGTAAGACGAAACCCTCCACCCAAGCTATCGTTGCCAACACCAATACCAGATACCCAAACAACAATGGCAACGATGCTAACGAAACCAGTGGAACCTGGATCAGTCAGTGCCAACACGCTGATATCAATTGATACCTTAAACGAAGATATGACACCACCGGATCTTTCACAGATAAATCTTGATCAGGAGCCGAAAACATTGGAAGAGATGACAGGCAGCGATTGGCGTAATGTTTATAGCAGAGAACTGATCAAAACTATGAAAGTTTTAGGAGAAGGTAATGGTGGATGTGTTAAAAAGTGTTCATTAAGGGATGAAATATTTGCTTTGAAAACTATAACTGTTGATCCCAGTGAAGAATTTCAAAAGCAAATGGTACGGGAACTAAACTACAACAAGAGTTTTAAATCTAATTACATAGTCAAATATTATGGAACATTTCTTGATGATTCGAGGATTCATATTTGTATGGAATATATGGGGGGTGGTTCATTGGATTCAATCTATAAAACTTTTCAAGTAAGGAATGGAAGACTAAGTGAAAAGCCGCTCGGTAAAATAGCGGAAGGTATTTTGAAAGGTTTGGCTTACTTGAACGAACACAAAGTTATGCATAGAGATATTAAACCTCAAAATATTTTATTGGACAATAAGGGTAATGTCAAGTTATGTGACTTTGGGGTTAGCGGGGATGTGGTAAACTCATTGGCAACGACTTATACGGGGACGTCCTTTTACATGGCACCAGAAAGAATTAAGAACGAACCTTATACGATTAGTTGTGATGTTTGGTCGGTTGGCTTAACCATTTTAGAGGGTGCAATGGGAGAATTTCCATTGATTAGAGAGAGTGGACATGGTTTAGAGATTTCACCACTAGATTTACTAATGATAATCATAGATTTTAAGCCAAAACTGGACGATGAACCTGAAAACGATATCAAATGGTCAAGAGGATTCAAAGATTTCATTCAGGTTTGCTTAACAAAAGAAAATAAAAAGAGACCAAGTCCAAGGCAAATTTTAGAGCATCCGTGGTTGCTTAAAATGATGAATAAAAATGTTCGAATGGATAAGTTAATCGAGTTTTGCTGGGCCCAGTAATTTTTTACAAAGAAAAGGGTAGTCAATAAAAGAAAACACCTGTTAATAAGAATAATACTAACGCCATTAATAGTTTATTTATAACACAATATAATACTAATTTGTACAAATCATACTTAGTTATAAAAATCGGACAGAAAAAATGGAACTATGAAATACAAAAATGAGAAAATGCAAGATTTGAAAAGTCGGCCAGTGTAACAAATGTAGATTCAATCTTTTATTATATGTTAACCTGAATACCGTTGATGAATAAATGATTATAGTATAACTTCCCAGAATCTTTCAAATTTTGACAAGTTCTTTGGTTCATCTTCCCAAACTTCATTTTCAATTTTTCTAGAAATGGTATCTAAATCAACTTCACAAGTAGGGATAAGCCATGGCTCCTTTCTGTAAACAGTTAGTTGCGATACGATCCAAAAAACAACACAAATGATAAGGGAAATGTAACCGGCAAAGAACGCTGAGACATTAAAGTTAAAGAACGCTGAATAACTTTGAATGAAAACGATGACAACAAGACAAATCTCGGTAAACCAAGCGAATTTAGGACCAAAGTTTGCTTTGAATGGTAGAGTGTCTCTTGAAATGTTTCTGTCCTTTAAAATTTTCATGAATCTTAAATGGGCAGCAGTAATAAAGCACCAAGTAATTAAACCAGCAAGAGCAGCAATATTCAATAACCAGTTGAAAACAGTTTGACCGTTGTTTGAAACGTTCAAAAAGGCTAAAAGACCAAAAAGTGAAGTAGTAATGACACCGAAGTATGGGACACCCTGTTTAGTGGTCCAACCGTAAAAAGATGGAGCAGTGGTTCCAGCCATCGAGTAAAGGATTCTCGAGCCAATGTAAATATTAGAGTTACCAGCAGAAATGATGGTACAGAGCATGACGGCATTGAAGATATCAGGTAGAACTTTGGTACCAGAATTTTGGATTGCAATTAAGAACGGAGACGAAGAAATGAAGTTTGTAGTTGATACAAGAGCTGGGTCGTTATATGGCACGAGTAAACCGATGAAGAACAATGTACCAATGTAAAAGATCAAGATTCTGAAGATGACTTTGTTGATGGCCTTTGGGACTGATTTTCTTGGGTTTGCAGATTCACCAGCAGCAATACCGGTCAACTCAACACCCTGGTAGGTGAAAGCGGCGTTGATAAGGGAGGATAGCCAACCAAGGAATCTGTCGGTGTTTGTATTCTTAACTAAGCCGGCACCCTCTCCCCATGGACCAGGGTTTCTCCAGTAACGGAACCCAACAGGACCAGTTTTACCAGCACCGCAAACCATGCAGAGGGCATAGATGAGGAAACCGACAATGGCGATGACTTTGACAAAGGCGATCCAAAACTCAACCTCACCGTAGAGCTCCACAGGCACGAAGTTAGCGGCAGTTAGAAGAACAAAGAAGATCAGCATCCAGCCCCAGTTCGGAACGGCGTCTGTCCAGTACTCGAACACCTGTGCGACAGCAAATAGTTCGATCGCAAAGGTGATGGCCCAGGAGAACCAGTAACACCAATTGGTGGCAAACCCGCAGGCCTTAGATAAGTAAACTTGGTTGAAGTAACAGAAGGAACCCGTAACTGGGGTGTGGGTGGCCATTTCACCTAGCGACTGAGTCACAGAATATGCCAAGACACCGAAAAAGAGGTAGGCAATCAAGGTGTTGACAGGACCTGCAAGTCTGAGCGGCGTGGCAGTACCGACAAAAAGACCGGTACCAATGGTACCACCAAGGGCAATCATCGACACATGGCGGGGTTTGAGGCCTCTTTTGATTTCCACCTCATGAGCACTGGCGAGCGACTGCGACTCAACGTCCATGTCGCCGACATAGGGCTTTTTGAGGTCCTTCTCGCCCATGGAGTAGTGGTTAATGACAACAGCGTCGTCATCGCTGGAATGCGACGACGACGAGCTAGTTTGATGTTTAGGAATTAGTCTGTGTAGTATTCCCATGCTTAATCCGGTATTTTTTTTCTTGGCCAATGATAAAACAGTCAATCCTTATATAATCAGATAGTGGCACAAAATGTAGTAGTTTATTGTAAAAGTGTGTAACAAAGATTCAGTTTCCGAAACGCAATATCAATTCCCTAGAACGACACACTGGTATTTCACTACCTTTTCTTAAGTAATGGTTAAAGTGTTAAAATTCTGCACTGAAAATTTTTCCGGCATCTTATGATGCTTATATAAGAGCCTTCAGATGCGAAGTGACACATTAGGAAAAAGAAATCTAAGGGTGTAGACGTTGCGATAGGTGTTATACAGTAGATAAGGAGAGGGGTAGATAGGCCAAGAAACCGCAATGCTAACCGCAATGTGCACGCTTGATAATAGACTGCTTACTGTGTCCCAAAACAGCATATTACGGCACTACAGTGTGTCCACCACAGACTAACACTGTGCTCCATAAACGGATAGTTCTTTGTCAAAAAAGCTTCGCCAGCGGCGGCCCTGCTAATGCCATATGGAAAGAAAAAGTACTTTGAGAAATTTGTATTTACAACAAGAGAGCTGAATTATGCTTGTAAAGGTTACAAGCATGCTACCTCACTAGACACGATTACCTGAATCATACACCTTTTCAGCCACTGCACATACTTCATCTTATGCTATCTCTTTCTTCCATACTACATTCTACAACCAGGCGGCATGGAACAATAGGTGCGCAGAGGCATCGGAACGGCATGTGGAGCCGATGGGGCGACCAAAGAGCAGTGGCCATTTTCGGAAGGCAAGAGCGATTAGCGAGCTAGCATTCAAAGAACATTACATTGACTAGTATTGCAAAGTGTGATTGAGTGAATACACAAGGAGGCCCTTTAGGCCGTTCCCCGCAAAGCAGCAATTGAACAGGTTAGAGCTGCCAATAGATGAAAATGGGTGACTAGACATCACACTACACAACTACTTCATTTTCATTACGTAAGATTACGTAAACATGGCAATTTTACGTAATCTTACGTAATGTAAATGTTTATGTAATCTTACGTAAGCAACTTTCACCATACTTCTCTTTCTTATACTATAAACTATTGTAAGTTACTTTGTGTTGTTATTCAGCAACATATGTTTTGGCACGGCAAAAACCTAGTCAAGTAATAATGAACTCTATTAGTAAAGCGTGGGATGAAGTGTGCATCAACGATTCAATACAACTTGACCAGATTCTCATTTTGATTGACAATTTAGAGTTCAAGCTCAACAGGTTTATTTTGACGGCGAATCAACGAGAGCTTTTACTAGAGTTCATACTAGACTCTGGTGACGAGCGGATGGAGCTAAGACTGGAGCAGGTGGACGGACTATTGAGACGATTGCTAAATAACGACCTACTGGGTTTGATAAACCAGTCGTGTGAAGAAGAGCCGCCTATTGAGTCCACCAAGTTTCAGATGCAGCTCAAGGCCAACGATCTGAACCCCAGTGTGCAAGCGGACCTGCTTGAGATCCGGATCCGCAATTTGCACGATTTGCTAGGCAAATCCAACAGCAGCATCATCAAAGACGAACTTATCAGCTGCTACCAGCTGCTTAGCTCCATTAACAGCAGCAGTAAGAACCTAGACAGGCTCTTGAACGCCATAACAAGACAGGACGCCGTTATCAGTAAACTCAAAAACAAAACAGGGTTTCATAAACGAAAGACGTATCTGCGCATCCCCCTACTCAAATACACACTGTTCTTCACGCTGGTAGCCGTTGTCGTGTCCTTCATTCTACTTTAAAAGGTTCATTTATCAATACATACAGGAAATAGCGTGCTTATATATTCATTCACATTTCCCACGTTGGTGGTAACTTTTCCACACACTCGTCGCAGAACGTGTGCTTGCTGCTCAAGGAAGACTTGATGCTGGTGATCGGTTGGAGCTCTGTGCTGCCGTAACTGACTGCCTTCGCAAGAGGCACGTCGTTCTCTGGACTTGCCAGTTTCTTGCTTTCGTTGTGTCCTAGGTTCCTGCTTGGGTCCACCACGTCTCGCACCTTCTGCTTCAACACCTTCACGTCTGGGAACCCGCCGTCCGTGCCTCTGTCCCATATCACTTCTCCGTTGACACTGATCTTGAACGTTCCTGGTACAAAGCTTGGTTTTAGCGTCACCGACGCAATTGGCGCCTCGCTTTCGCTGTGTGCCTTTGAAGTGAACGTCTGTAGCAGCTCCTGCTGGTACCAAGCCGACCGTAGCATCCACTGGCACCTCACACAGTATTCAATAACAACTTCCATCTATAGATTAATATGAGTCAATATGCGATCTCATAGGGAGAAAAAAAATCAAACGTGAAATTGAGTGACTATCGGGAAAGGAGTTGATACTATCACAACATTAAAGCAAAACTTGTAATTGGTACAGCAATGAACATCGTGTCGCATCCTGTTTACAATAAGTGCATCAAGATATCTAACGACTCCAACGCGAGAGAAAAACTGCTTCGTTTGTTCCAGTACTTGGCCAGATTTCTAAAAGCCAAAGGTTACGATGTGGCAAACCTGCAGCAGATCTTCATGCTTTCAAGGAAGCCACTAAGAGCCTTTAAACCATTGGGTCACTTCAAGGCTTTCGTCAGGATCGTCAACGACGAGTTGATGGACCCTACAATGAAAATTTTCGAAGCATTGAAACAGTTGGCTTTGGCACTCTATTTCGCCCTCGATACAGTGCACTATCTCCAGCTTTTGAGCTTGATCAAAACCAAGTCACAGATCGGCAGATACGCCGCAGGCCTTTGGTCTGTCTCACTTGTTGCAGGCCTCGTCAAAAACTTGAGACAATGGCAGATCCTCTTCATAAGAACGTGCTACAAATCATCATCCGCCGCTGCTGATAAGGGAATCAACATCAAGAGTGTAGAGAGAGATACGCTGAAAAACGTGCTCGACCTCTCCATTGCTCTCAACCAGTTCCTCCAGTTGAATTTAGACGAACGCGCACTCGGTATTGCTGGTATCGTCACCTCTTTCTTTGCACTTGACGACATTTGGTCTAGCTCCTAGTATTCTATAGCTTGTCGTTTTCTAAACTGCTTTTTGTCTTTATTTTTCTTTTTAGTTTCGATTCTCCTTTCGTTATCTCTCCTTCTCAGTTTGTCCCAGTGTAGTTGTGTCTTGAGATCAACCTCTTGTTGAACTTCACTACATTGGTTGAATTTCATGCAAAACCTCTCAATGCAGTCCCACTGGTTGTCATCCCTCACTCTGGAGTTCGAAGACTGTACCAGTATACCCATCTTGTTGGTAAAAAACGGAAACCGCTTCTCCTTAGGCGTCTCTTTATCTTCAAAGTTCTTCATCACGTTGTCAAATTCCCTTTCTGGTAACCAGCTTCCCCGTGATTTCAGCCATTCCTGCGGCGTCAGTTTCAACTGAACTTTTGAATCAGTGGTATTCACATGCTGTCCTCCCTTCCCTGAAGATCTGCTGAATGTCACACTAAAATGTTTCAATAATTTCAAATCTGGTTTAATCATACACCTTTTTCTAAAAAGAGACACATATCTGTCGATGAAAAAAACGTCAAAAATCTATCTATATAAGTAGTTGAAATTACCAAATTTTGGTGCTTTTATGTTAATCAAAATCTATCTAATATTTTATTAATTGTAATACGTTTATATGAATACAAATAAGTAAGGAAGTAATGGGAGGGATTGTTATTGTAAACATTTTTAAATTTGATCTTCACCATTAATTGAAAATCACTATTCATCAGGACTTAATTATAAGACAAGTTCGAACTTATGAACCGAAAACTTGCGCAAATTGAGTGTTGGCGGAACCAGATTGCTGGAATTCACTAATGATTGATTCCAAAACGGCCAAACCAGACAAAATACCAATGGACATACCCATCACAACACCATTTGAAACACCTAAAGATTCAGAAACTGCAACAACGGAACTCAAAACAAGTGCACCACCAACTGAGGCACTGAAGATCATCTTATTCAACTCACGTCCCATACTGGAATCTCTGTGACCAATGACTGTAATTTCTTGGTCCTTGAATTGACGTGCAAGATCCTTACCACTGGAACCAGCCATGGAGAACCAATTGATACTGAAAATGACACTCGTTAAGATGATGAAAGAAATGAAGGTCAATGGTCTTAACACATTCCATAACAAACAATCGCCAGTGTTATTTGGAGAGAGCAAGTAGAGAACACCGTTAGTTAAATTGTAGGTTTTGTTTGTAAGAGCGTTTAATTCCCATTTTGCCAAATAGTCGGATGAATAGACTAATTTGCTGAAAGCAAAAGTGAAGATGTTCAGGTTGTAGAGGATGGTCCAAGAAAACAACAATGGCAACGCACCACAATAAAACAATCTAATTGGATAAGTTGAGACCATGGATCTCACCTTTGCAGATTTGATTGAGACATCTTGTCTAAAGTTAGAGAGGTACAACAAGGCACCGACGATTATCAAGGAAAAGTAAACTTGGGTCAAGTTCAAGTATTCAACTCGGTTGAAAGAGTCGTAGATGGCCTTGAATGGAGCAGAGAGAAAGTTGTTAACTAGCTGAATAATGACACCTTCCGCCTTTGGTTCGGATGCCAAAGCATGTGGCACAATACCTAGCAAGCCACCAGCGAATTTAGTTGAGGCGGAGATGGCGAGGAATCCCATGACACCAGGACCAAATCCGTAACCCTTTTCAAGAAGCTCGCAGAGGTAAGTGACGACACCGGTACCGATGGTCAGCTGAGTGACAATGATGAGGTTGGACCAGAAGCCACCTTGCTCTTTGACCAAGTCTTGTCTGGTGAACGCGTCGCTTGCTTCAAAGTAGCCTGTCGACGCCAAAAGGATGGCGTAGAGCAACCCAAGGAATAAGGCCGTCAATTTTTGGAGTGATTGAAAACGTTGTCTTTCAGAGATGCTGCTGAAATTGACCTTGACGATTCTGAAACCAGCCAAGATTTGCCAGAAGAACGCTGCGGTAACCACTGGCAAAACACCAAACTCCAGTGTGGTACCAATGTCGGACCCCATACCAAATCTGAGCCATTGGAACGGGTCGATCAGCTTGTTTGGTCTCACTCCATACAATGGCAAAGCACCAAGCAAGTAGATCACTGCTGCTCCCAACGTGTACAAGACCTTCTCGTCAAACGACACCTTATCGAAAGGAAGCTCGATCTCTGGCATCAGCGCCTCCAAAGGCTTCACAATGTCCAATACTCTAAAACTCATTATCTTTTCACCTATAAAGAGAAGTACCAATTCTCACCAATTTGACTAACGTCCATTTTTTTGCCGTTTGAAAGCTGAAAAAATTTTCTAAGCTTAGAGAGACAGACGGTCACGTGATTGTTTCTCTCTTCATCAAGTTACAATTTGGAATAACAGCACTATAATGCCATTGAAGACACAAGAGAAAGGCATAGTTAGTGAGGTTGACCAGCTGATTGACTACAATGCGGCTTTGGACTACTGGACGGCGACGCCCGCTACGGTAGATGGAGTTTTAGGTGGATTTGGTGAATCGACCAGTGTGCCAAAGGCAGACATTGTTGGGTCTACGACGTTTATGAGGAAGCTGAGAACGAGGTGGTCTAACGAAGAGGACAAGGTAAAGTACGGGATCGACTTTGGGGCCGGTATTGGGAGAGTTACTAGGGATTTCTTGCACAAAATATGCGATAAGGTGGATTTGTTGGAGCCAGTGACGCCGTTTGTAGAACAGATGAAGGTGGAATTGCAAGATCTTAATGCCCAGGGCAAGATTGGCAAGATTTGGGACATCCCCATGCAGGACTGGGTGTCGGAGGAGCGCAAATATGCGTTGATCTGGTGCCAGTGGTGTTGTGGTCACTTGCCAGACGAAGCGTTTATCGCATGGTTGGATCAGTGCAAGAAAGGGTTGCAGGCAGACGGGCTCCTAGTTGTGAAGGAGAACAACGCTGTTGGCGAGGACGACGTCTTTGACGAAGAGGACAGCTCCAAGACAAGAACGGACGCCAACTTCAGAAGCTTGTTTGACGCAGCTGGTTGGAAGTTGATAGCCACCGATCTACAGAAGGGCATGCCCAAGGAATTGTATCCCATTAGAATGTACGCTTTAAAGCCAAAAGATGTTGAGGTCAGATAGGGGTGAAAGACTAATTTCGATGTTTTAGGTCTTCATAGATAATCAGCTGAACTATGCTTGATATAAATCATCATTCTCAATAAAATATCGGCTATTCTACACTAAACTTTAGCTGTTGTTTTTTTTGTCTTTTATAGGTTACTCTTTAGGTCTTCGAACACCATTTAACTCTACTGAGTTCACAATCAATGTTCTAACCATTGCGCCTGCTAAAAAGAGTGTTTGTTGAAAGAAATAAAAGTGAAAAAATTTTCCCGCTTTTAAGTGAAGAAAGAAAATGCTTAGCACCAAACCACGGTCAGGGTTTGTTAGTGGGGTCCAAATCGTTCTCATCTGTGTGCCAGATACAGACATTAATCATTAGGGCCATCAGTATCATTAGCGCATAAACGCAATGGCATGCGGAATCGTAGGAATCAACAATGGCTTGCTTGACGCTTGGAGGGATTCCGGCCTTGAAAGCATAGTTTGGATCATTCAACGCCATTGTCAAGGCCTTGGTTAATTGAGATTTGTCCCATCCATCTGGAGTCTGTAAGAGATCAAATTTTCTGTGCAAAATATATTTGAGAGATGTTTGCATAGCAACATTGGCAAGGGAAACGCCGATTGTGGAGCCGGTGGATTTGACACCGTAATGAATCGAGGAAATCAACGCCTGTTCCCCCTCCGAAACACTGCTTAACATCGTAACAATCATAACGTTGAAATTGGTAGATGTACCCATTCTCAAAGGCAACGATAACACGGACTCGAGAATAACCCCATATGATTGACTTTGCGTGAAGACAATTATACTGCCAATGACCAGCATGAAACCGCCGAACTTGTGAATTCTTCTGTACCTGCCTGTGTGTTTGATCAGAAACCCTATGGTCACAGATGTTGAGCAGGCGACCACCGTTGAGGGTATCAATCTGTATCCAGATTCAAATGGAGAGTGGTTCTGAACCGAGGTCCAGTAAAAGGGCATATAGAACAAGCAGGAATAAAAGTTGATCTGACTGCATAGAGAGTTGATACATGTCCAAAAGATGTTCTTGTGGTGCAGTAATTGCACAGGGATGATTGGAGATGGATGGCGCTTTTCCCAAACATAAAAGGAACCAAAACCGACTATAGAATAGGCAGTAAGAAAATACCACACTGGACACAAAGCAGGGATCTCTTCATCGCTGGTACCAAACAAGAACATGATGCTCAACAAGGAGGTGACCAGCAACACTGAGCCCATCCAGTCGATCTGTTCAAGCTTTTCTGATATACGCACTGATTTCAGTTTCCTATCAATTGGAGAGTCAAAGTAGAACCACACAAGAGATGCAATCAGCAAAATGTAGGGCACCTGCACAAAGAAGGCGGATTTCCAACCCCAAAGCTTGTCAAACAGACCGGCAATGAGTCCGCCGGAGATCACCCCCATTTGCCAAGAAATCGAAACGTACCCTTGAAAGAGACCCCGTTCTTTGACTTTGACGAGGTCCGAAATGCAGATCGACGACAACGTCTGCATACCGCCTCCTCCGATACCTGTGACCAATCTGCTCCAAATCAACATATTCAGTGATGTCGATTTGGCGCACGCTAGACATCCGGCACCAAAGATGATCTGACATAGGACCAAGCATAGCTTACGACCGAAGATGTCTGATAGCTTGCCAAATAAGGGCTGCATCGCAGCGCAGGACAGCAAGTACGATGTTGCAATCCACGAAATGTGTTGTTGCGACTCATACTCTGATGATATTTTACCCATTAACGTGACAACCATAGTCGAATCCACAGATGCTATAAATTGTGTGCTTAGTATACATGCTATGATTAAATAAAAATTAAACCCCTTTAATTTATTGTCTTCATCCAGGTGTTGCTCCAGTAGCAATGGAGCTTCTTCATCGTTATGCTCTTGACTCATGTCAACTGCTTAAGAAGAAGAAACTGTGGTTCTTCAACGCTTCTATCTCACAGCCATGATAAACGCGCTTTTAAGCTCCAACGGCGGTGCCTGATTTCCTATTAAGGCTATTTTCTCTCGTTAGTCCGATCATTGCCAAGCATCCCAAAGCCGTTAGAATAAGAAACTGGAACACCATGTGGCCAGCTTGGTCGTAGCAGTTCACGATGGCCTTCTTTAGCAGAGACGGCAGCTCTGACTGGAATGCTACTCCAGGATCCTTCAGGGCTTTGGAAAAGATGCTGACAACTTCATCCCGAGTCCAACCGTTAGGTGTGTCCACAGTCTTCAACACCTCGTCCATTGATCGCTGTAGCTGGAACTGCATGATGGCGTTAGAAATCGCAACGCCCATGGTAGATCCGCAAGATTTGAACCCATACTGGATCGATGTCACAAGGGCCTGCTGCGACTGTGGCACACTCGAAAGCATTGCAATTAGCATGATGGTGTGGTTAGATGTGGTTCCAAATCGCAACGGAAGCGAAAACATAGATTCCCAAATCTGGCCAGAGCTTGGTGTAATGGTATAGACTATAACACTGCCTACAGCAATAAACAGACCCGCAACTAGGTGGAACAGTTTGTATTTGCCTGTGTGCTTGAGCATCCAGCCAGCAAATAGCGCAGTAAACGAACTGATAACGGTAGAGGGTATGAATAAATATCCACTCTGTAATGGAGACCTATTTTGCACACTAGTCCAGTAAAACGGTAGATAGAACACATAGGTGTAGAAGTTCATGCACATGAACCACCAGTTGATGCACGTGACAAAGATTGTTCTGTTGTGTAGTAACCTAACCGGAATTACTGGATTTTCAATATTGTCTTCATAGATGTAAAGCAAAATAAACCCAAAGATACAATATCCAAGTAACCCCCACCAAATAAAATCACTGATGTCGTCTTTATTAGTGCCAGTAACCATCAACAGTGAAAAAAATGAAGTCACCAAGATAAAAGACCCAATCCAGTCAATGCCAACAAATCTCTGCCAATGCGAAAGTTCATTAGTCTCTTGTTTGGGAACATCGAACCAAATGTAAATGGCAGCAGCAATCATTATGCAAATTGGAACTTGGCCCAAAAACGCATATTTCCAGCCCCATAGCTTGTCAACGAGTCCTGATAAAAGTCCACCAGATATGGCACCCAAATCAAGAAAGACACCAATGTAGCCACCATAAAGTCCACGATCTCGCATTGAGACCATGTCTGACATGGCAATGGTAGTAAGTGAACTTAAGCCACCACCACCAATACCAGTTATGAACCTACCAATGACCAGCAACTCAAGTGAGCCAGAACAGCCACAGATTAAGCAACCTACGCTGAAAAGTGAAATGCAAATCAAAATCATACACTTTCTACCAAATACATCCGACAATTTGCCAAATAGAGGTTGAAATGTAGCGCATGATAACAAATATGAGCTTGCCACCCATGATATGTGTGTTTGCGAGTTTAAATCGCTTGCCATTTTACCCATCAATGTTGTCACCATTGTCGAATCTGCAGAAGATAAGAAACATAATGAAAACAAACATGCTAGAATAACTCTAAATTGAGAATTGGTGAATCTGGTTCTTGCATCTATTGGATCAGCTAACAGCGCTTCTGTTTCCTCCAAAGACATCACAAATCAAGGTCCCGTTTACACACGGTTACAGAGAATAGTGAACGAAATTTTTACTTCAAGTCTTTTCTAAATAATCTACAGTTTATTAATATATAAAAGTTGCTCATGCTAAGTCTGATTTACTACATTTAGCAGCAGGTGATTTGGCAAAAGCACAGCAAAGTGCCAGTAATAACGAAAGAACACTCAAACAAAGAAAACAGTATTGAAATCCCTTCAAGAATGCTTTGGAAACAGTTTCAAGAACGACAGGCGGTATTCCTTCACGGTAAATGTAATTTGGGTCAGAGAAAGCTTTTCTCTTCAGAATATTAAGCGTACCAATACTAAACCCAACGGGTAGTTGACTTTTCAAAACAAGAAAGTTCTGTTCCATTGAATAATTGAAGATAAATTTCACAAAACATAGAGATATAGAAAGTCCTAATATTGCACCTAGGAAGTTCCATAAATAGTAGCAGAAGCTGGAATTTGCACTCTTAAGGGTATCTGATTTTGTTAAAAGAAGTGCTAGTGAATGTGACATGATAGCAATGCATGTTTGTATTATGATTTGCAAAATTAGGGTTATTGTGAATTCATCGATGTTGGTGAAGTATAGCGTAGCTCCCGAGGCTGTGATCAGCAGCAAAGAAGCATACCACAAACAGCTTTGGTTTGTAATGTTTTTGGCATATAGTTGGACGCCAAGTAAAGAGAGAGTAAATGGTAAGAAAAATAGCATAATGGCATGCAAACTGTCCAAACCTTTGCAGGTGGTCAAATAGTGAGGAACACAAAACAAATAGCCGTATTGAATGGCATTTAAGAGCATCATACTAACGCCATTAAGCAAGGTATGGGGGTTATGGAAGGATGTTGGCAAGAGAAATGATATGATGTTATTATATGATTCAATTTGCTCACTTTCCCAAAACATTTGCACCACCATTATGTTCATCAGAAGATAAAGGCACCAAGAGGGCAGCAGTAGTAACTGGAGACCAGAAGTCTTGGCATTCACCAAAATCATGGCCAGTATTGGAGAAAAAGTCATGAGTGCTATGTATAGTGTTGGATTTGAGACTTGAGGACCACATATTGGCTTTTGGGTTTTGGCGTCGCCTTCACGGTGGCCAGTGGCACACACCACACCGGCAGAGAGTGCCAGCACCACTTGCAGGCCTCCAATGTAGCTATAGCCAAACAATACTCCCACGGCGCTTACCAGGCTAAACACAAGCGGAGCCAGACCAGCTGCACCACCAAGTGCTTTTGGTGCCAGCATATAGCCAGCAATGCTACAAATGCAAGCTGCCGAGACTGTGTTTACTAACACCATGCACATCAGTGAGGGAAAGCTGAGTCCCTGGAATATACCTATTGGAACGTTTGTAACGAAGAGTCCTAGATCTAGCATCACTGTTGCCACTTTTGAAACCACGATATACCAAAGGAACTAGCACTGGCAATGCAGCAAACAAAAAAGACTACCAATTCAGCACTACTTATCCATATCAGCACATTGGCAAATTAGTTCTATTGTGGCATAAACGTGTTCTGCACGCACTATTGAGTGGGACCAAACTCTATATAAAGAAAACAAAAGACGATAAATCCATCAACACCGCAAAGCCAAACCATTTAAATCCCGCGTATGTTTATAGTTTCCACGTGTAGCGTTAGTCAACCTCTACGGCTTATCCCTATACACCTCTTTCGACCTCTTCCTCCCTCTCGTTTCCTGTTACAGTATGCAAAGCGCTATTTTACCCAGTTAGGAAACCGGTGGGGAAAACGGTTGCAATTTTTGTAGCCGTTATCATTTTCTCGGTCTGGATTTAGATGTTATTACATCGAGCTATAAAGAGACGCAGCTCGCAGTTGTGCGCTACTTAGAGTCATCAAGATCGTTTTCTTTGGTAGTGTAGATGGTGGCAATGACACCGACACTGGTCGCAAGGAGAAAACCGAACACCCAGTGGCAGGCGTCGTCGTAGGAGGCCACAATAGCGTCCTTGATGGAAACGGGAAGATTGTTCTGGAACGCATAGGAAGGGTCCCCCATGGCACCTTTGAAGGTTCTGTGTAGGGATTTGGAAGACCATCCAGGCGGCAGGTTGTGCGCAATGGCTTCAAATCTAGTGGTCAGAGAGCTTCTAAGCGTGAACTGCATCAAGGCACTTGCTAGCGAAACACCCATTGTAGAACCTGTAGATCTGAACCCATACTGGATGGAAGTAACCAGCGCTTGCTCGGACTGCGGCACAGACGACACCATGGCAACGAGCACAGTGGTGATGTCAGCAGAGGCACCCCATCTCAGTGGCACGGAGATTAATGAGTCCTGGAGCCATCCGTCGTTTTTTGTAGACATGTACAGGATGATGCACCCCACGGCAGTGATCCAGCCAGAAATGATGTGCAAGTTTCTGTACTTTGAAGTCTTCTTGATCAGCCAACCCGAGAAGATGGACGTGGCACTGGCAGTGATGGAGCCAGGAATTAGTCTGTAACCGCACGCCAGCGGCGACAAGTTCTTAACACTGGACCAGTAAAACGGTAGGTAGAACAAACTGGCAAACATGTTCATGGACATGAGCCAGCAGTTGATGGAGTTAGAAAGAATGGTGCGGTCGTGCAGCATCTCCACTGGTATGATGGGGTTGTCGATTCTCTTTTCCCAAAAATAGAACACTGTGAACCCTGTTACCGTGTAGAGCACAAGGAAATCCCATAGCACACCTCCAACAGGCAGCTCGGTGCCGTTAGTACCGCTGACAATCATAAGTGCAAGTAGCGACGACACTAACAATGCAGAGCCTATCCAATCAATGCTCTTGCACTTTTCCCAAGACGTCAACTCCTTGTTAACGTCTGCGTCTTTCATTGGCAAGTTGAACCAATAGTACACAGCAAACCCAGTCAAAAAACAAATTGGAACCTGGATCAAAAAGGCCCATTTCCACCCTAGCCACGAATCTACTACCCCTGCAACGATACCTCCCGACGCTGCACCAGCGTGGAAAAAGATATTGATGTATCCTTGATAAAGACCTCTTTCTCTGTTGGACACCAGATCAGACACGGAGATCGTTGCAAGCGAGGTAAATCCACCACCACCAATACCGGTGATCAACCTCCCAATGATCAACCAGTGCAAAGACGCTCCTAAACCGCACATGAGGCACCCCATGCTAAAACAAACGGTGCTGAAAAGCAGAATCGGTTTTCTGCCAAATACATCCGAGATCTTACCAAACAACGGCTGGAATGCAGCACACGACAACAAGTAAGACGTTGCCACCCATGAGATGTGTTCCTGAGACTCTAGATCGCTTGCCATTTTGCCTAAAAGTGTGGCCACCATGGTTGAATCCAAAGACGCCAAGAAAACGTTGGCGTAAAGACAACTCAGGATAATCAAAAACGCTGATCTCGTAAGTACTAGCTTTGTCCCAGCCTGTGGCAACAGGGGTGTTGTTTCAGCAACTGTCATAGTGGTCTGTGGAAGAAGAAGTGATGATCAGAAGGCCAAGACGGTTCTAACGATATCAGTGCGGTTGAGAGATTTCGGAGCTTGAAATCTTTGATTCTTCTTAGCAAAAATGCCATATATGGCCTGTGAAGCGTTACTCGGCAAACCGGAATTGTGTTTTCTTGACCTTCGGTCTTTATATTATGGTGAGATGCTTGTTTAAAAACCTGCGTCCACTCACCAAGCTATAGCTTGGATTAACATCACATGAGCATAGCTAAGCAATATTGAATATTACTGAAATTCTTGATTTTTAGCTATAATCCCATAACAAGCTGTCTAGCCTCTACGTAGTTTTACTCGCCTATCATGATGCAGTTAAAGTATCAGGGTAAGCATCATTTTTCACCCTTATATGCTTGTATACTCCTTTTTAGTTCATTCCATTTATATTTCGTTGAGTGAAGAAAGAAAAAGATGCCAGATTGAGATTTCCAAATATCTTATGCTACTTCTTTTGAGGAAGAGTTCATAAAAAGTCACTAAAAGTCATACATAATGAACAATTTGCCGTTTAGAAACAAGTCCAAGCCAGCTCCAAAGGCTCTTTTGGTGAAAAGTGCACCAGATAACGAAATCGCAAAGACCAATTGCGTGGCAGTGAACCCACAAGACTTCCCTGACAACAAATTCATCATCATCAACGACACCTTTGTGTTCTTGACAAAGGCAACAACGAAAATGATTCCAGGTGCGGTTGGCATGAGTGGGCATCAACGATTTTGGGGTAAATGGAGTGAAGACCAGACCATTTCCGTGGCCAGCTATGACGTTTTCTCAGAAAAGGGCACTCAGGGCGCCTATCTAGGCACCATCAACGCTGAAATAGCCTTCTGGAATAAGAATAGAGCGACAAATAGAGAATACGATCCAGATGCTTTGATGAAGAGCTTTGTCTCCAAATTAGATGGAATGATTCTTCAGCCAACACAGATTCTATTATTTGAGTTCGAAGGTGCCTATTTCCAGCTGATTATAACCTCAACACAGGTCATAGATCTTGGACAAGCTACAGCTGATGACATTGAAACATCTTCTAATATCTCAAACAAGGGAATTGTGATGCAAAATACTATTGTTAATTTTTTCAAAAGTGATAATGCAGGTGTCAATTTGAAGCAGTCAAGCACAAGGCCAAACACCAACGCCGTTTTCAAACCTGATTTCAAATTTGAAGATATGGGAATTGGTGGTCTAGATACTGAGTTTACTGCCATTTTTAGAAGAGCATTTGCCTCAAGAATATTTCCTCCAGGCATGATTGAAAAAATGGGTATCCATCATGTCAAGGGTCTTCTTCTTTATGGTCCTCCAGGTACGGGTAAAACCTTAATTGCTAGACAAATTGGTAACATGTTGAATGCTAAGCCACCTAAAATTGTGAATGGTCCAGAAATCCTTTCCAAGTACGTTGGTTCTTCTGAAGAGAACATTAGAAACTTGTTTAAAGACGCCGAAGAGGAGCAAAAGAAGAAGGGTGATGCATCATCTCTTCATATCATTATTTTTGATGAATTGGACTCTGTTTTCAAGCAAAGAGGCTCTAGAGGAGATGGTACTGGAGTTGCTGATAATGTAGTTAATCAATTGTTAGCAAAAATGGATGGTGTTGATCAGTTAAACAACATTTTAGTTATTGGTATGACTAATAGAAAGGATTTGATTGATTCTGCGTTACTTAGACCTGGTAGATTTGAAGTCCAGGTGGAAATTCATTTACCTGATAAGGCTGGTAGATTGCAAATTCTCAAAATCAAAACCAAGACAATGAGAGATAACAATTTATTAGCTCCTGATGTTGATTTAGAAAAACTTGCATCACTGACCAAGAACTTTTCAGGTGCTGAAATTGAGGGTTTGATCAAATCAGCTGGTTCTTTTGCTCTTAATCAACATATCAGCATTGGAACTCAAATCAAAGGTGATTTAGAAAATACCCATGTTGATATGAATTGTTTCATGAATGCCTTGCTAGAAGTTAAACCAGCATTTGGTGTCAATGAAGAGGATCTTCAGAACTGTGTCAAGAATGGTATCATTGAGTACTCCACTTCCATTCAGCACATCATTGCCAGAGTTGAACGTGACATTACGCAACTTCAAAAATCTTCGTCTATCAACTTTTCATCTTTACTACTACATGGACCTCCGGGCAGTGGTAAAACTGCACTTGCAGCTAGATTGGCTCTTGATTCCAAGTTCCCGTTCATCAAAATGGTGAGTTCCACAGATATGGTTGGTATGTCAGAGGCAGCTAAAGTTCAGCATATTGACAACGTTTTCCGTGATGCTTATAAGTCCCCATTGAACATTCTCATTGTAGACAGTGTTGAGGCCTTGATCGACTATGTGCCAATTGGACCAAGATTTTCGTCCACTATTTTACGTGCCTTGATGACAAGGCTCCAAACGAATCCTCCGGAGGGACATCGTTTGATTGTGATTGCCACGACTTCCAACTACGATACTATGAAGCGTTTAGACATGTTAAATTGCTTTAACGATGAGATCTTTGTGAATAATGTTACTAACATGGACGAACTTAAGAACGTGATGATCAAGGCCAAGTTTTTTTCATCTGAGGAATCCGTTCATCGTGTGTTAAAGGCTCTCTCAGAGGTGTTTACCGACAACAAGATAAACGTCAGCATAAAGAAGCTGTTGTTTATTGGTGACACGTCTAAGTTCTCAAAAGATCCAGAAAATGAATTTGTGCAGCTAATTGTCGAAACTAGTCGTCCATGAAATCACCGTAGATGAGACTGCTAGATAAATTCCAGTAGCCCTGCTATATTTCTATTAGGCTAATTAATGCTAGCCTTATATCTCTTTGTTTATACATATTTATATTAGATAGAAAGTCTGCCAAAACTTTGGTTAATCGTTTAACGGATCTGAAAGTGATGAGCCAGTAAATCATATTTCGGAAATAGCTTAAACTACGCTTTTTAAAACATTTTGCGGTCCTTTTTTCTTCATTTTGTAGCTCATAATACATAACACTAAATTTTGGTATTTATTCAGGTCATAATCCGCTGTGTCCTCTGTAAATCGACAATTTCGTTCTTCTTTGACGTCTTCGGTGTCTTCTCTGGTTTCACACTTAGAAAAAATTTTTATTCAAGGTGAAAAATTTAACTTTTTTTTCCACGAGTTTTAGGGAATTTATATCCTTTCTTTCCTTGTCGTCCCACTAGAATCGCCGTGTCTAACGCTTAGATACGACCTATTGCTTACATGACAGACAATCAGAAACCGCAACAAGCGGCCGAGACGGCGCAAGGTGCGCCAAGCGCTCAACAGCAGAAGCAATACAAGCAATTCAACAATAGTAATTATGCACCAAATAGCAGGAAGTTCAACAAATCATACAACTCTGGTGGTTACCAAAAGTACCCAAATCAGCCACAGGGGTACTACCAGCCAATGATGATGCAGCCGGTATATTATTATCCTGACATGACACAGGCCAATGACATGACGCAGCATCAAAATGTGGCACCCTATCAACCTGTTTACACTACGGCCGGATCTCCACTGCAGGCGAATATTCCACTGCAATCTACTAGCAACAGTGGGTCTCCTGTTGTTATGAATGCAGGATTGGCCAATTCCGCAGCCCCAAAGGCCACAAACTCTGCTCCTGCCAATGATGCTAAGAAGAATTTCTTGGAGGCTATTAAGAAGAGAGCTGCTGAGAAGAAAGCTGCAGCTGAAAGAGCTGAAGCTTCGAAAAAGGAAACACAAGAACAGCCTAAGGTCCAGCTTAAGGAACAGCTTGTGGAGGAACCTAAAGAGGAACCAAAGGAAGTACTAAAGGAAGAACCAAAGGAAGAGCCTAAGGAAGAGCCTAAGGAAGAGCCTAAGGAAGAGCCTAAGGAAGAACCAAAGGAAGAGCTAAAGGAAGAGCTAAAGGAAGAACCAAAGGAAGAGCTAAAGGAAGAACCAAAGGAAGAACCAAAGGAAGAGCCAAAGGAAGAACCGAAGGAAGAACCAGCTGTTCATGAAGCGCCAAAAGAAGAACAAACTCCTAAGGAAGTCGAACCTGTTCAAGAACTTCCAGTTGTCGAAGAAACACCAAAGGAAGAATCAACTGAAAACACAGCTACCGAACCTGAACCAAAACTTGAAACTGAAGTGGAAGAAAAGGAAACGGAAGCTGTAGAAAAGGCTACTGAACTTCCAGAAGACGCTGAAATTCCAGAGGACGCAGAAATTCCAAAGGTTGAATTCAAGGAAACTCCAGAAGTTGAAACAAATACTGAAACTGAAATCAATGAAGATACTGAATCAGGAGAACAACTAAACGAATCTGAAGAAGGCCCAAAGATCACTCTTACTGAATTCATCACTCGCTTGAATGCTGCAAAGCCTGTTTCCGATATTTACAATTTTAAATACCCAGAAGGCACTGTTTTGCCTTCCGAACGTTTAAGAACTCGTGCCAAGAGATGTTACGATCCAAATTTCTTAACTCAGTTTGCTAATAAATTAATTTTTAAAGTTGACGATGAATGGAAGAATCAGCATAAAGGTATTATTGCCATCATTGAAACACGCTCTGCTAGTAGAGAAAAGTCCAAGGGCCGTGGTGAAAGAAGAGCAGGGTCAATTAGACAAGGCACTCTCAGAGGCGACTACGAAAAGGGTAGCCGTACTGGTTCAAAGAGAAGATCTGGTAGAGACGCTTCTAGAAGAGATAAAGGTGGAAGAGAGCCTTCTAAGAGAGAAAAGGGAGGAAGAGATAGAAGAGACGACAAGAAATCTGATTCAAATAAGCCAGTCATTAAGTTAGCACCAGAAGATGTTAAACCATTAGAAAAGAGTAAGACAAGATGGGTTCCAAAATCTCAAAAGAAGGTTGAAAAGGAAATCAATTTAGCTCCTGATGGAACAACTGTTATTTTTGATGATGAAGACATTCAAATGAAGACCAAATCATTATTGAATAAGATGACCCTTGATAATCTTGATATTGTTGGTGGTCAATTACTAGAGCTTGCAAGTCAATCACAATGGGAAGATGATAAGAACGCATTAAATAGAGTTATTGAAAACACATTTGCAAAGGCATTCGATGAACCACATTGGTCTGCTATGTACGCTCAATGGACACAAAAATTATTAAAGGAAATTGATCCTGCTGTTCAGATTGCAATTCAAGGGCCAAATGGTGAACAAGTTATTGGTGGCTCACAATTAGTTTATAGAATCATAATGAAAACCTGTCAAATGGAATATGAAAAGGGTTGGTCTAATAACTTGCCAACTAATGAAGATGGTACACCTTTGGAACCAGAAATGATGTCTGATGATTATTACGAGATTGCAAAGGCAAAGAGACGTGGTCTTGGTTTAGTCCGTTTCATTGCTGAATTATATAAATTGAACATATTGAAGGAAAACATCTTGATCAGTTCTCTTAAGAAATTAATGACAAGTGAAGACGAAACTAATTCTGATGATGAATTTGTTCCACAAGAAGATACATTAGAAACCATTTTACAACTTCTTCTCACAGCAGGTCCAAGATTGTCAAAGAGTCAGCCAACTGTTGCAGCCACCGTTTTCAGTAACATTGAAAGTTATACCACTAATAAAAAGCTTTCATCACGTCTAAGGTTTAAGCTTATGGATCTTCTTGATGCGTACAAGGCCAATTGGAACAGTCCAAAGGTTGGCTTAGATGGCCCTAAGACTATCAAGGAAATTCACGCTGCTGTTGAACAAAAGCGTATGGCTTCCGAGATGGAAAAGCGTGACAACTCTAGAAGAGGTAACTCTGTTAGAGGTGGTCCGAATGGAAATAACAGCAGATCAGGCTCCAAGTGGGGTACCAGTGACGTCGGTAAAATTGGTCAAATAAGATCAAGTACAGGTGAATTAGGTCCAAGGAAATCCAGTTCTCTTGCTATTGCTAGAAGGGGATATGCTGATGACGGTTTCACTTCTGTTGGTACCAGAACGAAGAGTATCCGTACACAATCTCAACAAGCCAAGAACGACACACAGGTTACCACTTCCTCTTCTCCAGCTGCAGAGGAGTCCAGACAGAATAGTAAGAACTTGTTCTCACAGCTAATGGACGACGATGAAGACTCCGAAGAAGAACACCATAATGAGCCTGAGCACGTTGATGATGGAAATGCAGAAGATGCATCAGACGAGGTTGTTGCAAACGAAGGTAAAGACGATGATTTAGTTCAATAATGTTTCCTAGTAAATAGTATCTGGAGGTATAGAATTCATTTGTAGTTAAAGAAATGGAAAAGTACGGAAAGCTTTCCCAGTCAATTTCATGAGCGTAAATTTCGTGTTTTATATAGGTGGCGAATTTTTTTCTACGGAAAAGTTCAAGTTGAAGTAAAATTGATATTGATTCTTTTCAGGTATTGTCGAAGTATCGAGTGATGGCATCAGCAATTACACATGAGAGTGGGGTGAGACCCTTTTTTGAACAAAAGGTTCAGGACTACGAGATTGAAATTGCGGCAAAGACTGTCAATCTTAGACGTTTGGAAGCTCAAAGAGATACGTTAAATACCAAGGTGAGATCGTTGAAAGATGAATTGAAACTACTTCAGGAGCCAGGATCATATGTTGGTGAGGTGGTTAAGGTGATGGGTAAAAAGAAGGTTTTGGTTAAGATTCATCCAGAGGGTAAATACGTTGTTAACGTCGCCAAGGACATTGATATCAAGACCATTACCCCATCGTTAAGAGTGTGCTTAAAATCAGACTCCTATGAGTTACATAAGGTTTTGCCAAACAAGGTGGATCCATTGGTGTCCCTTATGATGGTCGAAAAGGTCCCAGACTCAACATACGACATGGTGGGTGGTTTAGATAAACAGATCAAAGAAATTAAGGAGGTGATTGAGTTGCCAGTGAAACACCCGGAATTGTTTGAATCATTGGGTATTGCGCAGCCAAAGGGTGTCATTCTTTATGGCCCTCCTGGTACCGGTAAGACACTTTTAGCAAGAGCAGTTGCACATCACACAGATTGTAGATTCATCAGAGTTTCAGGATCAGAGTTGGTTCAAAAGTATATAGGTGAAGGTAGTAGGATGGTGCGAGAATTGTTTGTGATGGCACGTCAGCATGCCCCTTCTATCATTTTCATGGATGAAATTGATTCAATTGGTTCATCGCGTTCAGATGGCTCCTCTGGTGGTGACTCCGAAGTTCAAAGAACAATGTTGGAATTATTGAACCAGCTGGATGGTTTTGAATCTTCTAAGGACATTAAAATCATTATGGCAACAAACAGATTGGATATTCTTGATCCTGCATTGCTCAGACCAGGTAGAATCGACAGGAAAATTGAATTCCCACCTCCAACCTTGAATGCAAGAACCGATATCTTAAAGATTCACTCTAGAAAGATGAATTTAACCAGAGGTATTGATTTGAAGAAGATTGCTGAAAAGATGAATGGATGCTCTGGTGCGGAGATCAAAGGTGTTTGTACCGAAGCCGGTATGTATGCCCTCAGGGAAAGAAGAATACATGTTACGCAGGAAGATTTTGAATTAGCTGTGGCTAAGGTCATGAACAAGAATGAAGAAGGTGCTGTTTCTATTGCGAAGTTATTCAAGTGATGGTTATAACTAGATGGATTTCTATGTACTAAAAAAAGGTAATTAAAAATAAACAAATAATCATATATGCGGAACATTATATTACAATATATCATGGCTATCCTTATAACACTGCATTATCCTTCTCTATAAAGTGCAATTTCACTTTGTTTAAAATATCTTCTTCCATCCTCGTCAATCAAGACAAGACTTAAAAACGTATGCGTGCTAAACTTTTTATTAATGTCTTTGTAAGTTGGCACCAAATCAAAGCCACCTAAAAATAGTCTGATTGGTATTGTTTCACCTTTAACAGGTGCGCCGTCCATTATTTCGAATCTAACGACCGTTGTACTTTCACTTTTTTGTTGAGGTCCTGCCCCCGTTGTCTCTCTTCTAATTAGTGATAGCTCCATATGTTTAATCTTAAGACGCACCAACAGAAAGTAGATTCGTCCAACTATCACACCCTTCAACGGAAATTTATTTTTGGAATACTCAAATTCAATATGAAGACAGTTCTCTATACCGACGTCCATTTTAACAGTAGTGTCTAAATTTGTGTTTGGTGCGTCACTATTTTGCTTATGGCTTCCAGCAGCTTTTTTTGATGATGAAACTGCAGGTGCTGGTACTTGGTCTTCTGTGATATACTGATAAACCCACAATTCCCTTTCTCTAATAACATCAGCAGACTTTCTTGCAACTGTAACTTTCAAATAATATCTTAGTCTGGCATTGATACCTCTATAGCTTTCATACATTTTTTCAACATTTCTAAACTCAAACGGGTACGTTTCCACTGTCTTAATCTCTCCATAGGCTGCCAATTCTTGAGCAAAGGATAAGAAATCGTCATTGTGCATACCGTTTGAACTTGAACTGGAATCCGGTTTTGTCTCAATAGTTCCTAGCAGCTGAACTTTAACCCCATTGAACTCTACTTTCTTGCCATCTCTTGGTCTCAATGTAATGGTCCCCTTCACTGTTTCGCCATCTTTGTATAGTAACAACTTTTCCTTTCTACCCTTTGCTGTCCGCACTTCAACTGTTTCTCTAGCTTCCTCTCCTTCAAGATGGATTTCAATGTCCAAAGGCGAGCGGAACATGAACGACATCGTTTGTTCTAGCGTAACAGCTTGTCTTATATAGTTATACTACGTCAAGAAAGAACCAACTTCTTAGCAGAGACACAAATTAAGATCGCGATTCAATCGCTCAGCTTACCCGTCGCAGCTTCACTCTTTCTTCTGCTTTCTAGTCGTCTTTATTTACTTTTTGCATTTAAAGCTGTCTTATGAAAGTGAATAACAAAGAAGGTGCACTAGTGGTTATGAAGCTTGTTTTTGAGAGCTAATAACGGCAAAATTGTAAATACTTTACATATTTTATGTATTTTGTCTAAATCATGGATCTAATAATATGGAACCCTTGCAATGGTTCAACAAACTTTGATAATAAAACATGTAACAATAATTGATTTGGTTGGATATTTGAAAACAAATTTAGATTGTATACCAAATTTCAATTGTGTTATTGTTGAATATACAAACTGGAATAAGAATAATAAAGCATCAGTATTCAGAACTCAAGTTTTAAGTCCACCTAGAATGGTCTCATGTACCGCTGCTTATTGATACATATTGAACTGAAACCTAGTATTAAGCCGCAGATTAAACTTAAAGCTAGGCTAGAATCGGTTTTAATTTTGCTGTGAGTTTAATTAAAAAACAACCAATGACACAGGTGCTAGCTTTCAATTCACTAGTAACAGCTGGCAAGAAGTTCCAAGTGAATAAAACACCTGCTTAATAAACTAAGCCGAATTTGAGTACAAAAAGGAGCCAGTGGTGTTTGAGAGTAGAGTGCTTTCAAACGACATTTTACTTTAAGTCTTCTTTGATTTACAAGTCGAATCCAGTGTCGGTAACTGACTTTTTTTTACATTTAAGGAAGTGTGTTATTACTAAATTCATTAGTTGCGTTCAGATAGTCGTGCATAGAACCTTATTCAGATGATAGTGGTCAAATGAGGCCCAATTTGTGAGATTGCGGAGTGAGCACTTGGTGTCTTCTGAGTTCGATTATAAGGCAAACACAAACTTCTTTGAATTGAATTAATTTACTATTTGTTTCACGTCCAGATATCAATTCAACTCAAAGCTTTTTAGCAATTGACTTTGTTGCTGAAGCTGAATATACTAATGTTCTTATGCCAATATGAAAAAGGAGATTGTTTTTGCTTTAATATTATTGGGAGTTTTGGCTTAGTGCTGTTATAAACTTGAAGAAGTATTAAAGGATTCTATCAAACCAACTCCGAAAGTATGTCAAAAGTACTCAATTTCAAAGTTGAGATACCCTATCAATTCAAATAAAATGAGCACTAAAAGCAAATAAAAGAACAGGTTGCTACTTAATTAGCGTATTCATTTACGTTCAAAGAGAAAGAACAGAAATAGCTAGTCTACCAATCACTAAGAAGCAAAGTTGGGTTACTAAATTTTTCAAATGATTATGTGTGCATTATTAGTTCTTGCATTTGTCTTGCAGCTCATTTGGTAATTAAAACTGTCGCTATTTGAGAATATAAACATAACCGATTACAAAGGCCTGAAGGTATTTCAAGTCAATATATTTCCAGAAGAGAAACTTTATTTTAGTTGTACTTTGAGGGCAAAAACCAGAACGTTTTGCTAATAGGATTTGCCATTTACATGAACAATTGTTTATTCAAACGTCAAAAGAGCATGAACAATTAGATAATTCAAAAACAAAGGATGCCATGAATTTGATAAAAGTTTTGAAAATAAGACTGAAGCCTAACTCACCAAAGTTTCACCAACGCTATACACTAGTATCAAGCTATTTGTGGTTTTGTTTTTAAAACCAGTGTCCATGTGTTTTAGCAGAAATGATGGCAACGGTTTCGGAGTTGAAGTCCGGGTGGCGAGAAAAGAAGAAAACGGATTTTTTTGCACCTGCACAAGACATTCTCTAAAAGTTACCATTTTGTTTCACGATTCATCATCCTTATTCAAGAGTTTTGATTGATATGTGGAACATTACATACAAAGTTGGTGAAAATGAAAATTATAGTATTCCGAGACATTCAGATAAAGCTATTTTGCCGGAATATATACTAGAAGACATTATGAAGGAGTATGGAGACGATGACAAACTACCCCATCCATTCATATTTAGAGTCAATACTATTAATTCCAGTTGTTATATCGGAGTCAAGGAGTTTAGTTCTGTCAATGAAATGGTTTTACCTTTGGATATTGAACAAAGATTAGGTTTGAAAAATGAAGCACAGTTACATTTGGAGCTGACTAGTGTAACTAATAATGATGATGCTTTTATTCAAATAAAGCCTAGACATAGCGTTTCAACCAGTTGGAAGATTATATTAGAGGCTAGGCTGCCCCAATTTTATACGGTAGTTACCACTGGTGACACTTTATATTTCCCTGTTGGTGATAAAGAGTATGTTATAGATGTCGTAAAGGTCAACGGAAGAAGCGTTTGCATTGTTGATCAAGATATCGAGCTGAGAGTTGACGACGTGATAAATGATGAAGAAACCTCTGACAAAGAAGAGAGATGGCCTTTCGCCTATGAAACCATAGACGTTAGCAGAGAAAGTCTTATCAAGGGTATTAAAATTGATCAAGGTATCAAAGTAAAAGTTTCAGTTGAAAAGGGTGAAAGTATTTCAAGCAATGGAGATTTTGTTATTGGTGATCAATTTCTACAATTTAATTGGTGTTCTGTGGAAGTTACTCCGAATAAGGAGAACGAGAAGAAATGGATCAATGATTCAGAATCCAGAGAAGCAATAGTTTATTCATTAATGCCAATGAGTCTTAAATTATCTAATGGGTTAGCAAATGGTATAACAGAAGGCATTGCTCCTGATAAGTTCAAATGCCAAAACTGTAGTAACATTGTGTCCATAAACGCCAAGGTGATGCATGAAACTTTTTGTCAAAGGAATACCATCAAGTGTGAGAAAGGATGCAATCAAACGTTTTTGAGGCAAATACCGGAAACGCATTGGCACTGTTGTGATAACTGGGGAAATGGCTTTACGGAACTCAGTATTCATGAATTTTATCTACATGATAATGGTAATAGCAGTTGTCCAAAATGTGAGGCAAACATACCATCGAACAATTTAGCTTTGGGTTTCCACATAGGCGTAGAGTGCCCAGAAGCATCACATATTTGCAGATATTGTCATTTACTATTACCTAAGGGTGAGCCTAGTCTTGAAGCTAAATATCATAATATGAGTGAGCATGAATGGACATGCGGTTCAAAAACCATAAGGTGTGACCACTGTTCCAAAAGCATAAGATTGAGAGATTATCAGGTTCACATGCAACTACATGAAAGCCTTAAAAGAGAACAAGCGGAACCGTCCGTTTGTGAAAATCCATTGTGTGTGAAAATTAGAAATAGCAATAATGACAATGCACTTGGGTTATGCGATGTTTGCTTTGGGCCATTGTATTCCAATGTGCTAGATTTGGATGGGAAACAATTAAAAAATAGAGTTGAAAGAAGACTCATACTGCAACTGAAAAATGGGTGCCGTAGAAACAACTGTGAGAATAAACTGTGTGGTACATCACCAGAGAAGATTGAAGGGCTAGAAAACATGACCAAGATAGTGAAATTTGTAAAAGAGTTGCCTGTTGAGCAGTATCAATTTTGTGTCGTTGAAAGCATGAGTGTAAAACGTCGTATTGTGTCACTACTGAAAGATCGAGGGTGGCAGTACGGGTGGAGATGTAAAGCTGTTGAAGTCTGTGGAGTGGATGTGAATAAGGCAGAGAGATGGCTGGAGATTAACGGTAACTAATAGACGACTGTAATAAATAAAATAAATATTGATTTAGTGTGTAATATAAAAGAGAAGTATAAAACACAATTCAAAGTTTAGATCTAGGTGGAAGGGAATAATAAGTGATATGAGGGAGCAGCACTATCAACAAACAATTATTTTTGACCCAAACACTTCAAGATGTCACCCCAGACGGTTTTTGGAGATTGGGAAGCATCGACACCAGACCAGATACCGGACTTCTTGTAGTAGTCAACAATTGGTTCGGTTTGTTGGTGGTAGGTGACCAATCTCTTCTTAAGAGCGCCGACGTTGTCGTCAGATCTTTGGACCAAAGCTTCGCCGGTGAGATCGTCAACCATGTCGACCTTAGGAGGGTTGAATTCCTTGTGGTAAGATCTACCAGAAGCTGGATGGACCAATCTACCGGTGATTCTAGAGACGAGGAGCTCATCATCGATCTTAAGCTCAATGGCAGTTTGCAAAGGCTTGTTCTTTTCCTTCAACATGGCGTCGAGCTTTTCGGCTTGAGGAATCGTTCTTGGGAACCCGTCTAAAATGAAACCAGATTTGCATTCTGGGTTTGACTCTAATTCTGCCTTGATCATGCCAACCATGATTTCGTCAGAAACCAATCCACCCTGGTCCATGATCTTCTTTGCCTCAACACCCAATGGAGTCTTCTTAGACACTTGTGAACGAAGCATGTCACCTGTTGCTAAGTGACAAGCACAGAACTTTTCCTTTAAGTTTGGTGCTTGTGTACCCTTACCGGCACCTGGAGGACCAATGAGCACCATTCTAAGGGCGCTTGGCAAGCTGACGTTGTCTGAACCGTTGCTAGAGGACATGGCTATACTTTCAATAAGGATCAACTCTTCTTTACTGTTGAACTTTTCGACATCTTTTTTCTAGATGACCTCGTCCAACGGATTTTGCTCCGTCCAAAATTTTTCACTATCTTCTAACGGACTAAAGCGCACCACCATCACGCGATGGAAGGCAGACGCTAAAGGAGAGAGGTGCTGTGCGTTTTAAATAATCATTATAATAAATAAATAGGTATTATATATGTGAGGATATATATATATAAGGTAATAGAAGGTTAGCCGGGTTTTAATTGGATGGATGAAAAATCTCATAGTTGTGATGTGAATAGTATCTAACTTTTATTATTGGAGGTCACTTAGAACTTAACATCCCAAGAGTCGAGCTTCATTGTACCGTTTTGCTCTAAGTTCAAATGCATTTTAAAAGCGTCCTTCAAGGAGTGAGGTTCGTGCAGGGACTTTGTCTTGCGTGCGTGGAACAGAGCTCTTTCGTAATATTCGTTTAATTGAGCTCTGTAGTCAGGGTGCGCACAGTTGTTGATGATCAATGGAACACGCTCCTTAGGGGAGAGGCCTCTCAAATCGGCCAGACCGTAATCTGTAACAAAGATGTCTAGATCGTGCTCGGTCTGGTCAATGTGCGAAGAGAATGGCACCACGCACGAGATACCAGTAGGGTCCGTCTTAGACTTTCTGGCAGCTGGTGTGTGCATGATTGAGAGCTTGGCATTTCTGAGGAAATCAGCAGAACCACCTAGACCATTCAACATTCTGGAACCGTTGACGTTGGTTGAGTTGGCGTGACCGTAGAGATCGAACTCAACTGGCGTGTTCATGGCAATGACACCTAGTCTTCTGATGATTTCAGGAGAATTGGATACAACTTGGGATCTCAAGCAAACCTTCTTTGAATAGAGGTCCCAGTTATCAAAGAACTTCTTAAACCCGTCTTCAGACAATCTGATAGAGGTGGATGTTGCAAAGTCCATTTTACCAGTTTCAAAGTATGGCAAAAAGGAGTCCTGCATCACCTCTGTCCACACGTTCAAATTCTTGAAACTTGAATCTGCTAAACCTTCGATGATGGCATTGGCAACGTTACCAATACCAGACTGTAGCGGATGCAAGTTTTCAGGCAATCTACCGTTCTTCACCTCTTGCTCAAAGAACTCAATTAAGTGACCAGCGATTCTCTTGGACATTTCGTCTGGAGGGGATGGATTTGGCACTCTGTCTGGAGTTGTGGATTCCACAATGGCCACCACCTTAGATGGGTCCACAGGAATCGCAGTCATACCGTTCTTTTGGTCAACAGTGGTGTATGGGTATGGCTGTCTGTGTGGTGGATTGACAGGCATATCAATGTCATGGAGACCCTCAAACGAAGGGGTTGCCGTGTTCACTTCGATGATCACCTTGTCAGAGACGGAGATCATTTCAGGCGACCCACCCACTGCAGGACCTGGCACAATGGCACCATCTTCAGTGATGGCAGTGGCCTCAATGATGGTAAAATCTAGCAGGTCGTCGTTCTTGAATCTGGTGTAGTACCCGTATGTGAGATCCTGGGGGAACATTGAGAGATGCTTGTCGAAGAACTGCGTTCGGTCTTCGTTAATGGCTCTCGCAATTGGCTTACCCACCTGATGGGGAGACCGTCTGAGGATCATGTCAAGTTCTGCCCATCTCGATTCTTCTGGGCCTGCAGAGGCACCCACAAAGAGATTGAACCCGAGCTTGCCGTTCAGCTTCTCCTTCTCAACATGGTCTGCAAGTGCGGTTGGGATCGCCTTTGGCGCACCGACACCTGTAAACCCCGACCATCCTAGGTACTGTCCGTGCTGGAACAACGGCACACACTCCTCTGCTGTTCTTAGCTTCTTCAAATATGGCGCATATCTGACACGTTGTTTTAGAATTGACGACATGATGCTATATATCTACACAGGTTAACTATAAAGTAGCTCTATTTATCGTTTTACTCTCTATATCTTACGATATTGTCCGCGTTAATTGATTCAACTGTTGAGTTCAATTGACTATCGGCCAACCTTTGATTTGATGTGTCAAAGAAAGCCTCAATAATCGGAGGGGTACAATTGGTTCCTTTTAAAACTTTCCACATCTCAAATACGAACATCAGTAGGGGGTGCAATTTGAGTGGGTTCCATTTTAATCACGCGCCGGTTCCCGTATCGGAGAAAAGGCTAATGTGCAGGGGAAGATGAGCGCACAAAAGCGCTGCACAGAAACCGACAATACTATGTGAACTAGGTGCCCCCTAGTGACTGTTTTCTGGGTACTATTTGAATCTCATATCACACTACATCGCCAACCTATCTCTGCTGTTCCATGCACCCCCTCCTGCAACTGCTCCCGCCATTATACGAGATTGGCTCTCTGATGACAAAGCATGACCACTGGATTGGTCGGAGCACCCCCCACACATTGGGAAGGACGCTCAGCATCGGGACCCGGAGATTCTGGGCAATATCCCATTATCCCACTGCCACAGTACAACATTGTAAGACTGCGTGATGGTCAGGATAAAGCGTGTAGCACCCTTACTGAAGTGGTTGTAATTATTTGTACACTTCACCCACCGAGTGTTTCAAGTAAACTTTGGTATTAAACGGTATACCAATCGTATCGTATTATTAGCGTAACCATTGTTGATATAACCTTACAAATGCCCACCTGACTTTCAGTAATTAGTACGCCCATTATGGCATTAACGTAGCAGTTTGTTTTTACACTGTCTACTGTTCAGCGGACACCCGTCTTATTGGAACAACTACACTTGATCTTGCAAATATTCAACTAACTTATGTGATAACTATACACCAATCGTATCGGATTGGTATAATTAGCTACCTACAAGTATTCAATAAGCTAGCTACGTTAAAAATCATACTTCAGCTAGCAAAATATGCTAATATCGGCTAGTGAAACATAATTAAATCTACAAATTGCAATAAAACATCTCGGCTCATTGCATTGCTGTTATATATAATACACATTTTAGTGCTGAGCGTAACAGTCATGCTGTCTGATACGCATCATCACTTGAACCAATAAAATCAGCAATCGCCCTCAGTATGATTCGCTTTTGATTGACATAGCTACTCAAATCCAGTTTTTTAAATATAATATAATCCTAGCTCTAATGCAATTCCGCTTTCATATGTGTAGAACAACGTGAAAACAATGTTTTCTCTTACAACAACTTGTTTTCCATGTCCTTCCTATTTTCATTTACCACTTTGGTATCCCTTACAAATATAAACCCCGATGTGATCCTCACACCTACTGGTAATCTTCAACATACCCAATTACACACTTATCCAAGTCTGCAAAAATATTCCTCAGTTTCATTTCATGCTGAAGAGCCACTTGTCTATCGCTTTCATTTGGACCATTCAAGTCGTAATCTCCGCTCCGCATAATGTATAGTTCAAAGTGCTTCATCGAGTACGACAGATCTTCGTCCTCGCTCATACCAAAACATTTGTCTAGCTCTAACCCGCTCCATAGTCTCCAGCCAACCAACTTGAGCTTGACCAAATTTGTCAACAAACTTTGTTTCTTGATTTCCCCGAGTTCGTTCTCAGAGTAAAAGATTCTCTTCAAATTAATCAGATTGAGTCGCGGATAGTAGTAAGTGAACTTGTTATTCTCATAGTTGGAGTTGATCACCACCAACTCCAACTCTTTCAAATTCTTAAGAAAATTGATCTCGAACATAAAATGCTTGTTGTATTCGGTATCAATGAACATCTTGAATCGCTCACTCTCAACAAATTTACTTGCTTCATTCTTGTATGTTAGTGAAATCTTATTTGGTGAGCACCTTTTGCTCTCGTTGCCAATGATTCCCTCTGGTAGCGGATATTCTGGTGAAAATACATCTTTCAAGCTGATCGGATAATCCCACTGACAATTAATCATTTCAATATTCTTTAGTCTGTTTAATTTACCGTCTAATTTCCTCAAATGGTAGTCTGAAAGGTCTTCCTTCACCTTAGGGTGGTAATAAACGTCTCTGTTCAAACTAAACCCATCTAACCTGATTTCTTTTATGTTGTGGAATCTTTGTAACTGAGTCAACTCAAACATCGATTCCCCGTTGCAATCTCCACTGGTGGTGCCAAAATGTGACTTCAAGCTTAACTTAACCACCTTGTTACTTAGATCTTCATCAAAATCGTCTTTGTACTTTAGACATCTTGCCGACTTCAATAACTCGATCTTCATCTCCTTCAAACTCTTACACTTCTGCAAAATCTTTTTAAAAGACACGTTCCATTCGCTTTGGTTCGTAAGCTTTTCGTGTACAAGATCTGCTGTTATACTTATTGTTTCAACTGATGAATGATACTTAAATCCCTTCACAAAATCGTTCACTTGCGGCCATGTACATCGGACTTCACTCATCAAAATAGAGTGAAACAACGTTCGATGGTTATGTGATAGCGTCGATAGACTAATGATATCCTTCCTGTCTAAATCCTTTATTATCTGTTGCAGTATTTCATTTGGCAATTTTAGCAAGATATCAGCATCTTCCACCCTTTTCTTTTTACCAACCACCACTTCTACCTCGTCTGCTTTCAGTGATCTCTTTAAGCTGTTCATACCTGCTCTCAAAATGTAACTTTTGTCCTTTTTTCTTATGATTCAGTACCAAAAGCAGAAAAAATGACTCCAACTTAATTGATAGCTAAGATTTTTTTCCTGTCAAGCTAGATAATATCGGCAGAGGTTGATTTTATCGCACATTAATATTATTTAGGATAAGACTCACACATGAGATGCTATGGTTTGTAAAGAAGTTACATTAAGAGAGCTATAAAAATAACTTAGTTTCTTGTGTATTATATTGTAAAATAATCGCTTTTGAATCATAGATTTGCTTTGAAGTTGACCAACTTTGAAACACCAACAGCAGCACCCCATGACATTTCAACACCGCAGCCTCCAAAACCGTAACAGTGCACAATAGTGACATTGCTGTCAACCACTTCTCTTTCCAATCTAACACCCCCTTTTCTAGCTGGTCTGAATCCAATACTGTACTGCAAGATTTCAAGTTCACCGTTTTGATCAAATAGATCAGGGAATCTGAGTCTGGCATTTTCCACAACCAGGTTTCTTTCCGCAACGCTTATTTCAGCGTTGGTGGAGTTGACAACCTTGGTACCACCAACAATGATACCGTTATCAAATGGACGGGGGATCACAAAACTCCAGTCTCCGTTTGCTAGCTGATAGGTTATGGTGTGCCCAAGATACTTGTCTAAAACCTGCGCATTGGGTGGTCTCGTCAAGAGAACTTGTCCTCTGATAGGATGGCACAATGGATCGCATCCACCCTCGTACATCAAACCCATACCCGTAGCATTGACAATGATGCTACCTGAATATAGTTGTGCGACTTCCTTGAGAGAGCTGATGTTGCGCTGCACCATCTTGACGTGGTAACGCATCATCAGTCTTTGTTGCATCCAAAGCAAGTAGTGCTGGGGATACACTGCAAAGGTTTTGTACTTGGCGCCAAACTTAACATTCTTGTTTGGATATTCGCTTGGATCAATGACTTCGAAGTCTTCGATCTCCTCGGTGTACCCTCTAGCCAAGTTTGTGTACAGTGGGTCCTCCTTTTCAATAAAATCATACCCCTTGATGAACTTGATTGAAGTTTCAGGGCATTCCTTTTCCAGCTTTTTAAATCTTCTGTAAGTCAATCTGGCTAGCTTCGAGTCTCTATACTCCTCTGGCGACTTGGATGGGAATGGACGAAAATGTGCTCCGGACTTGTTAGTAGTATACGTTGCAACGTTTTGACCCTCTAATGGGAATTCCTTGGCAACAATCACAATTTCAACATCGCTGTTATCCTCTGCAATTGCCAAAGCAGACGAAAGCCCAATGATACCGGCACCAACAACGACAACCTTTTTCATACTCTCTTGCTTTTATCAGCAGTTGAAAAGTAACTCAAGATAGGCAGAAAAGAAAGCTAACTGCAAATGACACATAGTTACAGTTTTCTAGGACGACTTTATCCCTCACTGAAAGATAACTTAGCGGATAGAAATTTCGCTGCCCCATGATTGATTCAATATAGTGGATAAGTTAACAATATAGTACGTCAGATGAGTGTTAGAGGGGTCTACGCACTGGATGGCGTGTCTCTTGATGAGGAGATCACAGACATCTTAGCGACTGAGTTGACAGACATCTTTAAGGACTCTAGTTTGCCTATTTTGTTGCAACGACTACATTCAAGACATTCGCAGGATTTACGTTTGCTGCTAAAGCTAACGCTGTTCAAGCTGTTCATTTGGGACAATTCAACAACTTACGGATTCATCTTGCAGAATTTGAAGATGGGCGGTTTGACAAACGTGAAAAAGGTGGTTATTTTGTCAAATATTATAATATCGTACCTGCTAATAAAGGGTGATTCCATCATACATGGTTCTGATTCGGCTTTGATGGCCCGAGTGAGAACATGGATACCGTACTTGATAAATATCAGGTCCATTTTTGATCTTTTTACCACCCTAAACTTTCTCGTCAATCGTCAGCAGTTAAGCATGTTGCACCTTTTGCTAAACATCCGCTATCAACCATTGAACTCCATGCACACATCATTTATCTCAAACCCTGAGTCCATCAGTTATGAGTTCCAAAACAGGCAGCTAATTTGGAACGGACTCACGGAATTCTTAAAAGTAGTTCCCTCAATACCAATTCCGCCTAAAATCAAATCCATATGGAACAATCAGTCCAAGCTGATACCCAAATACAATAACTTGCCTCTCAGGTGCTGTGCCATTTGTTACAACAATGACCTCAGGGTGGACAACTCTAGGGTGTTTGACGACAATCTAGTTTATAATCCGTGGATCACCTCTTGTGGCCACATCTACTGCTACATTTGCTTGCTTAATGAATTGAAAAGATGTGAGCAGAGCTGGAATTGCTTAAGGTGTCACGTAAAAGTTGAGACAATCAGCATATTCAAACAGGGCATGGAACTAGAAGCTGATCCTGAGTATATGCGGTATGCATCTGAAAAGACGCTAGAGCCTTCTTCTTCTTTATCTTCGTCAGATGGTGAATCGTCAGATAGTGAAATATCGGACAGTGAGTCTTTGCATTCCATTGCAGACAGTGAATCTGAATCGTCCTTTTACGAGTACGATGATGTGTAAGACTTGTGTAAATCTTAATTAATACCAAATTTCTCTATTAGGCAATAACTGAAAAGACGTTTTGAGATCTTACTTCATGTAAGATTTACCAAATCTAATGCAAGATCCTATGAATTTTAATGATATATAATAAATAAAAACGGTTTGAATTTAAAAATGGAGAAATATAACATTATAAGATGTTGCATATAATATAAAGAAATTAAAACCCATTTGAACAAAAAAGGTATGTTTTCAAAACAAAATGAAAAACGGGGAAATCAAAACAATGTTAAAATAATTAAACATAAGATGGAGACCTCAGATTTAAGCCATCAAGGATAACAAAGCAGCCATCAAGGAGAAGAGAGCACCAGAGGTGTAAACGGAACCAGCAGCAGCTGAGAATTCAGATTCAGTGGTTTCGGTTTGTTCTGGAGCAACAGTGGAGGTGGAGGTTGGAGCACCAGTAGTTGGAGCAACGGTGGTTGGAAGAACAGTAGTTGGAGCACCAGTGGTTGGAGCAGCAGTCTTGGTACCAGTCTTAGTGTAAGTAATAGTGGTTTCAGTTTCTGGGCAGTAGGTGGTGTAAACAGTGTCTTCTTCAGTGACAACAGTAACACCGGTGGTAACTGGAACTTCAGTACACTTGTCATCTTCACAAGAAGTGATGGTAACAACGGTGGTAGAGTGGACAATGACGGTAGAGTAACCTTCCTTGGTTTCAGTTTCTGGGCAGTAGGTGGTGTAAACAGTGTCTTCTTCGGTGATGACAGTAACACCGGTGGTAACTGGAACTTCAGTACACTTGTCGTCTTCACAAGAAGTGATGGTGATCACAGTAGTAGAGTGGGTGATGACAGTGGAAACTTCACCAGAGGTGGTAGAGTCAGTAGCAGAAGTGATACCAGAACCGCTGGAGGTGACAGAAGAAGAAACGGTTTCAGAAGAACCGGTGGTGGTGGTAGATTCAGAAGAACCAGAGGTGGTGGTGGAAGATGGGTTGTAAAGAGGACCAGTGGTGGTGAATGGCAAACCAGCTGGCAAAGCGTCAGTGGAGGTAGCAGTGACGATGATGGAAGTGGAGACATCTCTCTTAACGGCAGCACCGTTTTGGTATTCAAAGAGGAAAGCAGCAACGTATTCTTCGGCATCAGCGGCCAATGGACCGTTAAGGTAGAAACCTAAGTATTCTTCACCGGCTTCAAAGGCAATAGGACCAGAGACATCAAGTGAAAGAGCGGTGGAATCAGAAGTGAAATCACCGGCTCTGGCAGAAGATTGGTAAAGACCAAAGATGTTGCTTGGATCGTATTGGAAACCGTTGACGGAAGGATCGACGTCTGAGTAAAAGTTGACGGCAGTGTATTCAGAAGCTGGCTCAACGTAGAACTGGAAGTAGATTTCACCTTGGTAGAAGAAAGCGTTATTGGTTGGAACGGTAGAACCAGAGGAAGTAGTAGAAGCACTAGAAGTGGTTTCAGTACCGGTGGTGGTACCGGTGGTTTGAGAACCAGTTGGAGTGGTTTCAGTACCGGTGGTGGTACCGGTGGTTTCAGTACCAGTAGTTTCAGTACCAGTGGTAGTACCAGTGGTTTCAGAACCAGTGGTGGTTGGAACAGTAGTACCAGTGGTGGTACCGGTAGTTTCGGTAGAGGAGGCAGTTGAAACTGAAGATGATGGAACAACAGAGTCAGAGGCAGCGGTGACGGCACCAGCGAGAACCAAAGCAGCGACGGCTTGAGTGAACTTCATTATGTAAGCGAGTGTGTATACCTTCCACTTTTCTTCCCTTTTTCTTCTGTTGGCACCGTCCTTGGCTTTTATAGTCCCAACACGTCAACAGCAACCCAGCGCCTTGAGATCCACACGTCTTAATTTAGAACGCCATCCCCCTTAGGGCCTCTCGCCGCGCGCGGTGCGCAGATCGTCGCTGCGTTTCCTAGACGGGCAATGCGTGGGGCATCATGCTTGCTGAGCTTATATGCACCTGCATATGCACAAGAGATGCAGCACCAGCAAGGAATAGTAGGGATAAAAAGAGGAATGGGGGGGTAGGAATGGGTACAGGATGGTACAAGCAATAGATATAGGTATTAGTAATAGTATGTAGGATATAAATGTATAATATAAATGGTAATGGAAACTACAAGTGGAAGGCAATAATGTTGGGGATCTCCAAATTGAGTATAACGGAAAACGTGGTAATGCAGCAGCAGCCCAATTTGTTGTTGTTGTTGTTGTTGTTGTTGTTGTAGCAGTTGCAGTTGTGCAACCTATCCACCACATCCGTGATGGGGACCATTCCAAAATAGACGGACCATATTTGCAGTAGTCTACACACTCATAGACATAAATGCCAGGTGTGCTAATTTTAGTATGTTGTTGTTGTGCGAGTATCCCCAAGCCAAAACTGCCTGTTTGGGAACAAAAGAGAGCCACTCAGGGTGCACCGGATAAACTGGAAAGCTAAGAAGATGTGTGTAGAAGAGAGTGGGAGTGTACAGTTGAAGTATGGTAGATAATAAGGTGTAAAAAGTGTGTGGTGTTATACAGGTAAAAAGGGGGTAAGAAGGTAAAGAAAGCTTAATGCAACAGCAAAAATCTCCTCTAAAGCAATAATGTTTCATTGACGTAACAGACTACTGGTAAATTAATCCTTTGGTTTGTACTTCTTCTTCTTGTCGAACATCTTCTTCTTGATCGCCTCCAGCTGTGCATTGAGCTGCTTGTTCAGCTCCTTGTCGTCCTTCTCTTTGTCAGACAGCTCTTGCACCGCGTCCTTGAGGGCGTACCCCTCTTCGTTGATCAAGCCGTTGAACACCCTCTGTTGTGCGTATTTGCTGGTGTTCACCGCTGTTTCAGGCGCACTGCGCCCCTGGCTAAACAGTACAACCACTATAATCCCGATAATCGCTGTCACTATAATCGTGCGGTACCTCCTGACCTTCAGCATGGCGTCCATAATAGCTCTCAAGTATGTTAGAAAGCCTCAAGATCTGTTTTCGTTTATACCTTTTTTTCCCCCCTCTACACACACACACATGCAAATTCCATGCTTACGTAACCGATCTCCTACCACTGCTGATAGTGAAATTTCTGCATTGTCAACATGGTGGTGACGATAGAAAGAAGGATATGGAAGTAATTAAAAGTATAAACAAGCCTAATCACAGTTGCTAAAATCTTGCCTGCATTGCCATCTCGTGTCTGTCCACTTTGAGCCTTTTGGAGCCATAAGTTGGTCTAAATTTAAATTTAGTTTTTTTCTTGCTAAATATAATTCTCAGTCACCCTATGTATGGCGACAGTTGATGCTGCTACCTAGCCTAGTGTTTGCTGAGATCTCCTCTTTAGGCTTGCTCCAATTCCAGATCCTTCTTTCCACAGCAATCGTCTGCATGCTCCCCCCCCACTTTGCCAATCAAAAAGATAAACGCTGTATTGTTTAGCTGGTTACTACAACTGGGATATATCGGGGATGTACCGGTGGCGTCAACAACCATTCTGGTCCAATAAGCAATATTTGTATGCCTAGCCACATGCCCTCTATTGTCAATCGTTTCACATCTTGCAGATTGGTGCAGGCGCAATAATATTTACGCGCATCAGAGCAACCGTTATTGTTATGCAGCCTGGTTCCCCAATTTGCTTTCCTCTTTATAGCAAATTGCTGTATAGCCGTGACATCCTAATCCTCAACCCACTCACAACAAATGAAACGTATGGTTCTCAATCAACTCTTCATTGCATTGCCTGTGTGTGTCGGTAAAAATCTAGTTTTCTTTTAAGTACATTTTGCCGGCGCCAAAAATAGTAACCAAACTCACACCCCTAACAACTGCAAATCTTCGCCACCCTGTAAGTCCAGATTTATACTGTGAGATTGCCGGTTGCTAATTTGGGAAATTCCTAAACAAGTAACCGGCTCAAAAAGGCAAAAAAAGTTTTGGCCTGTTGCTTCCGTCAAACGCGTCACGTTCGATTCCCTGGCTTCTGTTTCTTTGCCCAATATAGATATAAAGGACTAGAAAAAAATTTTCGTCCATCAGCGTGGCGCGTCGCAAAAGAATTAATGACACTATAAAATAATGGCAGGGCACTGAGCAAAAACAGAGGTTACCCGGACGTAACTTTTGGATTGGAGAAGATGAGCAATTATAGGGTTACCCGGACTAGGGTTTTAAACTTTCATCTTTTTGCTCTCGCGACTATAAAAGGAATCAGGGTTGCCCTCTTTACCCCTCAACGATACAAAGTCTTTCTCTTTTTCCAAGATCTCTTTGCCATTTGGCTTAGATCAAGTGTAGTATCTGTTCTTTTCAGTGTAACAACTGAAATCAAGGTCCATGTGGCCTTTTTAATGTTACAATTATTTTTCTCTCTAAACTTTATTAAGTGACTTGGAGCTCATTCAGATTTATCTGGTGGATCCGCCTGCTTAGTTGTTGGTGTCGTTACCGTTACACTTTAGGTTTCTGACGCCAGTTTTTTATCATTGCATAACCAAAGGTTTGGTTATGATTGATATAATACAACAGATAATACTAGTAGTAATACCATACCTATGCTAATCTTTAGTTATCCAGTAAAACTCTTATATTCAAAGTATGAATGTGCCTTACTATAAGCCTTAAGTACACCTAGAAACTTTGAGTAGAAGTTGAGTTACGATATGCTTGTTTCTTGAATTTTATTTACGTAAAAAATTATCTATCAAACCTTCTTTTCTAAAGTCAACCTGAGTGTTGATGATGGCACCATTAATCAACTTGAAAGATGAGATTAAATGGCTACTGGAAAGCAAATCCTATATACCTCTGCCTTTGCCCCAATTACCAGAGCTGTCTCTAGAGCAAATCAAAGAATATAGATCAAACTCAAACTTTAAACCTGTTTTACCGACAACTGAATTCAATAAAACACAACAACAACCACCAGTGCCGCCGCAACAGGCATTGGTGCCGCATCAAACTCCACCACAGCCTGTGCCGCCACGCGTCCGACAGCTGGATAATTCTGCTCAACGAGATATAGTCAATATGATCCAAAGTAAACATTCGACTGACGCGTCAACAACTCTGGATTCCTTCATCAACTCAGCACAGAACCAATCGACACAAATCCAGTCGATTCAAAATCAATCGACACAAAAGAGAAGACTTACAGAGGCCAACGATTCGTTTTCTGATGACGACGACCGCACAATTCCAAGTTCAAATCCTAATCTCAATAACTACAATAACAATGTCAAAAAGCCAAAGATTACATTACCAGTTCGAACACTCAGCCTAAGAGAAGATAACGAGGTCATTGACTCTTTGGACTTCGATAAATTGAAAAAGTATGCTGTTTTTCAAGACAACATCATAAGAAAATTTAAAGCTATCAGTTCTATATATGAGCAGAACCTGAAAACTGAAACTTCAACGTCATTATCAGAAGATACAAAAAGAGAAAAGAGGAGAGTGTATTACTCAAGAATATCAAACATCAAACAGGAGTGTAATGAAATTCAAAAAATGATTAATGAACTAACCAGCGTAGACAAAATAGAGATTGTTGATCCAATAACATATACCCAATTAAATAAACAGAACAATCGAATCTTATCTTCGCCCTTACTTCAGCGAAATTTGAAGGCATCAAATCAAATGATGAATCAAACTCTTGATCCCTACTCCTCTCAAGATCATGCCATCGAAGACTCTTTTAATTGTGATAGTGAAGGAGAAGAAGTTAGTGAAAGTCAAATGAAAAATGAGATGAATGACTTTATCGAATGGGATCAAAAATCACAAGATTTTGACTACAATCAATCACATGTTACTGACGTTGATGATGATGATGATGATGAGTTAGAAGTTACTGAAGTAACAGAAATTAAAGATAATATTAATCCAAAATCTCTCAATGATGACACTTATGACGAGGTGTTAACTGAAAGTGCTCCTAAAAGTACAATAATTTTGACATCCAGAGTGCATGAAGAAATCTTAAATGAGGACGACGATGATGATGTATTTGATGATGCTTTAGAAATGTTCCCAACAAACCCAGAATCAAATTCGAATTCTTCGATTCCAATTGAAAGCGACTTGGACGACGATTCAATCATTATAACTGACTCAAAAGGTAATAAGCTAGAATCTTATGATGATGAAATTGATGACGATGATGACGACGATGATGATTTTTCTGACGATGATGACGACGTCAGAGTCAAAAAGGAGGAAGACTACATGACGCAAATGAATGAGGAAAGGGAAGTGACTTTACTTGACGGAAATGAAACCCCCAATGACAATGCTAGTGCCGAAAATGACGATTGGGATGATGATGATGATAATGTTTTAATTCATCAACTAGATGTTTCTTCAAGCAAGAGAGATGAGTTGTTAGCTGAAGCTCAAAAGAATGACGCATTAGTTGAAACTGAACAGGATGATGATATTCAAGTCATAACAAATGTTCAAAATCCTCAGGACTATAAAGAGTTTCATCAAAAGTATGAATGGACATCTGAAGTTTATCAAAAACTTAAAAGTGTCTTTAAATTAAAATCATTCAGATCCAATCAGCTTGAGGCTATTAACGCTACTCTTTCTGGTGAAGACGTATTTGTTTTAATGCCTACAGGTGGTGGTAAATCTCTTTGTTATCAACTACCAGCAATAGTGACATCTGGTACTACGTCTGGGGTTACAGTTGTCATCTCTCCGTTAATTTCCTTAATGGAAGACCAAGTTTCAAATTTGGAAAACAAACTTGTCAAAGCAACAATGCTGAACTCAAGAATGTCAACAGATTCAAAAAAGCATATTTTCAATTTATTTATTCAAGGTTATATTGAATTGATGTATTTATCTCCTGAAATGATAAGTAAAAGTGGTCAATGTAAAAGGGCCATTGAAAAACTACATAGGGATGGCAAACTTGCCAGAATTGTCATTGATGAAGCACATTGTGTCTCCTCTTGGGGTCATGACTTTAGACCTGATTATCAAGAGTTATCCTTTTTTAAAAGAGAATACCCTGATATACCCATGATGGCACTAACTGCCACTGCTAATGAGCATGTTATGCTAGATATAATTCATAACCTTGGGTTAAAGACTCCAAAATTTTTTAAACAAAGTTTCAACAGAACTAACTTATTTTATGAGGTACTCCCAAAGAAGAAGAATGTTTTGGAAGTGATTTGTCAGTTAATTCAATCAAGGTATAGAAACCAAACTGGTATTATTTATTGTCATTCTAAAAACTCATGCGAATCAACATCAAAGAGATTAATGGATTTAGGTATTAAATGTGATTTCTATCATGCTGGTATGACCACTGAGGATAGATCGAGGGTTCAAGTTGAATGGCAAACTGGAGTTACCAAAGTTATTGCTGCAACCATTGCCTTTGGAATGGGTATTGATAAACCGGATGTTAGATTTGTATTCCATTTGACGATTCCAAGAAACCTGGAAGGATATTATCAAGAAACAGGTAGAGCTGGTAGAGATGGACAACATTCAGATTGTGTCATGTTCTATTCGATGAGAGATGCAAGAACTCTACAAACGTTGATCAGAAAGGATAAAGAACTAACAAAGCAAACTAGAGAACATCACTTAGAGAAACTAAAACAAGTCATTCAATACTGTGAAAACCAAAGCGATTGTAGGCGCCAACAAGTTCTACAATATTTTAACGAATCTTTCAATCCAAGTGACTGTAATAAAGAATGTGATAACTGTAAGAAGGGTAATGATGATGAGACCGAAGAAAGAGATGTAACAACGTTGGCCTTGAATTGCGTTAAGTTAGTGCAGTTAATTCAAAAGAGTAATGTAACAGTTATTCAATGTCAAGATATTATCAAGGGTTCAAGATCTGCTAAGATTCTGAATAATGGATTGGATCAAAATGAATATCATGGGTGTGGTAAAGAACTGTCGAAGACGGAAGTTGAACGTGTTTTCTTCCATCTTATTCACCAGGGCTATTTAGAAGAAAAATCAAAAATGCATTATGGTAGTAATTACGCATCAAATTACGTTATTTTGGGTTCCAAATCTAAAAAGCTGCTGAAAGACAACGAAAGGATTTTAATGAAATTTCCCAAAGTTCATTCCAGGAGCAAAACTAGAGATACTTCATTTGACAACAATAATGCCAATAATAGTGATGCGCTGCTTACTGTGAATAGGATGGCTTCCTTTAGGCCAACATCTGAACTATTCCAATTTCAGTATAGCGAAAACTCTTCCAAACTGACCTTGGCTAAAGGAATGCAAGCACCAGCATCAGCAGGTAAAGTTGACTCTATAAAACAGCATTTAAATTCTTGTTATTCTGCGTTAACTGAGTTTAGGAATAGGATAGCACAGAACAAAAATATCAATAATGAAAACAGTGTTGCTTCTCAAACTTTGCTAAAAGAAATGTCACAGATTCTACCTGCTACGGAAGCTGAGTTTAAATTGCTTGAAGACTGCAAAAATTCCCAATTGCAATACTTCCCTGATTTTTCAAAAAAGATCAATGAACTACGTGCTGAAAGAGTTGAACTATTTGGTACCATCACATTAACTAGCCAGAACGCCGTTGAACAAAATAATACTGAAGATGAAGCTGAAACTTCAAAATTTTGGTCCAGAACCTCAGATGATATGAACACCTTGAGTCAGCTCAAAATTTTAAGGAGAAGTGTTCCTGCTAAAAGAAACACAAGTGCCGGTAGTGCTAGTCAGGGTAATGGATCGACGCAGCGAAGAGGAAACAACAAAAGCCGAGGTGGAGGCTACAGAAGACGGGGTTGGGGGTCTCAAAGAGGTGGAAAAAGGGGTGTTAGCAAGTCATCGCAATCGGGGCCAACGCAAAGACGAATAACAATTGGTAAATTCTGTTGACACAATAGACACCGTTTTCATGAGCATATGAGCCGATTTAGTCCCAAGTCACAAAATTTTTCAAATTTCAACTCTTTTTGTGTCTTCGATTAGACGGTTTGAGTAAAATTTTTTTTAATTAATACAATCATTTAAAAGGATTTCAAGTTAACATTACTATTTTTTCTGCATATTTGCTGATAAATTGAATCAATTTTAATTCACAAAAGAGATAACCATGTCTAACACAACTAACGTCCTTGTCATTGGTAACGGTGGTCGTGAACATGCACTTGTTTGGAAACTTGCACAATCACCCCTTGCAGGTAACATTTATGTTGCACCAGGTAATGGAGGCACTGATTTATTAGAGAACGTTAAGACTGTCCCTATTGGCTCGTCAAAGGAAGATTTTCCAGCATTAGTCAAATTTGCCCAAGAAAATGACATTGGGTTAGTGATTCCAGGTCCTGAAGCTCCATTAGTCGATGGTATCTCAGATGCATTCAAAAAAGTTGGTATCCCAGTGTTTGGTCCTTCAGAATCAGCTGCTCGTATGGAAGGTTCAAAGGCATTTTCTAAAGACTTCATGAAAAAATATAACATTCCAACAGCCGCATATGAGAACTTTACTGATTATGAAGCTGCTAAGGCTTACATTGAAAAAACTAACTACAGATTGGTTATCAAGGCTTCTGGATTGGCTGCTGGTAAAGGTGTGTTGATTCCAGAAAATAAAGAAGAAGCTTTTGCTGCTATCAAGGAAATAATGGTAGATAACGCTTTTGGTGAAGCTGGTAGCGAAGTCGTCATTGAAGAATATATGGAAGGTGATGAATTATCAATTCTTTGTATTTCTGATGGTTACTCATTTGTTGACTTGCCACCTGCTCAAGATCATAAGAGAATTGGTAATGGTGATGCTGGGTTGAACACCGGTGGTATGGGCGCATATGCTCCTGCTCCAATTGCCACATCAGCTCTTTTAAAAAAGATCAGACAAAACATTTTAAAACCTTCTATTGACGGTATGAGACATGCTGGTTACCCAATGGTTGGTTGTCTTTTTGTTGGTATTATGGTCACTCCAGAAGGCGAACCAAAGGTTTTAGAATATAACGTTCGATTTGGTGACCCAGAAACACAAACTGTTTTACCATTGTTGAAAACCGACTTGCTTGAACTATTCCTTGCAACTGTTGACCACAGATTAGATGCCATTCAAGTCTCCATTCTTGAAGGATTCTCAACAACTGTTGTCATGTCTGCAGCTGGCTATCCTGAAGCTTACAAGAAGGGTGATGAAATTACCATTAAGACCCCATTACCAAATGATACCTTTATTTTCCACGCTGGTACTAAGTCTGAAAATAACAAAATTGTTACTTCCGGTGGTAGAGTTATTGCTGCGACCGCAACTGCTACAACCTTAGAAGAAGCCGTTAAGAAAGCTTACATTGGCGTTGAACATGTTTCTTTTGCTGGTAAATACAACAGAACTGATATTGCACACAGAGCATTCAAAACTGGTTCAAAGAAGCAAGTTTCTATTACTTATGAAGATGCTGGTGTCAGTGTTGATGCTGGTAACCAATTAGTTGAAAACATTAAGAAGATGGTTAAATCCACTGCAAGACCGGGTGCTGATTCTGATATTGGTGGTTTTGGTGGTTTATTCGATTTAAAGAAAGCAGGTTACAATGACATTGATGAAACTTTATTAGTTGGTGCAACTGATGGTGTTGGTACCAAGTTAAGAATTGCTCAAATTTTAGATATTCATAACACTGTGGGTATTGATTTAGTTGCTATGAATGTCAACGATTTAGTTGTTCAAGGTGCTGAGCCATTGATGTTCTTGGATTACTTTGCTATTGGTCACTTGGACGTTAACATTGCAGCTCAATTCGTTGAAGGTGTTGCCAATGGTTGTAAATTAGCCGGATGTGCCCTTGTTGGAGGTGAAACCTCAGAAATGCCTGGTATGTACGCCCCAGGTCACTATGATACTAATGGTACGGCCGTTGGTGCAGTTATAAAATCTGAAATGCTTCCAAAGGTTAACGAAATGCAATCAGGTGATGTCATCTTAGGTCTAGCCTCTGATGGTATTCATTCTAACGGTTATTCACTTGTGAGAAAGATCATTGACTCCACGGATCATCAATACACTGATGTTGCTCCATGGAAGCCTGAGACCACTATTGGTAAGGAAGTTTTGATCCCAACTAGAATCTATGTCAAACAGTTATTGCCATCAATCAAGCAAAAGTTGATTCTTGGTTTGGCCCACATCACTGGTGGTGGTTTGGTTGAAAACGTTCCAAGAGCTCTCCCAGACCATTTGGCTGCCAAGATTGACATCAACACATGGGAAGTTCCAGAAATTTTCAAGTGGCTCGGTAAGACTGGTGGTGTCCCAGTTAAAGACATCCTAAAGACTTTGAATTTGGGTGTTGGTATGATTGCTATTGTTAGGCCTGAAAATGTTGACGCCTTGACTAAGAACTTAGAAGCCGCTGGTGAAACTGTTTACAGAATTGGTGAGCTCACTGACAGAAAGGAAGGTGCCCCAGCTTGCGAAGTTCTAAATGCTGAAGGCCTCTATTAAAAGTGTAATAGCATTCGAATAGATATAGATAATATATTTATTTCATAATAAATCTATAATAATAATGTTTTGTGTTTTATAATTTTGAGTTTTAACGGTTAAATGATTAGATTGGCAGCTGAAACTGCTAAGAAATGGCTGTTTCTCTCGTTTAGCTCATAATGATTGAGTTTCCTTCCTATCTTCTACTTGTTTTGGAAACTTCAGTAAAGAAAAAAAAAACGTGCATTTCCTTTTAATTGTTTTTCACTTGCCTATACTTACATTGCTTGAGAGCTTGCACTAGCAGTATCAAAAGCTCTACTAATTGTTGAACATACTTTTGAAGTCGCTTTACTCTATCAATAAAAATAATAGCGAAGTGTGGGCTTGATTAAATATAGTTAACGTTATTTCATTATTTGCTTACAGTATATCGAAAAGTAATGTCTTCAATCGAATCTTCAAGTAGTTCCCATTCCTCAATAGAGATTGAGGATAGTCATGATGATGCATCGTATCATTCATCAATCAGTGGTGACTCTCAGCTGAACGATCACAGACATCAAAGTATGAGCTTACCAATAAGAACAGAATCTAATGTGATTTCATCGTCTCCACTTAATGCGCCTAAAAGCAGTCGAACGAATTCCTATTTGCAGCAAAATGCAAGTCCTATTCTTTCTCCACTACAAGAGGTTCCTGTGGAAGTTAAGGATGACTCAAAGATGAATTCCAGCGATTTAAGAACAAAAATGTGTGCTGGTGATGACGATGACGATGATCAGTATGCGGTTCAATTTAACGATAGATACAAAAGTCAAGGCTTAAGCTTTGCAAATACAACATTACCTGTGCCACTGCAAGGACGGGAAGGAAGGAGAAGGTCTAGATCTAAATCTTTTAGTGAACAAGTCAAAAATATAATTAGGACCAAGGACGCTGCACAACAGAGTGGTAACAGCAATTCTGGGAATACAACTACAGGTATATTACTAGGGCGAGGGAATAGTGAAAGCGGTACGCACTCGCAACATCATCACCAGCACCGGATTCGCGGTAATAGCAACGCATCTCATGATGAAAGAATAGAATTTATTAAAACGCCATCAAATTTAGTACCACCAGGAGCATTACTTACAAAGTTGAACTCGAGGACGTCAAGTGAAAGGAGAAAAAGTTTTGGTAAAGATAATGATGATAGTGATATTGACTCTCATGCATCAAGAGAATCACAAGAAACCGAAGAAGATGTTTGTTTCCCTATGGTTCCTGAACATGTCAGAGTACAAGGGATTGATTTTAGTGAATTAGATGAATTCATTCAAGAACAAAGGGAAGAAAATGAAGTCATTTCTAAAAGGGAAGAAGAACTAAAATATGCTAATAATGTTACCACAAGCAGAGAAAAGATTAGCTCAGCAGCTTTAAGGTATACACCAAAGTTTAATTCAACACCATCAGACGAATCACAGAAATCTTTTACAAATACTCAAGAGAAACGAAGTGAATTCGGTTCGTCGAGTGATGGAGAGATAGGAGTGACATTTGATCCAGAAGAAAACAAATTTGAAGCTCTACCAACAAGGTTTAGTTTTTTCAATTCTGAGAGGGAAGAAACAATACATGCTGCCGACCTAACAACATTAATCGGGCCAAACGAGTCAATAAAGAGTTTATTTGAACAACATGATTCAATTTGGTGGCTTGATTGTACATGTCCTACAGATAATGAGGTAAAAGTTATTGCCAAGGCATTTGGTATCCATCCATTGACAGCAGAAGATATTAGAATGCAGGAAACCCGTGAAAAGGTTGAACTATTCAAATCATATTACTTTGTTTGTTTCCATACATTTGAAACTGATCCAGAAAGTGAGGACTTTCTAGAACCTATCAATGTTTATATTGTTGTGTTCAGGACAGGAATGTTAACCTTCCATTTTTCTCCTATTGTGAACCCGGCAAATGTTAGAAGAAGAGTGAGACAATTGAGAGATTATGTCAATGTATCGGCTGATTGGCTTTGTTATGCAATGATTGATGACATTACCGATGGATTTGCGCCAATCATTCATGCGATCGAGTATGAAGCAGATGCCATTGAAGATTCAGTATTTTCAGCTAGTGATAACGATTTCGGTAGTATTTTATTGAAAATTGGTGAGTCAAGGCGCAAAGTTATGACGTTAATGAGACTCTTACAAGGTAAAGCAGATGTTATAAAAATGTTTTCAAAGAGATGCCAAGAGGAGGCTCTTGATGGCAGTTCCCACCCAGCGCAGCCACGAGCTGATATTGCACTCTATCTTGGTGATATTCAGGATCATATTATCACTATGTTTCAGTCGTTGTTGTCCTATGAAAAGATTTTCAGTCGGTCACATACCAACTATCTTGCACAGTTGCAGGTGGAATCATTCTATGCAAACAATAGAGTTACTGACATATTGTCGAAGGTCACTATGATTGGTACCATTATGGTTCCGATGAATTTGGTTACGGGTTTGTTTGGGATGAATGTTAAAATTCCAGGCCAAGACGGTAGCAATTACGGGTGGTTTGGTGGTATTATTGGTTTCATTTTTCTTATGATAGTTGTCAGTTGTCTGTTTGTTCATATCTATATGAGCAGAGTCAATGTCTCTGACAGTATCTTACCACCACTTTCTGTGAATAATTTCAAGTTTGGCAGAAGGAGGAATAATGACTCCACTGAAAGAAGAAATCGTGAAGAGATGGTTAGTTTGCCTACAAAGTTTACACGTTATGGCGAATGGTGATTTATATTTTAGTGTACTTTTTTAGTGTAATGTACTTTTCTTTTAAGCCAACTTCACTTTTCTTCTAAAAATTTCAATCTTGGCCTCAGATCAAGAATTCTAAATTGCAAAAAAAATCAAAAAAAGAATTTAGAAAAAAATAATCAAATTGATCGATCCGAGGATCGAACTCGGGACCTTCTGCGTGTGAAGCAGACATCGTAACCACTAGACCAAACGATCAATTGTTGAAAGGTTACTTTTGTTGTGGGATATGTCCAAAAATATCCTAAAGAACACAATATAAACAGTAAACATAAAGTTGACTAAAGCTAGACTTTGGGCAAAGGTTTTGTAATGGACATTGCATCAAAGTGTAAAATTTATAATGGTGTTAGCTAAACTTGTTTGTTGGTGGCAATTTTGAGTTTATACTGTATTTATCATCTTGGGGCCTTAATAAAATTATATCAGAAGGATACAAAATTCTTTAAAAATTTTTTTATTATATGAAAAGCAAATTCGCTCAGTATGCAATTCAAGCTTACCTTGTTTTACATACACGGCTAAAGACATTCAGGCAGGAAGAAGCTAAGAGTTAATGTAAAATTACAGAACACGCAGACTAGGCAATAGTACATGTGCGAATAGTTCTAACAGTTTTTCTTTAATATCCCGACATGCTGGTTTACGCACATAAACAACAAAACTGGGTCTAAGCAGAAAATGTTTGTACAGTACACCAATGAACTTTACTTTTACAGTGCCAGTTGTGCGTGTTTTACCTCAAAATGTGACGTCTCCCAGTTTCACACCTACTTACCTTACAAAATCACTACTATTTTGCGTGATACTATGTCTTTTTGAAAGCATCCAACGCACAGCAATGTAACCAAACAACTAGGTTCAAGATTCATAAACTTCTGTATATTGTACACTTTAAAGCTCTTCGGCATAACTATGACGGGTTTTAAAAGCGCAATTTTTAATAAGAGATTCCATAATGATCCGAAATTTGGTGTATTTGACCCAAAGAACCAGGTTTTTTAAGCTAAACTAAAGCATAAATTAATAAGAAAATAGTGAATCATTTACTGCCGGAAATCAATACAGCTACAGATCACTCAAGCAATCATCCCAACCCAAGAACTATTTCTTTCCAATGATAATCTCTCTAAAAAAAAAAAATAACATGTTTTTTCATTGGCGTTAAGGGGAAAAAAGGTATAAAAAAACAAGGCTAAGAAGAAAAGGAAACGTATAGAGTTGTTTGTCTTTTAAACACTTGTTGGTTGTGATAACAGATCTTTTATTGAATAAAAGCTCCGGAAGTATGAGTGAAGCCAAGAATTTACCATTATTCAAGTCTAGTGAAGTTCTCAAACACAAGGACGAGGGATCATGCTGGGTTACATTGTTCAATCGTAAGGTGTACGATGTCACAGAGTTCTTAGAGGAGCATCCAGCGGGTTCGGAAGTCATCATCGAGTACGGTGGTAAGGATATAACAGAAATCTTGCAGGATGTTGCGAGCCACACACACTCGGAATCGGCATACGAGATGTTAGACGACATGTTGATTGGATACTTGGCAACAAAGGAGGAAGAGGAAGAGTTACTTTCCAAGCACCAAGACATGGAGGTGGTGGTAGAAGACGATGGATTGACTATTGTTGATTTGACCCAGTTTGGTGAGATTCCTGAAGACTTGTTCCATTTGAAAACAGATCACAGTGACGATTTCAAAAAGCACCAGTTTCTTGACTTGGATAAACCGTTGTTGATGCAAGTTTTTAGATCAAACTGGACAAGAGAATTCTATGTTGATCAAATCCACAGACCAAGACATTATGGTAAGGGATCTGCACAACTTTTCGGTAATTTCCTGGAGCCTCTTTCATTGACTCCGTGGTGGGTGGTTCCAACTATTTGGTTACCAGTCAATTTCTACATTCTTTATTTAGGTGCTTCTCAGTTGCACCCATTGTTGTCATTATTTCTGTGGTCATTAGGTTTATTTGTGTGGACTTTGATTGAATATTGTTTACACAGATTTCTCTTCCATCTTGATGATCACTTGCCTGAAAATAACATTGCATTTGCATTACATTTCTTGCTTCATGGTGTTCACCATTACTTGCCAATGGACAGAATGAGATTAGTAATGCCTCCAACTCTATTTTTGATTCTTTGTTATCCATTCTACAGACTAGTCTTTGCTATTTTTCCATACCACGTTGCCTGTGTTGGGTTTGCCGGTGGATTTTTAGGTTACATCATTTACGATGTGACTCATTACATGCTTCATCATGCAAAACTACCAAAATTTTACCAAGATTTGAAAACTTATCATTTGGAACATCATTACAAGAACTATCAGTTAGGTTTTGGTGTTTCGAACAAATTCTGGGATATTGTTTTTGGTACGTATTTATACCCTGAAGATGTTTTGCAAAAGAGAGAATAATTCATTAAATTAATAAACAATAATTCGGAAAACTATGTATTTACATATATATGTTATTTTTATATACAAGCAACTAACTAAATGGTTGAAAAAATTCGTTATTAAGTACGCCTAAAACTAATTACCAAGTCCATAACGTTTTAACATTCCACTGATATCGCCGAATGCTTCTCTATTACCTTGAACAACAATTGTTGGATTAGAATTTGTAAAAGTTGCTTTAGCAGTATCGATTAAATCTAATCTTGAGATTGAATCAATTTTTTCACACATTTCTGTGACATCAATCTTTCTATCATAGGTTTGAACTTGTCTGCCAAGATCTTCTAATTGAACCATTTTTGATTCTAAATTCATCATTAAAGAAGATTTCAATTGATTTTTGGCTCTTGCTACCTCTTGCTCCGACATACCACCTTTACCTATGTCATTAGACATTAGCAAGTTCAATTCATACCCAATCAACTCAGACATTACTCTATTTGCTTGAGGTAAACAAGACAAGGATAAACCTAGTAGACCAGAATCTTCGAAGTTGTGAATAAATGATTTACAAGATTCAACAAACCCATATTGATTTAGAATTCTGGTGTAAGCTCTTGAATACATACCTTTACCAGGACCACCTGCGGAGAATGAGCCACCTTGACCAATTAACATTTGTAGAATAGCTAATTTGTAAACGTTGTCATCAGTGATTGGGACCCCTTCAAATCCGACATAAATGTGATGGAACTCTTCCAAATGATCTAAACCCTGAGGATAATCTATTGACAATTCACCACCAGTGTAATTTGCCTTTGACTTGATGATTGGGCTGCTATTATTTGATTTTATGTTTTTGAGGTATTTATCAACTAGGGATTCGGCTTTTTCAATATTAATACCTGAGAATGCAATGACTAAATTCTCAGGATTGTAAAAGAGAGATCTGTAATTTTGCAAGTGATTTGAAGTAATATCTTTCAATTTGTCGAAAGGACAAAGTAATGGTGAGCCTAAATTTTGTTTATTGTAAGCAGTTTGCTGGAAAAGTTCCGGCAGAATCAAGTTCGACTGCAACCAAATTTCATCAAGTTCATACTGTGCACTGATCTTTTGTTCTTGAATTTCATTTTCGGTTAGATTTGGATGGAAAACAGTTTGAGTTAACAAATTAAACATTGGCTCTACGTCATTATTGAAAACAGAGGCTTGGTAAATCATAGACTCTCTTGAGCTTGCACACATGAAGTTACCACCTAGTTTATTTAACTGATCGTTCATTTCTTTAGACGTAAGTTCAGCAGTGGATTTAAAAGATAGCTTGTCTAACAAATGCGAGCAGCCTGTAAGATTGTAATCCGACTCGTATCTGGAACCTGCTTTGAGATAGAATCCCAAAGCAGAAAAGTACGAGGGAGTCTCATCAACGGCAAGAGTGATACCATTAGGAAGCTTTTTGATGATTGTGCTTTGAGATGATTTTATATGACTCGAGACACCTCTTTTGAAGTAATTTGATAATAGTGACATTATGAAAGAATGTGGATTCAAAGAGAGATATAAAGGAGGTATATAAGATCTACCAAGACGATTGAATAAGCCTATATAGTAAAGAGAGAAGGAAGTGAAAAAAAAATTGCAGCATTTGTAAAGAGGGACTATAGATTAAGAATTGTTAAGTCTATCGAATTGCTTAGTAATGACGGCATGGAGGTCATGGTAAGACATTTTAACGTTATTTAGGGTTGTTAGATCAGCTTTGAGATTGCAACGAACAAATTCAAAAGATTTATGAGATGTAGTAGCTGTATTCTGGATTGTAGAACTAAAGATCATTTCGGCACCTGAGTTCACACCGCCTTTAAGGGCCTTCGTCCAGTGCGGTGGGGGGTGATTGAGATGGTGGTAGTTGCTGGAATTCATCGACGGTTATTTAAAATGTGAGTGTTTATATAAAAGAGACGATATGGTGCTATAAAGAAGATTGTTGCTGCTGTTTGTGCAAAATAGCAAATTTACGTTTGAGCTCACCGGCACTGAGTTGGTATGGGTTAAGTTTCTGGTCCCACTGCATTTTAGTGAAGTTGTCACCGTACTTGTTTTCAAGCTTCGAATACCTGCTTACCTCGACTGAATTCAGTTTGTACAGGATGTCCTTTTTTGGCTTGTTGGCCATTTCCTCTAATTCATTGATAACGATTTTTGAAAGTTTCTCCTCATCTTCGTCCTGGGACTCTTGTTCACTAATCTTCTTCGTACCGTACACGATCCTCACCACCTTACCCTCGGCATCCTTCTCTATTTTGGCAGTACCTTCAAGAATATTCTTAGGATCAAAAGGGTCTCCATTGGTATTACTTTCTTCCTCTTCTCCTTCTGCCTCTTCTTCCTCCTCCTGCTCTAGATCTTCCAGCTCATTGTCTCTGTTAATTTTAGGTATCTTCAGTTCCTTTTCAACACCACCGGTGGCCTTACCCAGAGACATCTTGAGGCCTAGTTTAGTGTAGTTTTGCTTAGCAGTTAGATTTGGGTTCCAGTACTTGGCAATGACCGGGTTTGATTTCGGGTTGAACTTTTCCTTTGGGTTTTTGTCCTTCTTTGTTTGTTTCTTGACCGCAGAGCGGTTCATCTTTCTCTTACGAACGGACACCATGGTTTAATTCTTTTACTGGTTTTATAAGGATAAAGTGAAAAATTTCAAATCTAAAAATTTTTTTTTAGGATTTCTGAAAAGGGGAATTAAACACACCCGTACACCACAACAAAATGCAAATGTCATACACAACATAAAAGATGTCGCAACACAACAGCAAGGATGTCATTATGCGACAGCTGGCGAAGTTGTGTTACAAAAGAGAAACAGAGAAAAATCTTTCAGTACACAATGAAAAAAAAGACAGAAATGGTGTGAGAATGTTAATAGCCGACAGTACACAGTGAGTACATACATACACCAATCAGCCAGTGATGGCTAGGTTCACATACACAGACCAGCTCGTAGTAGCTAGAGTATTTACAGCGTTCAAGTAACCTTTAAAAAAACTATTAGATATCACAATATTAAATAAAAAAAATAAAAGTTAAAAAAAGAAGATATACAACACTTTGATTTTTTTAAAAATCAATTCAAAAACAAGGCTATTGCACTTATAACAAGTAAGCAGCAACACCGGCAACAGCAGCCAAACCAGCAACACCGGCCTTACCAGCACCGTTTTCAGTGAAGGTTGGGACAGTTTCAGTTGGAGCTTCGGTAGAGGAAGGACCTTCTGGAGCCTTGGTGTGGGTGATGGTACATGGGCAGTCAGTGATAGTCAAGGTGGTGGCTTCAGTGACAGTGTAGGTGACACCGTTTTGTTCGAAGGTAGTTGGTTCTGGACAGTAGGTGGTCAATTCAGTGACAACTTCGGTGACGGTGGTGTCAGTGGAGTTGGAGTAACCAGCAGCGGCGTAACCGACAAGAGCTAATGGGGCAAGGAACTTGAATTGCATTTTTGATAGATTAAGCGAATGTAAATGTTGGAAGAAGAGATAGGAGTGAGTGCGAGTGAGGATACAGATAGCACCCGCTTGTCCTTTTATACACTTGTGCTACATCTCGCTCTCTCTATCCAAAAAGAAACACCGCCTTGCCCAAAGCGGCAACCTGCAAACAAAAGCCCGCGAATCTCGGCGAAAAAATAGGCGTTTGTTACTAAAATTAGACCTTTTGTTTACCAATGATGTTTACATTCTTGTAGAACAAGTACCAACAGCATGAGTAATGATAGCCATGCAGGCCTGGTAGCAATGGCGTTCAGTTTGGGCTACACTTTAGCGCTACAATTGGCCTACGGAGCCATGCTAGGGGGTGGGGGTTTGCGAATAGGGAGAAGGCTGACAGAGAAATTTTCGGGTTTTCGCTTACATATGGGTGGAAGCTGAGAGAAGAAGAACAACAAACACAACAACAACAAACATAACAACAACAACAACAACGACCCTTAGCGTTAACGCGCACTGTAAGCGCGTATAGCAATCTGCTCACACACACATTGTCTACGTAGACCGATATGCTAGTGTATCCCTCAGTTTCCGTTTAATCTATCTAATCTATTGCGAATCTACTCCTATATCCCAACCCTGCTATACCCAGTGCTAATAATAGCAGAAAAGAAACCCAAATTTTCCGGTTGTGTCACCTTCTCAATGCGGCGGGCTGCTGCGCGCGCGCGGCCGCATTGGGACAGGCGGCTCAGCAAGACCCTCAGTGTTATTGTGGCCGTTATTATGGGAAACAGGCTATTATTGGAAGAATATGGGGTAGGGGGTGGTTACGATGTAAGGATAGCAGAGGAACGCAGAGAAAGTATCGGGTTGCAAGGATATAGAGAAAGTATACGATTGTCAGTGTAAACGATGATTGGTGAAAACGATGATTAGTGAAAACGATTACTAGTATTGTAAAAGAAATAGGACCCATAGCAAGGAATGAAGTAGATTCGAAGGGTTTAATAATAGTAAAACTGTATCTGAATTAGATATTGGATATAAATACCAGATTTGATTTAGATCTACCTTGAATGTATTAATAGATGCTCTTGAAATGGGTATACATGTAGATACCAATGGAGTTGGGCACAGCGATAACTACAGTAATATAAATCGTATTAGTGATAACAATCGATAAATATTGGGATGCAATAAGTGCGTAAATATAGTCTAGTATAGTATAGTATAGATATTGGCAAATATAGTATAGTAAAATGTTCTGGCAAATATAGCACAGGAAGCTACTGATAAGCGTCTATTAACGGGCTAACAAGAATCAATAAACGTAACTGTATCGAAATAGGTATGGACAAGTATAGTGTAAATGGGTAGTTTTAAAATTTGGCACTAATAAATTCATGTTATCATCATTGGTAAAATAAAAGTATGGTAATAGAAAAGATACGGCAATAGTTGAATTGCATTCAGCAGTGCAAGAGTATGTGCATATTGATAGAAATCAATTCATCAAAGATAAAAGGAAAGAGTTTAGAGCAGGCAGCAATAATTAGTCAACTGTAACTTGTAGTAGCAGAAGATTTCAAAATAGTAGGCCTAATACCTGCAATTACGCCAAGCTATGATTCATTCGTATATCTCTACTCTTTTGGCACATTTCCGGTGTGATCCTGCACTGGCAATCTTCTATTGTTGCACCAAAAATTTCCAGATCCCTTAATCCTTATCGCAATTGCACTCGCTGATAGCTTATCAGTGAAAGATATGGCCACTGATACGCAAGCAACCGTCTGATTATTGGAACTTTGCTTAACCTGCTTGACGTCCTGGTCTTCCTCAAAGCCGTCCCCTACAAGAATGTCGCCCATGAATAGCGTTTTATCTCACATTACAATTTCTTTTACTGTTAATTATCTAATCGTATTATAGTCCTAAAGTATACAAAATAGTTTCACGGTGGCCCAAAGTTTATACCAATTTTGATTCACCGTATTATCCCTGTGAATAGAACCTTTTGTTGCATACTTTTCACTTGAATATATAGCGACAACCTATTTTAATAACGTAGAATCAGCTTGTTATAATATACTTTGTTTGCACATAAAGGAGTTGAGCTAAAGGAGTTAAATTTAGTCTGATTGTCTGACTTTACTAACCTGCAGCATAAATAATATCCTATTACGATCAAATGACACATTCGACTTAATTTTGTTTCACCAGCTGCACTTGCAAGTCCTTGATGCAAGCACTTGGTGAAAAGTTGAATAGAAAGGCTGCCTCCTTTGACAAATACCCCGTATGGTATTTTTTTCAATAATCAAAGCAAGTGGTTTTTCAAAACATTTATTTTGTGAAGTTAGCAGCTAAGCTACCTTGGTAGAATTGCCATTAAAAACCTCATTTATTACTTACCCTGTTGCCATAATATTGAACTAAGCTTCAGCATTAAAAAATTTTGCAACACAGTGATTGTTTATCAAGCTGAAATTATTATTCAGTACCACAAAACAACGTTTTTTATCTAGTCCTCAAAATAAAACTTTTGTGTTACTGTGCTTTTGGGTTTACCATGCGCCTAGCATACTCCCGTTTAGTTATTTTTGTGTTAATCCTTTTAACAAACATCTTCATACTGAAAGCTTTGTTCCTATGTAAATTACATTATCTTACACTTATTCGTTCATGGTTCAACATACTGAGCAAAAGAGGAAATTAACGTGTGATTACGTAACCAAAGAAAAGTCTTGCTTACAACAACAAGTTAGTGAAGTTAAACTATCATGTCATCAAGCGAAATAACGAATCTCTGTAATCTTTACCAGTTACCAAATCTACTGAACACAAGCGAGTCTTTAATTAGCAACAAAATAACCCTTGATTACTACCAATCGACAATCTTCAATACACACAATAGTATAATTGAAAATGATAATGATGATGAAGACGATTTACTTGACGAAGAAGATGAAGACGAAAGTAACAAAATCAGCCGTCGAAGCAATGGTATAATAGATGATCTAAGTATCAACACTGGAAATCTCGATAATAAAAGTAATGATTTTCAAGTGCTAAATTCAGACAACTCTTTAAATCAGAACAAATTCAACAGTTTGATCGGCAATAGTATCAAGAATAACGGAGGATTTTTGAGTAATCAGCTGAACAAGTTGCCTAGTTACAGCTCAAGTTTGAAACATCATCATCACAATTTAATTAATAATAATTCCAGTATAAATAATGTCAATGGCAACAGTTTATCCAAAGTCACAGATAACTCAATATCAACGTTACCTCCTGGTTCAATTAGTTTGCCACTTTCTGTTCAACTAATTAGACTACCTTTGAATAATGGTAATAGCAGGGATAACAGTTATCACTTTAATGGTTTACCATATTATAACTTGAATAATATTGAAAGAGAATTGAGTATTAATAATTTGAGTGACATCAACTATATTGAAACCGTTCATGGCGATGTCATTTTGAATAAATACATCAATAATAAACGTGTGCTAAGGAATTTCCAGTGGAATCAGTACTGGAATTCAAAAAGGTGTGTCGGTTTATTTAAAAATTGCAAGAGGAAATTCAAAAAGGTTAGGACGATAAACGGTTACCAAAGAGATTTGCTTCTAAGGAAAGAAAAAATGATTGAATTTAATAGAGAAAGGGAATCAATTAACATCAAAATTCAAAATGTGAATTCAGAGATCAACAATCTGAAAATGAAGATTGAAAATTTTAAATCAATGAAGTTGATTGAAAATCCAACAATGGATAAAACTGAACTAGAGACATTAGTGAATGAGAACTATAGTGCAAAGATAAACGAACTAAATGAAATGAACTCACAATTAAGGAAACTTGAGTCGAATTTACCAAATTTCGAAGATGAAATCAAAATCAATGAAAAGGAGTGTGAGCCAGATCAAAATTCATTAGATTTCAGTAATATAATAAATTACAGATTTGAAAATACTAATAACAATTTAATTAAAAATCAACTAGAATGTATAATAGAGAGAGAATATCAAATTAATGATCCCTTACTATATAAATACCAAGTTCAGTTATTTGGTCAGCAAAAGGCAATCCAATTTGCACATGATATTAACAATAATAGCTTTGGAAAAATTTATTCAAATATTGTTAAGTTCAAAAGAGTTCCAAATCCCAATTCCTTAGGTTTTTCAAATATAAGATCAAGAAAGCCTTCATTTTTATAATGTTTTTATAAACTGAATCATAGAATTTTTGAGTGTTTGATATCATTTCTTAGTTTGTAAACTAGTGAAGACAATAACACTAGCAATAGTAAAACCAACAACATGATACTTACAATTGTGGTATTAGATGTTGAACCATTTTCCTCCTTTTCTGCCTTGACAGACTTTTTTTGAGTCTTCACTTCTTCATCATTATTGGTCAAAAGCTTTGAAAATCCTATTAATTTATTATCAAAGTTACTAAACTGGTTTTGTAGCAGTTTATCAATTGATCTCAATTTATTATTGTTCATGTCTAACATCTCATTTTGTTTTTTGATTATATTATTCATCAAATTAAATCTGAGGTTCAATCCTTTCATCTCTTCCTCAATTCTACTTAGTTGTTGGATGTTACCATCAAAAGTAATTTCTTTTCTTAAATCCTGAATGAGGTTTTCAATTAATCTTTCCTCTTTTTTAAGGTTTTCTGTTTCCTTTACATTGCTATTCAACAACTGATTTCTCAACCTCATTTGCGCTTCCATGAAGCTGTTCATCTTTTCCTCCTTTTCTTCCTTTTGAATACCATTATCATTGCTGGTTTCCTCTACATGTTTGGCATACAACGTTTCCAAATTCTTCTTTTTGATATCTTCTGTGATTCCTTCAAACGTTTTCAATCTCAGTATTTCAAATTGTTCATGTTTGTTGTTTGTTTTCAACGTCTTGGCACTGATACCCAATTTGACTTTGCCGTTTAAAAGTGAATTGAGGTTTATTTCGTTAGTTTCATAGAGCATCTTGTTGTCGATACTAATTTTAAACCAACGATTGTCATTCTCTGAGTACCCAATCTTTACTGTGAACGGGACGTTGGAATCTTGAAATTCAAACAAATACATACCAAAATAGTCTTCATTGAGGTTGATATCTTTTGATCCATCGTTCAAATACAGCTTAACGGTGGCTCCATTCTTGGCGTCGTTACTGATCAATAACTGCAACCCTTTATACTTCACTGGGCCACCAAAGTTACTTTTATCGTTGATATTGAAGTTCTGATCAATGAGAAACAAACTCAGGCCCGCTCCAGTGGCCCCATAGCTACCAATTGATCTCAGAGTGGCCTCAATTGTAAACTGCTGTAGCCCATTATGCGAGTTCAAACTCCATAGTGCTCCCACCAGCTCATCAAAGTCGTCGCTTGACAACATTGGTGGTTTAGGTGTCAATATAATTCGTCCCTCCTTAAAGTCCGTTTCTCCCAATCCCTCCCAATTGTTCGTCAGTTCGTCAATGGTTCTCACCTGCACCAAGTTGGGCATGCTGAACGTGCCAATCTCTGGCAACTGCGAGTCCCCACCAATGTTGTATGGTGTGTTATGTCCAAGGCAGCAAGACACCTGAACAATTAAAACTAACAAAAAATACTGGAAATACATTCTTTTTCTTTCGTTTTTGTCTTTTATTTGTCAATTAGCTATGCTTTTAAAGTATAGGTCTCCAATACGCCTTCTTCCTTCCCGGTTATCGATATAATCGGATTTTTCTTTGAATCTTGAAGCAAGAGAAGCAAAGGAAATGGGGGGTTACCCGGATCTCAGTAAAAGTTGTTGATATTCATTAGTAAAAAAAAAGTTGAGCATTTGTGTGCAGTTGCCATCGTCTTCTTCTTCTTTAACATAGAGATTCCTTTGATATTGTGTCACTGATACAGCAATCGAAACGACAATTGTGTTTTTAAGCTGGTTAGTTTTAGTTAAGAGATCATTTACGCTTTCTCAGTACGAAGATTATAGAGTAAAAGGATTTTTAATCAATTGAGACGTCTCCTTTAAACTGCTCTTTGTCTGTAAATTATCGTCATAGACCAACCATCATCGTTTTTGCAGTTGCCACATTATTGTCCCCATTGATTTTTATTGATTTTTGCTAGTTCCTTTCACGTGTTTTGACTTCCAAAGATCTTAATAAAGGCCTAATTGAGCCTACAAATAATCAACAGGAACACATACTAAAGGACCCAAAGGAAGAAGTTACTAGTTTGCCAGTCACAACATTTTTAACAAAGGACTTATCAAAGGCAATTCTTTCACAGCTATTTATCTTAGTCACCAATTTAAATAACGAAAATCAAGCTGACATCTCCAAACAGATCCAGTCAGTTTTAAACAAGCATCCACACATCTACTCGAGCTTTTTAAGAAGACTTATCAACCTAATTGCAACAGATATTGTCAACACTGGAGCCCAAGATCAAGTCACTGAATCAAACAATAAATCTGTTCTTCAAGGCCAACTTAATTATTTAACAAATATCAATCTAAAGTTCTTGAATTATTTACCAAGTGCATTATTTATACCAGAATCCGAATTTATCTTATTCTCATTAAATCAGTTTCTAGATTTCTTCACTTTAACACATTTTCAAAAGCTCTTAATTGGTTTATCCATTGAAAATTTCTTAATTTTGAATAACAAGAAAGATCAAGAATTAAACCTACTAAAGGAATTACTATCAATTTACATTTCTTCTTCTCCAGGTATTATCGAGTGGTTTGAATTATTATCCGATACAACCTTATCAAATCAACAAAATTTAGCAAATTTTTTAAATTTATTTCTAAAATCTGAAATTTTTGCAAATCCTCATAAGTTTATTGTCACAACTCACGCAATTCAAACTTTTATTAACAAAGACCCAGTTAAATACGCTAAAGTTAACTCAATCATAAACAATTTCTTGAGTTCAATGCAAAAAATGAATTTTAAAGATCTATTAAAAGAATTCTGTAAATCAAATATTATACCTGATATGATTTTGAATGGACTTTTGTCTATTCAAGATGAAAATCAATCAAACGATGCATTCATTTTATTATTTAAAGAAATTCTCTTCCCTGGATCTCAACATTTGAATGATAATTCTCAACAAAATTTCATAACTCCTTTAACACCAACTTCAATACCCGAGGCAACTGCCAAGGGTGTCCAACTATTAAAAGGTATAACATCAATTAATAAATCTGATGAAGACTGGTCGTTTATTTTCAATCAATTATTGTCAAATTATGATTCTAATAATTATCCTTTAACAACAGCTTCTTTATCACAATTTTTCTCATGCATTCAAAAGGATAACTTAATTGATTTGTTTTTATTTGAAGCAATAAAATCAAATGATACAAATATAATTGTCGATTTGATAGTTCAACTACATAATTTGGATCCTAATAATGGTTCGATCAATTTGTTGAATTTGAATTTAGAACCAATTTTAGCATCAGAATCAAACTCAAGGCAATTGTTGTTATACTTCAAAAATATTGCAATCTTAGAAATGAAGGCAACTTCACTAGTTGCAATTTCTGGTAAACAAAATGCTTTGATCAACCAAATATTCGAAAAAGATGTCAATTCAGCTCCTGAATATATACTTTTAGCTGCAATTAATTTATTAATGGTTGAAAATGACAAGAACATTGCTGTAATTGTTGCCAATATTGCTCAAAGTTTTGTTTTTAGATTGCTAGATATTGGATCACCATACCTAAGTTCAACATTAAAATTATTTGAAGAATTTGATGCAAGCGAGTTAGGAAAATTGTTAGCAAGATACTATGAAAGAAAAAAGACATCTGAATCAATTCATTTAATTGCAAGTCTAATTGCATCTTTCAAAGATGATACCGTTATAATGTCAATTTTACATAATGCAAATGATTTTAATGAAGCTTTTAATATTGCAATTGTCTTTTCCCAGTATGGTTGGAAAAATTTTAAGGATTTTATTAATGCACAATTGAAACGTAACAATGCCATCGCTTCTACAACTATAATCAATTACATGGAAAAGCAAGCGGCATTAGAATATGATAATGCTCAAAATGGTAGAAAGACGACACGGTCATTGAATTTGGAAACTGTCTACTTTCTTTTAAATGTTCTAAATTCAGATCAACTGAAAAATGATTTGAAAAACAGATTTGATGATTTACTTGGGGTTTGTTTGCAAGCTTATCCAAGATTAATCAATTTTGGCCAAGGTCATGATAATGCCATTCTTATGAACAGCTCAACAAATACATTTTCAATTGACGTCGAAAAAGAAATGAAGTTATATTTTCAAAAGATGTACAAAAAAGAAATTGAAATTAGGGATATCGTTCATATGTTACAGAGACTGAAAATTTCTGACAACCCTCACGACCAAGATGTTTTTGCTTGTATGATTCATTCATTATTAGATGAATATAGATTCTATTCCGAGTACCCAGTTGATGCATTAGCAACAACTTCAGTTTTGTTCGGTAATACTATAGTTTTCAAACTAGTTGATGGCCCAGCACTTTCAATTGCGCTTAGATATATTTTAGAATCTGCCAAACAAAATCCTTCAAGCAGAATGTTCAAATTTGCTATTCAGGCGTTATATTCTTTCCAAAGAAGATTGCCAGAATTTAAAGATTTTTGTTCCCAGCTTGTGGAGATTCCAGCTTTGGCATCGCAGCCTGATTTATTTGAAACTGCCCAGAATGTTGTTAATGGTAATTTGCAACTCGATGAGCCTGAGTTAGTTGAACCTGATGGTGATTTAAATTCATTATTTTATTCTATTAATATTCCAGATTTCATTGATACGAAAGTGAGACAAGAAACTCCAAATAGCGAATTAAGTGATAGAATTTTATTCATGGTTAACAATATAACTGATCAGAAACTAGAATCGAGAATCAGTGAAATGAAAGAAAAATTAGAACCCCGTTACTTTTTGTGGTTTTCAAGATATCTTGTTATTCAAAGGGCCAAGCTTGAACTCAATAACCAACATCTTTACGCTGGTATAGTTGAAGGGTTAGATTCCAATTTATTTTATTCAATCGTTTTGAATGTCACCTTTAGGCAGATTGTCATGCTAAGTAATATCGTTTATTCTGGAGATGAGTTATCTGCGCAAGAAAAAACACATTTCAAAAATTTGGGTGCTTGGTTGGGTAAAATCTCAATCGCTAGGAACATCCCAATCTTGAGAAACGATCTGAATATCAAAAACCTGTTATTGGAAAGTTATCAAAAAGAAAAATTAGAATACATTATACCATTTGTTTGCAAGATTTTAGAACAGATGAAAAATTCTTCTAATATTTTCAATTTCAAAAACCCTTGGGTTTCAAACCTCTTTAAAGTATTGAAAGCCTTGTATGAAATCGACAACTTGAAATTGAAGTTAAAATTTGAGATTGAAGTTTTATGCAACCAACTTAATATTAAAATAGACTCTATTGAGAAATCCAATGTTCTTGAAAATTTCGACACTAAACAGTTCGAGGGATTATTGAAAAGATGTCAGCAAAACATCCTTTTAGGTAAATCGGCACTTGATGAGAACAGAGGTTTACCACCATTAATTAGTAACAACAATAACAACAATAACAACAATAACAACAACAATGTTAATCAAATGAACTCTTCTGTTATTGGAGCTAATGGAGGCAATGATAACTTAAGTGCAGTTTTACAACAACAACAACTGCTTCAGCAGTTATCCCAGCAACGGCTACTTGCTCAACATCAGCAGCAACAACAACAATCTCCATCTGTGAACAATTTGACCCCTCTTGCTCAAAACGCTCAACAACAGCAACAGCAACAGCAACAGCAACTACAATTGGGCGGTCAATGGTTTGATAACTTACTCGGTAACACAGTTTTCACGACTCACCAAGCTCTGAAGAGATTTTTGCATTTAGCCTTGACCAAAGCTGTCAAAGAGATTTTAGCACCATTGGTTAACAGAACAATATCTGTTTGTTTAGTTGCAACAAAAGCGTTGATTTTGAAAGATTTTGCTTTTGAGTCTGATGAATTTAAACTTAGAAAGGCATATATTAATACAGTTAGAGTTTTAACCGAATATATGATTACTTCTGGAACTGAAGTTTTGAGAGAAAACATCACAGTCAACCTTCATATGATTCTAAATCAAGCATTAAATGGACAAATTGATCAGTCCATTTTAGAGGAGCTACCAAGAGCTGTCAATGACAATTTACCATTAGCATTAAACATTATTCAAAGAGCGGCGGTTGAGAGAGCAATTCATGATATGGATGACCAAATGGTTGCATCAATTGCATTGCGTAGACAGTTCAAATCGTCGCCTGCCTCGAATGATCAAATATTTTGCGATACACAAAATGCCAATAAATTCTCAATGACATTGCCTGATCCTCTAGGCCTTCAAGTTAATGGTGTTACAAATAGACAATTCAATATTTATGAAGAAATTGGCAAGCCAAGAATTCCTGTAGGTATGACTCCTAATATCAACAGTGCTAATTTGCAGCTGAATGATATTACAAGGTTATCCCAACAGCAACAACAGCAACAGCAACAGCAACAACAGCAACAACAGCAACAACAGCAACAACAGCAACAACAGCAACAACAGCAACAACAACAGCAACAACAGCAACAGCAACAACAACAACAACAACAACAACATCATCATCAATTGTCAAAGCAACCAGTTCAGCAACAGCCAGCTCAACAACAACAAATACCACTCCCACCTCCACCACCGCCACCGCCAGGACCAATGCAAATGTCAATTCCTGGCCCACAAAATCAAATACAATTGGATATGCAACGTACTCAGGAGCAATTTGTTATTTTTGTTAATCAACAACTTGAAGTTTTGATTAAACTACTGGCTAGCCCTGAAATCAAGGATGTCAATTTGAATGATAACGTTGACATTGCAAGGGCCGTTAAAACTATATTGGTGGACGTTTTTCAAGGATTCTCTAGAATCACCGACAGCAACGTTTTCATGAAATATGCACAGATGTCGATGAACAGTTTATTTGCATCAACGGAGGCTCCACAAATTTTGATTGATTCATTTGTCTTGATTTTGTCAAAAATTTGTGACTTTTCATCATTTGTTGCTAAGCATATTAACTCCTGGTTGTTTAATTCAAATGATGAACGTAGATTTAACTCAAGAGTTATCAAATCATTGATAATTGAGGGATTGATTTCGTTAAGCGATTTAACATTTTATTTGATGAAATTTATTGAAATCAAGAAGGACGTTAAAGCAATTGAATTTATTTGTGAACTAATTGATTTGTTAGTGTTTGATGACCAGCCAATTGCATTGAGAAGTGACTTTCTAAATGTCATCAAAGCATTCGAAAAGAGTGATAATGAAATTAGAAATATGGACTGTGTGATCAGCTTAATGAATGCTTTGAACGAAAAACAATTGAACATAAATGATAAGCTAATTTTGAACATTTCATTGGAATCTAACAACTTGAGTGATTATTTTGCTTACATTTTTGCTGAGTGGGTCAAACTATATAAGCTTAACGATCAAGAAATGAAGCTTATTTTTTTGAACCAACTTATTGATAATGGAATTTTTGAGAAGAATGAAACGTTTGTTACATTTTTTATCACATCATTTGAAATGGCAGTTGTTTCATTTATTAAAGAAATTGACTCATCGAAAAGATGTGATATTGATAAATACACCACTATTGACTCAGTTGCATCTTTGATAATCAATTTACTAATTATTCAAAATGACGAAAGCGATGACAATAAATTTAGAGTTGAATTATTAAACAAGATTTTGACTACATTTTTGTTAGCATTTTCAAATGATCATGAACTTGGAAAGGGTAACTTTAATGAGAGACCATACTATAGATTCTTTTCAACCTTACTAAGTGAATGGTGTTTAATCAGAGAAGATCAATACAATAAGTTCATCAATAGTGAAGTTGATAATGAAGAGTACAATAAATTAGAATTATTCCATGTTCAATTTTATCAAACATTGAGTGAATTGTTTTTATGTTTACAGCCTGCTGCCTACCCAGGATTTACTTTTGCATGGATATGTTTGATATCACACAGAATGTTTATGCCTGTTATATTAGACATTGAAACGGACAAAGTTAACTGTCTGGCAAAATTCAATTCTTTATTGGTTACTCTACTGAGATTCCAGAGTGGTTACGTTGGTGAGGATTCGGTTCCGGAATTTATCACTGTTATTCACAAGGGTACAATGAAGATCTTTTTAGTTTTACTTCATGACTACCCAGGATTCTTGAGCGAGGTTAGCAATTCGTTGGTTGGCGTATTATCACCAAAGTTTGTTCAGTTGAGAAACATAATTTTGAGCGGTAAGCCTGTTGAAGTTGTTGAACAAGATCCATTTAAGAAGGATCTCGGCATCGAGGAGGTCGCCTTCATGAACGAACTTCCAGTTATAATTAGCGACCCTGGTAACCAATTGAACAAACTGAGAAAGATCATTGACAATTACCTAAGAATTCCATCGTTGTCACTATTGAGACAAATAATATCAGGACTAGAAATTGAGAATCGTGACAACGACTGTCACTACGATTTAAATGTCTTGAACTCACTTACGTTGTATACGATAATAAATGTCGGCAATTTTAGTGGGCTCAATGTGAAGAGCGGTGAGTTCAATCTATTCAACTCGTTGTTGAAAGACAGTGAAGGTGTTGAAATTAAGTACCATGTGATCAGCGCTATTGTGAATCAATTGAGATATCCGAATGCGCATACCAGATGGTGCGTTGAGTTACTACTTCACCTATTTAATCATGAAGATGCAGAGATCAAGAACCTGATTTTGAGAGTGTTGCTAGAGAGGCTAGTGTGCTGTCGTCCACATCCATGGGGTCTTGTTTTCACATTTATGAACATATTAAGGGAGCACAACGTACTCGAAGAGGTAGAAGCCATTAATGACAACGAGGAGTTAAAGAGACTTGTTACTAGTTTAACGAAACACATTTAGCACAGTTTCGTAAGTGTATTTTTATTTTGTTATATAGATATATATATTTGAATTTTAGTTGATAAATTTTTTAGTAAGTTATTTAAGAGCCACCTTTCTTTCAAAAGTTGCTGATCACCGCTGATAACGAGATGCTTGAGGGATTGAAGAGAAGAATTCGAAATGTAAGAGGGAATCATAGTGATTTGGATGATGAAGACACAGGAAACGGAATAAGAACACGTGTGGAGAAGAAGATGAAATCAAGAAGACCACCAAATACGGCATTCAGACAGCAGCGGTTGAAGTCCTGGCAGCCTATAATGACAAGCAAGGTTGTGTTGCCTCTGCTACTAGTCAGTGCGGTAATATTCATACCGCTTGGATTGGCGTTTTTGATAACGGTGAACAATGTTCAGTTAATAGAGGTCAACTATAGCAAATGTACAGAGGTTGGAGGGGACTACGTGACTATTCCAAAAAGTAACATTAAAAGCCACTTTAAGGGGAAGTCGAACACAGTCAACCAGTGGAAGTATTCTGATGGAGAATGCTCCTTAAAGCTCGATATACCAGTGAACATCAAGGAAAACCTTTATCTCTATTACAAGCTAACCAACTTCTACCAGAATCACAGGAAGTACGTCGAGAGCTACGATTGGCTGCAGTTGAAGGGGGAGGCGATTACTGCAGACTCGTTAAGCTCTAAATGCGATCCCATGAGGGTCAGAGATGACAAGATTGTGTATCCATGTGGCCTAGTTGCAAACTCAATGTTCAACGACACCATTGGAAATCTTGAGGGTGATACCAATAGCTATACATTTAGCGACCAGGGTATTGCGTGGTCCAGTGACTTGAAGCTATACCAGCCAAGTCAGTACTCGGTTGACGAAGTTGTTCCGCCGCAGAATTGGATTAGCAGGTATCCCAACGGATACACTGCAGAAACTTTAAAGGCGGTTTCTGAGGATGAAAGGTTCATGAACTGGATGAAAACGGCTGCTTTACCGTCGTTTATGAAGCTCTATGGTGTGTACAAGGGGAAAGACGTTGCGTCTGGAACTTATACTGTAAAAATTGGTATGAACTACCCCGTTACTGGTTTTGGGGGTACCAAATCGATTGTACTATCAACGTCTTCTGTTTTTGGTGGTGATCACTTTGGATTGGGGATTTGTTACTTGATTGTTGGAGGTTTGAGTGTTCTCTTCATGGTAATCTTTGTGATCAAACAGTTATTGACCAGAAGAAGAGAGTCACACGAATTTATGGATCACTTAGAAGACAGAAGGACTTCCATTTGAATATGTGGGGTCTTCTCAGCATGGATTTGTCTCTACAAAAGTTATATTTTACTATATAATTATTATCGTATTATCATCTTGTTAAGTATAGAGTGGAAAAAAACGAACTTAAACTTACACCTCTTTTTAGTGTCAATTGAGTAGATCAAAAGGAAATTACAACCAGTTGAAGCCTTGTAACTAAAAGAGCATTGTAGCATAACGATGAGTAGATCTAAGAGAATCAGCAAAGAGTTAGAAGACGTGAAATCAGACATCACAAGTGGAGTTGGACTCGAGTTAGCTGATGGTAGCGATCTATCACACTTGAAAGGTACGTTTGTTGGTCCACCAGGGACGCCATACGAGGGGGGGTTGTTTGAAGTGGACATTAATGTGCCTATGGAGTATCCGTTCAAGCCACCGATCATGAAGTTTGACACAAGAGTGTACCATCCAAACATTTCATCGCAAACAGGAGCCATTTGTCTTGATATCTTGAAGGACGCCTGGACTCCTATTTTGACGTTAAAGTCCACGTTGATCTCGCTCCAGTCGCTGTTACAGTGTCCGGAGCCAAGCGATCCACAAGACGCACAGGTCGCCAAGGTGTTTATGGAGGATCCACATCAGTTTGCAATAACAGCGGCAAACTGGACCAGAATCTATGCGCCAAATGCCAACTACAAGGCCCCAGCCACCAATACGGTACACGAGTTCCAGTACGCCAAGTCAAACGAAAAGCCATGGGAACAATACGGTATCGAGGAACAAAGTGTCACTTTGTTCAAAGACATGGGGTTCCCAATTGACAAGATTGTGGAAGCACTGAACAAGCTCGGATTGAAAAGTGTCCGAACCGACGACGACGAGACTCAGCAGAGTGTCCTAGATTTAATTCTTGGTTGAAGTTAATAGTATATATAAATATACACTGACACATTATAGTGTGTTTTGATATATAAAAAATCAGAAAGGAATAGCTTTAATTCTAGCTTTGCTTTTGCTTCCTTGGTTTCTTTTTAATGATCTGTTTTTTATTGCTGTTATTCTTTTTGTTTGACTGTTGCTTCGTCTGCGTATCTGCCTGGATATTACTGTTATTGCTATTCGTGAAATTACCGTTATTATTATTATTGTTGTTATTATTATTGTTATTATTACTACCATTATTGTTATTATTAGTGCTGCTGTTATGCGTTTCTACCTTTGCTGTTTGGCGTGACACACCTAGCTTATCAGTCCATTGAAAAACGTCTTTTGATATCTGAAGTCGTGTGATGAATGATGTGTTGACCGAATCAAATGTCAATAGATGAAGAAATCTTCTAACTGTGCTACCAAACTTCATTTCGCCTGTGATGATCACCCTACTAGAGTTGCTGTCGTCTTTGATTAGATTGTTGATGACCACTTTGTCAAAGAAAGGTGAATCTGCACCGTCGGGAGCCTTGATGACCGCATTTTCCGTATAAAGACCCGACATCAGCCCCTGCGACCGCGCTAGGTAATAATACCTGACTTCTGCAATATCTAAAGCCATCAATGAAGCACGTAAGTCCTCTACCTATGCCTTTTGCTAAACAAAAACGTTCCTCTTCAACACTGGAATTTTTCTCTTTCCACTGAGTGAAAAAATATCAAATTTTCTATTAGTACTATACAGATAATGTATCTAAATGAATATATAAATACGTAGCTAGGCATCTTAGTGGAATCCGAAGATGAGATTCATGAAGGGCTTGAGGTCTATGTTGAGCGATTCAAGTTTTAGGAGCGTCATGTAGCACAATTGTGACTGCGAGCCTGCCTGACCGTTGGTGTTGCTGTTATTATTCAGCAATAGTGAATTGATGTTGATGCCTAGCTGGGAGACAATCAGCTTGATGTCGTAGACGTTCGTGAACACCTTCTTGAAAAGAGTGTCGAACTCATTCTGCTGTGGAGGGAGGCCGCCGTTGACCAGATTCAGAATGATTCCTAGATCGTAGCCGGAATGCTGAGAGATCCAGATCGTGTTGAGGTTTGGCGACAGGATGAAGCCGGAGTCGATTAGCGACGCACTGAAAACGTCTAAATCAATGCCCTCCTGCACCATTCGCATGAAGTTGACGCCTGTTTTGGCCAACGCTTCGATCGTGTCTGGCTGATGCATCTGTTCATTGGGATTGAACTTCAAATTGAACTGCCACGTGAACCCCACCTCTGGCCTCAGCCCCTTAGCGTCGCTCAACGTAATGCCTATCTGTATAGGGCTCACGAGGCCTGTGTTTGCTCTCATTGTCTGGTAATGGTAATCTAACGTCGATCTGAACGACCCCAACGGCCGGGCAATCACGCCCCCAAACTCGGTAGAAATGCACACCGTTGAATATCGTGAGCTGAGAGAGCACATAAGTGCCATCTCCTCCTCAAAATTGAACGCCCAAACGTCTCTAATGTCGTTCATTACTGTCCACCTCTTATAAAAAAGTTGTTGAAGCAAATCTCGAAAATTTTTTTGACTAACAAAAGACAGGAAATACCCAAATTAAACTAAAACAAGTGGTAAACGCCAAAATAATTATGTAAAACAAAGGTATACAGTAGTAACAGAATAGTAGTAAAAGATTAAACTCAGAAATGTGATTATTGTTTAGTAAAGAGAGGTTTTTTTTCTATTTTTTTTTTTGACTTTTTTTGAAAATAATCCAACCTTCAAAGCTTGGTTCTCTTGCTATCGTTCTCTAGGTCTTCCTCTTTTTCTTCTTCCTCCTCCTCAGCTCTCTTCTTTTCTCTTTCTTCTCTAGCTCTCTTGTAGCCAACCTTTTTGTCTTCTCCCTTTCTTTCAACCAAATCTTCTGGCGGTGGTACAAACCATGGAATTTTACCTCTGTTGAAATCCTGTAAAACCTGTCTGGAAACACCTGCTTCATCAGGCTCACCACCCTTGATCAATTTACCGGTTTTCCTAGCTAACATTTCGATAAAATCTTCGCTGTCCTTCCACCCTTTAATCTGATAAGTTCTCTCTAAATGCTTAGCTTGGCATCTTGCCAAAAGTTCAGGTATGTATTGTTCAGGATGGGACACATGCTCGATTCTCACAACACCCCTGAAAAGAATTTCGGCTTCTGTGGCATGAGAACTTGGTGGAACCACACCTGGACAATCGATCAAAAAGATTCTCTTCATTAGAGTAATGTACTGCCAAACCTTGGTTTCACCAGGAATTGGAGCAACTTGACAAACCTTCTTCTTTCTAAGAGTGTTGATGATACTCGACTTACCAGTGTTTGGGTAACCAATAAAACCAACAGAAATCTGCTGACGGTCTTGGTGAAGAACTGAAAACTGTCTCAACAACTGAATTAGGGAACCTTTACCAAACGAATTGGTAATGGAAGCATGGAATGCTAAAGTTGGATAGCTATTTGATAAATGCTTCACCCAAGCGGCCTGTTAAAATTGAAATGTAATGTTAGTAAAATGCTTTATAGTTGAAAGAATGAGAGGTGCATTATCATTAATATTATGTTAAATGTACGGTTCTTTACTACGATGATCAAGGTATTTAAATCAATCATCAACTCATAAGATCCTTTCACCATATCTAGGACTTCCTTTAGAACAAAGGAAGGGGGGTTCGCATAAACCTTCAGAACGAAGTATTTACACTGTCGTGAGCCCAATTACCAAATCATCAAAACGGCAATTTAGTAAAAGAGGCCCACTAGGTCGATATGATATTATTATTCCAAGAATGTAACAGATAGAATCTATTGAAACTTTTTAAAATAAAAGAAGATAACATCCTGACAAAATTCTTGGTAATTTTAATACAATGATAATGACAAATCTCAGATGAAATGGAATAACATACTGCAACCCAAGTTGGAACTAAATCACATTTGTTTAGTACGTAGATCAAATGTTTGTGTGGACATTCCTTTTTGATATAGTCTTCAATTGATTTACATCTAGTACCAAGAGGATCTCTTGCATCTAGGACGTGAATAACAACATCACTTGAGTCAATGACCTTGTAAAGCTCGTTCCAGATACGTTTCGATTGACCCTTGGAAAAAATGTACTCCTTGGCTTCGTTAGTAAAATCGTCGTAATCGTCACCACCCATAAGACCCATAACAGGTTTTAAGGTTTGCTTTTCCTCGTAATCGTCTTGGTCCTTGTTTGTAACGCTGATCAAGTCTTCAAAATTTGAAACCGTGAGATTTGGCTTCTTCCTCTGTGCTTTTGGACCAAAAGTAGTTGAGTAAGACTCTGTTTCCAAGATTTTTGCCTGAGGAGACTCTGCCGAGTCCTTTTCGTCTAATAATGACATTGGCAATTTGTTTCTCTTTAGCAAGACCGAGTATGTGTCATCCTTAGTCTCCTTCATCGCGTCTCTGAAGTGTGTCAATGCATCCTGTGCAATGACTCTTGAGTTACCAAACCATTTTCTGTTTGGATCAACTCTGGCGTCTGGAATATCCGATCCCTGCAAGTAAGCAGCTTTCACCACCTCACCCTTGGTGTCTCTGATAGCCTTACCAGACTTGTACATGTTCAAGTGCTTCACCTTTTTGGCATCTCTGTAAAAGTTTTCACCTTTGACACGGAGGTTACCATCACGTAAATCTCCCTGACGTTCACGACGTGATTTTTCAGTTTTCCCGGTGGCCATCTTAAACTAGCAATATACCCTTGATACACCTCTGATATATGATTATATACAAGAAAAGAAGGTTTATTTAGAGGTGAAGAAAAATTTTTTAAAATTTTTTCACTTGCAGGCCTTATAAGGGTTTTAGATCAAAAAGAAGGGTATCAAAGAGGGAGTTAGAGAGGTTTGGTTGTAGGAAAATTATGAGGATGTATAGCTAGTAATTTTGCAATTGGTTAGAAGCTAAATATGGTGCAAATTCGTAGTAAAAATCACCATTTCGGTTTTGGAATATTCTTTTTTAAAATGAAATACTGTAGTATAAAGTAAAAAAAGAGTAAGTATGATCGTATTAAGACTGTTCAGACAAATAAGGAATGTTGACTCTGACCCTGTGGGAATAAGGCAACTTTGGGATGACGACAATCAAACATGCTACCAAATTGACGACAAAAAGCGTGAGATCGTAGTTGGAGTAGTGTGTGGATATCAAGAACAAGCCAATTGGGACCGCTAAGAGGAACTTCTTAACTGGGGTGAACTGTGCGCCATTGTCGATCTGCTCCCACATGTTTAAATTGTCAAAGGCACCGTTGTTGAAATCAAAGGGCGTACCCTTGACCTGGTGGAACATCAAGTACGAGCCCACAACGTACGTGACATTTGTCAGTGTCCATGCCATCTCATTGGACGACAAGATTATGTCAAAGAGTCCCTTCAAGAGTATGATGATCACAATGTGGACGACCCATGCGCCCTTGAAATGCACCCAATTGGCGTTCAGGTTGTCCTGAACGTCTTGGTCCTGCTTTGTTTCAAACGTCTCAGGCTCGACCTTAGAGATTATCGACGACGAACGGCGACGGCGGTGTGTTAGAGAGCCTGAACGTGATCTTTGTTGGCTATTTATTGGAGAAAGTGTGTTGAACGTCTCGTCTGGCGTTATTGTTATACCAGGGGTGGCGGCTTTGATAGAGGAATCTGGAAATGGGTCCATGGTGTTTCTAGTGGTCTCTAGTGGCTGTATAGGAGAGTAGTTGGTTGATAAGAGAGACGTAGCTTGATGAAAGAGTCAATTAAGTGATGTGTTAAAAAAAAGCTGAACAAAACGAAACAAAAATTTACTAAATAGAGGTGAAATCAATGTGAAGAGAAGGGGGAGTGATGAATGTCGCATCTGATTCCGGCGTGATTCAACAGCTACAATTGCTCGCTAGTGTGGGTAGAATTTGTTTGAATGTATATAAGATAGTTAATAAATAATGTTATATGAAAAAAAATAGTTAATCAATAGATAATCTCTTTGTTTATCAAATGGTTATGCCTGTCTCTTGGATTGAAGCTTGGCAAGCTTGTCGTATTCGCCACTGAGAATGCGCTCGATGACGGACTCGTCGTTCTTGTCGAACTTTGCCAAATCAAATTGCACATTTCTAGGGTCTCCGCCTGCCGCGTCAAAAGCGTTGAGAACATCTGCATTGGACTCGGTGCTAGCCTGCTCCCTAATTCTGTAAAGCAGCTCTCTCTTGGCCCACTCGGTCACGTCCATGTCCTCTCTGAAGAAGATCGCAGCAGCAAGGAACACAAACGCTGGCACAAACATCACGTGTGCAATGGTCTCCCACCCCTCTCTCTTGTCATCGTCTCTGACCACCTTCCACTTAATCTCTCCAGTTGCGGTGTCCTCGTACGGGATCTTGTCGATGATCAAACCCGAACTGGCCTTCAACTTGTACAAATCAGCGTCGTTCTCCAGATACAAGTCCTCGTGCTCCCTAGGAAATGATACTAGCTGCTCCCACAGCGACAGATGTCTCTTGTCTGAGTATGAATTGAGATACGCAATGGTCTTTAACTTCTCTTCGCTTGGTGTGTTATCAAACAACTTTTCAAATGGTTTAAGGCCGTCAAGCAGCTCTCTGCACTTCTCCTCGGCCGCAATGTCCACCCCAAGGCTTCTTCTGCTGCCTGAAAACAGTCTCACGTGCCTCCCAACGCCCCCTCTGGTCGCTAGTCTGCCTATCATTGTCTTCTTTTGCCTCTTCTTCTAATGAATTCATTGCCATTGCGAGGTTTCCTATTTGACAACGATTTTTTCTCCACAAGGGTCAACATCAAGACACTGCGACACACGTGTTGTTGTATGTACTCGGTATAGCTACCATTAGAGAATTAGTAGTAGTAGCTTAATGCTGTATGCTTTGAAGGCCTGTGACAAAACTTCTGGATTGTTTGGAGTTATTGGGACACCAAAATTACTAACTTTAAATTTAAAAGTTCAAAAGCTGAGCATATGTTTTGGAGCATTAAATGTAGTTCAGTGCTATCAATAGCATCATGAAGTAATTGATGAGTCTGGAGAAAGGGGTGGTAAGTAAAGGTGTAGAGTTTTGACCTAATTGCTACGGTGAAAGTGAAATGAATTTTACCCAACTCAAAAGTATCAAATTCACCAAACATGCCATTAACCGTTCTTGTATAAAGTATTACATTAAGAATATGCACAAAGACAGAGTTTGTGTTTATATATATTTGATAATGTACTTGCTAACTTTTGCAATAAATATGCGGGAACTGGTAGTTGCTTTCGTGTTTTCAAAAACAACCAGAGAAAGTAATGGTACAGTAGACCATTTCTTTATTAACTTGTAATGCCAGTGAGGCTATAGTTATAGCCTTACTCCATCAATTAAAGTAGGTGATTGTCGTGTTTGGCGAATGTATATATTCAACAAAACATTTTTAAAGACAGAAATGAATCTATAGCAGACAAGAATGTGGGTAATTACAAATATTATTTCGCAAACTAGCATTTGCTTAACAATAAGAAAAATTGCTTTCTTTAAGTAATAAGTTTATGTCTGAAGTGAAGAAAAATGAAATCTTTGATTGCTACGTATATATTCGATATCTAAAAGAAAAGTGTTTTTCACAGAAGTCAGTTGCTTTTTGTCTTACAATTTCACTTGACAAATATACTTGCCTATGCAAGACACTTTTTTCTACATTAATATAAGGTTGAACAAACTTTTTTTACACAGATACACTGTTCAAAACTTATACTAATTGTAATGAACAATATGCCATTATAAACCTTATATTTGACGTATCTTAAATCTAAAACTTAACCGTTAATTGAAATGTAATAAGAAAAAGAATTTTTAAACATCTGTTATATTGTTCAACAAGTTTAGATTATTAGTTTGATGCTTACTGTCGGATGAAAAAATCACGTGAGTGGGTATTCAGAATCGATAAATTACTTTGATATCAATGCCCGTTATATGCCGCCAGACTTATGAAATTTGTCAGTATCTTGTCAATCAAGTAATAAAGAGATTAAACGAAATTGTAGTTACTTTAAGAACAAAAACTATAAAGGAATTGAAATCAAGGAAATATTGGTTTTTTAATGGATAGAGATTGGACAAGCATTTGATCCAGTAAGCATATACGTTTCAAGTGTTTGAGGTATAAATTTATGTGAAAGTCTATTTTTATGAACACTATCAAATGGAATCAGTAGTTGTTTATTATTGGTCAAGTTTTAGTGTTTAGTTGTTGGTTAAGTAGTTAATGAGCAATTAATATATATTCGACTGGAAGAACCCCTAATTTTCATAAAGTAATTGCTGTTGATACAAGTAAATATGAGAGCAATGGTTTGTGTTTTGCTATCAATCTTAACACTTTAAGTAGTATGACGAATTTCTCAAGTGATTTTTATTAATATTTCAATTTACAACTAAGATTTGATTGCGTTAGGCAAGCATGGTTTTAGAAAAGCCAAATAGCAAACACTAAGTAAAATTTAACAGTTAACTAAGGTATTAAAAAAAAATATACATGAAAAGAATCAATAGTTGGTTTATATTATATTACATGGTCTCAAAATGCTGCTAGATATTTAACTCAAAATCAATTTCAACGCTAAAGTCGTTCAAAGGCCATTACTATTTATTTTAATAAATATATCTAGCACTAGTAGATTTGTTGAAAGCAGGTAAGTATCTCAACTACAATTGAATAAATAATGGTGCTGTAGAATTTTATTTTTTGAAAATGTAATACAGACAACACTAGTAAAACACCAGTAACTTGAATCTAATCTAGCTAAATCAATTTAGCAGTCATCAAGTTCCACAATAGGTATATTCAACAATTAAGTATTGTTAGTGAAGAATTAGCTTTTTTGAAAATGCAAAAATATTAAATTAGTATCACATTATATAGTAGTGGCTCATTTAATCTCCATACAACATTGGATGAAAAACAATTTTATGATTTAATTTGATAACTTACTTTTCAGCTTTAGTGAATTTCAATGTTATTGACAGTCAAAGTTGTGCATTGACTGTTAATTTTATTTCTTATATGAGTTTATTTATGCTGGCTCACTTACACACAAAATCCACAATTCAAGTAATTTATCACATTAAAGAAAGCTAATTAATTTGTCAATATTTTTCAACTTGTATGCAATACACCGAGTTCACTCATTTACATTCAAAATTGAATTCTTCCTATCGTTCATTCCAAAGTAAAAAACAACAACATAATAAGCTGCTGACTTTCAACACCTTAGTTTCAAAGCGGCAATGTTTAGAATATGTTTATCTGAACACTATACATTTATTCAGTAAAAAGGAAATTTCTTCACCTGTATGTACTTTAAGTCTATAGCTCTTCTTATAAGAGAATGTTGATTACCATTTTTTCAAGTACTCTTACACTACCAGTAAATAGAGATAGTTTAACAAATGAAGAATAGTGCACCGATAACACAGAACTTTGTACAAATTTAAACCAGTGTTTTGTGAGCACATATGCTCAAACACACGCAGTCTCTTCATTGCATTTTCGTGCTATCGTTTAGAAGATTTACAATACTAGGATACCTAAGAGCACTCAAAATAAGCATCTAAATACCAAGAAGCGTTAGAATTAGCACATTATATGTTTAAATGACGGGTTCTTCACTGTACTTTTCTATCTATCATATAATTTGTAGAGAAACTCTACATTTAGAACCGGTTCCTGTTCAGCTTATCTTATAAGCAAAATGAAATTGTGGTAAAATCCAAGAAAGTAAAACGTATTTTTAATAGTTATTGGAGTTCTAGGCAACACTCCGCTCACTTCACAGAACGCCAAGCATTCAGTTAAACGTAAAGATTTCATATTTCACAACTAACTTTACAACTAACTCACAATACAACTATAGTAAAAATTCATCTATAGATTTTTGGCCCTAACTACTTGCTCTCTATTCTTCTCCATATGGTCCACTTAAACATGATTGAAAATTTAAAGCTTGTATTAGAAGTTGGACACTAGTACCCACACATGTTGTACACGCACACTAATGATGCCCTCATCTCAACCCCAATTATGCGTTATAACCCTGCACTAAAATCACATTATATTCGCATTGAGTCGACTGCAAAAGTGTACTATCCATCTGTTCACATTATAGTTCCTCGATGGGGCTGTAGAGAAGCGTATAGTAAAGTAACAATGGTTGCAACAAATCTGTATTAGTAGTTTCTGCTGGGATCAGACATCGTTGGTGTTGTGACAGCCGTATCACCATTGACAGGGAACAACTTGTTATAAGATGACACAACCTACAGAAAGATTCTCACTATTGCAAACCAGGAGAATCAGTGGTCAGGGTTCCTCAGTGAGAACAGAAGTCTTGCTATTTACTTGGCTACACTTCACTTTTGGCGCCAGCCGTTAGCGACTACGTGCAAACATCTAGGCTCAGGAGAATGCAACGCGTCACTGGCAGGGTTGGGTGTAGAGAGTGCTGTGCCATGAGTGCAGATAATGCTGCCCAGTGAATCGAGTGCCAATCACAAGTACAAGACAGAACGCTAGTAGAAAATTTGTAGTTTGAGGCGTTTTACTGACCAGGTGGATGTAAGTGTTATTGAATAGGGTTTCAGTAACCAAGGTGAGGTTTCAACAGAAGTACTGGTAGACGTGCAGGTTGATCCAATGCGTAGAACAACATTTAAATTGCATGACCACACATTTTGAAGCTAAGGTTAAGTTTTTGAAGATAGTCTGAACTTAGAGTGAAAGCTTACACTACCAAGTAGCAATGTAGACATCACCAGATAGCAAAAATTAATGTATTTAGCAGTACTATGGCATTCCTGTAAACCCAGGCACAAGGTTGAGGGTTTCTCGACCTGTACTAATTAGAACCGTCAAATCGCATTGGCCGCTAAGAGAAACAACGCAGGGTTTAGTCCAAGGACCCTTGCGATTCTGAATTTCATTAAGCCAATGTTATGAGTAATGGCAGTCTATAAACCAGTTTGATTGCCGGAACAGTATGGCAACATTGAAAGCGGGAGAAAATGCTACTGTTAACCGGTTCCAAAAGATAGGACTGCACCAAGTAGTAGCATACAAAACTTGTACCTGTATTGCCAGCACAAAGTACTGATAATTATATGAAAATAGAAACAAAAAACACGCTTTTTGAGTCTTTGCACATCGTGTACAGGAACAGGACCAGGTATGCGTTACTTTACACGCTCAGGACAACATTCTTTTTTCCGTTTTCGTAGTATTTTGTGATCTTTTCACTTGCTAGTTTTTCACTTTTTTTTGTAGGACAAGTTGTCTTATTGGGTCTTTTTATACTTTACCTGCTTATACTATTGTTTCTTATAATTACTTTGATTGAATCTCGTTTTTTAATCATATTCAAATCTATAAAGCACATTCACAAGTTACTGTTTGAAAAATGGAAATCTTTATTTTTTTATTTTACATCACTTCAGTCGTAGCAGCAACATGTAAGACATACGTTGTTAAGTCTGGAGATACCTGTTATCAGCTGGGTATTAATAATAAAGTTTCAGCAACCGATATTGAGAATTTCAACAAAAAGACCTATGGTTGGTTTGGTTGTGAAAACTTGCCAATTGGATTGAATATCTGTGTGTCCTCTGGTGATGCTCCAAGTTCCAGCAAGGAATGCAGCAAATACATCTCATGTCCAATTGGTTCCTGTTGTTCGAAATCTGGTTACTGTGGATTGTCCTCTGATTTTTGTGGTAGCAGTTGTTACTCAAATTGTGGTTTGCCAACATCTCCATCTGGACTTTCTAACAATATTGTCAAAACTGGGTACTGGTTAGATAGCCCTAGTTTTACTGACAATGGAGAATATGCTAAGATCTTTTATGGATTTGCGCAAATTAGTGCTGACTTGAAATCAATCAATGTAGGACCAAACTTTAATGTGTTTAAGAACATCAAGAACTCCAAGAAGATTTTGGCATTGGGTGGCTGGGATTTCAGTACATCTCCAAGCACATACAATATTTTCAGACAGGCAGTTTTGGCTAACAACAGAGGTAATGTGGGTAAAGTTATTTCTGACTTTGTTAAAGCCAACGGTTTACATGGTGTCAACTTTGATTGGGAGTACCCAGGTGAGCTTGACATTCCAGGAATTCCTGCTGGTTCTAAGGATGATGGTCCTAATTATTCTGGATTGGTACAGACTGTTAAGAACAATCTAGGTGGGGGTTACGAGGTCAGTGTTTCCATTCCAGCTTCATTTTGGTACTTGAAGAATTATCCTCTAACCACTATGAAAGGATACTTGGACTATTTTGTTTTCATGAACTATGACTACGTCGGACAATGGGACTACGGAAAGGGTAATACTGGTATCGGTTGTCACACTGATCAATCTATTACCATTGACGCATTTAAAATGTTGAACAAGGCAGGAATTCCAATGTCCAAGGTTTATGGTGGTTTGGCAAACTATGGTAGATCCTTTGAATTGAGCAACACAAATTGTGTCAATTACAAGTGTGGATTTACTGGTCCTCAAAGCAAAGCATTACCTGGAAAATACAGTAACACCCCAGGTATCTTGTATGAAAGTGAAATCAACTCTTTGGACAACAAGGGCTACTTCAATGCTACATCCAAATGCTTCTACACGCTCTACAATAACAACAGAGATTGGGTTGCCTGGATGAAGCCTAGTGACAGAGGTTATTTGGTCAGTGATGTCTACAAAAACTATGGTGTTGCAGGTACTGCTTTGTGGGCTATCAATTATGGTTGATTCATTTTCTATTACAATACTTGGAGCCATTTCTGCGAGCGTGCTGCTAGCATAGCTTTAGTTCTTGTCAGTTTCATGCACATATTTACGTATATTATTATTAATAAACTTACTTATTTGTATTTTTTAGCAGCTTTTCTCTGAAACTAACAGTCTTAATTTGTCCTCAACACTCATTTCATTCAGCGTCATACATTATCCCTTATTTACACGACAAAATACATTCATTTGTCATAAAAGTAGAATTTTTAACATATTTAAATTTTTCCTAGAATTTGAACGTTTTTTTGCATCCAGTCTGTTTTTTGAATACTTCTTTTCTTAATTAACAGGAGAATATACACATATAGCCTCGTTATATTGAGTTACTGTTGTTAGATTCGTCTTTCTTTTGTTTTACCATATTATTACCAGTATCTGAAAGAAGAATTGATTCATCTTTAGCAATTTCTTTTCTATTCAGATTTACCAACTGTCGTTATTATTAAATATTTCCTACTAAATCATCCTGTAAATTACCAGTAATGAATAATAATTATAGTGCAGCAGCTAATAAACAGTATTTAGGTGTGACACCGCCAATTTCGTTGGAAGGACCAACAAACGAGGACATCTTGTTAAACACAGAAATGATTGATGAACTTCGACTCCAAAATTCGTTTGAGCCGGAAGAAGATACACAGAGAAGAGTCAAAGTGCTAAAGATCTTGCAGACTTTGGTTGAGACATTTGTTTACAAGGTATCAAAACAGAAAAACATGACAGAAGGCATGGCAAGAGATTGTGGTGGTAAGATTTTCACATATGGATCTTACAGGTTGGGGGTGTACGGGCCCGGATCCGATATTGATACACTAGTGTGTGTGCCAAAGCATGTGACGAGAGACGATTTCTTTACGATATTTGTTGATTTATTAAAAGAGAGGCCTGAGTCGCAAAAGATCCAATCGGTTCCAGATGCCTTTGTGCCAATCATTAAAACTATTTTTGATGGCGTGGATATTGATTTGATCTGTGGTCGTTTAGACATACCTCAAGTTCCATTGGAACTAGCATTAGAAGACAACAACTTGCTAAGGAACATTGACGATAAGGATCTCAGAGCTTTGAATGGTACCAGAGTTACAGACCAAATTTTACAATTAGTACCAAACCAGACTGCCTTCAAGCATGCTCTTAGAACGATTAAACTTTGGGCTCAAAAGAGAGCGATCTACGCCAACATTTTTGGATTTCCAGGTGGTGTGGCATGGGCAATGTTAGTTGCTAGGATTTGTCAGTTATACCCAAACGCAAATGGTGCCATGATCATAGTGAAGTTTTTTCAGATCTATCTTCAATGGAAGTGGCCACAACCAGTTTTGTTAAAGCCCATTGAAGACGGTCCGTTGCCAGTTAGAGTATGGAATCCAAAAATTTATGGTCAGGACAGAGGACACAGAATGCCGGTTATAACACCTGCTTACCCATCGATGTGTGCCACTCACAACATAACTCAAAGCACGCAGCTGGTGATTTTGAATGAGATGTCCAGAGCGTTGGAGATAGTTAACGAAATTCAGGCCAAAAAGCAAACGTGGGCTTCACTATTCAAAAAACACGACTACTTCTTCAAATACAAGTACTATCTAACGATATGCGCATCAACGAACGGGTCTATTTTGAGTTACGATGAGCATTTGAAGTGGACAGGTATGGTTGAGTCCAAATTGAGGTTACTAGTGCAAAAATTGGAATTGATCAACGGTGTCAAATTAGCACACCCGTATGTCAAGCCATTCATGACCACCTTCATCTGCTCCAGCGAAGACGATTTGAACAAGATCAAAAATCTGTACGGTACTATCGAAGGTGACGAGTTTGCTAAAACCCATTTGGAGGCCGTTGCAGTTGACGAGAACTTTGATATTAAGGCGCTCGAGGCCAAGGCAAAGAGTGAAAACAAGTTTCTAATTCACCTGATGAAGCTTTACATTGGGCTACAGCTAGATCTGAAGGGCAAGGAGAAGAAAATGGATATTCAAGTGCCATGTTCTGAATTTGACCAAATTTGCAAAAACTGGCCTGAACTCAAGAACGGGTTCCAGTTGTCAATAAAGCATGTTAAATTGTGGGATTTACCAAATGATGTCTATTCAGAAGGTGAAGAAAGGCCATTAAAGACTCTGAATCGCAAACGCAAACAGGAAAAGAATGATAAGCTAGATGACTTGAAAAAAGCCAAACAGTGATTTAATTTACCACGGCTATTCATCTTATATATATCTATACATTCATTTATCTATATGTAGCTCAAAGTACTCCATAATCATTAATATAACCTCTTCATCTACTTTTTGAATCTGGGCCTTCGGCTTTGATGAAATTTTTGGACCCGCAATGTCTTTCTCTCGGAATGGCCACCATCATCTCTTTATAAGATAAGTAAAGCAATGAACGTGTTGAAGTCGAAGTTATTGAAGAAAGACACGAGCTCAAAGAAGGAGTTGAATTCAGGGTACGAGTCCGTGGACGACATTGATGAGGTGGATGACGGAGCCCAATCGATCTTGATGGGAATCATATCACAGTTGAGACCAGGCTGCGATTTATCGAGAATTACATTGCCAACGTTCATATTGGAGCGTAAGTCAATGTTGGAAAGAGTTTCTAACCAGCTCCAACAGCCAGATATCCTTTTGCAGGCGAAACAGAGCACAGGTTTAGACCGGTTTTTGCTTGTTGTCAAATGGTACATGTCGTGCTGGCACATCTGTCCAAAGGCTGTCAAGAAGCCATTGAACCCTATCTTAGGTGAATATTTTACATGCTACTGGGACTTGGACGATGGCAGCAATGACAAGGCGTACTACGTTGCAGAGCAGACGTCCCACCACCCACCTAAAAGTTCATACTTTTACGTAATTCCATCAAAGAACATCAGAGTTGACGGAATTGTGGTTCCAAAGTCCAGGTTCCTTGGTAACTCCACCGCCGCCATGATGGAAGGTGTCACAAAATTGACCTTCATTGACGATGACGGTAGCGAAGATGTCTACACTTTAACTCAACCAAATATGTACGCCAGGGGTATCCTATTTGGTTCTTTGAAGTTCGAATTGGGTGATCATTTGATCATCGAATCAAAAGATGGAGAGTACAAGGCAGACATTGAGTTCAAAACAAAGGGTTTCATATCCGGTACTTACAATAGCATTCAAGGTTACATTTTCAACAAGGATGATGAGAAATTATTTGAAATCACCGGTAAATGGGATGAGGTTATGTACATAAAGAAAGTTGGATCAAAAGATGACAAACCTGAAGTCTTTTTTGACTGTTCCAAGGCCAAGCCTTTAAAACCAAAGGTGAGACCATTAGAGGAACAAGGTCAATTTGAAAGCAGAAAACTTTGGAAAAAGGTAACCGATGCCCTTGCTAGGAGAGATCATGAAGTGGCCACTGACGAAAAATTCAAGATTGAAGAACAGCAAAGAAATGATACTAAGGAAAGATTAAGTGACGGCGTTGAGTTCCACCCTAAACTGTTCAAACCACTGTCAATTCAAGAAGAGACCAATTTTGGTAATGATCATTTAGAGTTTGTTATCTATAAAGACCATCAATTGAACGATAGTTTGAAACAGCACAGTGTTGAACAAGCTACTGAAGACCTGTACCAAATAGCACCATTTTTACCAGGTCAACATTTTGATTCAAAATTTGAAATTCCAGCATTTCAAAAGAGTTAAGTTTCATTTTATTTATTTATACTTTATATTAATATTTAACTTCTGTTTTTACTGAATATCCTAAAGACTACGGGATTTCTCTCTAATATATTTTTCGTAAAGATTCACTGTAGTTTGTGACAACCTGCTCACATCAAAATCATCACCATTTGCTTCATTTTGGTATTTCCAGTACATTAGTCTTGCCATTACAATACTTGGCGACTTCATCATAGCTATAACACTAAATTTTTCATTTAACTTACAGTATAGCCATTCAATTTCTTTTACAATCAACGCTTGGTCTTCAAGTTCAGTTAATCCATTGCTCCAATTGACCCACAACGTTAAATCATCAATTTTGACTATCTCATCTTTTAACAGCATGATGAATTTATACCCAAATATTCTTATCATTGATTTTATGCCATTACCACAATAGTAATTTCTTGGATGCTGTTTAATTGACTTGATGGCAACTTTTAAGCATCTTTTCAAGACAAATTGTTGGTCAATGTTATTCACCTTCAAATCTCCAATAACACTTACTCGTTTAGAGCTGATTTCATTTCCATAACAATGTTTATAAATTTCATTTGCTAGCCTAACATAGTTATACCAATTGACGCTTGATTTGTTGACTTTAGCATTGTTACACGTTAATATTGTGCCAAGACACCACCAATGAATTAACACTTTATTTTCATCGCACAACTCCTCATTCAATTCTCTATTCAATGTGCTATCATTGGGAGTGCAAACCAGCTTATTCATCAATACTTCATATCCTTTCTTATGTTTCTTATTCGTCTTCTTTTCCAATGCTATATCTCCGTTTATTAGCTTTACTAAATCTATTTTTACATAAAGTATATCGTGATCCACCACAGAATCCGAGCCTTCACCAAAATTAATTAATAAGTCTTGTTGTAATAAGCTATTAGTGTTCCATAGCTTATCCATTATTCCATTGTTCAAATCAACCGTTTATTTTAATATCTAATCTTACACTCTAAAAAATTTTTGTCAACTTTAAATATTTTTATTATATAATATATACTTAATAAACTTTCTTTACTAACTAATAAACTTATTTATAAATAAATAAATAAAATTCAAGTTTATATTCTTGTTAATTTCTTGTTTTATGGCCGTATTAGATTCTTGATCAGTCATCTAGTTCACTTGGTTTTATTAACCCACCAATTTGTCTCTTTTCTTGTTCCCTCTTCAGCCTTTCAGCTTCTAAATCATCAGCAAATAGGTAATCCGTGGCATCTCCCCCAAATTGTTTGATTTGAATCAAGAAGTCTCTTAGAACTCCTTGAAATTTACCCTGTTGATCAAAACTTTTAAATATAACATTAAGGAAGTTCACCATTTGTTCTCTTTCTAGTTGAGGGAATGCTGTCATTAGCATGTTACCTAGGTAACCCTTGAGGAACTCTTCGTTACTCGTACCCATAGGAGCTGCATCCATTGGATAAATTGGTTCCTTAATTTCATTTGTAACGATTAATTTTAGCATGTGTGAAAGTAATTGTGATTGATTCTTAAATGAAGCCTTGTGGTCACTATCAGTTAAAACATAAAAGACGTCAGAAATAATGGGGAAGTAAAAGTGCTTGTAGAATTCCATCTGGAATGTGGTATTTGTTTTCAAATTTTCAATATTCGTCAATAATTCATCACATAATAATAAGCCGGTATTTTCAACAGTTTCATTGTTATGCTTGAAAGCCCATAGGATGGCATCAATGAAACTTTGAAAAGCCTGTGGTGGGAATTTGACCAAAGCGTTGAATCCCTTCAGATTGATTTCTCTTAACAATTTGTAAAATTCAACTCTGTGTTCTGGATATTCAGTGAAATCTTTATTGATCATGTTTAGCGTACATTCAAAAACATTTGATAATATTAACACAATTTCATTTGGAATCATTTCACCCACCTTTTGAACTAACGTTGAAAGACAATTCAAAACTTCTGCATCACGTGCATCTTCAACATTGGTTTTGTAGTCTTCCAAAGTTGCTAATAGTAATGGCTGAACCAAATCTTGAACAATTTCCTGTGCATTATTGGACTTACTGATGAAAATTTCTAGTAAAATTAAAATTTCCTTTTTGATTGTTCTCCATCCTCTAACCTTAGGAGTCTTTGTGGCAATTAATCCATCGGTACCAATGGCATTAGAAATTAGTCCTGAAACTGCCTTATAAAGTGATAACATATCAAGATAAATCACTCCAAGCTGTGGGTAATAGTATGGACCTAAAGGTGTACAAACGGCAACGTTTGTTTTGATAATATTTGCAATGATTTTTACAATTTCAGGATTGGAAAGTAATTGTGGATCTTCGCCAGCTTGTTGAACAACTGTTTGCCATGCCATATTTGGCAAATTCATTAATTGATTTAATAGCGCATCCCTTTGTTGTTTATTTGATTGTGAAGAGATGATAATGGCACATGATTTATAAAATGTATGGACCTGTTGAGGCTGTAGATCTGATGTTGTATATTGAATATCTTCAATAATGTCTTCAATGAATGGTCTCACTTCACCACTTTGTTGAATGATGAAATGTCTTTTACATTTTTCAGTAATTTTAATGAATGTATCACATGCCATATCTTGAACACCTTCATGGGTTTCATGCATAAATTCAAATAATTTATTAACAACTGTCTTTAGAAATTTCCAGTGAGCTTTCAAGAATCTTGGATATTGACCAACAATATACATGATATTTGATGCAACAACTGCTTTGTTATCTTTACCCTTTTTCATTTCTGTTAAAGCCAATAAATCCTTGATAACCAAAACAAGAAATTTCTTTTCACTTTCTTCATCCATAGAACCTGAAATTGATCCAATCGCCCAACAAAGTGTATTGATGTTATGCCAAGACCATTCACTACCATCAATCTGATGAGCCAATTTGTTTGACATGATTTGTTCTGTGTTTTGAACATCCAAATGGGTCAAATATACCAAAACTTCTCTCATTGATTTATACAATTGAATTGTATCGGATTCTCTAACAAACTCTCTAACGATTTCTCCTTCATCATTTTCAACAATCAAAACTTCTTCTGGTTTAACCATATTTTCAATGATAACGATTCTCAATTGAATTAGAATTTCATTGTAAATGTTTTTTCTCAAATCAATACCTTTAAATAACTCAGGATTCATGGCAGCACTATTGGAGCCTGAATATTGTAGTTGTAATAGAACTGAATTTGATTTTGGAATTGTCTGAATTTCTTGGTAAAGACCCCAAACTAGTTTTTGCCAGTAATCTAAACAAATCTTGAACAATTCTCTTTCTTGAATCATTGAAAGATTGATCAAGTATTTGTGAGCAACCAAAAGTAGATCTCTTAGATTCGTGTTTGATTCCAAAGCCATTAGATGGTTAGATAGGAAAGTTGTTAGAAACAAAGCTAAATCTTGCATAAACTCTTGATCAGGTGATGAGGCATTAACATAAACTTTGGATAAATCTAAACCACTTGGGATAACATTAATGATTGAGGTCATACTTAAATTAAACAATTCGACAAATTTGGTATCGTATTGGGGAGAGATCAACTGTGATATTTCGATCAGACATTTCAAAGACAACGATCTGAATGGCTCCTGGGGCAAGAGCTTTGAACTTAAGATCGAAACTAGTCCTGTTTCAAAGATGTAACCAAGAGGGATCCATGGGATGTATTTATGAAGACATTTTAATGTAGAGGAGATTAACGAAGGTCTGGAAGCCTTATCTAAGACCTCGTAACATAGCTGCACGATTTGCTGGAACTCATTTGCCATTGAATTTTTCAATCTGGAGGCTCTGGCTTGGGTTAGCTGGTCAGTTGAGTAGTCAAAGATGTCTTCGGACATTAGTTTGAGAATCACCATGTTATTTTCGCAGACGTTAAAACCTGCTTTTGAGGACTGTACCAATTCAGGCACGAAATTCGGCCAGTGTTCAGGCCAATCTTGCTTAATGATCTGTACTAGCGTGAGATCGCACTTGGTGATCAACGTTCTATCTCTCTGGAATGTCTCGTCGTCGTTACAAAGCGAGATTACCATTGAAGCAATGAAGTTTCTGATCCCTAATCTCTGTTCGTCGGGCAGCGCTCTCCATTTGGTCTTGATCAATGAATCTAAAATAGAAAGTGCAATGTATTTGGACTGTGAATTCTGTGATTGCTGAAGTATTTTATCAGCTCTAGTCCATGAATCAGGGTGGGCCTGAAACTGTGACAAAACCGTTTGCGCTTGAGCACGGTCGCCGGGATTGTTGGAGCTGGACGCTCCGTAAAGTGCGTCAACCACCTGGTCAAACAACTGGACGTCTGTGTCCTTTGAGAAGTCAAGAAGCTGGTCCATTTGCCACTCAATGCGTTTTCTTAAGGAGAAATTTGTGTTTCTTAGAGGGGAAGAAAAAAATTTCAGCTTTTTCGGTGTAGAAGTGCCGTTGAAGAGCTTAAAAGTCTTGATAGGAGAAGAAACAGAAGTTAAGAAAGCACAAAATGGATTCAATTGAAGTCTGATGAGTTTTAAGTTATTGGTGGAAACTTTTTGGACTTGAAAATGTCATTTTTGTGCATAAGACATTTGATTTTAGATATCTTCAATTTGATATTTATCTTCTATAAACGCTAAATAGATAGTTCTTTGACAATATTTAATGAAAAGATAGCCATAAAAACTGAAGGTGTTGTTTTGAATGTAGTGGTAAAAATTGTGTGTTTCGTTAAAGGTTTAGCCACTGTTTGTAGCTTTAAATTTAACTTCCTCTATATACAGTGCACACATATCTGACATTTTAACACAGGCGACAACAACAACTGGAAGTAGCAGCAATTTAAAGCAGCAGCAATTGAAGAGATTAATAATTTTGTAAACACTCTACTCTCTTTGTTTTATTATTGATTTCGAAGTATAAGGTTGGCGGATCACTAAACGTTCGCCTTCAGGCAACCTTTACCTGTGTCAGCATCAATCTCTTTTCAATCGCCTCTCGTACCTCCTTAGCGCCAGATCCTTATCTAGCACCAGCTTGCCAAAAGCTCCCTTTCTGTACAGATGAATCAGCTGCGTAGCTGCACCACGCTTCTCAATAACCATTTGGCCTTCCTTGTTCCGTTGCATCATTTTGTACTTCTTTGCAATCACCTGCAGCACGTCATCAATAGCGTTCGTGGGTTCCTCCATCATTAGTGGTTTCATATACCTATTAGGGCCTCGTAGATTCAGGATAAATAGTAAATAATCAGCAGCAAGCACCGGATCGATGCCGCTTAGAGAGTCTGTTTTGGCCATCACCGATCCAAGCAAGTATAGCTGAAGCAGGTAGTCCAACCGCTCCACCTGTGGCACAATCACTCCTGGAGTGTCGTAGACGAACATGTCTGGTTCGTCGTAAACTTTGACCACTTCACTGGTGGCCCTTGTGGTGCCTGCCTGAAGGCCAGTTCTGGCCACCTTGCGTCTACTGAGCTTGGCGGCACGCATGGAGTTGATGAGAGTCGACTTACCGATGTTGGGCACGCCTACCACGAGCAGCCGCAGACCAAGCGGCGGAGGAGGCCACAGAGACTGGTGGAACTGTTTCAATTTCGCAAACAGCGACGTCATGGATCCTCTGGCATCCAAGCAGAGCTCTTCCTTGTCGACAAGGAAGTCTGAGCGGTCTTTGTTGCTAAACACTGTCAGCACTGGTGTTGATTTGAGAACACTTCTTGGAACTGCAGCAGTAGCATTGGGCGCTCTGGCGTCTTTCAAATGGATGATCATGTGGATTTGCGGCCGCAGCTTGTCAAATACGTCCAGCGCCTTCTTCTGGTGGCCCTTGAAATGCGCTAGTGTCGTCCTGTACTCGGGAAACACCGTCCTTGGAACAAACATTGAAGAAAAGACCACTGGTTGATAAATTTGAAAGAGTCAACAACAGCTGAAATTTGTCAAATTGTGCACATTGCTGAAGATAAGAAAGGTGTAAAAGGGTACACTCGATGATAAACTGCCATGTAGTGATGACTTATGTGTCTGTACAGTGAAGTGCCATGCTAGATCTGACAATATGCTGAAATCTCCAAGGTTGAAAATAATTTTGAAATCAATGTTATTCCACTTTATCAAGCTCCACTTTTAATCAGCATTTAGTAAACCCACAATAGTCCTTTTACGCTAGTCACTGATTCATAGCTATCGCCAACTGCTACTCACTACCCCTGCTTTGGCCTACTTTGCTACTAAAATTTTTTACTTTGAAAAATTTACTCTAATGAAAGCAACTTGCTTGTGAAGTAGCATTAACCACCCGAGTATTTGATGCCGCTGGTGATCATTACAGGTTATCCCCGTGTGGGAAAGACGCAGTGGGCGCATCGGATCGAAGCTTACCTCAAGTCGAAGGACATGGACGTGGTTGTGCACAGCGAAGAATCGTTAGGACTCGACAAAGCCAGCTACGGGTCTTTGAGTGGAGACAAGCGGATCGGGAGTGCCATCATGTCAGCAGCAAAGAGGGACCTTAGCAGAACACGCACAGTGGTATTGGACTTCCTCAACTACAACTCCGGCATGCGCTATCAGCTCTGGTGTGAAGCCAAAGCCATGGGAACCGGCACAGCGATCGTGTACGTGCAGCCAACGGCGCCAGTGACACCTCTTGCTGGCGATGACTGGCTAAGGACCATGATCATGCGTTACGAGGAGCCTAAGGGCGACAAGCGGTGGGAGCAGCCTCTATTCTGCGTGGACGCCGAAAGTGATTTGGATCTGGACGAGTTGTGCAACGCTTTAGTGATGAAAACAAAACCTAACAAGAGTGTCTCTAACTCCACAATTCCCTCTGCAATGTCTTCATCGCAAGTGTTCGCCAAAGTCATCGACGCTGTCAACAACTCCATGTCTACTGTAAAAATCGACACCTTCACGATCCACATTCCTCCCAACACCACTCCTATGACTATCCAGCGACTTAAGAGAACACTAGCACAGTGCAACACTGCTTCTTTACCTGCATTGATCCATTCACATTTAAATAATTGATTACAAACAAAAACTTAACGCTGATTTCTCCAACTTCAACACTTTTTCATTGAGAAAAAAGGAGCTCCAATGAAATTTTACAAGAACTGCTACTCACCTTCTTTACTTCTCCTCTAATATGCCGTCAACTGCGTCCGTAAACGACAATCTAAGGCCTTCATTCCAAGTTTTTCCATTTTTTCATTCTCTGTGTATAGAAAAATTTTTGCTAATAGTAAACTTCACTGGTGCAACACACAGTCTTCAGAGATAAATAAACATTGGGTGTACCATGGACACCCTCTACGCTTCCATCTTGGCTTTGGAGGCGCAAACACAGGCGCACGTTCACCAGCTAGGCGCTGCGTTGCTGGCTAACGCTCAACCCGGTCCGGCAACAGGCTTACCACCGCCCTCCGCCGACATCTGGACTCTGGAACGTTCGTTCACCCGATTGCTAGACTTATACCATGATTTCATTGTCGCAGCAACAACAGCCAATGCCAGACACTTGCTCTCCACTTACAGAATTCCTCGCCGGCTGTGGATCTATGGTGTGGTGGCATTTATCGAAGTGCTCAAAAATGTGCTGGCGACAAACCCAACTCCATCCGCAGCCAACATGGATGTGGGTCCGTCCTTCATTGTTCATGCCTTTACAACAATTGGATCGCTTTATGAAATAGATGAGCCTGCAGCGTGGGCGGACAAACTGGCTGAATTGGCGAGAATAGCCATTCAGCTGTATCCTGTAAACTACCTTGATTGGAAGCTCACCGCTTCTCACTGGTATCATCAGACAACGTTGCTAGGCTCTCACGGACACGGCAAGCTTTACTATCATCAGTGTACAGTCGAATACGATAATTTGCTAGCATTCACTCTTCTCTCAAAATCGTTACTTTGTAAAGACCCCTTTGTTCCAACTCAGTCCTACCTACAGTCAATCATTGATAACGTTTGTTCTCAAAGATCCATTTTATCGCCCTTGGAAATGGCCATGATCGATTTTGTCAAAATCCATAAAATTCTACTTCTTCAAGATTACAATACAAATAGTGAAATGAAGGCTATTGTGGGTCACTATTCGACCAACTTTGGTTTGGACTCTTCAAACCTCAACTTCTTTGACTCTCATCCCGAAATCACAAACTCCATCTTGGTCTCCCCTCCATTAGCATTTTGGTACTCTAAGTCCCCATATTTTGCAATCTCAAACATCAATCATCTTTTAGGTCTTGGTAACCCATGTAACTTGGGTGCAAAAGTATTCGGCTTGGTTGAAATGCTAAAATTAAGAAGAGACAAAAAGAAAGTTGATGATCCTACTAATCCAACACTTGAAACTTTAACTGCATCTCAATTAACATTGGATCAATCACTGGAATTACTGTCTCATTTTAACAAGGGCGTCCTACAGTTGTCAATGAATATGTTTAAAACTTATTTGACAGGACCGATAATTTCTGCAGCTCCTCACACAATCATTTGGCTGTGGTTCTTAATTGCTTTGACTAAGACTAAAAACTCACATCCAAAATCAATCTTTATCAAAATTCTATATAGAACAATCCCATGGGACTCTCTCATTGGTTTCATCAACGATTCAATATCAATGCTAACCTCAAGATCTGAACTAGTTAACCGTTTACAATCTTTAGTTCTAGGATCATCCTCAAATCCTCATCCATTACAAAGTCAAAACTTGAATCCCGTTCCAATGGGTGCTTCACCAGCAAATACCGCTTTAACAGAAGAAACAACATCAATTCCAAGTGATCATGAATCTTTGACCGATTCAACGGCAACAACATCAGCTTCTTTATTACAAAGAGTTGCGTCCGTAATCTGTGACGAATCTGTAGAATCACAATTATGCTACGGTACTCTATGGTTCGATCAAATAACGTCAACGCCTCCTTCATTAAGAGGTCCCACTATAGACAAATCATTATTAGGTGAACTAATACCATGGAATGTTCATAATGAAGGAGAAAGATGGATTATTGTAACAATTTTAGCATGTATTTTAATTGATTGTAATGAATGGCCTTTAGAATTTGATGAGACTGGTCAATGGGTCCAATATAAAACTAATAATGAGGAAGATCATGAGAATAAAGAGCGGGTTAATAAAGATGTTAGTGATGAAGATGAGATACTAAATAATTGGTTCAACGATGATAGATTAGTGAATCTGGAAACTTTTCAAACAGAGGGATCAAATCTCAAATTTCATGGTGAAGTCATTGAAGCATTGAGGTTCATAAAATGTAGACCACCAAAATGGGGGTCAAATTCAAAAAGATTTATGACAGACTTTGTTAATGGAATTTTCCCCGCTTCGCTTGTGGAATCTGTTGCACCTACTCAAACATCTTCAAATCGCGTCAAAATAGAATCAAATGACAATGAAAGTGATAAAAAATTAATTAAAGAATCGGAGGGTGGTGATGAAGAAACCGGCTATGAAGGTGGAGAGGATTCTGAAGATTCTGAAGAAGATGAAGATTATTACTACGAGGACGAGGATGAAGATCTAGAGGATGACGAGGATGAAGATGAATTGGATGAATTGGATGCTTTAGATGATCCGAGTAATAAACTAGTTGGAGATCTTGGATCAAATATGGATACAATTTTAACATTTTTGTCACTAGACACAAATATTTGGTTAAAATATCCAGGTAGAATATATAAATGTGTCAAGCATGGAATTTTCAGATTGTGTGTTCCACTTACAGTTTTCCAAGAATTGAGATCATTAAGGAGATCCCAAGATATGAATATTGCAGATTCAGCTACAAGAGCAGTATTAATTATTAGGCAGCTTTATCAAGAGGTAGATCTACTACCACTAAGAGCCAATGGTACAAAAGCGAATTCATTGAATGAAACACTTGAATTTGAACAAAATCAAAACTGGAGAGTTCAATCTGATGATCTGATCATTCAGTCAGTACAGTACTCCAATCAATTTGGTCGTGACTACTTATTAGGACAAGGATATAAAATTGGTAAACCCCCAGTGTGGGATCAATTTGAACCACCATTACAGACAGGGAACATTTGGTCTGGAGCGTACATGGGTTTGACCATACCACCCTTTGCTATTAGAGGACAATTATTAAGATCAAAATGTATGGATGTTAAAAATTCAGTACTTGATAAGGATATTGCATCAGTCTTCTGGTATAATATATTAGTTAGTGATGATAAAAACATGAGTATTAAAGCTAAAAATAGGGGGGTTAAGGTTTATAATAGTGAATGGTTGTGGTTAAGTGTTGAAAGAGTTGCAAGTGGAAGGTGTTATAATTAATTGATGCTCCTGTTATATGTTTTTTATAACCGTATTATTATTATTATCATCTTCGTTTATAACTTTGATGAGAGAAAAATTAAATCCACTACTTTTCCTTTTCTCTGTTGGTGATGAAACCGGAGAGAATGAGTCAATTGCTGGCGACTTTAAAATATTAAAATGCTTGATTTCATTATTTGATAATTTCAACTCATTATATCTGTTTACTAGCGAATGTAAGTCAATTCCAAAATGATCGAATCCTAGTGACAAATTGGCTGACATTTTTAACATCATTTCATACATTTCCTGCAGCCTCCAATCGTCGACTGAGTTTATATATAAATCACAATGCTTCATGTTGATCTCAAAAAATGTGATGATTTCATCGATTTCATTGATCAAGCAAAGAATTTTTGTTTGATAGAAGATGTTCAGTGTGCCGTAAGGACTCAGGATACTTGTATTTATGACATCTATTAAATTGGTCCATGTGTCGTTAGCAGTATCGTCACTAACTATGAAGCCACCGTATTTTATTATGCACTGTCGAATGTGGCCCTTCAGGACTCCAATCAAATAGTCATTAAAGGAATTTCCTAGCACTGTATCTCGCAATCCCCTGAGCTTTAAGCACTTGTTTTCTAATACCTTCAAATATAGCAAAACACCAAATTGTGCTGTTCGATATACATTCAAAACTGTCAAACAAGAGAGGATCAATCTAATTGCTCTTTTCATTTTGAAGTTTTTGTGATATCTTTTGATGTAGAACAAAGTCAAAAACGCAACTAATCGGGGTCGTAATGAATGCAGGTATATTCCGTACGGACTGTCCATTATATTTAGCTGGAAAGTTTCAGCGTCTCGGTTATCAACGAAAGTGTGCAGATTTGATAACGAGTTTTTCATTCCATGTATCCTATGTTTCACGCCTAAATCAGAAGCCACCAGGGCCCTTTTAAACGCATCCACAATGGCCACCAGGGACATAGGAGAAGGCTATCTGTAATATTAACTTCTTTATAACGGTACTTACATACTGGGAAAATAAAAAGCGTTGAAAATTTTCAGCTTAAGCTATAGTTGATCATTAAGATAGCACTTTGTTTAGTGAAACAGAGTGGTACGAGGGGAATTGAATGCCTCCCAGAATCAATTCTTGTTTGTACAACTGTGCCAAGAAAATCTGAATAATTATTGGAACGATACGGAGCCATGAGCCTAGTAAAAAGTCTTCCACGATCAACAGAAATCCACAACCGATGAACACTAATGCAGATCTCCAGGGAATGCCGATATCTATGGGTAAATTGAGTGAACCACAAACATGCATGCCACCGCTGATAGCAAATACTAAAAGGATTCTCATGGGCTTTACAAACCTTTTGGAAACGGAAGTCAGACTTGTTAGCATTCTGGAAATGTACACAGCATCACATGTAACGTATTGATGCCACCATAGAGACCAGAAAGATCTCAAGGTCCAACCCCCTGTACCTAACTGAAACTGCTCCGGCCAGTCTTTCACCTCTGAAAGCCCTAGGATCAACGATAGTGTAGCCACCTGGTAATAACTGACATTGAGACCATAATACACAATGTAGAGAAACGATGCAGTGTCTATTAGGGTATTGACAAAGGATGGATAGTTCTCGAACGGTACTCTGTTGGTCAAGTAGATACTCAAATCATAGACAGTGTATTTGATCCACGTTTCCCAAAGCTGGCATTTGAGTATAATGAATACCCACTTATTTGTAATTGTTGGGAACGATCCCTTGTCGATGAACGGATACTGCCAATTCCAACCAACCCCTCTCATGTTAAGAAAGCACCGCTTGAAAGCCCACAACCATTTGTGCCAAGTCAGCGGCTTCAAAGGCCCATACCCAACATCAAGTTGGTAATCAGTGAATTCTATGGGAATTTCTCTAATTAAGAGCACCACAGTGGCATTAAAGATCTGATAGATGACAAACCCGTGTAAAAGTTGCGACATTGCATCAGCGTTGGCTCCAATGACATTCAACGGTGACCAGAATAGGTGTAGAAGCATTATTGGCAAAACGAAATATCTTCTATAGCCAAATGGAGGTATGGCCCATATAACTACACAGATAAGTAAATAATGTACAAGATAGTGCTGCCATGGGGCTTTAAACAGCGGAGAGCACCACACCTCCTCGTTAAGCCCGATCAGACGTCCAAACTGGATCGGATCATACATTCTGAAAGCTCGTACAAAGAGAAATAAGTGATCTTTGTAGGGTTATCTGTTGGTTGGGAAAATATGCTCATGATGTGGACATAGAGCTTGTTGGCGATGTCAGTAACTGTTCTAAGCGTAGCACTACGTTTTCGTTACCAGTGTTTTGCGGTAGAGGACAGTAAGGATCGTCACTCAGATCGCCATCTTCGACATCAGCTTCAACCTCCTCCAGTTGGCCGTTATTTCCAAAACTTCCCTCTTCGTCTGTCTCCATTGGAACTGCCAATGTTGGAGCTCTCCTAAACCTCTTTCTGTGGATCTTAGGTTGTGTTGGAGTTGTTGGAGTTGTTGGAGCATGCTCATAGTCTTCATTTTCATCACCGTACTCTTCCTCGCTGTCTTCCTCGCAACCATCCTCTTCTTCGATGATCTTGGTTTCACTTGGTTGTGCCACTGGCTTCAACTTCAGTTTTTTGTCTGTTTGGACGCTCAACGTGTTATACTTCCAGGATGAGTTCATCTTATTGTTCAACGGTGATTTTCCTCTTCTTAAAAGGAGCCCTTTATTGTTCAATATTTTGGTATTCAGGCTCAATTGGCTTGACCTCAATGAGTCCAGTGAATTTGTCCGTGAGATCTTCGGTGAGCCATTGCTTTGACCTAGCAACCCATTAGACGAAACCCAATCTCGTGTATATTTCTGTTTTGAGGATGATATTGATGAAGATGATAATAGAGGTGCTGCAGGTTGTAATTTGCTACTACCACTGTTGTTTGGCACATTGATATCAGTTGAATAATTGGTCATATATCCAGATCCGTTACTAGTTTCACTTAAGGTTGTTTGGATCGATAATCCCGAAATAACAGATCCTGGTCTCATCCTAGATTTTTTAGGATTAAGGGAAAGAGCAGTTACTCCATTTTCCAGTTCGTGTGTTTCGTCCTCATCCTCGTCCTCCTCTATTTCTTCTTCATCTTCCTCTTCCTCCTCTTCCTCCTCTTCTTCTTCTTCTTCTTCGTCATCGCCATCTTCCAAACTCTCAGCTTTTTTCCTTTCATCATGAGCATTTCTGCTTGGAATCTTATGATTTACAACTGCAGTTGCGTCCGGCGACATAAATACAGGGCCACTTTTTTCAAATGTAGAATTGGGAAAGTCAGGTTCATCATGATGCTTGATTTTACCGAATATATTCAAGATTGAAAATTTTCTTTTCTTATTATTTGATATCAAAGTATGTATACTATGATTGTCCTTTTCGTCATTTGAGGACTTGTTACTCAACAACTTTTTGACGCTTTTCATTGAGGATGTTCTTTTCAGTAACCCATTTGTGTCATCACTACCACCACCGGGATTAAGACTTAATTTTGAAGGTATTCTTAACATTGATTTATTCTTCTTTTTCAGATTGTTTCTATTTTTTTTTAATAATTCCCATGTGGCAAAGGTTGAATCCATGGTTGGACTCTTGATTGCCAACTTCAAAGAATGTTTATCAAATCCTAATTTGACTAACTCCTTAAACATAGCCTTTTCACCTTTTGTTATTATTGGTTCGTTATCTTTCAAACTTTTAGTAACCAAATTGTAATGGTGAAGACCACCATATTTCTCTAGAATAGGTGCCTTTAATATATTCTCAATAGAATTTATTCTGTTTTCAGGTTCCTTTTGTAATAGTATGGCAATTAAGTCATTAGTCTCAGTATTATTTGATAAAAATCTAGGCTTGTGATTCAGAATTTCGTTATTTAAAGAGACATCATTTAGTGAATCGTCAAAGGGCATTTCTCCGTATATTAACGTGTACAGTATGACACCTAAAGCCCAGATGTCTGTCTTAATGCCTGAGTAAGGGATTCTTTTGATCAACTCGGGCGCCATGTACGCAGTAGTACCACAATAATCTGTGAGGAGTGACTTTAACGGTAATTCTCTAACAAATCCAAAATCACTCAATTTAACGCACCCATCCTTGTCCAAAAGAACATTCTCTAGCTTCAAATCTCTGTGGCAGCATCCATTAGAATGGATATAGAATACTGCACCACATAGCTGGGTAAATAGAATTAATGAATTTTCAACATTACCATTATTTTTCAGCATATAATCAAATAGATCTCCGTTTGGGTAATAGTCCATAACTAAGTAAATGCTCTGTTCCATATATATGATCTCGTAAAGTTTGATGATGTTTGGATGGTTTCTGAACTCTTTCAAATAATAAAATTCTCTCATTAGGTTATCGTTGTGTTTAGTTTTAATACCCCTTTTCAAGCACACTTTTGTCTGAATCATTTGGTGTTTACCAAGATACACGTTACCAAATGATCCAGACCCTATCTCCTTAATGATTTCGTAGTTTCCTATCACTTTAAGCTGATCATTCGACTGAAATTTATCGAACAATTCAGTATAATCTTGAGATCTCTGTAGCAATACGGGTGTAAAACCCATTGTTAGTACACTGCGTACCAAAATTTCAACACAAGGAAGCCACATACCTTGATATAAGAGGCCCTCTCTTCCATAAGGGACCTATTATGCATCTTGCTGTTCAAGACTTTTAAGCTGTACTGCTAAAGGAAAAAAAGACACTCCGTAAAAAAGGTATTATTTCAAATTAAAGTTAAGGATTATATAAATAAAAGATAGAAAACTATCTCAGGAAACAAAAAGGAGGGTACTAAGAAGAAGGAGATGAATGAGAACAAAGTAAAAATAATTTCAGTTGATTGGAATGGACTCTGTTGTTGCTATCAGATGGAAGAAACTTTTTATCATCTTCTTTAACGATGGTGTAATACAAATAAAAAAAAGCTGATTATTTACCATCAAGAACAACAAGGAAACCACCAACCAAGTGCAAGGAGCCACAGACAAAAACATCGAGGTTTCCTTCTAAAGTTCTAATGAAGTTGACACTAGTTTCGATGCTTGGGAATAAATGCTTCCTTGACTTTTTGTCAAGAGAATTCCAGATCTCGGCCATTTGAGTTTGAACTGTCAACGATTCTACTTTAGAGTTGTCAGTGTTGATGGATACCAAGTCATCGGAGTAGTCTCCTGAGGACCAGGTAACGTTAGTGGTGAAAATAACGTGATCAAATTTCAACCCATGGGAGTCCACGGTCTCAAAAAGAGTCTTGATCAAAACTTCAGGGTCTCTTGTTTGCTGATTAAACAGCAAAACTCTGACGTGAGATGGATCGGTGGCACTAGAAAACCACTTGGAAGAATTCATGATACTTTCTTCTGTGTGTGCACCATCGATAAACCAAGTCAAATCGTCTTTACGTTTGATATCTTTCAAAATTTGACATCTGCCCGGCCACTTTGCGGTTTCAAGACCTCTAGTGAATTCCACAGGAAGGGCGTCCTCTTCGGTGTTAATTGTAAACCCGAGTTTCTTTAAATGGGCCGCACATAATTCAACTGCAAGAGACGCATTGATCTTTTGAAACTCACCGTGAATACCTAGTTCGATATCGTCCAGATCGCTTCTGACAGGAACCACTTGAAAGGAGCCCACCTGCTTTTCAGCAGCTCTGTCTTTGATTACTTGTAAAGCACTTTCAGGTTGCTCGACAGTAAAACAGGCAGAACCAGGTTTAAAGATACCACTTTTGTTCCAAGCGATCTCCTCGATAGTGTTACCCAACATGACGGTGTGATCGATACCAAGAGAGGAAATCCCGCAAGCTGTTGGAGCCTGGAAAACATTTGTGGAGTCGTACTCACCACCAACGCCGACTTCGTAGATGGCAGTATCAACATTTTCAGAAACAAAGGCATGGAAGGACAGTAGGGTGAGGTAGCGGAAGTAGGCCGGTTTGATGTTGCGACCCATGTGAGGAAACTTGACAGGGTCAGATTCACTCACCTCCAAACGGTCCCACACCTCGTAGAAGTACTTTGCAAACGATTCTTCACTTATTGGCTTACCGTTGATGCAGATCCTCTCTCTGACTGTTTTCAAATGTGGCGATGTGTAGAGACCGATCTTGTTGATCTTGGTGACATCCAGCGACACGGAACTAGAGCGGGAGTCGTTAGTAGTAGCAGCAGCAGTAGCAACTAAATTGGCAGAACTGCTAGCAAGATGATTCACTGGTCCTACGTTACCCTTGTACTGATTGAGGATGGAGTGAACAAAAGCGCAAGTGGAGCCCTTCCCCTTGGTGCCAGTGACATGGATCACGTTCAACCTGTTGAAATCTTCGGGTCTGTAGCCGGATCTCCTGACCCACTCGATCATTTCTGGCATCAAAAGATGGTTTCTGGTAGCACCGGTCTTTCTAACGGCATCGATCGTTGCGAAGTTCGACTGCAACGTGTTCAACGCATAGATTGCGTCCTTGTATGTACGACTGCGGAGCATACCAGGCACTTCAGATTCCCCCTCCTTGGTCATTTAGCTGCCTAAAGCACTGCTTAAACAATTATATGTATATGAATGAAAGAGTTTTCCACTTTACTCATAGTAAAAAAATTTTCCCATAGTAAAAGTGAAAATTTTTGATTTAAAGCTGGTGATAAAGTAATAGGAGTAGATTAAGTAGTGTATATGTAGATAAATGAACAGTTTAGACATTATACAACATAAGAAAAGAGGAAAAACATTGGATAGTTTGTTGTTTCTTGGATGAAAAATTTCGTATCCACCCAGGTAGAAAATAAAGGCACTAATATACATAAGAAAGGGGGTCGTAGGGTGGAACTAGAAGTCATCGTCGAAGGAGAAGCCGCCGGCAGAGGCTTCAGCTTGCTGGTTGGAAGATTTGGCAATGACACCAGCCTTTTGGTAGTCGGAGACTCTCTTTTCGAAAAAGTTAGTTTTACCAGCAAGGGAGATATTTTCCATGAAGTCGAATGGATTGGTAACGTTGTAAACCTTCTTGCAGCCGAGGGAAAGCAAAAGTCTGTCTGCACAGAACTCGACGTACTGACACATGAGGGCGCAGTTCATACCGAGCAAGTTGACAGGAAGTGCGTCTGTGAAGTAAGTCTCCTCGATGTCCACGGCCTCGCAAATGATCTTGTGGACGATCTCCTCGTCGGGAGTGTTGTTCAAGTGGGAGAAAAGTACGCAAGCGAAATCGGTGTGGAGACCCTCGTCTCTGCAGATCAACTCGTTGGAAAACGTCAAACCTGGCATGAGACCCCTCTTCTTAAGCCAGAAGATGGACGCAAAAGAACCGGAAAAGAAGATACCCTCCACAGCGGCAAAGGCCACAAGTCTCTCGGCAAACAACGCGCTGTCGTCGTTAATCCATCTGAGGGCCCATTCTGCCTTCTCCTTGATGCATGGGATATTTTCGATTGCGTTAAGGAGAAAATCGTTTTCCTTAGGGTCCTTGACGTAGGTGTCGATCAAGAGCGAGTACGTTTCGGAGTGAATGTTCTCCATCATGATTTGAAACCCGTAGAAACACTTGGCTTCAGGAATCTGCACCTCTGCCGAGAAGTTCTCCACGAGGTTCTCGTTCACAATACCGTCAGAAGCGGCAAAGAACGCAAGCACCCTCGAGATGAAGAACCGCTCGTTCTCGTTCAAACGGTGGTTCCAGTCGTGGATATCCTTAGAGAGATCAATCTCTTCTGCTGTCCAGAAAGATGCCTCAGCTTTCTTGTACATCTGCCAGATCTCGTGGTACTTGATAGGGAATAGCACAAATCTCTTCTTGTTCTCCACAAGTAGCGGCTCGTCCTTCTCTAGCTCCTTTAACTGGTGTCTGTGCACCTTGTGCTTGCTGAGGAACAGCTGGTGCTCCGACAGCGAGCTCTTCTCTAGCGACCCTGTCAGGTCCTTCTTTGACTTCACCCCCGCTTCGAGCTCGAGGTCGAGGTTGGAAAGCGCCTTGGCGGCTGCCTTGGATGGTGTTTGATCAGTAGACATTCTGCTTGTTGTTGCACCACCTGTTCCTTTCTCACAATAAATGGGGCGAGAGTGGCTCCTTTTATAGTGGTGAGAATTGGCGTTGCGCGTCGAGATGGCTGACGCGTGAGCTAACACATGGAGAGAGAAATGAATCATAGCGGTAGCCAGAGAAGTTGTGTGTTGATGAGAGTGGGTTCCTCGGGTAGCAGACACTTCAGGGATTCAGATGATACCAATTTTTCACTCTAATTAATTGTTAGTACACGTCAATAATCCATCTCAAAGTAACATCATTCCATTTTCTGGTCTGATCTGACTTTCAATATGGAAAGAAAATAGGGTTTTTTTAATTAGATACACAGTATAATATATAATATAGACTAGATGTTCATGTAAGTGGAGGAGTCGACACCTTCGGCAGGAAACTCTTGCATCTTGACGTCGAATCTGTCCTGGATGGCATTGAGAATCTCGTTGTCCTTTTCACTGGAGATGAAGGAGATGGAGAGACCCTTCGTACCAAATCTACCGGCTCTACCCACTCTGTGGAGGTACTGGTCTGCCTCGGATGGCATGTCGTAGTTGATGGCCAAATTGATTCTTTCAATATCAATACCTCTGCCAAAGACGTCTGTGGAAACACAGATACGCTTGCTGTAGTCCTTGAAGAGCTTGTAACGCTTGATTCTCTCCTCCTGCGGAATACCCGAGTGCACCACAATGGAGGGGAAGTTTGACTGCACCAGCAACTGGTTGAGCGCCGTGGCTCTCTTGGTGGACTTGACAAAAATGATCACCTGGTTGAACTCCAACGTGTCGAGCAACTCTGCCAACTTCACGTTCTTCTTGTCCTCGTCCAGCTTGAGGTAGTACTGCTGCAACCCGTGAAGGGTAAGCTTCTTTTCGTCGTCCACGTAGATTTCCAACGGATTCTTCATGAACTTCTTGCAGATCGGTCTCATTTCGCTGGACAGCGTGGCCGAGAACATCATCACCTGCTTCTGGAATGGCGTTGCTCTGAAAACCTCCTGGATGTCTCTTCTCATGTCCAAGTGCTCGAGCACCTTGTCACACTCGTCGATCACAAAGTTCTTCACTTGGTTCAACTTCAAGATCTTGTCTCTCACAAGCGCCGTCAACCTACCTGGCGTACCCACCACAATGTGCGGACACGTCTCCTTGTTCTTCAAAATCTCTGCGTCCTTGTTGATCGACACCCCTCCATAGAACACCTCTGTTTTCACATCTGGCATGTACTTAGAGAATCTCGCATACTCGTTCTTGATCTGGTACGCCAACTCTCTTGTGTGACAGATCACAATTGTCGACACCTCACCTGGCGTTGGGTCCAGCTGCTGCAAAGTCGACAACACAAACACCGCCGTCTTACCAAGACCTGACTTAGCTTGGCAAAGCACGTCGTTTCCAAGAATCGATTGTGGAATACATGACTGCTGCACCTCTGAAGGGTGCTCAAAACCGCAATCTGCAATGGCTCTAAGCAATTCTGGCTTCAACAAGAAGTCTCTGAACCCCGTTGTGTGGATACCAACGTACGAACCCTTCTTTGTCTCTTCCTCTTCTTCACCTTCATCTTTGGCCTCTGTACCCTCCTCATTGGCACCCTCTGCGCCGTTCAAAATGGCCCCCGTACTAGTGGTTTGCACGTCTTCCGAATCGCTGTAGTCCAAAAGTTCTTCTTCTCCCTCTGCTGACATATTCTGGTCCTTGTTCAAGAGAAACACCATGTCGTCCAACTAGTAAAAAAAACACACGCTCGCCTTTGAGACACGTTTGAAAGCAAGAAGCCGGGTAACACGTCTTTCTCTTGAACTAAAGCCAGTAGCCATGTCCAGCGAGTACGACAAGATCTATTTGAACCAATCGAAGCTACCAGGGCGGGTGAGAATTGCTGACTCGGGACTTGGATGGAAATCACAGCAGATCAGTGGCGCTACGACCAAATCAACACCTTTTTTGCTTCCATCAGATGAACTATCGACATGCCACTGGTCCAGGGCCAGCCGTGGCTACGAATTGAGGATTGACACCAAGAACAAGGGTGTGGTGGTGCTTGACGGCTTTGATTCGCACGATTTTAACAGTCTGAAGCACGAGTTAAGCAAGAATTTCAATATCCAGCTAGAGGTCAGAGAACACTCGTTGAGAGGCTGGAACTGGGGTAAGACGCAGATGGCAAGAAACGAGCTTGTGTTTAACATTGCTGGTAGACCGTCGTTTGAGATCCCGTACCCAGATATTATTAATGCCAACATGTCAGGTAAAAACGAAGTTGGCGTCGAATTCGACTTGGCAAAGACGCCGTTACAGAACCTAGAGAGAACGGGTGATGAGCTTGTTGAGATGAAGCTCTATATCCCAGGTAACGCGGACGAGGACGACGAGGAGGAGGATCAAAAGGAAGAAAAAGAAGAAGATGCTGAAATGGCTGACGGTGAATCACTGCCAAAGGAAAAGGTCAAAAAGGAGGTCAAAACAAACGCAGAGGTGTTTGTCGAAGAACTCAAGTCAAAGGCAGATATCACCCAGGTTGTTGGTACCGTTGTGGTGTCATTTGGAGAAATCTTGTTCCTCACACCAAGAGGCCGTTACGATATCGATTTCTACTCGGACTTCCTCCGTCTCAGAGGTAAGACGTACGACTACAAGTTGCAGTACAACCAAATCCAGAGGATCTTTTCTTTGCCAAAGCTAGACGGCATGCATCACCTGCTAATTCTACAGGTAGACCCTCCATTGAGGCAAGGTCAAACCAAATACAACTTCTTGACATTGCAATTTGATGCCCAGGAAGAAATCGAAGTGGAGCTTAACATTGATGACGATGAATATGAAAAACTATACAAGGATAAGCTAAACAAAAGCTACTCTGCAAACACCCACTTGGTTCTTGGAAATATCCTTAGAGGATTCACCGAACGTAGAGTTGTTCTACCAGGAAGTTTCCTCTCGAAGGACTCTTTTGTTGCTATTTCTTGCTCTCTCAAGGCAAACGAAGGTCAAATTTACCCCTTGGATAAATGCCTCCTGTTTGTCAACAAGCCAACCGTGCTAATTCCATACAGCGAAATTCAGTCCATCACATTCTCTCGTGTGGGACAAGGTTCTGCCCAAAGAACCTTTGATATGGAAGTTGCAACCAGAAGCAATGGAGCTAACCACACGTTTGGTAACATCGACAAAGTTGAGCAGCCATTGCTAGAAACATTCTTCAAGTCGAAGAACCTCAAGGTGAGAAATGACGAAAAGATTGCTAAGGAAATGCTAGCTACTGCGATGGCTGATGATTCTGATGGTGATGTTGATATGGGATCTGCTGGTGAAGAAGACGATGAGTCTCCTGATGAGGATTTCAACAGTGACGGGTCCGACTCCGATGTTGAAGATGAATTCAACTCTGACATTCAGTCTGAAGATTCAGATAAGGAACCAGATACCAAAAAGCAAAAGGTCTAATATGCTCTTCTTCTTTTGAGCTCGATTTTGATTAACCTTTGTAGATTGGAATTTGATACTTTGGAAATTGGGTTTAATGAGTCATTGATTCCCTTCTCAAAAATCGAACAAAGGAGTTGAACTTTGTTCAAGTCTTTAAGGGATCCATTTTGTAATTTATTTAATAATATTAAAAGCTCGTCAGTTAAAAGCTCTTTAATAGACCTGTTATCTTTAAATCTACTGTAGCTAAGTTCTTGACACTTGTAAGTGTAAACCTCTTCAGTTTCTCTATATATGCAATTTTTATGCCTAGAACCATTCTCTTTTTCTTTAACTGGCGACTTAAAATCTTTTTCTTGCTCCCTTGGTTTTGCACTTAAATCGCTGTTAGTACTGTCCTGACCACCTTCGTCAATCGTGCTCAACTGTCTGAATTTATTGAAATTTATATTCACTTGATCGTTGACGCTCATGATGTTTTTTTGATTCAAGTTCTGAAACTCTAGCTTTTGATTTTGAATTAGTTGTTCAATTATGGCTTCATCGAATTCAAGGTTGAACCTTCTTGCACCTCTTTTGTATTTGCTTTTGACTTGTTCATTGAGATTCGAAATACTTGGCAACTTATATAGCTTTTTTAGTATTTGATATTTTTCAGATTCTGATGTTAACTTATCAATACATGGTTGTAGTTCATCTTTTAATTGATTGACAATGGCTTCAATTATTTCTTTATCTTGCATATTAATGTCCTTTTTATTATTTTCTAATTTGATGTCAGTGAATGAAAATGAAATTTCTTCTTCTTCATCTTCATCTCCCACTTTTTCGTTATTGTCAGCATCTACTTCAATTTCTCGTAATTTTAAGTCATCTAATGAATTCGATCTAAATAATGTTTCCACAGGACTTATATCAGATTCATAAATAGTTTCTGTCTCAAATTGATCTGATTTTTGATCACAAGTTAACACATCATGCTTGCCTGTACTCTGCTTTCCATCAATGATTAGCTCCAACTCTTTTAATTGGTTGCCAAGCTCTTCATCATTATAAACATTTTCTTCCCTTTTTGTCGATTGTGAAACGGTATCCAGATCTGCTTCTTTCAATGATTTTGTAGTAAACTTCTTTGTTGGATTAAATGGATTCATTTTCATGCTTAAGTAGATTAATAAAACAATAGAGGAGCTTGTGTTGAACAGAAAATAAAGAATACTTTAAAAGTTCCAATTTATAATTGATGAGGTTGAATAATAGGTCACATTTGCATGTTCCCAATTCAATGAAATTATGAAAGGTTAAAAATGATGCATCAGTTAATACTAAACCAAAGGTAGTAGGAATTAACATTTTAAAGCTTAAAATGTAAAAAAATGGATATAAATATAAATATAAATAATTAATCAAAGAATCAAAACAATACCTGATATCAACATAACACTAGAAAATAGAACACCCGACCAAATAAAAACGTGATGCCAAACAGGACCATTTTGGTATCTACAAAGTATCAAACAAACACCGGCAACACTTAATAAAACACTAATCAATAGTGCAAACATTGAGATACCAATTATTGAGATTTCAGTCCAAGACATATTGTGGTGAAACTTTCCAAATCCAATATCCAACCCGATACCAATACCAGAAAGTAAATAAGATAAGATCAAGCAAGACATGTAAATGAATGAAAGAATTCTATCGTGATTGGCAAACTTGATATTTTCAAATAAATAAACGTCATTTTGATTTTCGTCTCCTTCATCGCCATCTTCATCATCATCGTATTCAGATTCAACATGATAAATTGAATAATGTCTTTCAATGGGACTTAATAAAGACTCATGCTCTCTTTTATCCAAACTAGTTGTTCCATATTTAATAGTCTGAAACCATTTGGTTAACAAATTTGATATACTTAACAACTTATTCATTGAAGAATTCGACAACCAGTTTAGGCCAGGACCATTTCTTTCATCACTGGCACTCGTGGAGGTGTCAATATAAAATCCATTATTGTCGTCACCAAAATCAGAGCCATTATCAAATTCATTCCAATAACTATTCGTGGCTTGTTCCTGTTGTTGTTGCTGTTGACTTTCACCTTTATTCAATAAAATTCCACTTGGCTTATCGTCACAAGGTTCTTCAATACTAGGGATTTTTCGAATATCTTGATTATCATAGATTTCAAACCATGGTAGAACATAATTTAAGATCCCATTATCTGAAATCTTTTTATTCAAATAACTCCAGACCAAATAGTTGTTAAAATTGAAATTTAATTGATCAACTTGATAAACCAAATGCGAATTAATTAGATACTGGACAGATTGTGGTAGGCTATTCACATTTGAGTCAAAATGAATTTCTAGTAAGGCATGTTTGAAATGAGTACCATTTTTAAAATCTGTATCATTGAAATTTTTGACATTTTTATCAGTTGACACTATATCCCAATCAAGTGAAATGTAACTTGATATGTTACTATTGGAGTTAAGTGTGTTCTTATCGTCATTCAAAGCTATATATCTTAGTCTATGAGACTTGACTTTTGAAATTGGATGCAAATCATTATCGATGACCCAATCAATTGATAATTCATTCATTGTAGAATTACCAAATGATTGGTATTTATTATATTCATTCCAAAATTCGGTTTTCAAAGAGTGCTTGTCATTATTCTGATCATTAAACAAAACTTCAATTAGCTGATTGTTTAATGGAGCAATTGTGAATTGTCTTAACCCACCAACTGGAGCAAATAAAATTGGTGTGTTGAGAGATGGGGTTGAGAGGACAATTTGTGGAAATGGATCTGTTTGAAAAATTCTAGTCTGATCATCATTCACCACATCAATCGAAGAGGTCGAAGAATTTGATAATATTGGATTTTGTGAATTATTTAACCAAATAGTAACGGTTTCAGTTTCAGGAGTGAAATCATAGTTATCATATATTTCATTTTGATTAGCTAAATTCAAGCTGGATTTTGTATTTCTCAATTTCAAATTGGAGCTTGGCTTGAGTAAATCTTTTTGGTGAGAAGTATCATCAGTTAAAGAAGATTCATCAGTTATGAAACTGAATTCTGTGGATAAATAAATTTTAATCTCCTCCAAGTTGTCATAATGTACCCAAAATGACATCGTCCTTGGGCCCTTCTTTTTGGATATTATATCAAACGTTGCAATTCTTGAATTTAGAGGGTTACAAGATTCATTGTTGGAGGAAGAACTCAACATTGAATTTGAGGGCAGTTTTAAAGAATCCAGTGTATGTAAGGAGGCCTGTCTCACTTTGAGTTTTTGGTTGTTATCGTTATCAAAATTGTAAAGAAAATTGAATAATAGAGTTAGTTCGTTTGACAAATTGTTCAAATTAACATTTGTGAATGAATTTTGATTATCGATAAGAAAATTCTGTGTCATTTTGTTGACTAGTTGTTGCTTTTGAGAGTAAGATGAATGTTTTAGAAACTTTTTAAACAATTTCCTAACGGCGATCTTTTGTAGTAAAATGAATTTTGATAGATCTTGCAAGTCCTTTGAAATAGTGTCTAGTTCTTTTTTGTAGGCATCGATTTTCCTTCTCATGACTCTTTTCAGAACGTGGTTGTCTTCGCCTTCGGCATTTGAATCTGCCTGAGACTTGATTAACAGGTTGCACTGTCTCTTTAGAGCCACAATACGTCTTGATATCTCGCCTACTTTGGAGTTAACAAAGAGCGATACAAAATCGATTTGTTCTTGGAACGACTTATAAAGCGCCTTCAAGACCTGCTTTTGATGTTTATTGAGTTCGTTTTGGGTGAGGTGGTGGGTATCGGAAGAGGCGCTTGATCCTGACGAATTAGTTGAGTCAAAGTCGGTTGTGGCAGCCTTAATAACCGTTTTCAACTCATTGTAGTCGATGTTGTAGTTTCTCCATTTTGATGTGGCTCTATCATAAAGTTGCAAACCAAACTTCATTTGACAGAATGTACGCGTGCTATAGATCTACAACTGACTATAAAACCGGCAAAGTTAAAAGGAGTGAAAGTATCCTAGAAAAATGAGAGAGAGCAAAATCTCCTTTATATGTAAATATATGCAAGTTCGGTAACGCTAATTACTGTTAACAATAACAGTGTAAATTAGTATTTTCCGACAACAATAACAAAGTAAATTAACAAAAAACTAGAAAGTAAGTAATGTTACTACACCTGCGTATGTAAAACACTTGGCCACTTGACTTCGATGTCTGAGCCACCTCTTACAAAGCTCACCTTTGATAAAGAACAAGTTAACGCAGAAGGTCAAAGATAAGAACTTGTTGAAAATTTTTCTCTACACACTCTTTTTCACATGCCAATAATGTTTGTCCTTACTTCAACGCGATGCGATGCCTTGCAGACGCATTGGCAAATGTCGCTTCTACTTCTGACTTCTCTCTGATGCCAACGCTGCATTATTGGCGTTCCCTCCACACACAATAACTCCGTATTTGACTTGACTTCTTCACAATGAGCGTTCAACCACGTGGGCATACGCACATTCGCGGTTTTCAGCCTTAGCAGAAACAATAAGAAGGAGATGAGCTTATCGGGGTTTAAAATGTAGTGTGCGACGAGCTTTGTGTTGTGGCAAAGTTTATTCAAAGATAGAGGAAGGTGGGTGGTGGAGGAAGGCAGTGGGCTCAGAGGACAAAAAGAGTGTGTGTTGTTCAGTGCGAGATCCTTGCAAAATTGCGCTTTTAGCAAGCTATAGTTTGAAAATAGTAATTTATAAAGGGATTTACACCAAGTTGTTGAGAGATTACACAAAGTAAATAGTGCTGTATTATAGTATTTCACAGGTGCTCATAATATTGGGTTTGCGGCCCTCTACATGGTAACAGAAGAAGCAGTTATTACTAATTACGCTTGCTAATCAAGAAATTTAGCAATTATAGGGATACCAGGGTGGGTAGCTAGGTTGCCTAAAATGCTCAGCAAATTAGTTATTATCCTACGTTGTATAGAGGTGATAAATCAAAATGAAGCCATACATCGCAAATTTAGGGTGAAGTGGTAATATGATGAACGCTATGGGGAGTGTAACGCCCTACTCACTGAAAGAATGCCTGGTTATAAGAATTTTGTCTTTAACTAACAACTAACTTGGGGCATAAAGTTTGCTAAGCGGAAAAGTTTTTAGTAATACATGTGGTATTCCTTTATAGTGTTGACTGGCAATTATAAACAATACGTTCTCTTCAAATTGAGCGTGGAAATATAATAAAATTGATACAGTCTTTCTGTAATAACAGTATATTATATCAACAACCCTAGTGTAACCCTTCTCAGCTATGCCTCTATATATTTGTCAAAATTTGTAATTCCGCAAACCTGCTAAAGCAACTGAGTGAAGCATAAAGACAGTAAAGTACGGCAAAAGCTATTGCTCCTTTTATCCACTCATGTAAGTTATATCGTTCTTTCACTAGACAAAAGTGTTGCAAATGCAAATAATCTAATAAGGGTATTTAGATAGTTGAGCTTCAGTTTGTACCTAGAACTAATAATCTAATAGCATGTACTTTTTAATACGTAATAAGTGTCCTAGAGTGTAAAAGTAATTAAGACTATTATATGCAGTATGTAATTAGTTGACGCAATATTTACCTGCACATTAGTAGCAGTGTATTGCTTATTGGTAGGTAAACAGTTTTGGTCTTGTAATTAGCTGCAATTGCGCTCATAGTAACTCTTTGTTTTATTATTTATTCGACAATATTGATTCTCAAAACAACAACTTTTACTACATACAATATGTGAAACTGACAACTCCACGCCTTACCAGCTAACCTAAAAGTATTCCAAATCTTAATATACAAATAATCTATACCCAGTACTACAATGCTTGAAAGTATCGATAGCAATTAGGCCCAGGAAACATAGTTCTTGTTTTGATAAATAGACTGAAATTTTGGTTTGGTATAAATTTGGCAATTTTTTTAATAAAGACCTTTGATTGAAAGTACAATGTACTATTTATGCAAGGCTGTAGATGCTAGGCAACTTTCAAAAATTGGAAATACAAGTATAAGCCAGCGTTAGATAATTAGAAAACTAACAACATCTATTTTTAACGTAAACAAAATGTATTCGATACGGACACATAAACTTCAAACCACTTACAAATATCAATATTTCTTCGATAACACTGCTCCTCAAATATAACTATTTGGGTTGATTTACCCAGAAATAAAACTTTAGCCAACCCATTTGATAATTAAAGCAAATCATTATTAACATAGGCTCAGCTAGTAATAATGCAACCCAATACCCTAAGGTAAATGTTATTCATATATTTATATAATATTAACATACACTTCTACTATGAACGATAGATAGTGGTAAACACAATTATCAGGTCTTGTACACCCATTAGCTGAGCAACTAATTTTTCGTACGCTGTTCTTGCTTTTATTCAGTAAACCTGGATTTGAAAGCAAGCATGTATCAGCCTGCAATAAAGCTCATAGTTTTTTAGCAGCGTTAAATGAAGCACGGTAATAATGAAGCAAGAATGATTTGACTCCTTTGAAAATAACGTCAGACACCGGTTATTATCAACAATACATCATTAAGTCTATCCTTAATACAAATGAAAGTTCATGATATTGAAGAAGATTGTACCTATTCTCGTGAATTCCCATAGAAATAAAACTTATGTACGTGTTTTTTATGCTGCTGTGAGGTTCTTTTGTAACTTATACTGTTGTAATTCTTCTTCTTGACAACACAATCATAAATACGTGTGGGATATAATACAACTTTTACAGCAAACTATGCTCTTATTAATTCACAAAAGTGGAAGTAATTTGATTGATCTTCTGGCAATTAACTATCAACGTTTTTACCACAAATTCGAAATAAAGCATGAATGGTCTTGAAAAATGAATCAAATTTGCTACAATAGCACAACCTTTCAACTTTCTTTTACAATAGTTCAAACCACGCAAAAATTGTCAACACAACAACAATAGTAGGTAGTAGTTCATCGTATAAATATTCAATCCTATTTCATCTTTGGTACTATGCGAAATATCGTCAAATAATTCCATGCATAATTCCAAAAGGTAAAAGATCTCCATGTCTATTTATCTGACTTCTTTTCATTATTAGCTTTTTTACAATGTAAGCAATACCCTAATATACACATAATCTAATATTTATCGTTTAAAACGAAACTTTTCTTCAACATACTCACACCCAAACTCAAAGTATTCTTCTTTACTAACTTTGACATTATCGAATCCTCCCTTGTTATAAAACTTTTGTCCACCTTTGAACCCCATTTCACTTAAATCAAAAGACTCATACTCACAGACTCTAACTTTTGCTTCTTCAGGCACCTCTTGATCTAAATCTTTGATGATACGCTCCTTTAAACCTACCAAATTACCATTTCCTCCACTGATGACCAAATTATTAGTGAGCAAGGGTCTCATCAATTCAGGAACTGCTAAAAGGGATTCCTTGATAGTACTGATTAACCCACTTTTGTATATTCCACTCAATTGAGGATGAAACATCATCTCAGGTATCAAAAATCTTTCATCACTTAATACTATACTCTGCTCGTCTCCTCCATTCACAGCTCCATCCTCGGCCACAACTTTCCCGTGAAAATCTTCTTTATAGTCTGGCATTATAAATTTGACAAACATGTCATTTCCGCTACTGATCCCTCTCCTCTTTAATTTTGTCAGTTTCTCTATACTCAAATCATAGTCCGTTGCTACATAGCATGTATTTCTTTTGATTGATTCAACGAGTATTGGCTCTTCGACAACATTATAATGTCTGAACGATATAACTTCTCTTAAATACCCGTTCAACATTTTGCCCCCTATAGGCATCTTTTTGATCCCCTTAAAATATGGTAGCCCATGAATCATTGGCGTTACCCAAGTACAATCAAAACCAAAATCAACAACCAACTGAAATGGTTTAAAGCTATCGCTATTTGAGTTTCTTTCATCCAGCCAAGGTATCATTGCGGATGAAGAGGATCTGACGTAGTTTCCAACTCCATATTCTTCAAACATCACTTGATCAACCATATTTTGAAACTTTGGTATCGTTATAACACTCGATAAATACAATAGGTTATTATTCATCAAAAAATCCCCATTTCCTGAATCATCTCCATTTAAGACGAAAGCATTATCCCATATTTGCTGTTCCAAGTTCCATTGATAACATTGCCCTTGATGCTGTGGCCTATGAAACGTCAGTCCTGATAGAGTTGGTAAGTGTGCCAGTCTTTTATTATCTAGCAAGTCTGTTCCTAGGTTATAGCGTTTATCACTAGTTCGAATCACGCAATTAGGTACATACTTAGCCTTCAAATCTTTGTCTGTACCATATTTCATCATAAATTGCCCATTATCGATGATAATGTTGGCCATTCTCTTAAGTTTTGCTTTCCTTAGCTTTGGTTAGTAAGAATATACTTATTCAAAATTTTTCTCGTCTCTTTGACCTTTTTATTCACACTACATTTACTTTTGTAAAGAAATTATAAACTTAAAAATAGGCTAATATTAGTACATTAAAGTGTTCAGGAATCTATTAAATTCATGCTTAGACTCATAGGATCAAACTCAAAAACATGTTTGTCCACCCAATCACAACCGGTGTCACTACTAGGACTTAATGGGTTCAGATAGGTACTTGGGAACCCGTATGATTCTTCCATAGAGCTAGCATTATTGGCATTGTTATTTAGCAAATTGATCTCCAATTCGTTGTAGTCACTCATAAAGTTAGTACTGTTGTTGCTGTTATTTGTAGGGTTTGAAAATTCTGTATTGGTATGTGTAACAGTACTATCACTTTTCACTAGTTGTTCTCCCTCTGTTTTGACCTTCAACTCATTGTTTTCAGGTGTCTCGAACGAATTGCTTTCTGAATCATGCGAACCGTTCTGCGAATTCACTCGTATATTCAAATCCTTTAGCTCAGGTAATCCAATCAATGCATTTGTCCATAAGCTTGGTGACACCTTGATCAAAGTTTCAGCTATATGTTGTACTAACCTTGTTGATAATGACCAATGCTTGCTAATTTGTAAAATCGATCCCATTTCCAGTTTAATGTATTCCGTGTATATATTAAGCTCATCATAACTTATATCCAGTAACTTATTATTGGCATCAAAATCTCCATTTTTGGAAATTTCGTTCTTCAAATTGCTATCAACCCAAGAATATGCACTCAAATGAACAAGACTTGAGAATGCTAAACCACACGCAATAAATGGTGTCCTCTTCGTTATCCTAGACGCATCCGTATCCAATATGGTCTTGATAAAGGAGTTCGCTGAATCAATGGTTCGTCTCGTTTCAATAATTTTTCTTCTATCATCACCATCTTGCTCTGTACAAGGCTCATCAATGCCAACATCGGTGGTACATCTCGGATGCTTTGAGACATCCGATCTCCATAGATACGAAAAAGGTCGATGTGTAAAAATTCTAGCATAATTTAGTAACACTAATGACTCAAACAATCCTTCATTAACTCTACCATTAACGTCAACTATAAGTGGCATTTCATATGCACTAGGATTTGTTATTTTCATTTCCCAATTGCCCAATGCAGCATTCATATGAGTGAAATAAACTTCATAATCAGTTTTCCGTTGAATGGCAACATTTAGTGATATGGCATCGTTGACTAATTTACATGCTTCAGCTCTTGATTTAAAATCAAATTCATCTCGAGTGACTGAAGAGGGATACATGATGAAACATTTGATCACTGCAATTTTTGATTTATATTGACCGGAAGCAGTACCACTAATTGAGTCAAAGAAGTAAAGCTCCCAAAATGTCCTTCTAATGGTATCTTTCAATATGTTACTTGGGACGTTTGCAACTCTTTCATTTTCGAGTAATTTATTTAGTTTTTTACTTGCAGTCTTCTTGTAATTGAATATATTTCCATTAACATCCATGAACATTTCAGGTAACACAGATTCATCAAGGTAGTTCATATCCAGATCAACAACTAATGTTAAAATGGCTTCTCTTATCAGAGTTGATAAATCATGCAAAGAAGATATGTGTGCTACCATTGACATCATTAAAAGCGTTTGCATACTGACAAAATCAGGTCCAATTTGCTTCACGTAATCGACCACTGAATTGACCATGAAATTAACAGTTTCAATGTCCTTAGAGTATATATGACTAGTTTGACCATCACCGACCATTTTCATCGCGAGAAGCAAATCGGTGGACAGTGGTATACTGTCAATGTACTGTTTTATGTTTTCTCTTGGTGGTAAGAATGGATGCGCTGTATAAAAATTGTCATAGAATGTGTTGATTATGGCATCGGTGTCAAGATCCTTTGTTAAAACAGGTGAGATATAGCATTCGTTTAGCGGTTTCCTATTGTTTAAATCAAAAATGATATTCAATGCAGATTTGTCATTTGACGAATTGAATGTAGGATAGTAATCTATTTCTTCGTTTTTAGACTGCCGTTTCAGTTTATCTTTCGTAAGGCACGGCGGTGCTTTGTTGTACTGATCTATATCCAGGCATTGACTTGTACAGTTCGGTCTCTCAGACAAGTAGCCGACATGATTCTTCACACACGGCAACATATCATTTTTAGTAGTATTCTGTTTCACCACTTTGACTCCCTTCCTCCGCGAGCCTCCCCGGTTTGATTTAACATACTGACACTCTCTGCTATACTTAACACACCGCTCACACTTTGGTTCTTGACCACCACACTTCATATGCCTTGATCTGCATTCCAAGCACGCTCTTGAGACATGTTTCATGGAACGGTTCCCCGGTTTTGTACTCATGACTCACTGATCAATGTGACAGTATCTCGCTATCGATTAAACCCTATAAAGAAAGAGGTTACAAAGGAATGATTATTTGCTAAGGAAAAATAAAATGATTCAAAGCCCGATCATTGGTCAGTTATGTGCTTACGTAACGCTCAATGGAGACGTCAAATCTAAAGATTGTGAAAGAACACCTTCTACACGCCCCTTCAAGACGTTGGAAGAACACTGGATAGAGAAGTCATTGAAGTCAATCACCGCTTCATTTTTACCGATTTTAATAATACCTCTACTATCATTTTCGTTGGTGAAACTGTCACCAAATTGGACCTTCAAAATTTCAATAACCTTCTCTAGTCTACCAGGACCAGTGACTTGCTGGTGGTCATGCGAATGGTTGTGCCCACATCCTTCCGATGCTGTTAGTTTGACAGATGCTGGACTGGTGTCACACGACAATAATATTGCAATACACGAGTCGGCAATGGTATCTTCCATAATACCACTTTCCCATTCCACAGTTACAATACCCCTTGATTCGTCTACTTTCACATGCACGATGTCCATAACATCAAACTCGTAGTACTTGGTTTCTTCACTGGACTCCTTCTCTTCAACAAAACCAAACATTTGCGAAAACTGCCACTGAATTAAGTTCATGTTGGCATTGCATCGCAAAATTTGTCTTTGCTTCACAATAGTGGTTGTCAAGGTCGAAAACTCCCTGACTTCATCAACTTTTAAAATGTTCAAGTCAAAATTCTTTTGAACTAAGACACCTTTCACTTCATCACCGCTCTTGAAATTGTTATCAATTGCTAATTGACCAACAATTTTAGCAATTTTCTGTCCTTTAAACTCCAATGACAACGTGCTGCTATTCCTTGGGTTGAATATTTTCACTTCATCTTCTGTGTTCTTCAAATGTTTATATTTGGAAAGTAATGCCGATTTTAATCTCCCCATAGGATTCGATTCTCCATGGACTAGCACAATTGTCTTAGGATTGACAAGCTCAATAAACTCAGAGTTCTGTTCATAATCAACATGCGCTGCAAAGGATATCTCTTCAACATTAATTCTTCTTGGAATCATGAGATCAGGATTGGTTATTGATGGAATTTCAAGAGGCTCTGTTAGTAACTGCTTAGCCATCGTACCCTCAATCGAATAACCCGTTAAAATGACTGAATTCCTAGGATCCGGACTCCACTTCTCTAATACTTTTCTTGATATCCCACTTTGCAACATACCTGGCGATGCAATGATGACACAGGGTGATTGATCATCCATTCTGTCCATATGTGTAATATTTTTGATATATTTAAAAATGAAGGGATTCACATTTGTTTCACTAAACTTCTTTTTGATCGTTGAATTCATCATGTATATGTAACGCTGATAAACGGCCATACATTTCTTTGCTAAATCTGATGCATAGTATATTGGATAGCTTTGCAAGTCTTGGTGTGATTCCCAATATTCATCCAAAATTAATAAAATCTCTTGTGCTCTACCAAGGGCAAAAACAGGTAAGAGACATCTTCCTCCCTGCTGAATTGTGGTATGAATCAAATTGGTTAATTTGTTCTCTCGTTCGAGTCTCGGTATATGAGTGGCCGTACCAAATGTGGATTCGGTAATTAACACATCGGGCCTCTTTGGAGGGACTTCAGCGGAACTCAAGTGTCTATCTTCCTCTCTGGAATAGTCTCCTGTAAACATGACGTTTAGACCACCCATTTCAATGAAGAACATAGCAGCACCTAGCACATGACCGGCGTGATAAGCTGTAAACCGTATTCCGTCGACTTCAACAGTGGAATGATAGTCAATGGTTTCGATTCTATCTAAAGAAGCGTTCAAGTCTTCATCAGTGTACAAGAACGTGTTGTTGGAGCTGCCATCTTCGCTGCTATCTGTAATGCTAGTGACTCTGACAAAATCATTCAACAACCACTTGTAAATGGCCTTTGTAGGATAAGTCATGAACACACGGCCTTTGAAATTGGTATGCTGCATCACATATGGCAAAGAGGCAGCATGGTCCAAATGAAAATGTGATATTAGCAATATGTCAACCTTGGAAAGATCAAAATCATCGTAAAACGGTAGTGATTCCAAACCAGAATATGCAGGATGGACACCAGCATCCAACATAACTACTTTACCTTTATACTCCACTATATGGCACGATCTCCCCACTTCATTACCACCACCTAAACAATGGAAAGACAACTCATCCATCTTATTAACAGTTTATTAAAGAAGTGTAGGGATAAATAGTCAAGTTTCCATTTTTTTTTCATTTTTTTCATCTTTGATAATTTATCAACACTTTCATTTCATACAAATACCATAACAAGCACCATAAACAATGTCAACGTCGTTATCGGAGCCACTAGACTTAATTAAACTTTGTCTTGATGAACAAATTTACGTCAAACTCAGAGGAAACAGGGACATTGTGGGAAAATTACACGCTTACGATTCTCACTGTAATATGGTGCTGGGTAATGCTACAGAGACTATTTACAATGTCAATGAAGAGACAAATGAACTAGATAAGACTACTGAGACATCAGAGCTAATATTTGTCAGAGGTGACCTTGTTTGGTTGGTATCTGAGGCCTCTAATATCTAATATCGATTATCTGTATTTTTATTCTTTATAAATTATACACTTTACTGTATCATTTTAATACACATTTCAGGGTTATAGTATAGCCAGCCCATGCTTCTAAAAAATTACATAGAATAACGCCTAGTTCTCTTTGTGTTTGCAACAAAACCTTTATCTTGTTCACTGTTAACAATAAGGACATCTGAAATTTTATCTTTAATTCCGTTCACATACTTCAAACCAACTTTGTAGATCTCATCAAATTTACCAAAGTCTAATGTAGCATAACCATCAATAGGTGGCCTCAAATAAACAACACCCTTGGTTTTCTTAGCTTTTTCAAGTGCACTTACACTCGCAACATATGCCAATTTCATCTGAATGTCTGCCATTGTTGGTACGTTTGGGTGCGAACTGAATGGGTTCAATCTATTAAATAAAACCCAGAAACCACTTAATGAATCACCATACTGCATCAAACTCTTCTCATCTTCAGAACCAACATCACACGCAATGATCCTCCTGACACCCCTTCTTTCCATTTCACTAACAGTCAAATTGTCAATATATCCACCATCCATAAGCATGTTACCATTGTCTGTCATCGGTGGTAACAGAGATGCCAATGTCATCGAGGCTCTGATGTATCTCCACGCATAACCACTGGTGTGAATTTCCATGACAGATTGTGTCAAGTTAGTTGAATTGGTGTAGTAAGTGATCCAAAAATCTTCAATTCTTGAATCTCCAAATGCCTTCCAAATTCCCCTATTGAATTCATGTCCAGTAATATATGATGTTATGGGAATAGTCAAATCTAAAATTGATCTCCATATAGAGGCCATTCTCGACGAAAATGTTTTAGCTCTACCATAAACTGGAACGAAATCATAATCCTTTGCATACAATCCTCCAACAAATGCACCAATTGATGTACCTCCCACAATATCAACAGGGATACCCTGGTCCTCCAACGCCTTGAGAACACCAACATGGCTAATGCCTCGAGCACCACCTCCTCCTAGAACTAACCCAATTGCTTGTCCTGTTAACAGTCTTGCCAATCTCATAAAATCATTTTTGTGTTCTTGCATAGGCTGGTAATACTTTTTGCTGTTCAAAGAGATCTGCGATTGAATGAACTCATTTCCCTCGATAAAAGTTTTGATGTTTTCAGTGAACTTCTTACTCAACAAAGTCAAAGCATCAAATTGGTATAGACGTGACTTGGCAATGCCATCATCTAAATGTGGTTTTCCGCAAAGCATCTGTACATGATGATGTGAGTGAACCCAAATTCTATTTTTTAACCATTTGTTGGTTTGTCCTGGTTCGACAAATCTTTCAGGATGTAACAAAATCAATTCAGTTCTAGCTGTTGTTTTTGTTTTAACCAACAACCTTTCATATTCTCCAATATCAGGAGATAGCTGTGCATTTGCTAACAACAATATACAGTCACCTTGCTGTATGCAGGTTTGTGTCCAATTTGAATTAGAACTGGCATCACTCAAATAGATTACAATATCATATTTTTCTTCGATTTCAGAAAAGAACCCACTCTGTTTCAACTTTGCTAATTTATCAAAAGCATACCTACCTAAACTTGTCAAAACAGTACTTTGATTCAACAATTTAACACGCTTACCAACTTTTTCCAAAGCAAGTGCAAGCTTTTCAGCAAATTCTTCGACTGGAACAGCTCCATATGTGGTTGGCATAATGGTTAAGGTTCTATAGTTATTAAAGTTTTGGACTGCAGGCTCATCCTGAATATGAGTTGCCGGAGCCAACGAACTATTGAATGTGTTAGCCATTAAAATTCCATCTCTATTTACTCTATTAGCAACAATTCTGGATACATTTACCATAATAGAGGGATTCGTCATGGCAACCAATTCAAACAATGTTCTAGGAATTCTGGCTATTTCACCATCTCTAATGGCAACGACCGAAGATAATCTGTTACTTTTTGTTAAGACTTCAATTTCACCCATTGATTCACCTTGGCCAAACTCACCTAAAATTTGGTACTCATCTTTACTATTGTCAGGTTTCGTAATTGCTCTAAATCTACCATTCAAAACAATATAAATACCATTTGCTGGTTCGCCTTGGACATAAAGTAAATTGCCTGCACTTTGATGCATCCATTCTAAAGAATAATCAGTAAAATATAATTTCTTCTCTAATACTTTTAATAAGTGATTTGCAAATGAAAGCTCAACCCTTGGATGCTTTTCACTCAAAAATTCAAAAAACTCTCTTGGCAAAAATGCAACATAAGTATCTTCACTTGTCTTAATATCAACAAACGATTTTGATCCAATCAATGTACCAAGATAGCCAGCAACCTCACCTTCGTTAACATGGTGCAAATATTCATCTGTAAACCCCATGTTTGATGACTTCTCGGTATCTTGAAGAGTATTTGAATAGTAAGAATCGATGTAGCTATTCTCTCGTTTTTGATACGTAACATCAAGCCCTCCTCTAATAACATAAAACAAACCGGGAGTAGTTTCCCTGGTTTTAACTATTGTTGTACCTTTAGCAATCTTTTTCAATTTGATATCATTACAAAACTCGTATTTAAAATTTTCAAAATTGATGATTGTTCTGTTTATATCTGAGCTATGCGTAGATGTCAAGTCATTATCAACATTTAATGAATCCATGCTATTAGTTGAAAAGGATCTAAGTTTTGAGTACTCATTGAAGCTTTTGTTTCGTTTACTGTTGCCATTAGATAAATTTTCAGGAATATTATTTTGAGCATCTGCAGTAATATATTTAATACCATTTAAAGTCGGGCCACTTAACGAATATTGATTTGAGTCTTGAGTAAGTGGAAAATTATTTTTATCTAATCCAATCATTCTTGATATTCTTTCAGCAAGTGCAATTTTCAGGGTTGACTGTTCAGTTTCATCTTCATCAATGTCACTTGTGAAAGTTCTATTAAGTAGCTCCTTCTTTTGAAGATTTGAGGTAGACAATTTTAAATTCATTTCACCATCACCTCTTGGTAGGGGGACGTTAGAAAATAAATCACCAGGATTATTTGTTGATAGAGAATCTAAAACGATATGCCTTGACTTTTTCTTAGGTAATCTAGGTCTTGAAAAATCAAAATTATTAGTATTATCAGAAGAAACTGTACTTTCATCTATTTCAGCATCAGCATCAGCATCAGCATCAGAACTAAGAAAAAATGGTTGATTTGTTTTTGTAGGAGCAGACTTTGTATTAGTCATTAAAGATGGAGATCCCGATGCACTTGAAGTTCTGTAATTATTTGAATCGGTGAATGATCTGTTTCTTTGGGTGTTGAATTTTCTTCCTCTTCGTTCAGTGACACCGTTTGATAACTCATTTGTTTTTTGAACACGGCTGATTATTCTATTAACGTTGTTCAATTGTTCATCTGAGTTGTTCAGTTGATCATCTCTATTAATTATGGACACAGCTAAATCGTGTAGATATTTAGGCAATCTGCTAATTTTCTTTGATGCATTAATATTAACGTTTATTTCAGTTTGGTAAATGTCAGGAGTCAAGTCTAGGTAGTTATGAGCAGTTTGAAATGTCACTCTGTACAATTTTGCCAAGATCATTTGAATTATATGAGACGCATCCTTTGGAAACCTTGCTGCAATTTTGGTAAAAGATTCCTTTGGGATGATTGAGATGGTACAATTACCTTTTGGGATTGCGATCATTTCAGGAATGACAGAAGATTCGTTGCGGCCATTGCTTAGCTGCTGCAGCGGGTCAAGACTGAATCCATCGAGGGGCAATGTTTGGTGCTCATCAATGATGGTATACGGAGTTGGAGTAACGCTAGCTATTGTCTGGCCTGAATCTGTAAATAGATCCAAGACTGAAATGATGGAAGAAAGCGGGGACCCGCTTTTAATGATATTTAAAAGCTGGTAACGAGCACCATCCACAATGACAACATTTCTGTCATCTTCCTTGTAGAAGATGGACCGTTTGGCCTGGTCTTCGTTGTTGACCTTAGAGTAAACTTGCAGTTCGCCCTCCACACATATGGTGAACCCATTTAGTTCGCCAAGGAAGATGATCTCACCAGAGTCAAGCTTCTGGGTCTGCAGCGACTTGGTCAATTCATGGAACACGGACGAGTCTAGGTAACCGAAGATCTTGATGGCGGACAGAAACTCATCGAGATAACTCTTTGATTCGTTTCTCTTTTCCTTAGGGTTTGCGTCAACAAAGGTGTCGATAACCGGGTTTTGGCGCTTTGCGTCCTTAGGGAGTCTTGAGTACACCGTTAGGTACTTGTATCTGATATACGTGTAAGCCAGGGTGATGATGATGGACAGGACAAAACAAAGTGAGTATACGCTAAAAGTGACATGGAACGTGCTCGAGAGGATCAAGAACAGTTTGGACGGCATGATCATCGCAAAGTATGCAAAGAACTGGTAACTGAACCATGTGAAGGATATAATCAATTCCGTCAGTGATACTGCGTACTTTGACGCACTTGTTGAGTTTAGTGCGTTTTCTGACGCCAACAATGAGGACGTCAGAGATGTGGCCAGTGGTACCGGGGACACACCCGAGTCGTTGATGTCCATGCAAAGAGAGCTTCTAGGTTCTTCAGGAATCCACGTGTGTACGAGTGTTAAGAAGAAGGGCGCCATCTCGCTCATCCATCAATTTTTTTGGGTAATCCAACCAAATTGAAGATATATCACCCTGTAGATCTCCACCACCTTCCCTAGAACCACCTGTGATCACCCATGACACACCCATGCGTCACAATCACACATGCTATCAACTAAAGATCTGGGCTCACAAAAAAGATGAGCATCTGGTCAAAGAAGCCCTTAGTCGCTGTCTAAAAAAGTTCTCACCCATATAGTGAAGAGAGAGCTTGCTATAGATATATAGATATATATACAGTTGAGAATGGGGAACATACCATCGAACTTGGTAGATGATCTGTCACAGGGGACGAACTTTGGGTCGGAAGAGATTGATCGGTTGGCAAAGCGGTTCATGAAAATGGACACCGATAACAACGGAGCAATTGACAAGAACGAGTTTCTATCGATTCCAGGGATCTCGCAGAACCCACTCTCACGGCGGGTGATTGATATTTTTGACGAGAACAAGGGGGGTGACATCGACTTCAAGGAGTTTGTGAAGGGGCTCTCGATTTTCTCGTCAACTACAAACAAAGACGACAAGTTACAGTTTTTGTTCAAAATCTACGACATCGACAACGACGGGTTCATCTCAAACGGGGAATTGTACTTAGTGTTGCGGTTGATGGTGGCTGACTCTTTGACAGAGGTGCAGTTGCAGCAGTTGGTTGATAGGACCATTGTGGAGGCCGACCAAGACGGCGATGGCAAGCTATCGTTTGAGGAGTTCAAGAAGATTATTGAGAGCAGTGGTGACGTGACGCAAAAACTCAGTTTGGATGTTTGAGTAGCTTGGTAATTTAGTAACTATAGGAAATTACATGGAATATACACGAAAAAATATGAGAATATTACATGGAGAAATACTACATGAAGAAGCAGTGGAGATATTTACATGAAGAACAAAGAGCGCAAATATAAGCTTAATCGTTACCTAATCCATAAATATGTATACTTACTAACTTTTTTTTGACATATTAAGGTATATTTTGAATAATTTGTACATTAATTTTGATTTACTTGACTCAATGAATTACGTTTAGACAAAATGATCAATGGGGTATATAGCGCATTCATACTTTATAAGAACTTTGTACCTTATTGATTTCAACGAACAATATTGGTTTTGTAGGAATTCTTATATTTCCTTTGCGTAAATTTATAAAGTCAAAGAACGTGCAACATGTTTTTAACAAATTTTTAATTCACTTAAACATCTGCAGGTCCTTACCGTTTGTATTCTTTTGCATCCAGTAATGTTGACAACAGTTTCGCAGAAACTAATTGGTGTTTTCATTATCATCAAATGAAGAAATAGTACACTATTGTCTTTCATGGTTGACAATATTTAAAACCAATAACATTAGCGGCTAGCACCCTACTTTGTTAGCTTAATGGTAATTGTCGATTTTAGTAAATCCATATATATAACAGCTATTATTGCTACTTCCCAGCCATTAATATATAGCTAAAAATATTCGACTAAAAGCTGTAATGAGGTACAAAAAACTAATAAGGTTTGATTTGTGTAGGCTTGAATATATATTGCTGTCACAAAGGTGCCTGGATTCGTTTTCCTGGGGTTTCAAAACAAGTAGGAGCTGCACGTGACGATTTTTCAGTATGCCATACACCAATAGCTAAAGCAAACTAGCCAATACAATTCGGATTCCACTAGCTTTGTTGCTTTACATCTTACAGGGGCTCTCAAAACATTTTTCTAGTGGAACTATTGTACTTGAAATTGGGCAACTTCATGAGCCAAATTTCAAAACGATGTTATAAGTTTCCTATTCAAGTGTTCATAGATCAAAGAAGACATATAAAGATATGGACAGAAAATTTTAAAATCAATTTACTGACAAATTGTAAACTAAAATTTGAAAAAGGATCTAGAGTAGGTCATTAGACTGACAAAGTAAAACCTTTGATACAGGAAGTTAATTCAGAAATAAAACTTTCACAAGATATTATGTACACGCATGACTAGTAAGCCTATCATTTTCAGCTGAGCATTATATCATGAGTTCCTTTATTGACTAACAGAATAATGAAATTAACATATCTAAATAAATGTTTGATTAGTGTAATTATAAGCTCACCTTTGAATTGTTTTCTCGATTTGTTTAAGGCTAATTTTTTGACATGCAGTTGATGTTTATGGATATGAACCAAGAATATTAAATAGCGCTACCCTTTTATATGTGACATCGTTCACTTCGCGTAAGTCATCCTCCATGCCTCTACAGATAACTTTTATCACAGCATGCTGATTTGGCCAAGAATCTTGAGTAATGTAGTATTTTGGCGCTTATTACTGTTTTTGTACTGTGAATAAAGTTCAAGCAAAAATTGAATTCCAGGTTGATGCGAATTGTGCTATTAGTAGCTATATTCAGTGGCTAATTAGCCGTTTGAATGACTTCTGTTTTGCGTCTACACAGCTACCGCTTTGAAGTGTACTCCATTAAAAAAACATTAATGTACTCAATTATAGTGTTTAAAGGATTTTATTGTAGAGCTTGCTTTTGCTCGACTATTTGGTTTATTTATGGTTTTGCCTAATTTTATTCAGTATCTCACCAGCTTTAATTCATTATCTATCTGGAGTTCATTCAGTATCTAAGTGATTCTTATCTTGTATTAACCATCAAGTTGGTGTGGCAGAAAAGATGTTTACTATCTGAATATCAATCCCTTTGTAGTTGACATCTACTTCATAATTGGCATTCACTCACTATAAAATTACTGTTCCCCTGTGCGTGAAGCTTGCTTGTTACAAAATTGAAGGCAAGTTACAGCACATTTATTGTACCTACTATATTTAAAACGCTTTGCCACCGAATCGCCTCACCCAATCACCAAACTTAACTTCCAGTACTATATTTGCACGCCCCGCAAACACTCGCCCACATCTCCCTCTTCCTCCTTGCTTTCTCCCCCTTTTACCTCCCTCCTTGCTCATGAGCCTTTCTCTTCACACCCCTGGCACGCCCCCTAAAGCTCGGGTCAAGTTGTGTCTCACGCCTATTGTTCTATCTTCTTCGCTTCCGTCTCCAAGTGGCGGGACCTAAATTAGCAGCCGATTATGCAATGGTGTTCTTGTGCCATACCCTCATACTCTTGGCAACCCCTCCTAGCAGCACACGGCACTAATTGCCTACCCCTTCTTCTCTGCATGTAACATTTCTATTGCTCCTGCTTCCTTTTACACTCTTGCCTCAGTCCCTTCGCATCAGCAGTGAAATTTTTTTCCCTGCCGTTTTGGTTTGCACGCATACGACATGAAGAGAAACATCTTTACTATTGAGTGCACATACAAGTACGTAAACAAGTGCACAAACGAGGGCGTTCTGGCATTCTAGGAAATGCTGTCACCTCGCCACTTTAATATATTAGCCTCTATAACACCTCTTCTCCTCCAATGCAACTGAAAAAATTTCCATTGCCGCCAACATTCTTTCGACCTCTGCATATACCTAGACTTCCCTGGAGCCGAAGAAGAATGTTCCAAGCCCGTTTCCTATTATTTTTACGTAAGTGCCGTTCAATGCCCGTGTCGCATAAGCCCGACCGAGACAACACTAGCATGAGCAGCTAGGTGGCTGAGAACCCCCCCTAGTGTCTATTTTCAGTAATCTTGAAGGCCTAATAATGTTCAATGCTCGAACGACCATATGCACACCACGGCGAATTCTCTGCTGATTGTGCTCTGCTTAATGCACGCAAAATTTTTTTCTCTTAAAGCAAAAGTGCATGCTGTTCCGACGTGCATTGTTCCTTAAGTTTCAGTTGCAAAGATTGGAATTCACATACTACAAGATACATAATACGTTGAAAATAGCAAAACTGGGCCATCCAGTAAAAGCAATTTTTTGTTCTGCTATTCTTCTTTTGCACCGCAAACAGACCTCTCTACATATAATCCAAGGCGGAACTGTTGAGACTTTGTTGCACATCAAGTTTAACCGTTAAGACTCGTAGGTGTATACGTATAGATATACAGTAAAAAAAAAAAAAAGTGAAAGAGAGAAAGAAATAGCAATCAAATAGCAAGGTACATTATATACAACGCTAAGATTATTGCATTACATTTCACATATCAATCAATTCATATCCACTGAAACGGTCAGACTGTCCTTCGACTGGATCCGCATTGTTGCCATACAGAAAACAGATAGAGTGATAGAGAAGAAAAAGTGACGTCGGTAGTCTCTTAAGATCCATATATATAATTATACATAAGCGGTTAAGTGAAATCCCGATTTATGGAATTAGTCTAGTATCTTTTCTCAAATTTGTCTTCAACCTGTCTGTCTCCACTCCCACTACCCACACTTGAATGTATTAAACATTTGACATAGGCCCATCCAGAGAGAACAAAAAAGAACCACAAGTGTCACCACTTATATGCCTGATTCAAGTCAGAAGAAACCTCCTTCTTTCAAAGCACTGAATGCATTTAAACCGCGTACAATTAATGACCACAATTCTGCCTCCCCAAAAGCACATTCCAATACCACAACCACAGATAAGATGACGCAAATTCCAAAACGATATCCACTAAACCACCATCAGCCAATTGGTGACGTTCCCCAACATCATTTCAGAGCGCCAATGTACCCAATACCGCCCCAGCGCTACAACAACGGTACCAACAGCTTTCCCAAGTTGATTTCCGCTGCCTTTGACAATAGTACCACCAGTGCAGACGGTGCCAAATTGATGACTCCACCAACACTACGAGACGATGATTCCATTCATGCACCACGGAGATCCAATGTTGCGTTCAACCCCGCAATGCCTGTGCCGCCAACCGCAGTTGGTGGTGGTAGCACGCCTTCAATGGATACCTCTGCGTCTTCTTCTGATGCCGAATCAAAGGACAACCATGAAAAAACTCTCAACAACGATGTCAAGCTGTTGGAACGAATCCACAAACCCAATAGGAGGTCTAGTGTACGATCCAACACAGGTTGTCTAACTTGCAAATCAAGGAAACACAAATGTGACGAACACAGACCCGTGTGTATTGAATGCGCTCGTATCAACATGAAATGTATATATGCTCCAAAGGGCTTTGTCAATTTAGAGAATGCCACTGAAATGAATTTCGAACATGAAGATTCACACACGGAAACTAATCCTTTATCCAAGAAGAACAGCGTCAGAAAGAGTAAAATAAAAGCAAACGAAACCTTTATTGATGGTATTGGTCAAGTAAAAGTTTTAAGAGCTAAGGTTGATCACAAAATCGAAGACGGTAAAGTTGTATATAGAGCCTAGAGTAGATGCTGTCTCTTTCCATTCTTATTATCCTTATTTAATATAAGTTTAATTTTTCAATAAGTGTATAATAGAATATGTAATAGTTTTGTTCATTTAAAACAAAGAAATTGGTGTTTTTTTTTCAATAATTTCACTACTAGCAACCTCTTTACATATCATCACGGCAAATTACCTTCTGATATTATGTCTAAATTGTCAAAAACAATCGTTACAGTAAAATGAAATCTTCAGTAGACCTTGGATAAAAATCATGTCATTTTTATTCTAAATGCCTTTATGAGCTTGGTTTGACTCTGAAAACACTTACAGGCCTCTTTCATTGTAAACCTTTATGATTTAACCATCAAAACAAGGGCCCATAGCCACAAAAACACTTAGCCTGGCCATCTTTGAATTTATTTATCTAATCTATATGGGAACTCGATACGCACTATAAAAAAAGAAGAGATTGGAAAAAGGGGAAATGGTTGATACGATAAAAGCGTGAGTAAGATTGCCAGTAAGAGCCAGAACGCTAACTAGATGTCGGTGAATACATCATTTGAATTGTCCAATAGGTACCAGGAACCAATACAGTTGTTGCAAAGTCAGCAAAATGTCCTGAAAATGAAGATAAATGGAACAGTCCAGAATCTAGTGCATGATAACAAATCGAACATCAGTTCTGGAAGTAGAAGCAGCTTGTTGAGCGTGTTAGGCGAATTGCAGCAAAGCTACGAAGCGTTGGTTGAAATATATAACATTGAAAGCAGTACCAGGAGCCGAGAGTTGGAGTCTATAGGCCAATTGAATGAACGAAATAGAAAATTGACCTCCAAGATTGATTGGTTGAATAACGAGTCACCCGAGAGTGAGACAATAAGTAATCTAAGCAGAAAGGTGAGTGTGATTGATCTGGAAATTGAAACCTTAGAAGAGAGGCTACAGTCACTAAAGAATCAGCGACATCTAGTCAATAATCAGTTAAGTGAAACAAAGTCGCTATTGGACATTAAGCTATCAAAGTACTTATCGACCTTGGGAATAATTGAGGCCAAGGAAAAGGAAAAGGTGAAAGAGTTGACCAATTCGAATTTGTTACCAAAAGGATCTGAGGCAGAAACACAGCTGGAGTCCAGTTTCTTGAGTCTTTCGCTTTTCAATTCCACAAGTTTGACAAAAGATACATATAAAATATCTGAGGCATATGAAAGGCTGCAGCGGCAGGTGGAGGAGCTCAGAGGGTGTACAAGTAATTTGGTCAAGCGCATGGATGTGAATTATAGCTGTTTAACGTATTTGAAGGACATATTTGATAACATGACCAATGTTGAGAAGGATTTAAAGAGGATCAATGGCGAACTGGATAAAAACCTACTGAAACAGTCGATATCAATGATTCTATTGAAGGCATGCGATTTTCTAAACATGAGAATCAACGAGCTCAATAAACTGATAGGAACACAGGAGGACGAGTGCACTGAGCTCGATAACGTCAGGGCCATTGCTATTCATGAGCTCAATGTGTTGAACAATGGGTTGAAGATGGTGAACAACAGTGCGGTGTCAGAAAGCAAGGTGTCTTTGACCAATGGTGCAGAGGTTGGGATCACCACAACTGCTGTTTTAGGGAGTACGAGTATCAGCAAGGGTTGAATAAAAGAATGAAATGATAAATGCAAAGTAAGCTGCAAATTATCCACTTGTTTATATCAATTTCAACTCATATAGCAACAGCAGTTTAGCTTTTCAAAACCGAAAGGAAGTATGTGTAGAACTAAAGAGCATTTCAGATTTAATACCATCCTGTGATGAAATCGGTACTCCATTTTTGTCACTCAGTACTGAAGTGAAATGCGCTATACCTGGGATTAGCGAGACCATAAAAGGGTTTACTTACTAGCATGATTTTATATAAAGCAAATTAATTCAATGGCAAGCTGAGCCGATTGCATTTAGAATACCTTGGTCAATAACACCTTGTCACACAAACTATAGCACCTTGGCTTACCTCCAAATTACACTTACTCTATCTACGTTAATTAAACATCGCATAGCTACTAAACTTTGCAGACCTCGAACCCCAGTAACATACTTTCACATGCTTAGCACCTCGTCTACACGAAATTGCTCTGCTGCTACTGGTTGACCTTTACTTTCCTGTTTTGTTGTATTGTTGTTTCACTAGTTTGTTGTATTGTTGTATTGTTGTTTTGTTGTATTTTGTAATATTGTTCAGTTGGTTCCCTCTATCTGCTGCTTCGTAGCCTCTCTGCCTCTCCAGTCGTTGGGGGTACTGCTTATACCAACACCCAATAAATTCGAGAGTGCTCAGCACTCTCCACATTCTATATCCACATTTACATATTCATTAACCTACTGCCTCCAAATATTCCGAATTTTTCACCACCAATACTTCCAAGATACTTAGACATAGCTACACAGTTAGTACTACCAGCAAACACGCCACTGGCTTACCTGTAATCACTTTCATCAGCTTTTCACTTATTTTTCACCTTTTTGAAATCTCATCGCTTACGTAAGCCGCCTTTTTTGTTGGCTGAAGCTCAACAAAAATTGGCTCAGCAAAAATGCAACGACAGGCACTGACGCCAACAATTGAAAAAGAGAGTCGTTTGGTTGCAACACACTTCTTTTACAGTTGATCAGTCAATTGTTGTTGAATCCCCAATTAAGAAAAGCATCTTTAATAAAAGACCAGATATATACTAGCTCACGCCATATATAGCACTCACATCTTTTGTTAACTTACCACACACGTCTTTTCGTTTAATTGTCAACTACTTTTATTTCACTTTACGTGTTTCCATTCATATTTTGCACTTGAATTGAAATACTCGAGCGAGTCACATTTACTATTTTAAGTACTGAACATCGCATTTACACGCCGATCTAAGTATCTACAAAGAATTAATTCGTATGTATTAAGTTTTGTCGAGTGCAACAGGGTTTGAGACACGTTTTTGGCTATAAAATTCATCTTAAGTCACTTCCGAATTCAATTCTCATTAACTATTCATCAATTGACTTCAATTGCCACCAAAACTACTCATCAAGCTCACATTAGCTCTAGAATCTACGTTTCCAGCTCTTAAACGGCCTCCTACTCGTATCTCCAAAAAAAGAAAAAATTTCAACATTTTTTTGGTGTAGGGAAATTTCCCAATAGAGTAGGAGAGACGTTGACAAGAAGTTGGCACCTAGTTCTTTTTTGTACTGTAAACAGAGCCGTGATTACTAACATTTTAAGAACAATCGATAATTGGCATCAATTATCACCTTTGCTTCTGTTTCTGCAGTTTTATTCATTGAATTTATCTTTAACACCCCCATTTTAAACTTATTCTGATTTTAATAGGAACATTTCCATTTTTTATTATACAAATTGAAAACAATGTCCTCCGTTAATAGACCATTGGTTTTGTCTCACGGCTCCTTGGAAACCACCGTTTTGATTCCTTCTGAAAATTATCTTTTCTACCAACAACTCACTTCCGGATTCTACAAGTCTCTTCCAGAACCAACTGAAGGTTTCGCAGATGATGACGAGCCCTCTTCAAAGCCTGAGTTGCTTACCAAATTCCTAGGCTACATTGTCGAATCTAAATCGGTTGAATCTGAAAAGGTTGACGCCGTTAGACTCATTCTCTCTGATTTCGAAACTAGATATCTCCACAACAGAGATATTCATTCCTTTGCTGCTCAATTGCTTGCCTCTGAAGACTTTCCAACCACCTTGGACAAGATCCAATACAACTTAATTAAAAACTACTTCCTTGGTAAAATCTTCCTCAACAAAGATGTCGTTACCTGCGAATCTTCTTCCTCTGCTCTTTTGAAAGCCGCTGCTGATGACAAGGCTCTCATTTTTGCCATCTTTGGTGGTCAAGGTAACACCGATGATTACTTTGAAGAATTGAGACAATTATACCAAGTTTACAATGGTCTGATTGCCGATTTCCTTCTAAAGGTTCAATCTAAGGTCCAATCTTTGATCTCTGCCACATCCAATATTGATAGAGTTTACACTTCCGGTTTCAATTTCATCAACTGGTTGGAAAACCCTTCTGAAACTCCAGGCACTGACAACTTACTCTCAATTCCTGTTTCTTGTCCTTTGATTTGCGTTATCCAATTGTGTCACTACATTATTGTTTGTAAGTCACTAGGTGTCACCCCTGGTGAATTCAAAAACTCATTAAAGGGTACCACTGGTCACTCGCAAGGTTTGGTTACATCTGTTATTGTTGCTTCTTCAAATTGCTGGGAATCTTTTGAAACTGAAGCTTTGAAGGGTATCGAGCTTTTGTTCTACTTATCAGTTAGATGTCTACAAGCTTATCCATCAACTTCACTCGCTCCTTCCATGGTTAAAGACTCTGAAGAAAACGGCGAGGGTGTTCCAGGTCCAATGTTATCTGTTAGAGATTTATCTTATGATGAAGTCAATTCCTTTGTTGACCAAACTAATCAACATTTACCAGAAGAAAAGCACGTCAATATCTCTCTTGTCAATGGTGCTAGAAACGTTGTTGTCTCTGGCCCTCCTGAATCTTTATACGGTTTGAACTTGAACTTGAGAAAGGCAAAGGCTCCAGCTGGTTTAGAGCAATCTAGAATTCCACACTCTCAAAGAAGACTGAAATTCTCTTCTAGATTTTTGCCAATTCATTCTCCTTTCCACTCAAAATTATTGGCACCTGCAATCGAAGATATCTTAAATGACTTCAAACAATCAGGTTTGGAATTTGACCAATCTAACCTGTCTATTCCTGTTTACGATACTTACAATGGTCAAGATTTGAGAAGCTACAAGGGTTCTGTTGCTGCTAGAGTTGTTGAATGTATCAACACTTTGGCTGTTAACTGGGAAACCGCAACTAATTTCAAGGCTACCCATTTGTTAGACTTTGGTCCAGGTGGTGCTTCAGGTTTAGGTGCTTTAACTAACAAGAACAAAGAAGGTACTGGTGTCAGAATTATTGTTGTTGGTGCTCTTGATACTACTACTGAGGATTCTGAATTTGGTTACAAGCAAGAATTATTTGATAAAGAAGCATCCAATTTAGTTTACTCTGCAAATTGGTTAGAAGAGTTCAAGCCAAAGTTAGCCAAAAATGCAAATGGAAAAGTTTATGTTGATACTAAATTCTCTAGACTTTTGAGTAAAGCTCCATTGATGGTTCCAGGTATGACTCCATCAACCGTTTCTCCTGATTTTGTTGCTGCTACTCTCAATGCTGGTTACCATATTGAAATTGCTGGTGGTGGTTACTTCACTGAAGCTCATATGGAAGGCGCATTAAAACAAGTTGCTGAAAGCATTACTCCAGGTACAGGTATTGGTATTAACTTGATTTATGTTAACCCAAGAATGTTGCAATGGGGTATTCCAATGATCAAGAGTTTAAGAGAAAGAGGATTCCCAATTCAATCTTTAACCATTGGTGCTGGTGTTCCATCTATTGAAGTTGCCTCTGAATATATTGAAACACTTGGTTTAACTCACCTTGGCTTGAAGCCAGGTTCCATTGATGCTATTTCTCAATGTATCACCATCGCTAAGGCTTATCCAAATTTCCCAATTGTTGTTCAGTGGACTGGTGGTAGAGGTGGTGGTCACCATTCTTTTGAAGATTTCCACCAACCAATTTTACAAATGTACGCCAAGATTAGAAGATGTCCAAACATCATTCTGATTGCAGGTTCCGGTTTTGGTTCTGCTGAAGACACTTATCCTTACTTGACTGGTGTCTGGGCCAAGAAGTTCAATTACCCAGAAATGCCATACGATGGTGTTTTATTTGGTTCAAGAGTTATGACCGCAAAGGAATGTGAAACTTCTCCAGCTGCTAAGGCCGCTATTGTTGCTTGTCCTGGTGTTCCAGATTCTGAATGGGAACAAACTTACAAGAAGCCAACTGGTGGTATTTTGACTGTTAAATCCGAAATGGGTGAACCAATCCACAAGATTGCTACAAGAGCTGTTAAGTTCTGGAAGGAGATGGATGACACTATTTTCTCATTACCAAAGGGTAAATTATTAGACGGATTAGAAAAGAAGAGAAGTTACATTATTGAAAAGTTGAATGCAGACTTCCAAAAGCCATGGTTTGGTAAGAATGCTGAAGGTGCTTGCGATATCAAAGATATGACCTACGAAGAAATTGCTTACAGATGTGTTGAATTGATGTACATCAAGAAATTGAACAGATGGATTGATCCTTCATTGAGAGATTTCACTGGTAAGTACATCAGAAGAGTTGAGGAGAGATTCACAACCAAGTCTACTAATTCCATCATTCAATCTTTCACTGAATTGGAAGAACCACTCAAGGTTATTGAAGCTGTTTTTGAAAAATATCCAGCTGCTAAGACTCAACTGATTAATGCTGAAGATGTCGATTTCTTCATAGCTTTATGTATGTACCCATTGCAAAAGCCAGTTCCATTTGTTCCAATTTTGAATGCCAACTTTGAGTTCTTCTTTAAGAAGGATTCCTTATGGCAATCTGAATTCGTTGAAGCTGTCATGGACGAAGATGTTGAGAGAACTTGTATCTTGTGCGGTCCTGTTGCAGCTCAATTTTCAAAGAAGGTTGACGAGCCAATCAAGGATATCATGGATTCTATTCACGACGGTCACATTGCTATGTTGTTGAAGGATGAATACAATGGCGATGCCTCTAAAATTCCTGTTGTTGAGTACTTTACTTCCAAGCCTGCTATTGAAATTTCTTCTGTTTCCGGTGTCACCATTTCCAGATCAAAGAATGAAGAAATCTTTACCATTGGTAACGCTCTTCCAGACGCTGATGCTTGGTTCAATTTACTAGCTGGTGATAATTACTCCTGGAGACATGCCTTCTTGACTTCATCTATTTTTGTTCAAGGCTACAATCATGTTGAAAATGCTGCTAAGAAGGTTTTAGCTCCAGCTAAGAATATCACTGTTAAGATTGCTAACCCATCAACTCCTTCAAAAACTACCATTTCTTTGTTTGAGAAGGTTAAGGGTAAAGAAAGAGAGATTGTCAACATCTCAGTCAAGGGTTCTAAGATTTCCATGCAATTGATTGAGTACAGAACTGCCGACGGTGAAGCCGTTCCATTAGACTTGTCTTACACTTACAACACCGCTGATGGGTTTGCTCCTATTTTGGAGGAGATGACCGGTAGAAACCAAAGAATTAAGGAATTCTACTGGAAGGTCTGGTTTGGCTCAAAGTCTACCGTCGACTTGAATTTTGATGTTTCTTCTACCATTGATGGTGGTTCTATGGAAATTGGTTCCAAGGAAATTGTTGAATTGACCCATGCTGTTGGTAATGCTTGTGAATATTTTGTTCCAAGAGTTGGCCGTGATCAATTGGCTCCAATGGATTTTGCTATCATTATCGGATGGAGAGCTATCATGAAAGCAATTTTCCCTGAATCTGTTGATGGTGATATTTTGAAATTAGTTCATTTGTCAAATGCCTACACTATGTTACCGGGCGCCTCCCCATTGAAGGTTGGCGATAAGGTTTCTTCTGATGCTGAAATTGTTTCCGTTGTCAACGGTCCAACTGGTAAGTCTGTTGAAGTTATTGGTACTATTTACAGAGATGGTGAAGCAGTTATGCAAGTTACTTCTGCTTTCTTCTACAGAGGTACTTACACTGATTTCCAAAACACATTCCAAAAGACTGATGAAACACCTGTTCAAATTATTCTCAAGTCTGCTAAGGATGTTGCTATTCTCAAGTCTAAGGAATGGTTCCACCCTGAAGACGATGTTGAGCTTTTGGGTAAGAATTTGATTTTCAGATTAAAATCTGTTAACAATTACAAATCTGCTACTGTTTTCTCTTCAATTACTACCACCGGTAATGTTTACTATGAATCTGATAGTAAGGAAGTCAAGAAGGCTGCTGAAGTTGAGTACAACGCTTCTACATCTTTTGGTAACCCTGTTATTGATTACTTGAACAGAAATGGTACTCCGATCGAACAACCAGTCATCTTCGAAAACCCAATTCCTTTATCTGGTGCTCTAGAAAGCAAAGCACCAGTTTCTAACGAGCCATATGCTGCTGTTTCCGGCGATTTCAACCCAATTCATGTAAGCAGAGTTTTTGCTGCATATGCAGACTTACCTGGAACTATTACCCATGGTATGTTCTCTTCTGCCGCAGTTAGATCATTGGTTGAAATGTATGCTGCTGATGCTGTTGCTCCAAGAGTTGTTGCTTACAAGGCTAACTTCGTTGGTATGGTTTTACCAAATGATCAATTGGAAACTAGATTGCACCACGTTGGTATGATCAATGGTAGAAAGATTGTGAAGGTTGAAACTAAGAAGATCGAAACTGACGAAGTTGTTTTAGCTGGTGAAGCAGAAATTGAACAACCAGTCTCCACGTTCGTTTTCACTGGTCAAGGTTCTCAAGAACAAGGCATGGGTATGGACTTGTACAAGTCTTCTGAAGTTGCTAAGGCTGTTTGGGATAAGGCTGATATTCATTTGGTTAACACCTACGGTTTCTCTATCTTGGATATTGTTCAAAACAATCCAAAGACGTTAACCGTTTACTTTGGTGGTCCAAAGGGTAGAGCAATTAGAGAAAATTATAAGTCTATGATGTTTGAAACCGTTGATACTGATGGCTCTTTAAAGTCTGAGAAGATTTTCAAGGAAATCGACGATGAAACCAAGGATTACACTTTTATGTCTCCTACTGGTTTATTATCTGCTACTCAATTTACTCAGCCTGCTTTAACTTTGATGGAAAAGGCCGCATTTGAAGACATGAAATCTAAGGGTTTGGTTCCAGCCGAATCAATGTTTGCAGGTCACTCATTGGGTGAATATTCTGCATTGTCTTCCTTAGCTGATGTTATGCCAATTGAGTCTTTAGTTGATGTTGTCTTCTACAGAGGTATGACCATGCAAGTTGCTGTTCCAAGAGATGAACTTGGTAGATCTAACTACGGTATGTGTGCCATTAACCCATCCAGAGTTCACCCAACCTTCAACGACTCTGCTTTGAGATTTGTTGTTGACCATGTCGGTAAGCAAACCGGTTGGTTATTAGAAATTGTTAACTACAATGTTGAAAACCAACAATATGTTGCTGCTGGTGATTTGAGAGCTTTAGATTCTTTAACCGATACTTTGAACTTGTTCAAGGTCAAGAAGATTGACATTGTCAAGTTACAAGAAACTCTCTCTATTGAAAAGGTTGAAGAACACTTAAGCGAAATCGTTGCTGAAGTTGCCAAGGGTACCATTGCCAAGCCACAACCAATTGACTTGCAAAGAGGTTTCGCTTGTATCCCATTGAAGGGTATTTCTGTTCCATTCCATTCTTCTTACTTGAGATCTGGTGTTACACCATTCAAGAGATTCTTGGAAAAGAAAATCCCAATGTCTGCTGTCAAGCCAACTTCTTTGATTGGTAAGTACATTCCTAACTTGACTGCTACGCCATTTGAATTAACCAAGGAGTATTTCCAAAATGTTTACGACTTGACTGGTTCTGAAAAGATTAAGCAAATCATTGAAAACTGGGAAACTTATGAATCCTCCTAATTTAGTAAAGCTAGCATGGCCTTGCCATAGTTGAGTCTTTGTTGCGCTTTTCCTTATTATCTTTTTTGTTTTATTTCATTTGTTCATTTGTTTTTCATTTTGTTTGATTGCAGGTTTTCACTGGAAACACTTTGTGGTAAGAGTGTTATCCTTAATATGGTTCGAACGCCTTGCTTTCTCTGCTTTTTACTTCTACACTACTGTTAAATAATCTTTATATAATTTAGTATTATAAAATCATTTTATGTTTAACTCTCTTCATCTATAAGACGTCAACGCGTAAAAGGTGAAATAAAGAAAAAATCAACTACTTAAGAAATCTAAATTATTAGTTGATTTATTGATTGTAATTCTTGCTATAGGGTTTAGTCGATGATATTAAAAGGGCTAAATCACAGCAGATATTATCACTTCACCATATCCAACGCTTTTGCTACCCCTTTTCTAATAACGCAGCTGAAAAACACCAAAAACATGTCAGGCCAACAACAACCAACACTAATGAGATTCTTTGCCTCGAAGAAATCTGGTTTAGATTCAAGTCCAAAGAAGCGGAAGCAGAACTCAATTGGCGAGTCTGATCCCACCGATTTACCAAAGAAGCTGAAAAAAGAGGTTTCTGATAACTCTGAAACTTCATTATCACCGGATAAGGTGAAGAAGGAGATTGTGGACGCAGAGGAGGACATTGAATCACACAAGATTAAACGTGAAATAAATGAAGCCAGTGAGCTTATGAAATTAGAGGAAAAGCTTCCAGAAAAGACACTGGCATTGGCTCCTAACAAGCCAATCATGTATTCAGTCATTTGTGACACATTCGAAGAGCTAGAAAAAGAGTCTGGAAGACTGAAAAACATTGCAACTGCTTGTAGCTTATTTAAAAAAGTACTTGAGCATGGTGATTCGAAAGAAATTGAAGATAAAATCAAAGATTTAACAATGGCCACGTATTTGATGGTCAATAGATTAGGACCTGATTATGAACCAGGTTTAGAATTAGGCCTTGGAGAAACTATTCTTTTAAAAGCTCTTGCTCAAGGAACTGGTCGGGAAATGTCATCTTTGAAAGTGGACTATAGACAAGAAGGTGATATTGGTGTTGTTGCGCAAAAATCGAGGTCAAAGCAGCGTGTTATGTTCAAACCAAAAAGATTAACCGTTTTTGAGGTATGGAAAGGTCTTAATGAAATTGCTAAAAGTGAAGGTTCTAGCTCTCAAACAAGGAAAATTGGTATTATCAATAAAATGCTTACGGCTTGTGAAGGTACAGAAGCTAAATTTTTGATGAGATGTTTAGAGGGGAAACTAAGAATCAACTTTGGAGAAAAGAGTGTACTTATTGCTCTTTCAAAGGCCCTTGTCGAATGGCAAATGCAATTAAAAGGAATGAAAGCTAATCCTGATAATATCGTTAAAGCAGAGGAACAACTGAAAGACGCCTTTTGCCAGGTTCCAAACTATGAAATTCTCATAAAACTGTCCATGAAAGAGGGCATCTTAAATCTCATGGATCATTGTGGTCTTGCACCCGGTGTCCCGTTGAAACCCATGTTAGCAAAACCTACCAAATCCATTAGTGAAATTTTAGATTCATTGCATGGCAAAAGATTTACTTGTGAGTATAAATATGATGGAGAAAGAGCACAACTACATTTACTTCCAGATGGATCATTGAGAGTTTATTCTAGAAATTCTGAAGATATGACTCAAAGGTACCCAGACTTGGTGCGAGTTGTTGAATCTTTGAAGGAACAAAACCCTGATGTTAATTCACTTATTTTAGACACAGAATGTGTTGCATGGGATGTTGAATCAGCCAAAATTTTACCATTTCAGGTTCTTTCAACCAGAAAGAGAAAAGATGTTCAAGAGCAGGATATCAAAGTTCAAGTTTGCTTATTTGTGTTTGACATCCTATACTATAATGGCCAATCATTACTCCACAAACCACTTAGTGAAAGACGAGAATATATAGAAAAACACTTGCAACCAATAGAAGGAAAATTCTCATATGCCACTAAAATGGACACTAGTGACACTGAAGAAATTACAAAATTTTTGGATCTGTCAGTTCATGAAGCATGTGAAGGATTAATGATAAAAACCTTAGATGGTAATGAATCTTGGTATGAACCCTCTAAAAGATCACGGAACTGGTTGAAGTTAAAAAAGGATTACCTTGAAGGAGTTGGCGACTCACTAGATCTAGCAGTCATTGGTGGCTACATTGGAAAAGGTAAAAGAACAGGATGGTATGGTGGATTTTTATTGGCCGGCTACAATCAAGACACCGGCGAATATGAAACTGTCTGTAAAATTGGTACTGGGTTTAGTGAAGAGTTATTGAAAAATCTCCATGAACTTTTGAAACCAACAGAAATTACAAATCCCAAGGCATCATATGTTTATGATAAAACAAACTCTAACGCAGTACCTGATGTTTGGTTTGATCCTACTATTTTATTTGAGGTTAAAGTTGCTGATTTAACCACTTCTCCTATCTATAAATGTGGTGCAACATATTTTGGAGATGGCGAAAAAGGTATTTCACTTCGATTTCCTAGATTCATTCAAATAAGAACCGATAAAGGCACAGAGGACGCTACATCAAGTGATCAAATTGTTGAAATGTATAGTAGTCAAAGTAATTTGCAATAAATTATTGGAATTTACCTTTTTTTTTTCATATATTTATATGGAATCCAATATTAAAATCTTATATATCTAATATGTAATGTTCATTAAAGAGAAAAAATACATTTACAAAATCTACTTGTCAAAAGTAAATCGGAGAGCCTTGAGAACAAAGAAAAAATCGTTTCAGCAATTCGTAATAGACGAAGTTAGCTAATTACAAAACTTCCATCTATTTTCTTTTTGCTCAAATATTGAGACAGCCATGAAATGAAGATGTGAACCAAACTATCTGTTTCTTTCGTTTTCACTATCATCATCATCATAAATGGAATCAAGGTCTAAGTGTCTCAAAGCAGGGTTTAATAGTTTGCTTGATATTTTTTTGAAGCTCTTTGGTTTGGTGACTTTATTGTCATTAATGATTTTCGAATTAGTATTACCAGCAATACCTGTTTTGAATCCTATGACCGGCGATGACTCAAATTTGGCAGAATTATCATTATTAGAATTAGTGTCAAAAATGTTCATAGTCCCAGGAGTGAATAACTGGACTAATGATGAAGAGTTGTTACCATTGGTAGTTTGCGTATTGGTTGTGGTGTTAAAATCCTCTATGGTTCCTGGAGGGAAAAATTGGTTGAACATCGCTGAATTTAATGTATTCAGTTCACCAGAGATTCCAGAAATGGGCATAGTTAAAGGGAGATTGACATAACCTTGGGAAGATTTGATACTTCCATTGTTGGTTTTATTGTTGCTAGTGGATGAAGAATTACCATTTTCGTTACTGCTCTTTCCAAAATCAATACTTTCGTTTGATTGACTTTTGGATTTCATTGAACTTGAAGAACTGTCATTATTAGCTTCATTTTCATTCAATTGCAATTCATTATTGAGAGTTGTATTAGGAGAGAATACGATAGGAAAGAGATAGGGAAAATTTGCTGAAGAAATTGAAGGTAAACGAGGTGTTGAAGCTCCATTTTGTAGAGACTGCGTAGTCTGACTATAGGTTTGGTTCCCATTCTGATCAAATGCAGGAAAAAAAGATCCCATAGTAGGTGTAAACCCAGACGGTATCATAAAGTAGTTGTTAGCAAATCCGGCCGAGACAATCTGCGGATCGCTTGTTTCATTGTTATGAACACTATTGTTATCGCCAGCAATGCCAGTAACATTGTTACAGCTATTATCAACACTGTTATGTCTTGTTTTGCTTTGTGTGCTATTACTGTTATTAATAGTGCCATTGGAGAGAAGACTACTTCCAATGTTGCCTGCTGTCGGAGTTTGTTGAAGCAAAGGAAACATAGGTGAGATTACCTGGAACTGACCATTACTGCTTATAACATATTTTGGAGCCATTGACATTGATTGTAGGAACTGTTGCTGCTGTTGCTGCTGCTGTTGTTGTTGCTGTTCAGTGGCGCCCGGGCTGTTGATGAAGACATTAGGATTTATAACTGAGTGATCCTTTTCTAGTAGACTTGCCAAGAAGGATTCCTCTTGAGCGGAAGCCACTGTGAAATGGTGAACTTGATTGCCATTTGGGTGGAACTGCTGAATTGGGGTCAGCTTCTTATCTGCCGTGATTGCTATAGCGGAGTTGAGAGCTGAGTCAGGAGGTGTATTTAGGAGAAATTGTTCAACATTTTGACCAGTAAGATCGTTCACATGGTCAGCATACTGCTCCAAGATCCCCTTAGAAGACTGGTCGTATGTAAAAGACTTCATGATTTGGTTTGTTGGGACTGTAGTGGTGCTGTGCTCTGACATTTGCCGCTTTAAATCTCTTTCTAAAACGTCCGTGAACAACTTTTGATGTGGCACACTAAACCAAAAGAACACCTTCTGTTTCTTCTGAGTCTTTAAGCACTGGTTTTTATGCAAAAACTTTAAGAATGTAGATCTGGCATCCTCTAGCACAGAATGACTCCCCGTTTTCATTGATCTTAGATCTGAAAAGATACCCTCTTCGAATTTCTTCCTATCAACAATCTTTCTACCTAGATGTTTCATTTTATAAGCTATGCATCTGACAATGTCCGTACCGGTAATAAAGTATAGATTGTTCCAGTACACACAAGATACGAATCCTTCTTCTTTGTTGAGATAATAGCGTCTGATTATCTGGTTCTCATGCCAATTGACTGGAGCCGTTACTAGAAAGAAGTCCAAGGCCCTCACTAGTTTGAGCGCCTCAATGTACTCCTTTTGCTCTGTGTCAGAACTCATACCCTGGAAAGAGCTCCTACTGTAAGAGAATTGTCAAAAGGACGAGTTCATCGGAGTTTTACAATGTAGAATTATGAAACACTTCTGAAACACTGGTTGTCTCTAACCAACGCACTTTTTTTGCTCATGTGACACAACCAAAAATTACACTCTGTTAGCGACTACACACTCCAGCTTGCTACTGATCTCCATGCTCTTATTTGCGGATTTTTCATCTTGTTAACTATAAAAGAGTAACTACTACATTTTTTAATTGTACCTTCTTTTTTTTATAAACTCCCCACGATGTGGTTGTTGGTGGTGTGGTCTCTTGTTGTCTCTCTGTTCAGAAACTCCGCTGTGCTGATGGTTGGATTTAGCTTCCTGTTCCTTTTCCTTAAGCTCTTTTTCCTTTTCAAACTCTTCATCCTTGATCATACGCTTCCAGTCATTGAATTTTCTAGCATAACTCTCCATTGCCCAATTCTTCCACACCATTTTACCATATAAAGTAGTCTTGACTTGCTCTCTGTTGTCAAACAAAACCTTAGCAATTCTCTCCTTAAACATGTTTAGTTTGAACGAAAATCCCCAGAGCTTGTCGATTATATGGGAACCGGTTGAGTTACATGCCAATTCGGCGACTAAGGGAACAATATTGTTTAGAATGGCTCTCTTGTCCGGCATCGATAGCCTGTCGCCTAGAACCAAGACATGCTCAATAATATGAGAAAAGACACCATGTTTGCAGAACAATAGTAACGTTTCTGTAGGTAACTCGATGATTGAATCGGCACACTTTATCAGAATTTTGTCGTCATATTTCATCAGTGTTTCTAAGAAAATGGCCCTTCTACGCTCTTCGGAAGTTGGCCAATCATCCTTTGTGGAAAACAGCGTTGACGATTTGTATCTCAAAATGTTCTCTAACAAATCTGAATCATTACCTTTGTTGAAAAATTCAAGTAGCTTATCAACAATAGCTGGTTTGAGATAGTTATCATTGGCAACTGAACAATCAATGATCTTACCACCGATTTCTAAGTTGTTGACAATCAGTTCGTTCAGAACAGGTACCAAGGCATCAAGAACTTCATGTTGTTCCTTCTCCTTTAACTTTTCCATCATCGCTTCAACTACATACACACCCGTAGTTTCTCTCTTTGCCAGTTTCACTAGTCTATCTTTCATGTACGTTTCATAAATCCTTTCAATATTTTTCATCTTTTGCTGCTGGATAGAACTCTGGAGGAAATGTGACCCCACATTATCACTCAATAGGTATTCCACAAATGCCTCTTCACTTGAATCTGCATTGAAAATGCTTGACCAGAATGGCTTGCTTTTGTCAACGAGACCTTCTAGCTGAATTAGAAGCTGGATCACAGGAGACGCCACAGGTTCAATGGCTAGTTCTCTGAGTGACTTGGTGTCCTCATTCGAAACAATAGTGTCCACAATAGGCTTTAGTTTTGGTTTGAAAGATGATGGGACCTGGAACTGCCTTTTGTAATTGTCGTTGTCCTTGATTTCAATCATCTTTCTGGCGATCTTCGACCTCTTTGATCTCAAAATGGAATTCGACTCCACCGAAGATGGTAGCTCCTTACCGGAGAGCACTAGCAGCGTCAAACGGAGAACATGCGAGGCATATTTATCTTTCATCATGGATTTCAATTTAGGAATGAATTCGTCAACCATGGAGAGAAACTTTGGCTCAACATTGACGTCAATTCCTTCATGTTCCTCCTCTTCTTCTTCTTCGTATTCTGCATCCACACCCTTGGAGAGAATTTCTGTTTCGACAAGTGCAGCCATCCGCACAATGTATGTTTCTAAAACATGAGAGCTGTACTTCTGCTTTGAAAGTTCCACAAACTTGCCATTAAACGCCTGATATAGCTGAACCATCTGCAGCAAACCAGAGTCTAAGATAAGTCTTTCCATCAACTTCGAGCAGATCTGGTTGGTCACTAACTTCAGCTCCTTACCCTTGGCCTCTTCAAAAACCGACTGAATAAAGATTTGTCTTTCCTGGGGAGTCTGGAAGGTGTTCAAGTTCAATGTCTGTTCCGCTTGATGGAAATATGTTAGTTCTGATGAATCCACAAGACCAAAAAAAGCCTGAGTTTCTTTGATTTCTGCTTCCACAACAGGTTCTACTAACTCCACATCTTCACTAACATCAATTTCGCTCTTCTTGGCTCTTCTACCTCTCACTTTTCCCATTCTAGAACCTCTTTTAGTACAATCAAAGGTGTAAAATAGATAAAATTTTCAAAATTTTTCAATTTTTTTTTTCTTCTTCACCAGATCTAGCACTGCCTTGAATTTTCTCTCTTGTCTGACTGATATTCAAAGAACAGAGATGGCGCCAAAACGTAAGGAAACGTATGTGGACGACGGGTTTATAGTGGACGACAGCAAGCCCAAGGCAAAGAGTGCGAAAAGAGCGCCTCCGCAAGAGCTGAAGGGCCAAAACGGAGGATATGCGTGGGAAGACGAGTATAGGAGGTCTTGGGATATTGTGCAAGAAGACGAGGAGGGGTCCATTGCGACGAGTGTGAAAGGGCTTGTGGATGTGCAGAGACGACGGAGAGCAGCCCAGAACCACATCGCGTTGCAGCGAGGCATCATCCGTGCGGTGGTGCTGATAATCGATTATTCGCAGGCCATGGTGGAGAAGGATCTCAGGCCAAACCGTGCGCAGATGGTGATCAACTATGCCAAGGACTTTGTGACAGAATTCTTTGACCAGAACCCGATCTCGCAGCTGGCAATTGTGATGATGCGCAATGGGCTTGGGATCGTGGTGAGTGATATCAGTGGAGACGTGCAGCACCATCTGGAGTCGCTGCGCAAGATCACTAGAGTGGATCCGGAGGGAGGTCCCTCGTTGCAGAACGGATTGGAGTTGGCCAGAGGCCTTCTATTGCATGTCGGCGGCCAGTGCATGCGAGAGGTGGTGATGGTTTACGGCGGTCTCTCCACAACGGATCCTGGTAATATCCACACTACTGTCAAGGCGCTTGCTCATGACGACCTATCGGTGAGGATTGTGGGGTTGACAGCACGGGTTGCTGTGTGCGACGAGATCTGCAAGGCCACAGGCGGCCAGTATGCCGTGGCGCTCGATGAAACACATCTCAAGCAGCTTATGATGGACTGGGTGGTGCCAATGGCCATTTCTATCGACAAGGCGTCTGCTATCATGGTGATCATGGGGTTTCCGCAGAGGATACGTGCCAGCACGGAGCCGCAACTATGCGGGTGCCATTCCAGACTTCAAAAGGAGGGCTACATTTGCCCACAGTGCAAGACGCTTGTGTGTTCCGTGCCGTTACAGTGTCCATGCTGTTCGTTGACGTTGGTGCTTTCAACGCATTTGGCACGTAGTTACCACCATTTGTTCCCGCTGGAAGCGTTCAAAGATATTGAGGGCGACGCTCCGTGCAGCGTGTGCGCCGAGGCGGCCTCCAGCCAATGCTCCAAGTGCCACGGCGCCCTCTGTTCAGAGTGTGCTCTCTTTGCACAAGACGTGCTTCACAACTGTCCTGCGTGCGAATCGCAATTATCAACTTCACCTTCTTAGTTACAAAATTTCTTCTTTATAGATTGGTGTGTAGTACATACATAGACAAAGAGAGGATGACAACGAAGGCAGTGTTACGTTCGATCAAGAACGTCACCAATGGGTACTCTTCAATTCAGGTTTTGGTGAGGGAATGCACGTCGAACGACGAATCGTCGCCAACGGTGTCAATGATGGCTGATATTGCCATGAGAACAGACAACCATGTGGACCTGCACGACATTCTGGAGATTCTCGACAAGCGACTCAACGACAAGGGCAAGTACTGGCGACACGTGGCCAAGGCGCTCACGCTCTTGGACTACCTCGTCAGATACGGCTCGGAAGAGGTTGTGTTTTGGGCCAGAGATAACATTTACATCATCAAGACGTTGCGGGAGTTCGAGTCGAAGGACTTCAGCGGCCATGACCAGGGCTCAATTGTGAGGGTCAAGGCTAAGGAGCTCACAGCGCTCCTCATGGATCAGGAGAGATTAAAGGAAGAGAGGCTTGCAGCTAACGGATCTCGTCAGCGTGGTGGTAGAGGCCGCAGAAGAGGCAACAACAACGACGACAATGAGATCTACGACGAAGATTTACAAAAGGCCTTGGAGGCGTCAAAGAGGACCGCAGAGGAGGAGGCCAGAGACAGAGTCAATGGGTCTTCAGATTCGCTTGAAAGAGCCATCCAGCTCTCGCTAGAAGAAGAGGAGATGAGAAAACAGAAGAACGACAACCTGTTTAGCCAGCAAACTGCTCCCGACGTGTATGGTTTCTATAATCAACAGCAACAACCACAACAACAGCAGGCCAACGGTCAAATAATTGGGTACGACATGTTTGGCAACCCAGTGTACGCCAACGGCGATCCAAACTACTATGACATGGCTGCATTGCAACAGCAGCAACAGCTATTGGCGCAGCAGCAAGCGCAGCAGCAGGCACAGGAGCAGGCGGCGTTGTTGGCCGCACAACAGCAAGCTGCGCTATATGCTGCACAGCAACAAGCGTTGTATCAGCAGCAGCAGCAGTTGTACCAGCAACAAATGGCCGCCGCACAGCAACAGGCACAAATGCAAGCTGCTGGATCAAACAACCCTTTCTCGAGACACGAGGTGCCAGAGCATACAGGTCCATCAGAAGAGGAATTGCAAAGAGAACAAGAGGAACTACGCCAAAAGCAACTTCTCTTGCAACAGCAAAAGCAAGCTGCAGAGGAGGAAGCTGCAAGACTTGCTGCCTTACAACAGCAAGAGCAAAAGCCATTAACGCAAACGCTAACAGGCTCTCAGAAGATGAACGAACAATACTCCGATTTGAACAATCTATTGGCCCAGGGAACTGGTATCGATACGTTTGGTAACACGGGTGACGCACGTATTCCTGCTCAGTTCACTAAAACTGGTACTTTCATCAATTCGCAAGGCACAGGTTATAAGCAGGTTTCGAACAACCAAAGCGCCAACCCCTTCATTGGTACCCAATACACTGGCTTGCCTTCTTCTCAAATTGTGCCAGCAGAGACAGGCTTTGGTTTTGGCAACCAACATCGTCAAAAGCAGCATCAGGGTGCCAACGGTAACAGTTTGATTGACCTTTGATGGAGATCAATAGCGTATACTTATATCTTTCTATATTTTCCTTTTTATCTTATTTTGTTACTTTCCCCAACATTGTATAATTGATACTCTTATCAACGGTGCTACCCTAGCTGACACCGTGTTCTGCCATAAATTTGATCTGGCTATCGAAGTAAACCGATAAAATTGTGTATTGAACTGCATATTTAACGCTAATCGTCCCCAGTAAATGCAAAATTGAAGCTTCAAACCAATATCTAAATGTAAGGCTGCTTTTATCCTCAGGATCAGCTTTCTGAAGTCATTCAGTTTCCATACTGAGCATAATACATTACTATGGGGAAAGCGCCAGAGATTTATTTGCAGGAACGATGGCTACATCTTATTTATTAACAAATACCGTCTCTACAGAGTTTCACTTGATTATACAGTTCAATGTCTTCTAGTGAGAGTCGGGAAGGCGGTGGTTGCGGTAGAGGCGGCTCCCGCAGTGATTACAGAGGAGGTAGAGGAGGTGCTCGCGGTAGTGATCGTGGTGGCAGAAGGGGTGGCAGAGGAGGTGGCAGAGGAAGTGGCAGAGATAGTAGAAGAGGATTTGGTGGTAATGCTGATATAGTCAGACCTGAGTATAATTTCAAACCTGAATACGAGCAAGAAATCACTACTTCAAATCCACTTCCTAAAATTGCAGAATTGATTGCCTCAGAAGAGGCGCTAAGAAAGCCAGGCGACCCGCTGTCCTTGGTAAAAAGACCTGGATATGGTACCGTTGGTATTAAGACCAAAGTCGGTACCAATTTCATCAAATTCGATGTCTCCAATATGTCCTTTTACTACTATATCGTCACCTTTCAGCCAGAAATCGATGCTAAGAAGAAGGTCAAAAAAGATCTTTTGGAGATATTGATTTCAAAAGAGCCATTTGTCGGGTTGAAGAAACACATTTCTCATGATGGCTCCTCCGCAATCTACTCATTGTCACCTATTCCAATTAAGAAAGACGCCAAAATCAAATTTGAGTTTGATCCTGAAGAGTGGAAGGGTATTGTGCCATCCTCTGTTACTAGTGCTCTTAAAGGTAGTGAGAAGGGTAAGCAGCCAGTTGACGCCCCATATCCAAAAATCTGGTGTACCGTTGAATATAAACACAAACTATCAATGGATGATCTCAACAATTGGACATCGATTACAGACAAAAAGGGAATTGAGGCCACCGCCTACGTTCAAGCACTTAATGTGGTTCTAGGTTACAAAATTGCAAAAAACAAAAACGTTTTCCTTGCTGGTAAGAACAAATTCTTTTTTGTTGACAAGCCTGAAAAGTGTCAATCTTTTCAAAAGGGATTGTACATCGCAAACGGTTATTTTACATCAGTTACTCCTACTTTCGATCATGTTATGATTAATGTGAGGCCTGTCATCGGTGCATTTTTCAAATCTCATAATAAGGATGGCACTCCAATGAGTGTTGCGGATTTGATCGCTGATTACTTTAGTGAATCAGATTTATCAAAAATACCGAAGGATCAAATTCTAAGATCTAAAAATTTCTTTAAGGGTATTCGTATTCATAGGGCCTATTTAGGTGCTAAATCTAAACCAAAGACCATTTTTGATATTTCTAGAGACGATACTTCGAATAGCTACAAATTTGAAGTTGATGGTAATTTAACGTCTGTGACTTCCTACTTTGACTCCAGATATAAAATGAAATTGAAGTATCCTGACCATCCTTTGGTTCATCTGGGTGGATCCAATTATATTCCAATGGAGGCATGCTTAATTATTCCAGGCCAAGACTTCAAGGGTGAAATTGATGATATTAGAGGTGTTTTGAGTTTTTCCACACACAGACCTCATGTTATTGCAGGTTTAGTGCAGCAAGATGGTATTAAAAACATTTCCCAAATTTTAGAGAAGGATGAAGCTACAAGATTAGGTAACAAATTAGTTGTTGTTCCCTCGAGAGTTTTAACAGCTCCAGTTTTAGAGTATAAAAACTCTCAAGTAAAGTTCACTGAAAGGGCTGCTGATGGAAAATCAGAAAAAGGCAAAGGTTCCTGGGACTTGGTTGGTAGAAAGTTTTACAAACCTATTTCTGGTAAAAGGAATTTGTTAGTCTTAATCATCGAAAATGAAAGACGCCCATTAAGGGAAGCAGATTTACTTATCAAGCAAGCTTGTAAGGAATTTGTTACCGAGGTGCAAAGATTGGGTGTCGCCTTCACAGAACCAAAATATGAAAAAGTTTCATTCCAAAATATTGAGTACCTATCAAAAGATATCGTGAACAAGATTAAAGTTTACAAGGGAAAAGCTGATTATATTTTGTCAATTTTACCACAGAGAGAGAAGGCGATATATGCAAGTGTTAAAACTGCATTGGATAAGGATCTGGGTATTCTTAATCAATGTACTATTATCAACAAATTTACTAAACAGAGGTTTGGCAAGTTTGATTCGCAAATGTATGCTTTAATGTCTATGAAAACCTGTATCAAACTAGGTGGTGCTAATCACGTCTTATCTAATGCAGATGTTGGCAAGCTTATTGATGCAGATGGATTGCCAGCTTTGTTGTTAGGTGCAGATGTCACACATCCAACCAACGGTACTGGAACCGTTTCCATTGCATCGGTTGTTGGTTCAATTGATGCTAATTTTAACAGTTTTCCTGGTTCGATATCCATTCAAGAACCAAGATTGGAAACTATAGTTGAAATGTCAAAGATGGTGGTTGAGAGAATTCTTGCTTATCAAAAATCTCTTGGTAAACTCCCAAAAACGATTTTGTTTTACAGAGATGGTGTATCGAATGGTCAATTTAATGTAGTGCTAGATGAAGAAGTGACTGCAGTTAAAAATGCGTTTAAGGATATTGCCAGCAAATTAAACATCAAGTTTGAACCAAAGTTGACCTTTATTACTATTTTGAAGAATCATGCCACTAGATTTTTCCCACTAGAAAAGAATGCTAGGAATGCTGAAGGTAAAGATGTTGCTGTTCAGTCACAAGAAAATATTATGCCTGGTTCGATTGTTGAAAAAGGTGTTGTTTCGAGATCGCTCTATGATTTCTATTTACAGTCACAGCAAGCCCTACAAGGTACAGCTATTCCTGGTCATTATTATGTTCTTTTTGATGAAAATAATTGGAAACCTGATGAATTGCAACAAGCGACCTACAATCTTTGTAATGTTTTTGGTCGTGCCACAAAGTCAGTTCGTGTTGTCCCACCTGCTTATTATGCTGATTTATTATGTGAAAGAGCAACTTGTTTTGTTCAATCATCTGTTTCTGATAAGGAAAGAAATCCGGTCGAAGCAGGAAGGAAGGCACTTGGCTCAGGAATTCACAAGGATGTCTCTGCTGCTATGATTTATATCTAATCTCTTTACAATTTTTTGAATTCACGCATGTTTAGTTTATTTCATTTAATCATTCTATTATGACAAACAATGTTTCATTTCTTGTTTTTTATTGATCCGGTTACATAATCTAAGTAATGATCTTGAGTGTGTAAAGAAACGTTAACTATTTATTCATTATTGTCATTACTATATTTACTATTTATGAGTATAAATTAATTTAAAATCGTTTTTGGATTGCCATAACATCTTCGATCTTTGAAAGAGCTAATTCTAATACTTCTTTTCGCTCTTGTAATTCTATATGCCTTTTAACCTTTGGATCTTCCTTTGCATACCTTTCAATTTCTTCTGAAGTTAGTTGTGCAGATAATTTTTTTTCTAGTTCCCTTGGAAAAGAGTAATAAAAGTCACTTAGTAATTCCACATTAAGGAACAAAATTGCAGTTTGGGTAAGTTTATCAGCTACCACGTCCATGAAAACTTCAGGGCACTTAAATTTATTTTCTTTATGTTTACATGTTGAAGTTTGAAGTGCTTTCAATCTCATTTTCAAAATGTCAATTCTGTCCCTAAGAAATACAGCTTCTCGTGCTTTTGAAATAAGTCCCGGTGAAAAACCTAAGTTTTCCTTTTCAATTCTTTCTCCCACTGAATTATTTTCATTTTCAACAAAAGTCATAATTTGCTTCAATTTCTTACCACCAACAACCTGGGAAAGATCACCTATTGCACGCTCAGTTTGTAAAAGTTCCTCCTTGAGTAATTGGATCGAATGGCCTCTACTAATGTTCCATTCTCTATCTTCAACTTCAATTTCATACTTGAATGGCTTAATACAATTTTCAACTTGATCTGCGGTGGAATTGTACCTTTGATTCAAAACTGTTATAGCGGCATCCCTGATTGATTTTTTGATCAAAGGATGAGTTCTCAGCTCAGTGGAATTGATTAAAACATCAATTTCTGTGACTATCGCATCAGTTACCAAAGAAGTAGACAACCTACCCACTCCTAATTTGGTTAAATTAGCTGTAATTAAATCTAACTTTCTATGCCAAAAAGTTTCATCTTGCTTAGCACTTGCCATATCATTTAGTTCCGGTTCATGAAACTCATATTCTTTGAGATGTGGGTTTCTTGAATAATAAGCTTCAGGCTTATTCCAATACCTCAATGCCAATAAATCGAGCACCTTTTGATCAAGTTCGCTTCTAAGAAGGGATTTTAATTCATTTCTGCCAAACTTGTCACTGAAATCTTTAATTGCCATTTTTAAAGTGTCAATGGTTTGTGCCATGTATTTTTCGCTTGTAAGATCTCTATCATTAAACTCAACTTTGAATTTGTAGCTAGTTTCTTCAAGCTCATTAGCGACTAAAACTTGCATTGGCTTCAAAGCCTGCGACATAGACCTTTCCAAAACTCTGATCAATTTTCTTTTAAGAAGTTTTGTTGTGACAGAGGTACCTTGGAAATCTTGCTTGTGATCATGGAAAAACCTACGTTCAAAATTTTGCTGTTCAGCAAAAGCTTGCAGGGCCGTACTCTTTTGAAATATGGAGGTTGGTTTGTGACCCTTCGTTACCACACCAACATACCCCATTTTAAGAGGATATTTTTTGTTTAAAAGCATATTTCTTGCTGTTTCAGCATCAACAAGATCGATTTTGGTTATGATACCAATAGTTCTTTCACCTCTAGGATCGGCAATTCTTGCAGCTCTCAAAGCAGCAGAATTGGCCAGATCCACATCAGCAGCTGATATTGCAAGAATGATGTTTGGTTCTTCTAAGTATTTGTCACAAACCTCTCTAATTTTGGATTTGAGAAAGGTGGGTTGATCAGCAGCTTCAATCTGAATATAACCCGGTAAATCAACAAGCGAAAGATCCGGAACCCTAGGAGATTTGATTGTTAGCTGAATTGGATCAGCAGAAACAGCCTCTGTTGCCGGGACAGCCAAATTCAAGTCTGTAAGGATCTTTTGAACTTGCTGAAAGTTGGACAGATTGAACATCTTCAAAGCTGGGAAATCTGCCACTTCAGACGCACTGGAGGGATCATTGACTAAGGTAAGCTCAATAGGTCTTCTGGTGACCATATTCGAACCCTTTGGGAGAAACTCCTGGCCTACAATTGACTCTAAAACAGAAGACTTACCAGAGGATTGGGAACCGACAACAACAATAGAAGGGAGTCTCAAATCAGTGGATCCGGATATATTGAGCAAGATGTTCCTGATCTCAATCATCTGCCTTGTGAGGTTCAGCATTTGGTCTTCCAATTGCTCTCTTTGTCTATTATCCTCTTCTTCATCCAATTCCTCATCCTCCATTTCCTGTTCTTCTTCTCCTTCCTCGCGCTCACCATCACTCGACAGCCCTATGGCAGCAGCACCAACTGCAGTGGTCTCCATGCGACCGTTACCACCTCCGTTATCTTCATTATCATCCTTTCTAAAGGCATCGAAAAAGCCCTCCATGCTATCAAAGGCATCTCCCATGAGTCCCCTGACCTTGCCAACTTGATCCTGCGCATAGTTGGCACCCTCTTCTACCTTGTACATAACATACGAGCCCGCAGCCGCCAATCCACCACCAAGATACACCGGTATCTTAGTTGCCTTTGCAGCGGCCTTTCCGAGCCCAAAGATCGAGAACCGTCTCACGTGCAGCGGTCCTTTTGTAGTCACAACCATGTGGTGAACCAACCTAACACGATGCATTGGCATCATCACCGATACAGGCCGCAGAAACCTCATCAATTATACTTTCTTTTATTTAACTAGTTAAGTAACAACCAATTTGCCACATTTTTTTTGTCACTATATTAAAGCGATGAAGAAAAAAGCAAATGCTGAGCAAAAGTCAATAACCTGAATGCGCCACTCCACGCGCCACATCAATGCTTACGTCATATTCATACTGTGGCGCAGCACGTGGCGCGCATGTGGCGCATACTATTTTTTTTAAATTTCTGCTACGTCATGTGGCGCATGTCTTTCTCAATGTTTCCCCACATATTTTAGCACATTTCGTTTACCTGTAATGAGTTAAGGCATTACCAACAATAGCAGAGGCCCTGAAGCGCAAATGTAAGCAAAATATGATGATGTTATAAGAAATCAGCTGCGCGGGATAGGAGTCTAGTATGAAGTTGATATTTGGCTGTGCCATCGTTTAGAAATAGTATAAAAGGGGTCAAGAGACCAACTAATAGATAGAGTGAAATTAAGTCTTGAAATATAACAAAAAAGAATATTAATATGTCACAAGCAAGAGTTTTTTATAAGGGTGAAGAAGAAGATTTTATCGTTTTCCTTGATGACATCGATGCATTGCACAAGTACAAGACTGACACCACAATCCCATTATCACAGGTTGTTGGTAACTTCGAAGTTTACAAGTCTATTTCAGGTAACGGTAGCTCAGGTAAGTTAGAGCAGGCGTCTAAGCAAGAGCTTGCTGAGGAGTTCGGAGACTTCAAAGACGTGACCGAGGAGATCATTCCAAAGATCCTCAAAGAAGGTCAGATCCAAAACTCACAAAACCTATCAAAGGGTAAGCTTAACATCGACAATGGTGCCAGAAAGGAAAGGGCCATTTTTTAAACTCGTGTCAGAGTATCTATTTATTAATAAAATCACATCTAATGAATTGATCATGAAATCCTAATTATATAGTTACACATATATATTTTTAATGAACACAAAAATGCCTCTAATTCAAACGCCGTTCTTTTGTAGACTCTTGAACAGTTCTGAGATGTTGGATCTCGAGCCCGTGCGCCGCCGGCTGCAGCTAGCCAAGGACCGCATGCTGCCGCTGTTTCTCAATGTCAAAGGTTCTTCGCATCTTTCATCTGCTCTTGGCCTAGCTGCCTTGACTTTAATCCCTAACGATTTCTTCAACCAATCTCTCTTTCGCTCACACGATACCATTTCATCGGGTATCTCAATGGCTGTTTGTCGGTCCAGTAGCTTCTTAGTGCTCTGATTCCCACGAACAAGCAAACTGCCTTTTGTAGCTACTCCATGTACACTTAGCGGTGAGTCCGCAGTTATAGTATTCGTTTTATCAGGCGTCATGTCAATCTGTTCATTATTGTTACCGGTTTTGCAACTTGCTTTGGGGATCCGTCTTTGCTTTGACGGCGAAGTATCTGCTGCTGGGGTATCGTGTGACCGGGCCGATGGTTGTAAAAAGGATGATAAGCTTGTTATTGAGTCGCTTGTTCTCAGTGATTTGACGTAACTAGTTGGATTTTGTTCAGTAGTGGTGTTTGCATCTGACCGCAGAAACAAGTTTGAAAAACTTCGACTTAGGCTTCCAAGTGTACTGTGAAACCCAAGGGGCACTTGATATTTAGTGAAGCTTGGGTCCCAAAGGTCCCCGAGACAGGCCTGTGCAACAACCCTATCCTGAAGCGATTGTTTAACGACAAATGACTTTTTAGAGTAAAGTGACGCCCTTGATGCTTCTCGTTGGAGTTGAAAATTGGGTGTACGTGGGTAATTTAACGTTTGGCTTACCATTGCTGCAACTGGTGTTATTGTGCTATCATTTAGTTTAGTTTTGTCCGTACTTGTTGCAGTTGCTGTTAATAATGTGTCATTAAGAGCTTCAACCTCAAAAACGTGAATTTGATTTGATTCGGTAAGCGTAGACTTTATTGTGGAGATTTCCAGTGGAATGTAACTGCATACTTTGAAACTTTCTGCTTCATTGCCTAAATCAAGCTGCCGTATGCTTTGTTGTAAGCCAGAGAAAGCCCATTCTTCGGACTTGATGTTTAAGTCATTATTTTTGCTCATTACATCAGATGTAGTGTCCATCCAAACTCTTGCTTCATTTTCATCAGCAAAAACTAATGCAATTTCATGTATTTCAAAATTGTTTTCAAAGACTATATTCAAAACGGACTCAAATTGGGTTGCCAACGTATAGTAGTTGAAAGATGAATAACGTTTGGAAATAATTTCTTGATAATTTACTATTGATGCCAATGGTAATGACAGTAGAACTTCAGCTTTGCCTGAATATATTGTTGACGGTTTGCCAAAAATTATATGAGTGTCAAATAGTGCTGTAATGACACTGGTATAAACTAATCTTTTATGTTCCATATCATAGTAAATCAAAATCATTGAACCCACTTTGTTAATAAAACTTAAACTATCAAAAAATATTGAACCTAACGGACACTTGGCGAATACAGCTCCAGATGATTTTGATCCTAACCTTGGAACAAGGCCATCGTAGATTTTCTTAAATTTGTCCAATTGTTCATATTTGGCATTAGTGTGACCGACAATTTCATTGACTTTGTCAATTGCGGTACCTAATCTCTGTTCTGCCTTTTTCAACATGCCACTGATATCTGAATCTCCCAAAAAATCGACATATTTAGAAAGTGAACTAATAATTAATTTATATCTGCAAATTCTGTTGGTCGGCATTTGAACTACTGATATGAATCTAGTATCAATTGTCTGATCTATTAAATAGTCTCTTTTCAAATATTTATGTGATATTGTAAAATCGTTTACTATTGATAATGTGTTTCTTTTATATCTTTCAATATTGTTCTTGATTGAAAACAAAACGACTCTATTGAAAAGTGAACAGTATTCTCCATAAATATTAATATCGATTGATTCACTCTCTAAAATATAGACAATTTGCTGTAAGTATTTCTTTTCCAATGCTATTGGAATATATTGAAATTGGTCGAATGCCGGTGATTTCAGTTGCTTCACTGTATCCTTATTGTCATCCTTATCTAGTTTCAAGCATTCACTAGCCCAAGAGAAATAAACAGATTGCACTTTTCCATATAGCATCTTATGATACTGAATTAACTTTGAAATACAGTCACTGAAAGCAATGAAAAACAACGGAGTATTAATGTTACTCATAATGTTATCGATATAATCACGCTTCAAAATCTCTAACGATACTAAATACACACGCTCAGTGTTCATCAATTCGTTAGTTTGTTTCAACCTTGCAAATGCCTTTTTCATAATCGCTAGATCTGCATCTCCTGTATTTAAAACTTTTGGAGTAGGAGTTTTTTGATTTGAGTTTGCGGTTGTTAGATCTCTAGTTTCCAATGCTGTAGATTTAGAAGTTAATGAAATCGTATCTATCTCCAAATTTAATGCCTCAAGATACAGCTGTTGTTGCATTGCTAACTCTGTTAGCTCAATACTTTCTGTAAATTCCGAACCTGTTAGCTGAGAGCAATCTGAAGTGAACTCCGAGATTTCACTGATTTCAAGTCCGTGATAAGGCCTGATATTCTCTTCAAGCTTACTATTATTAGTAGAATTATGCTGAACATGAATTACCTGTTCTTGGTGAGACATAGTCTCCATACTGCCAATGATCTATTTTGAGAAAAGAGTGCAGTGTAGTGTGCACGTGAATTCTTTGCAATGAGGCAACTATACACAGGTTTGAGATCTGTACAGTTTATCCGACTTTATTAGCAAAAGAGTAACGTCTAAGAGGAATTAAGGGTTAACGGCCAACAATTAAACACGGAGAATAATCTGGACAGTCTTTGCTACTAAGATCTGGATTTTATATCAAAAAGATGTAAGTTACGTGATAATTAGATTTATCACTTTTGTGTCACTAAAAGAGCTCAAGCATTCAATTTTTTAGTTTTACGATACAGTGTACTTCAATCAATGGAAATGATTCACAAACTTAAGTCACCGCTAAAAAAAGAGCATTCCATCTAATACTTTTGGTAGTCTGTTTACCTTTGAACTTATATATACATTTTTCTTTGAAACCTTTGAAAACAGTTGTTGATTTTGGTAATTGTGCTGAGCATTTCTCAAATCTCAAAAATTTTCCCCTTCACAACAAAAAAATGTGTCATAGGTTGATTGAAGGCTTGCAACTACAACACTAATCATGTCATAAGAAGATTTTTGCAGGGTCGATCGACTGCAGGTGTTTTGTCGTTTCTTCCACACTATAAGCTTTACGTGACATAAAGCTATATTCTTTCTTATTAATACACAGCAGTTAAGAGACATCATAATGTCATTGAGTTTACGCGTTCCCTTGAAATGTACACAAAGGCAATTTTCAACTACTCTTTGGGCGCTTGCCAAAAAGAAGAAAGGTGGTAAGGAGACAAAGGAATCGTCGTCTCATCAAACCGCAGAACAGCTTGATGAGTTAGATCCATCTCAGCTATTGCAGGAGCTCAATATAAACTGTTCTAAAACAATCACAAACTTTGAACAAAGACTGGCGACTCTTAAGATGGGTCGTTCCAATCCTAACATTTTTGATAAACTATCAGTCAAGTTAGATTCTCATGACGCAACGTTTCCAGAAGTGGCCATTACTACAGTTAAGACGCCTACGTTTTTAACAGTCACAGTGTTTGATCCTGCACACACAAAGCGTGTTGTTTCGTCTATTCTTGGTGCTGGTATCAACTTAAATCCAGAAGTTGACGCTAATAATCCACAACTGCTCAAAATCAAGATCCCTAACACCACAAAGGAAATGAAGGAAAAGACAATCAAAGAGATGAAACATTTACTAGATGCCTTCAAATCCAGCGCCAATCAAAAGGACAGTTTGGTAAATTACCGATCGAAGGCCATGAAAGAGGTGAAGAATTTAGAGGGCGCAAAAGACGTTATTAAGAAATTGAACAACGATGTTGATTCCATTTACAAGAAATATTCAGACAAGTTGACAGAGGCTTTCAAGGCTGCGGAAAAGCAAGTTAAATAATGTTTATGCGTTTTAAGATATTATTATTATTCGGTTTACATTTACATGTACATATATCACCCCAATTGAAGTCACCAAATCAATATTACAAGCTTGGTACACTGTAGTTTATTTTTTATATATATTTATTAACAATAGTGTTTAATAGTAAAAATATAAAGTGATCGTTCTCTAACTTTACGATCAATTTATTCATAATGTTCATTTACCGCCTCTTGCTAAACGATAAATACTCTTAATCCGGTTGTAGATACTAAAATCATAACCTGCACTGTTTAAAGCTTCAACAAATCTCCATGCCACCTTACCATTCTTGATTGGATAGTCAATAGGAGGTGGAATACCGGTTGAAATCCATTTGAGTCTATCATAACAAACAGACTTTTCAACACAAACACCTCTAAGACCTTCTTCTCCTCCAAATTTACCATACCCTGACCCTTTAACACCACCAAATGGAAGTTGACAAACATAAAATGTTGCAAAATCATTGATAGCAACATTACCAGTGTACATACTCTTTGCGAGTTCGAACGCCTTAGCACGATTGGTGGTATACACAGATCCACCAAGACCAAATTCGGAACTGTTAGCAATCTTGATACCCTCTTCATCGGTTTCCGCGTATATGATTGACATGACAGGGCCGAAAACTTCATTCTGTGCAATTGAAGATTCTGGATTAATATCAGCAATCAGTGTTGGTGTAAAGTAGTGTCCTTGCGGGTAATTTGGATGAATGTACCTTTTACCACCACAGAGAAGCTTTCCATCACCATTAGCATTCAATTGCTCAATCCATGCTTCTAATTCGCCAAATTTGTTTCCACCCATAATCATTGCACCAACGTCTGTCTCATCGCTTTGATCAATATCTGAACCTATACGCAACTTTTCAACTCTTGATTTCAAAGTCTCAACAAGTTTCTCGTAATTTGATTTGTCACCACAAACAATAATTCTTTCAATACCAATACAGTTTTGACCTGCGCTTTGGAATGTACCACGCATTAGAATGCTGGCAATTCCGGCAACGCCTTTCTTCTTCAAATAGTCATCACAAATAACAATGGCATCTTTGCCTCCCAATTCAACAACAACGGGCATAAGAATCTCACTGGCAGCCTGAACAACCTTTTTGGCAACAGGTCTTGAACCAATAAATGTCAAATGATCCAAACCGGGGTTACCACTAACGTTATCTGCATCCTTTGGCCAACAGCAAACTAATTGAACCAAGTATTCATTGATACCGCATGTTTTCAGAGCACCCTTGACAACATTCATGAAAAATTCACTTGACCATCTGACCCTTTCGGAGCACTTAACAACTACACCGTTACCTGCAAAGACACTGGCAACAATTGGACCCATAAGATTGTGGAAAGGATAGTTCCATGAGACAACAGCGCCAACCACGCCAAGTGGCTCATACCACACTTCTGCTTTTTTATATTTCATTAGCATAGATGAAGGACCAGGTCTAGAGCTTGGTGCAAGAACAGATTCACCGTGCTCTAAAATCCAGTTAATCTTTTCCAAAGTAACCATAATCTCACCCATTGAGGCATCAACCATTGTTTTACCGGAATCACGACACGCAACTCTTGCTAGAGATGCCTGGTTTCTCAAGATGAAAGCATTCAAGGTGTTTAAAAATCTTCTTCTCTTCAGCTTAAATTCTGGATCCTTGTAAAACTCCTGTTGAGCCAATCTGGCCTTTTCAATGGCCTTGTTGATATCCTGTTTGGTATCACTTCTAAATTTACCGAGATACTGGCCTGTGGCAGGACAATACGAGTAAATGAAGTCTGGATCTTCTTCATGGTAGATCTCTGGTGGTGATAGTCTTTTACCCTTCCAGTTTGGTTGTGACTCACTTGGAAACTCAATGTCAAATTTCAAAGCCCTATCCGGATTCTTCTTAGTTCTTCTGTATAAGAAGAACAAAATGGTCAGTGTTCCCACAATTAATGAAAGAGACAATTGCAAAGGATATGGACTTGGATCAATTTGAATGTAGATGTCATTCCAACTTGTTTTCACCTCCTTTGCCATGCTTTCCACTTCTGGTTCCATCTTTTACAAAACAAATTCACTTGATTCAACATATCTTAGTTTTTTCACTCCATTCTTCGTACGTTTTCAGCCGTCGTATAGTGAGAAAAGATGTGCTCAGCACTGATATTACCAATTTTACTAAATTTCACATTCAGCAGGCTAATGTCTGCTAACACTGTGTTATTATACGTAAATATATATTTAATGTTTATTCCTCCTCGCTTACGTCGGACCCGTCGTCGTTAATAATGTCGTCCACCAGCTGATCTACATCAAAGCTGTCGTTATCTCTCGAGAGTTTGACAGCAGATGGAAGCTTCTTCATGGCGACTTTTGGCACAGGAGGTGGTCCCTTTGAGCTTAAGGGTTTTAATTTTGTCTCATTAGGTACTGTTCCTAGCTTCTGTGTGTGTGGCTTATCCTTGAAATCTTCTATAGTAATATTACCAACTCCTGTTTCAAGGGTATTTTCAACAGTTTCTGCATCTCCCCAATCGATGTCATCGGCGTCAAACTCAATGTCATCTGTAATGCTACTAGCTCTCTCTGAATAAGTAGTAGCCGGCGGTCCATTTGGTTTTTTTAATGTTTCCGTTTTAGTATCTATCTTAGGGTTTGGCATCTTGGCTAACGATGATGATTCAGGCGCCGGCGTAAACTCCTCTTCTAGCTCACCAACAAAGTCATCCAAACTGTCATCGTGTAAGCTAGGAACCTCTTCATCGGCCTTTATTGTTTCCCTGCTGAACTTGTGGTCATCAATAGGAGATCCACTTGGTGGGGTCAAAGTTGCATCGGCATAGCTAATGGGCGAAATCCTCTGAGTTGGTTTATTAGGATACTTTTGTACTACTCGCTTCACCCCCAGGCCAGTAGTAGCCCCGTAATTATTGTTTGGTATATTTTGTGTATGTTCTCTCTCTAAATTGGCAAAGGCTCTTTTAATCTCACTTGGTGAAGCGCTGACATGCTGCTGTTTAACTTCTAATCTTGAGGTGTTTTTGATTTGTGCTTGATTTCTTGAATGTACCCTACGTGCCTTTTGTAATAATGATGCTGATTTCTTGATAACGCCGGGTTTGTTAACCTTTGATGTTGAATTTGACCTTCCTTTATCTTTCAACATCACGCTTTGCTTTCCAGTTTCCTTGGGACCATTGATTAAGTCATCTACTTTGGTTGCATTACTATTCTCACTTTTAAGTAGGAGCTTTGGCCCTACTTTTGGCTCCACTTTAGGTTTAACACTCTCCTTATGCAATGATTTATTTTTCAGAGCATCCTTCATTGGTGAGCTTTCCCTAGTACCTGATATGCTCTTCACTGTCTTTTGTGTTTCCTTGGCTTTTGTAACTCCATTTGATACCTTTTCCCTATCCGCAGACTTGACTTCAGCTTCTGATAGCTCTGAATTCGTTCGGCTGATTCCTAGCGGTGAAGTACCCAAACGAATGGGAGATAGCGTCCTTGTGGGGGAAAACGAAGTCGAAACTAGTGTAGGTGTACTAAGTGCTGATCCGTTATTAGATCTTCTCTTCTTTATCGGAGCAAGGGTATGTATAGTTTTAGAGATATCTTCAATTTCTCTTCCTCTAATTGCAGGTGAGGTAGGTCTCGAAGAAGGAACACTGGCGCTGGCATTACTGCCGTCCATAAACTTCGATAACAATACATCGATCCATTTAGACTCTTTTAATCGTCTTCTTTTGTTAATAACAGGAACTGCTGAAGCTGGATCATTAACTTCCTTCAAATTGAGTGGCTGCACCCTTTGAATTATGAAGCGATTTTGGGTTGGATCGAAAACACTAACCAATTTGTTGATATTGTCCAAGGCATTTGTATCATCATTTCTATAACCCCTGTATACATTATTCAATCCATCTCCGCTGTCAACAGTCAGCTGGACTTCAGAATCGGAAACATCCAGTTTCATCGGATCGGACTGGAAATCAGCCACTACCGGGCTTAAATTCAGTGATAATGCCCCCAGAGAAGAAGGCAACCAGAGCATCGATAGATCCAAAGAATATTCGCCATCGGGGACACCACTTTGCATTTTGCTAAAGAATAAAGATCTCTTAGGTATGAAAGTTTGTTCTTAAATACTAAATTTAAATCACTATATATAGTCGCAATTACATAATCTTACCAAAGGGTCCCCTGATTGCCACTAAAGGATCTCTATCCAAACAGTGGCATTGAATGAACTTAGTTCCTTAAAGCGCGCAAACGACGACTCAAGGCGTCTTCCTGTGGCTCTTCTGCAACCTGATTGCTAACAGGGGTCTCAAGTTGTGATATTTGTGCATCGCCGATTTTATGCTTCATCTCTACTCCTGCTTCGTCGGCCATCTGCTGCATTAACAATTCTACTTCTCCTTGTGGCTGGCTCGTGGCCGACATATCATTGGCAACGGTCTGGTAGTAGTCTGTAGATGACTCTAAATCTTCAAATTGTTCCTCAAACTTCTCCATAACCTTAGTCATCTGCTCAAGGTTCATACTTTGCATGGCCTGGTCCATACCCTTCACAGTAATGGTCATGTTCCTTGTAACGTTTTTCATGGTGACAGCAGTTTGAATTCTTGATGCAACGGCATCGATTCTAGAAGATAACCGAAGCAAATTAATTCTCTCTTGTGACTTTCTGATGGCATTTTGTGCGTAGATCTGTGCAATATCGTTGTTACCTTGGAGTAATGCCTTCCTCACACGCTTCTTCTCTGATTCATGCTCTTTTCCTGCCTTTGCGGCTTGCTTATTAAGCTGTTTTGCTGTAAACTTCAATTGAAAGAGGGAATCTAAAAAAATTACAATTTAGAATCAAGTTCCGAGAGTTAGTATATACACTAGTTTGACCATTAAGCTCTTAAACATACTTTCTAGTCCTGACATAGCTAGCGTTTTTTCTTCTATATCAATACTTACTTATAGCTACACCACCAAATTATTTTGTGTTCCCTCACTAAGTGAAGAAGTGGAACCAATTATGCTCATGAACGAATAAATAAATAAATAGATAGAATAGTTTATATAAAGAATAAGAGTTGCAAGATATCTATGCCTCAGTTTACATCATCTTTTAAGCCCTTCAATCCTCTGCACTTCTTCATCAAAGTTTTTAATGTTTTTGTAGCTTTGTACTTGTCCATCAACAATGCGTACAACACCATAGTTGTCCCCTTCGTTTGACACTGCTCCTTTAAATGCTGCTTCCTTTTGTATATATTTCTCCACTTGACTAACACTTTGATTTGCCTGCAGTAGTGAATAAAGATCGCTGGATCTTGGAATCCTTCTACCACTGCCACTTTGGATCAAAATGCTTCTTGGACCCCTGATGCTATAGTACTCACCGTTTCCAAATACGTAATCAGAAACATGGTCAACACTTGACTTGAACAGCTTGAGTCCGGTTTTTAACGCCTTCTGAGCGTAAAAAGAAACCTTTTCAACGTTTGTGCTTTCCTTGTCCAACTTAGTGACTTTTGCAGTCTCTACCATAGTTTTATCTTCAGCTTTTCTTTGAAATCCGTTCCTCCAGACGGTTTTCTGCAGCAGCTTCAAGTCTCCAGAGCTTGAAATGTTCATGGCCAATAAATCGATGGTCCTCACTTGTAAGGATTCGTCTTTGTTCAGTGAAATTTTAAAAATGTCTCCATCGCCTACCAATGCACACAACCCTCTTCCCTTGAGTAGCGTATACGACACCCTATCTTTCCACGAGCTTCCTGAAGATGCGCTGGGAATCAATTCGATGTCGTTCCCAGAGTACGCTTGAATAGTGCCTTTGTTGAAAACAACCCAATCCTTTGTACCGTCCATCAACAAATGCGCAAAGCCTCTGTTAGTGGTATTATTACCCTTGCTATATGAACTAACCAATACCTTAACTGGTGTTGTACTAAGTATCCTCTGAAAATTTAAACCTGAAAAGTATCCTTTGATGTTTGTTGTAAGAACGTCTGCATTCGAAACAATAGATCCTGACGGAAAGACTGCCATAACGGATCCCTTTTTGACATGCACCGGAATAGAAGCTGGCATTGTGATCGACAACGTGCACTGATTGTTGTTACCAATAGTCTCAAACTGCGGTTCCATCAGTAGATCAATCTTCTCTATTCCTGTTTCATTTTCGGTACTATTTTGATGAAATGAACTGGGATCGGAAACAGAACTCACCGTACTCACTGGTTGTTGAATAGTAATGAACCGTTTTTGTATACAAATGGCTTGTGACAGCCGAGCAGCTCTCTGTAGCATCACGCTCCTTCCAATGATGTTCAGAAAGAACTATGGTATACCCTCTATAGAAAAAAAGAGATTCACTTTGCTCATTGCGAAAGCTTACTGAAATGTTTATAAAGTGTTTAAAAATCCAGAAAGAGCCTCTGGCTGGACTATCCTTTGAATGCTAATAAGCTGGCCCATTTGGTGTTGTATATTATTATTTATATTTATTGGAACAATGTAATCTGCGTTTTCCCAAGAGACAACTACATTTCCACCCTTTTCATTTATATCTCTAGCTAAAGCCTCTTTTACACTTGAGTCAGACTCTGAAGACAAGAGATACCAACGCTTACTGATTTCAAGATCCTCCTCTTTCTTGAATAAACTGGAAATGGTATTAAGGTCTAGGACCTCAGCTTTGTTGTCACTTGCTTTTAAAATCCCTCTGATTTTAGCAGCATCTACAAATTGGACGCCCAAAAGTAAAATACAGTCACACGAGCTCCAAGAGTTAACAACAAGCCCACCATTTTGTAAAAGTTTTAGCTGTAAGCTCTTAGCATCTAACTCCCATCCTGATGAACATAATATATAAAACTTTTTGTTCGCCAAGACATATTTTCCACTCATATCGGAATTACTGGTATGGAGTTGAGGTAGTGTTTTATTCTTCTTCAGCCAGACCTTTAACATTTTATTGATTTCATCATTAGTTACTCTATTAGTTTCATTAAAACCAAATGCGTCCAAAGTACTAGCTGCTTTCAAGCAAAAGTAACTGTTGGCGTATAAGATGTGGCTCGGATTTGGATCCACCAAACACTCTGACTTTATACAATCTGCTATCCATTGAAATTTTAGTATGTTATAATGATTTTGCATACTTTGTTGCGGTGGAGATAAATGATCCGCAATGATAATTAAGTTGCCTATTTGGTCATCAATATCTTGATATGTATGTCCAACCTGAGCTAAAGATTTTATAACTTTACCATTGCATTTTTTGATAATAGTGCACAACTCCAAATTGGTAACACTGACCTTGTTGATGTTTCCATCGTTGAAAATACAGAACGTTTTACCTAAGAAAATATTCTTTGGTAAGCTGCGTTTTTCTGTAGCGTGGTTAAGTGGTGGTTTATTCAAGACCCTTTCAGCTTTGCTGGCTTTAGCTCCACGTTTAACAATATGATCATCTTCTAGAGAACTGTATTCTTCTTCTTCACTGTAATCAATAAAACCGTCTAAAGGCTCATCTTCATATTGAAGAAAATCTTCTAAAGTATCGCAGTCCTCTATTTCCTTGTCCAATCTTAAGTTCTCCATTCTAATATCTTTAAAATGAAATTTGTTACCATATTTTGGTGTGGGATTACTATCTGCAACCTTTTGTCCATTGACTTGCAACACTATTGTGTTTTCTCTTTCAATATAATAGTCTGGAGTTGTAGAGCCAAAGACTAATCCGTCAGCTCCAGAGTTTGTGTAAAGTTTCCACTTGAATTGTAGTTTTTCGGAAATATCATCTTTCATCAGCTTCCATAACTTTGTTTCTTTGGTTTCGTCTTTTTGCAAATTACCCATACCGTTATTGTAGTTTAATTTTCCCAAACAAACAATATCTCCGTTATTTAATTTTACTCCTAATAGATACCCACCTTTGTTGTATTTATTTTCATCAATTTTTCCCATTATCAACATGTCACACTCCATTCTATTGTCTCCAATATATTCAGGTTTAATTTTTACAGACAACTGATCTGTTCTCCCTGGTTTGTAAATAGAAAACCACGATTTCAGCATAACTCCTTCACCATTGGCTTTTCTTATCTTATCGTAATACTTATTTAGTTCCCTTCTTGATTCAACATTTTTATGTTTTATTATTTTAAATCGTCGTCCAGTCAAAAATGAGAAACAGCTCTTTAGCATGATTTTTCTATAGCTTAAGGGCAGGTACTGTAGTGGGATATCATTAAAATTTATAAGATCAAACGCAATGAAAATAACGTAAGGATCATTTGGTTTCAATTCAACATTTTTGCTATATTTATTTACTAGCTCATGTTCATATATGGCAACTGTTTTCACAAAAGGAACTCCTAAAACAGTGTTTTGTTCAATAGCAACCATTTCGCCATCCACAATACCAGAATCAATGTGCTTAAACTGAGAGTAATTCCAAAACCGGGTCAAGACACCACAAGAATCCCCAACATACTGGCCGTAAAACGCTTGGGGGTTATTCACACGACTATAAAATGCCGTTCTTAAAACGCCTTCATATTTGTATTGTGGCAACTCACTAATTGCCCTAACACATATGTAGCACTGACAATTTGGAGGTTCTCTAAACAGATGGAGCATCAATCTTTCACCATCAAGCTTTTCTTCAACACAGGCACCTTTGACTCTTTCCGATACTTTGGAACCGCTGTTTTTGACCAATTTCGGAAGATCATTGTAGTTGGGGGTGAAATTGAAATCAGAAAGCAGCTTCGTAAATTGTCTTTTACCAATAATTTGTCGTTTATTTGTTCTTTTGAATTTGGCTCTCTTAGTAGACCTCATTGGCTTAAAAGGTATGTTTGGAGTAAGATCAACATAAAGTTCCATAGTCCTTTGAGTTCGAGGTTTGAACTTTTCCAATATGTATTCATTATCTTTGGAGCCATATAAACCGTAAACAACGTCATATAAATGTGATCTGGAGCTCCAAATAGCCGAACTTAATCCATTTATTCGAAAATGGCCATCTAGTGCCTGAAACAAGATATAACCATGAATTGCAAGTTCGTTTGTGATGACATCAAACACAAACGCCAATGTGTTAACGGGGTCTTCAGGACTCGAGAGGTAGCATATGTCAATTAGAGCAGCAATTGTGATATTTATTAATTCGATTTTGTAATGGTAGTGAACAGCAAGGAGAACGTCTAAAAGGCTATTGAGGTGGCTGAGTGTCACCTTGTGATCTACCAAAGAGGCAAAGATGGAGTATATTTCGTCTTGGATCTTGTACTTTGTGACCTCGTTCTTTTCAACACTATCAGGTTGCGACGGTTTGATGTAGTGGGCTTCACCAATCTGGCGTTTCATGAGTTGCATTTCTTTCAGACGCTCGTGCACTAGAAGTGCCAAGTTTCTAGTGTGATTAGCAGTGAACTCGGCATCGTTGATCTTCACTTTGACATCTGCGTAGCTGTGGACAGCCTTTGTCAGCTGTAATGTAGTTAAAATGCGCCCTATTCCAAGCTGCGGGGCCAAGGTGCGACACAAGAGGTACAATTCCTCTATTCCGTGACAACTGGCTACTAGAGACTGGACGCTGAAGCGTGCATTGCGTCCCCTATGTGTGAAAATGGCGTCTGCAACGTCTTTAAGTAGAATTGTGTTCGGGGCCTGCAAGATGCGCCCGTGGTCGTATACAGGGGCCAACAACGGCAGCGTTACGATGTCCACTTTCTGTGCTGAGTCCATAAGGGGGCTAAACCTACTTATACTATGTACATTATGTAAAGAAGTCGAAAACACGGGCTCTTAAGCTATGGAGACTTGGTTTTGACTGCAACGCGAGCTTGAACTCACTATAGTGAGGCCCGAGCTGGTCGAAACAGTGCACGTAGGATGCCACTGCAATGTCCATGATGTCCAGAGATTGTCCCCACCACTCGTGGGCCTCGTAGTGAACACTGAGGTCTTGGAGCAGCGTGCTAGCGTTGAATACAGCCTGCTTCAATGAACAATTTCGCAGATCAAAGCCAGATCTGACCCTGAGCATGTGTTTCCAGTCGTCAAATGGCATGAACTGCGCCTTCTGGACGCCGTGCTCAAGCAGTACGGCCGAGTAACAGTCGCTGAAAGTGTTGGTGACGTTTTGAATCACCATCGAGCTCTGTAGGTCCTGTGAAGAGAGTACCAGTTCGTTGGCCAGTTGACAGCTTCTAATGCTCCTCACAGCCTTTCTTTCAGTAGTGTGGAACTCATCCTCAATCACGAACGGCAGCACACCGTCTCGAGCAGCACTGGTGGACGCCACCGTCACCTTGAGCCCGCTTCCATTGGCTTTGAGCCCACCGTTTCTCTTGAACAAAATCACCAGCAACAAGTACAGCGAAACAGGGTCTGTTGTCAGCTCGTCACTCCAGCTTGGCACACAAAGCCTCACATTTTCGGGACCGTTGAACACCCATGTGCTCTGGCTGGCTTCCGAAGCCGTTGTGTCCTTAGCATACACTTTAAACATTCGTATAAGGAGGCAAGCTAATAAAGTTGCCCGCCCTTTCTGCGCTCTATGCAAAACTTCTTCTTATTAGATAGATAAACCGCCCAATGGAAGAGCAGCCACCGAAGTACACGCCTGCCGTGGAGCACGTATCGCTTGTGTATGTGACGGACCCACAAAACCAGGTTGTGTTGCACCCGCTTTTGCTAGAGATCAACTCTACCAAACTCACCCTCCATCACATTCACCGCCATCTCCGCAAAACAGTGGCATACCACTTCAACTGCTTGTCACCAGAGTTCACCGACCCGGTGTTGCTGAACAAGTCACTCAAGGCTTCTAGTAGCCTCGATGGCACCAGCAAGACGCCCAGAAGACCTGCGTCGTTCTCGAGATTCCTCTCAAGGTTCACGCCAATTGCCCCTTCCATTAAGAAGATTGGTGCCAGGACAGACGAGCTCAGTGACTACTCAAACACTACGTTGAGCACCATGGACAGCTCCAAAGATTCACTGCAGGCAGTGTTGCGCATCTTGAACGCCAAACCCGATTTCAACAACATACTCAAACCCCAGCTTGATTCTCCCTTTATCGGAGAACTGACGTCAATGATAAGCTGCGAGTACAAATCCTTCTCCCTACAAGAGCTTCTCTACTTCGGTAACGCCATCGACTACAAAACAAAGCCGTTTGCCTTGAGACTTGTGTTCCCAGACTGCCAGTTCATCGTCAACGCCTACAACGCTAACGACTACGCTAGCATTTTCTACAAATTGAATATTGGAAAGGAACTAAGCTTAGACATCGAGCACAGGTGCCTGGAACCAGTGGACTACTGCTTGCCAAGACGACGCAGAAACAGAAGGGGTCTAGGCTGCAGAAGAAGAAATAGAACAAGATCTAATACTGTCACAAGTACCATGTCCGTAGAGTCCACTGACTCCACTGACGAAAATTTAGAGGCTTCAACTCCGCCAGCCTACACTGATGTTTCCATGGACGACACGAATGATTTCTTTGACGAACTACAAGAAATTGTTCCAGACTCTTCTTTCACAGTCCCTGTCGCCCACGAAATATCCAACACCGATACCTTTTCTGCAATCACAACAGTTAATTCTTTATTCTCAACAGCGTCTATTGATAGAGTTGAGACAACCAGAACTTCCCTGTCCTCACCAAGCTTCAATAGCTCATACTCAACTGGTTCTTTGAAGGCCGCCATTGATCAAGTCTCCCAAAACTCAAAATACGATGATTTGGTTTTTGCTTTAAAATGTATCAAAAGCTGTAAAGTTAAAAAAATATGGAATAACTAGATGTTGATCAGTCAATTGTTTTTGCTTGCTTTTGTTTTATCATTCACAATCCCGTTCACAAATTAGCAGTGCTTTATTTTGGTTATTGTGCTATGAATTAACCTTTTTTCTACTTTCTATGTCCTATTTACCCTTTTTGTTTGATTATGTCTTATGATTCTATCTTCGTTAGTTATATATGATTTATACACATACTTTACAGTTTCAATATTATTACTGACAGACTTTCTCCAAAAACTTTTCCCAATTCACGTGCACTTTCGAATAGACGTCTGACACTATTGAGCTTAGAAATTGAAGTTTATTCCAGTGTTCTTCGGGTTTCATGCAATCAACACCCAAATCTGTTTCTAACAAAATTCTATCATCCATAGACTCAATTAACGCCTTTGTTCTATTGTTTAACTCAGATTCCGAGTTCAAATTTATCACTTGGCTGATACCAAACCAAACGTTCCCAGATTTTCGAAGCTCCCTAGCAGAGTCTATACTTCCCGTGTACGAATGCAAAACAACTAGCAATTTGGGATAACGCTTAACTACCTCCACAATTCTACCTGCGCATTTAACATTATGAACACTGACCCATCTATTGAATCTCAAAGCTAACTCCATTTGCAGCCCAAAAAGTTTAGCCTGGTGATCCAACTTGACTTTGTAGGTGGAAAGCTTTGAGTTGGAATCACCTAATCCAAGAAATCCACAATCTGGTACGCGGAACAGCTTGTCTAACCCAATTTCACCTATATTCAACTTATACGAATTGTATGTGGCCAACAGTCCGGCAAACATTTTCTCCCATTCGTAGATGGAAAACGGTACTGGTAAGATCTCAATCAGTTTGTTAAACTCTTCTTCTGTCGAGAATTTTGTTGACTCCAGTACCTTTTCATAGTGTTTCCTTTTGAGTTCTATTTCACTTAATCCACTCACATTATCTAGCAAAAGCTTATCAAATGAATATAGATGAGACCACCATGGGTGAATACCAATACTACATCTGACATTGGATTTAACATTTGGATTTGACAATATATCGCATATCATGTAGTAGTCAATATGGTTAGTAGCCATGATATTCATTTCTATAGCTGAAGCCTCAAGATTTGGAGTCACAACATTGTCAAAAATACATTGCGTAACACGAGGAGAGAGGTGACAATGCGAATCATACATGTAAGTAATAATTCTGACAGAATTTGTGTCGGCGTTATGCCGTTGACAGAAAAATAAATTTCATTGAATTTTTTATCTGCTTTTAGTTAGTACTATTTATCTGATCCATTTATTTATCTATTTCATATTATGTCAATAGTTTATTGGGCACACATTTTAATATTCATCAACTCACTAATATTGAAGCTGTTCCTCATGCCCACAATTTATGTGTGTAGGTGCACTATTCCCGATAGAAATTTGTTAGACGAGGACATGGCTCAGCGCCCAGGAACCATATATAGTACAACTAACTCCCATTGAATGACGCGTTACTCCTCAACGTCTTTGTTCTGGAACGTATGTTTGGTTAAACATGTCTTGCCGTAATTTGAGAAATAGATACAGGAGCAAAGAGCACCATTGCCAGCGCTACATTCCTTGTTGCAATCCTTAATTCTTGCAAGGTCTCAAGTTAACACCAGATATGTAATTTATCGGGTTGTAGTAGCTCTGCTTCTCCAGGTTGGCGATCTGTGGGTATTCAGCAATGACTGATTCAATATAGCTTAACAAGTCGTCAGTAATGGTTTCGACAGGAGTGCTATCTACTGTCCCGTTAACTATAGCCTCAACTATAGTATCAAGAGGCGAGCTTTCAGGGACCACTTCTGCATCGAATGTCATATTTGAGCTGGCCATGATGCTACCCTGTTCGTCTATAAAGAACAAACCTTCATGTGCGCTGAAAGGTGCCCTAGTGAACAGCATCGCGACAACTTCACGTACTGTCGGGTCATCCAGGTGTATCTCAAACCCTTCAGCGATGGCATTGCGGACGTCATCACTATACCCTAAGAATCTACTGTCAAGTACTGCAGTAGCGTTTGCTCTCGACTCGCTCGATGTACCTGCGGTTATAGCCTTAACCGAACTGAAAAAGCACATCATTGACAATAACTCGCTAATAAAGACTCTCAACAACATACTGTATGCTATCTAAAAATTTATTTCACAATATAGAGAAATTAAGAGGACAAAATGTGTTTATTTGGCCTTTCATACTTTTTTCTATACGACTGAACCAATGTGTATCCATGGCCGATAGTGGTCCCACTTTTAGATTCATTTCTTTTAAAGAAATTTGGATCAATCTTCCAAGAAAAATGAAATATATATTTCTGTCAACGGCATAACGCCAACATACCCTCTTGGTTTTATACTGTAATAACTGTTGTAATTAATTGCCTTTGATCTGTTACACTAGTTGGCTTGATCAGTATATCAGCTTTTGTAGTGTACCAAGACAATTATTAACAGTATAAATTTCTCTCGTTCTCACAAAACCTCCTATCTTTGGTTTCGTTTGGGGCACTGAGTAAAACTAATTGCTCACTGACAGTCCTACCATTTGGGCCCCGGCCATCTACACTAAACCAGTAACACCATCAAAGATGATGGTCAATATAAATCTTGTTTAGTTACTCGAGGTGACAGACATTCTGCTGATACATATAATCTTACATACTCCCCTACGTTAGGTAATGAAATTGCTCATTATCACAGGTTTGTACGATAATTTGATTTCAGTACCGCTTATCTTAATAGTACTCTATTACATAATAATTATTCACAAAAAGTGTGTCTTCGCTCTTTTATAGATACTTGCATTGACAACACCTGTGAGCTAAACTTGCTTAGCTGACCTGACTAGTTATCTGCCGATTTTTGTGGATGCATACATTCGACACTATCGGTCATGAAAACAATAGTGCAGTCGTATAGAAATAGTAATAAAGGCCAAATAAACAAAATTTGTCTTCTTTATTTCTCTTTATCGTAGAAGAATTGTTCATGGGTCTTGACGTAGATGATCACAATACAAATTTATAATTCCAGAAGTAAATTTTCCATCGCCTATAAAACAAACTTGACAGTTTAGATAAGAGCATTCGACGTGCGTTACTTTTACTAAACGATCTTAACCTCACATAGGAACATATTATGCTAAGCTTAACGTACTTTACCGAAAAGTGCATCAGTTACGTATGCGCATATACATCCAAAAATTGAACAGTTTGGTTATCTCAATAGCGAAGTGGGTATTTCTCAAGAGGTTCTGCTCATTACTTGTATCTTCTGCGACCATAATACTTTAAGCTAGCTTTCTTGAAGATAGGCCGCTTTATTATCCATGGAGTATCTTGTATACATTTTGAAGTCCTTACAATAGTTTCTCTTTTTTGGTCTCTCGCAAATGACCATTTATAGGATGGTTTCACTGGAATTTGTGTAAAATCAGAAACTTTGGAATGTCTTTGCATTTTGCCAAACACAGATATTATACTATCATTTTGAGGATTACTTTCATTCATAAAATTATGTGATCCATCAACAATGTCCTTAGTTTGCGCATTTTTCAAGTTTGAGTCTATGGAGAACTTACGTTGATTCCAAATATCACAAACAGACAGAGACGCACATGTTTCATCCAATAAAACTCGTTTATTTTCATAAATGCTTGAGCTAACTCCATATATACTTTTAATTGATAGATTTCTTGTTAAGAATTGATTCCCCTCGTAACACGGCCATACATCCATAAGATTTGAGTGAAAAATGTTTGTGAAATTAATTGTTTCAGGCAACGAACTGTGTTTATTGATAAGTAATTTTACTTCATTTGGAAGAACCTTTTCATTTGAGGTGAGAGGCTTATCAATTTTAGTTCTATCACACAAATTATTTGTCTGCTTTTCATCAGAAATGCTTCCGGAATCAAAATACATGCGTCTATATTGCTCTTTAGATATATTGCTTTCCAATACTATCTGAATAGTTTTAGAATTCATAGGCTCTTTAATACTATCAGTAATATTGAATACGTACTTGCCAATATTATTGGTCTGATTTAAATTGATATTTTTAATACTTTTAAACAAGTTGATCATGCATTCTTCTGTAGAGCAAGCGGCAAGAACCTTCAACTTTTCAGTTATTGATTCTGAAAAGTTAAAAGAAGCAACATCTTTGAACCTTTGCTGTAAAGCAAACCAAATATTTGAATACGTTAAATCTGATCCATAAAATTTGAATACTGTTCCACTTGGGTATAATGCAATAGTTTCACTTAAAAGTTGGATGGCAAAATTATTAGAAACATTTTCATTCAATTCCGATGAAACACTAAAAGAAGTATCCAAGTAAATGCAATTCAATTTTTCATTTCCATATATGTAAGGGCCCAAGATGTCATTGCCTTTGAAAGCATTGATTAATATATCATCGAATCTTGTATCACCTGTATAAAACACGCTATATTTTCTTTCCTTTTGATTGTCTATTAGTAGAATGGAAATAGAGCCAACTGAATAGTAATTTGGTATCAAGGCAAACGATAGCTGATTTAAATGATGAATTTGGTTGACAGAAAAGCTCTTTATTTGTTTGTCATTCCATAATTGTTTATCAAAGCTTTGAAGTAAGCTCTTAGTGGCTTCACTGGTGATAAATATGTTATCAACGCAATCATCACAGGTGTATTTTTGTGCTTTCTCATAGCTTGAGATAAAACAATATTTTGTCTTAGATAACGTAGCCGTGTCTAAGGCATCGACGCAAACATCAGGTATACCACTAATAAACCCATTGAATGGGCTACAGTCTTCGGACATCTTGTATCAATCTATCTGGATGCAGTCATGACAATTGTTGCATATGCAAGATTAAATTAAATTTTTCATTAGATTTTAATTATTTAGTCGAATACATATATATATTATTTTAGAAGGGAGGTTTCCAACGAGCTTAGGAAGACTTCGGCCTTTTCGCTGGCATCAAATGCGCTTTCGTTCAAAGTTAAATTGATTGCAAGAATCGAGGATTGTTTATCAAGGGTGTAATCGATGGTAAATCTGTCCACTGATCTTGAAGGAGTGACAATTGCATCAAACAAAGGATCAGTCAAATCGGACTTGACTTGTGGCACGCTATAAGCAGCTCTTTCGGCTTCTCTAACCAGCTTAGCAAGAGTTTCTGGGTCCTTACTGAAAATCAATTCCTTTGAAACAACAACAGGTTCCTTCTTGGCTGACTTGATGGCATCCTTTTCAACAGCAGCGGCGGAATTTTCTTCAGGCTTCCTCAACTCAATGTTGGACAAGTCTAGGTGGGCGTGTCCTTCGATAAAGCTAGCGATCTTGAGATTGTCTTCTGCAGAGATCTTACCAAGGTAGGCTAAGACGTCACCCTTAAGGATTCTACCATTTGGACCTGTCGGTGCGATCTTCGCCAAAGCGTCTTCCTTCGAAATCCCGTTTTCGTGCAAGAGAAGATCAACAGAGGGAAATAGCGTTTGCTTAGGATTAGCCTTGCCTGTTTGTGCCACCGGCTTGCCGACATGGGTGTCATTTTTAGCGGTGTCATTGCTTTTCTCTTGCTTCACAGGCTCTGATACAGCTGCTTGCTCTTGTGCACCGAGATCTGGCAGCTCCAATGCAGCCAAGTCGTCACCTGGCTCTGCTGTCACTGCAATTGGCGTTCCCACTGGAATGTCCTTGGCCCCATCTTGCAGAATAATCTTTGCCATAATACCATCGTCGATTGCATCGACTGAAATTGTTGCCTTGTCTGTTTCAACATCGAGCAGCGGATCTCCAGAGCTGAAAGCGTCACCTTCCTTCACCTTCCACTCAACGATCCCACCCATTTCCATGGTTGGCGACATCGCTGGCATCTTGAAAACGGTCGCGTCGCAGACCACTCTGGATCTGTGCAGCAGACGACGTGAAACTGTCCTAGAAACGACTCTCAGCATCTCAACCTGCTATGAAAACTGTTGATAAAGCGGAGACTGGTGGACAGTTAGGAGCCGTTTTGCTTTCTTTACGAAGAGAACTGAAAAAATTACAAAATGCCAAAAACCGCATGCGCCACAAGCTTACGTAATACAAACCGAGGCTGTGCACACCAGCCACTGCTTATGTCAGCATGTGGCGCATTTGTGTTACGTAAGCGTTTTGTGGCTGGTGTGCACTGCCTTGAAAAAATTTTGAAATCTGAAAAAAATATTAAAAAAAAAAAATTTCAGTTGTATGCCATATATATATAGTGAAGAAGCAAAAGTAGTTACTATGGCGAAGAGAAAGGTTAAAAGAGCTGCAGAGATCAGGCAAAGTAAGAGAAGAAATTTAGAAGATGGTAAATTACAGGTGAGTGTTTTTGACAAAGCAGACGCGGATAACGAGGAGGAAGAGTACGAATTGAAGCCCAGAGCATTTACAGAACAAGAAGATGAAGGTGTAGAGGGTTTGCCAATTCGTGCAGCTGATGGTTCATTGAAGAGAACAGTGATTAAGAAGCAGAACAAGGCAGAAGAACAAGAGCCAGAAAGCGAAAGTGAAGGAGAAGATGAGGGGGATCAAGAAGAAGACGGACTCGGTAACAATCAAGATACTGCTGATTACAATGAGGAAGATGACGACGCTTATAAGGGCCTAACTAGTGAAGAGAAGATAGTGAAGACCAAGGAAGATATAGCTGAGATGTGTGAACAACTTATACAAAATCCAGAGGAGAACATTCTTATGCTATCAAGACTAATGAGGATGACCAGCTCGAGAAACCCATTGACATGCAAGCTGGCCACCCTAGCATTGGTGCCAGTGTTCAAGAGCATTGCGCCATCTTATTTTATTAGGCCGTTGTCAGACGGTGAGAAAAAGGAAAAGGTTAGCAGAGAGGTTGCCAAATTGAGGTTCTACGAAGAACATCTCGTGTTGAACTACAAGCGTTACGTTAATTTTCTTGGTAAAAGGGCGCTAAAGTTTTCATCCCAGCCGAAGGTGACATCTTTTGACGCCGAGATGGGGCTAATTGCTACCAATGCGGTGTGTGAATTGGCTATTGGTCTTCGATTTTTTAATTTCCACTTCGACCTTTTTCAGACAATTACACGAAGAATCATGAGAAAACCGTCAAACGAGTACGAGTTCAAGGTCTTTGAAAAGTCAGTCAAAACAATTGAGGATTTATTGATCAATGATGGTTCCCACGGTTCCATTTCATTTGATATCGTTCGTTTGCTTTGTAAAAGTGTCAAGAGAAGAGATTTCAATGTTGACGAAAGTGTTGTTAATATTTTCCTTTGTCTTGTGATCTTGAATGATTATGATCCAAATAATGAAGATAAACAGGATGCAGTGAAGATGAAGAAGAAAGATAGAGTTCATTTGAGCAAAAAGGAGAGAAAGAGATTAAAAGAGCAAAAAGCAATTGATGCAGAATTAAGGCAAGCAGAACAGTCTGTCACGGCGGAGCAAAGAGAAAGATTTCAATCACAAATTTTAAAAATGTTGCTAATGTTTTATCTAGAGACATTAAAATTCAGACCAGAAAAGTTGATGGCACCAGTTTTAGAAAGTTTGTCAAAGTTTGGTCACATGGTCAATATTGAACTCATGGGTGATTTCTTACAAGTTTTACGTGAAATCTCTGAAGACATCATTGCCCAAGATACTCTTTCATCAGATCAAGTCAAACAGGTCCTATTATGTATCATCACGTCATTTTCGTTGGTTGCTAATTTACCACAAAGAAAAGTTGTTGTTGATTTGAATAAATTTGTGGACTATCTTTATTCTTTACTACCAATTTTAGCATTAGACACAGACATTGAATACTCACATAAAACTTTGAGGTTAATGGATCCTCTCATATCAACTGAATTAAATTTAAAGCCAAATGTCAACGTGGCCACAAAAGCTGAATTATTATTGAGATGTTTGAATGCTATTTTTTTCAACAGTAAAAGTGGTTCTGCCAAGAGAGCTTTGGCTTTTTCCAAAAGATTGAACAATTCGATTTTGGACTTACCTGAAAAAACTTCCATTGCAACTTTGAAATTCATGGATAAACTTTTTGGCAGATATGATGAAATTAAAAACCTCTATACCACAGAAGATAGAGTTCAAAATGGTGTTTACCATCCTGAAATAAATGAAATAGAAAGAGCAAATACTGAAGTTTCAGTTATGTGGGAAAATGTTCTTTTAGAAAATCATTATTGCCCAAATGTTGCCATGGGTGTTAGACACTTAATGAAAAAAATTTAAAATATTTCTTATATGGTTTCCATAAGAAATATAATGTTAAATAAATAATATATATATGTATATATATATAAGCCACCACAATGTAATAAATCCCTATATGATTAGAAAAATCAAGAAAAAAACTCAAAAAAAATATATATATAATTGATTGTTGAATGTAAAAAAAACCACTGCATATTGATTTCCCTCAAAGATTATTCTTTAAAATAATGATAGCAATGTCATAACATTAATCAAGAGAAAAAATTAAAAGAGAGAGTAAAAAGGAAATCAAAATCAAACCTTAACCAAGAAAAAAAGAACTCCAAAAAAAACAAAAGAACTGATAATAAGATAATGAAAAAGCTCAACTTCAATTTACGGAAAAGACAAAAAAGTCTCAAATCCTACCTACACTAATAGGTGTATAATTGCTCAATTCATTATGAAAGCTTGCATCTTCTTCAATTGAGAATAAATAATCATCACAATTGTCATCACTCTTGAAATTTTCTTCATCAATTTCATTTATATTCGTTGGTGACACGTTATCCTGATTATGCATATCAAACCAATTCATAGAATCTGTAGGTGCTGAAGTGGAAACAGGTGTTATTATCTTAACTTGTTTCTTATCAGCATTAAGATGCACCATTGCACCTTGGATATTCAAAACTGGCTTTTTCAAAATACCACCTCCACTGGAATGTAAATGGACAGAATGTCTACGATGATGTGGAGGGACGTACTTTTCATAACTGCTGTTTGATGATTCAAAAGCTGATGTTGTACCAGTTGATGTCTCCCTAGAACTAGACTTATCATCAAATAATTTTAGCTTTCTAATATTTTTGGATAATGCTCCAAACATTTCAGTATTTTTCATTGACTTACTATTATTATTGGCACGATCAAATGAAAAAATATCTTCATCTTCGTCCTCATCTTCATCTTCTGAGAACACAGATTCATAATGACATCTGGCATTTGGAGGAACGTATTTTCCATCAATTGATTTAGGACCACTTGAAGAAGGTCTATGTTGTTTGAGACCATTATTACAACCACTATTAGGTTTCAAAAATCCACTTGATAAAGGACGTCTATTGAGAGAACTGTTCCTTCTATTGAAACTTTGCCTACCTTTTTTTATATTGTTGTTGGTATAACGTCTACCACTTTGATTACTGTTACGGTTATAATTGTATTTGAAAGTATCACGTGGAGGAGCATGACTATATCTTCTAGTTCTTTTCTTCCAAGCTTTCATGCTTCTATTAACGTTGCCATTACAATTGGGTTTAGAACTATTGGTAAAAGTGGATTGTTGATTATTTGGGCTCAGATAATAATTACCTTTATTTTTCATATCTTTCTTCTTTCTATTTGCTCTTTCCATATAATTGATAAAATCCGCTTTAGGTGTGAAGAAATCCTTTCTATTAAAATCAATACCATCATTCGAAGAGTAATCATTGGAAACTGTGACTTCAGGAACTTTGATTGGTCTTCTTTGATTGAAATTGAATCTCTTTCTATTATTATTATTATTATGTTTCTTAACACTAACTTCATCTAAATCAACATAAATACGACGAGGAGGTTCATACTTCTTTTTGGGGGTTGCCTTATTAGGTTTTGAGATTGGAAGTGGCTTCACAGAAGAATGATCAAATTCTTCCAGAAGAGAATCAATAGTATTAGTATTTTGCTCTTCGGAAGTTTCCGAATCTTGGTCACTATGATCATTTGAATTCAAAGTTGATAAAATCTTATCACTTGAACTATCATCATCATCAATACTTGATTTCTCTTCAATGATACCATGAGACTTGAATTCTTCTTCAAATTCGTAGTCATAAGTTAAAACTTCAATATTGCTCAAAGATTGTTTGATTAATTCAATGTCTCTATTTGAAGGATCAAGAGTTAACGAATGCATCATTGTGGAAAATAAATCATAACTCATCGATGGGAAAATATCCAATAAAGTTTCTCTATTGTTGGCGAAACTCATGAACATTTTATCTTTGGAACTAGCGGAAATGAATGGACTTTTACCAAAAACAATGTTCAACATACAAATACCCAAAGACCATATATCAACTTTATCGGCATGATAAGTATTTATATCATCATGTTCTAATAATTCAGGAGCCATATAACGTTCAGAACCAACATCAAAATCTTTACAGATTAAATTATCAGTTGCCAAACCGAAATCGGTTAATTGGATTGACCAGTTTTCGGTAATCAAGATATTTTCTGGTTTGATATCACGATGATAGACACCATTCTGATGACAATGGTTAACAGCACTAATCAATTGCATGAAAACATTGATAACATCTCTAGTATTAACAGGAGCAATACCCAAATGAATTGCGTCATGTAAATCACCTCTTGGAGCGTATTCCATCACCATATATGTATCAAAAGTTTCCAACAACTGAGTAATGTTAGGATGCTTACCAACCTTTTGCAACATCTTCACTTCTTGATTTGTTTCTCTAACAACAACAGATTTACTAACGTCCTTTTCACTATTGCCAGTTTCTGAGTATGTGGCATTAGTTCTGATAGCAGATTTTGTTTTAGAATTTAGCGAAACAGATCTGGTTTCCTTTGGAACTGGTAAATAGGAAGCAAAGTCACTCAATTTTCCGGTGTTATATTTGATAGCAACCAATTTGTTTTCATCAAGTGTATCCTTTGCAACGGAAACAATACCAAAGGAGCCTTCATTTAAGCCTTTAACTTTAATGTATCTGCCATGAAGCAAACCTCCATGACAATAATCATCATAATCTAATGTATTATCAACCATTTGTATATAATTTCTCTAATTTAATGTGATTCCTTTCCTTATATTTTATGCTTTTTTTATTCTTTTTTTGATAGTTTTTTTCTTAGTTTGTATTGTATAGTATTGTATAACTTTTATAACAAGACTGTAATGCTGTGTTTAATACAAATCTAATATTATATTAACCAAGTAATAATTAAAGTGAAAAAATTAGGAAAAAAATGTTGAAATTGATGTTGATAATAGAGGTAACTTTAACTAAACGAAATGACGGTAACAAGATAGTTCAAAGCTGTTGTCAAACAACTGAAGGATAGCGAGGCAATTAATGTAGCCCAGCTGAAACAATAAACCAATAAATAGGGTGCAATATAATAGACTTTACGTCTATCAGAGGGTATGTACTAATCAAAAGGTGTGACTAAGTGGATAACGGAGAAGCTCCCTTTTTTGCTAAAAGTATGGATAAAGACCGATGTTTGATGTTTTGCGGGTCCAAGTAATCAGTTATAAAGATAACAAGTGTTCAGATGTGTTCTATATGGGAGTTTGGGGTGTCTATAACAGTGTCACAAGCGTAAGGAGAAATAATGTGGGCAAATTGGCACACATTTATTTCTCACTGAACTTTTTTCTCGATTCTTCTGTGGCTATCTTCCTCAGCAGAATGTAGGGTTTGTGGTTTTGTGACGGTTGTAGATTACCAAATGACAAGTGAAGTCCATCTGTTTGACTGGCGTATTGGTAGTTTAATATATGTTTATGATTGTGTAAATTATACGAAAGTTTCCCACTTTTTGACATGTGAAATTGTCAATTTTGTATTTGCAGAAAGCGATGTGTACTTTTACACTGTTGGTACAATATACTACTTTTAGAAAGGCATATAATAGCCAAATTGCTGTTATGCTTCTTGAGAGCTATGAAAGTGTATTTCGATGTTATAATTGCCTTAAATCTCGTCAATTGACGGCAGTTGAGATTATTGGTTCTGAAACACTCAGTAACCCATAGTATACGCTACCAAAATGTGTTTCATAACAAATTACTCTACACAGTGTTTTCTAAATCAAGCAAGTGCTCTTTACTAACCAATTGCTAGCCAGTTAGATCTGAGCTTCTCACCACCAGAAGAGAAAATAGTGCTCAGCTCATCAATAACACGAACAACTACAAAGACGCTTAGAAACAAAGAAGATACAAGCAACATAAAGCAAAGTCTCAACCATCCTCTGCACGTCAAAGGTAATTAACTAATACATCAGATGGCTTGGCTGGAAGATAGGGAGGGTATTTGGCTCTTGCACTCTTGTTTTTTGCCGGTGGAAGAGGTCTGAACCACCTGCGTAAACACTTCACACATGATGTCGTATCAAAGAGCCTCTTCTGCTACTACTGTCGTTGAAGCGCTAATATCAAAAGGGCAAATTGAGTTTATGCCGATTACGTAATAGCAACTACGTAATTGATTTGTTCTGCTTACGTAAGAAGATTACGTAATCCACTTACGTAATCAGTCTCGTCGATCGACGGCCGGTGAAAAAAGAAGAAAAAAAATTTCAAAAAAAGAAAGAAAAAATCAAAAAAAAAAGTTGTTTGAATTGTTAAAATATAGTATAAATCACGTACAATTTATCCAAGATGTCTGATATTGTCAACATACATCACGACCGTGTGGACAACGTGCATTCGACTTCATTTCCTGGGCATGATCTCTCTACAAACGATGAATGGAGCATTGAAACGTTTAAAAAGCATTTGAAAATTGATGTGAAATCCATCAATGATAGAACAGCAAATTTTGATTTGATTGGTGTGGATACCTCTATTGCTAATGCATTCCGTCGAGTGATGCTTGCAGAGGTCCCATCCGTGGCACCTGAGTACGTGTATGTGTTTAATAATACCTCGGTTATTCAAGACGAAGTGCTCGCTCATAGAATCGGTTTGGTACCATTGAAAGTTGACCCTGATCAACTAACGTGGATCGACAAGGAGGCTGAAGAAAAGGATAAATTCACTGACGATAACACCATTGTCTTGTCATTGGATGTCATGTGCACCCACAATCCAAACGCTGAAAAAGGTAACAACGACCCTGAAAACTTATATAGAAACTCCAAGGTCTACGCCAGGGATCTTAAGTTTGAGCCTCAAGGTAAGCAAGCCGAGTTGTTTGCTAACAATCCTGTTGTCCCCTGCGATCCAGATATTCTTCTTGCTAAATTGAGACCTGGTCAAGAAATCTCGGTTAGAGTTCACTGTATTCTTGGTATTGGAGCTGACCATGCTAAATTTTCACCTGTTTCAACTGCCTCATATAGGTTGCTGCCTGTGATTGACATAAAGGAGCCAATTACTGGTGAAGATGCAAAGGAATTCCAAAAGTGTTTCCCAAAGGGTGTCATTGGTATCAATGACGATAACGAAGCTTATGTCAAGGATTCGAGAAAAGATACTGTTTCAAGAGAAGTTTTAAGACACGAAAACTTAGCTTCAAAAGTTAAGTTAGGTAGAAAGAGAGATCATTTCATGTTCAATGTCGAATCAACTGGTGCAATGCCTCCTGAAGAAATCTTTTTCAAATCAATTAGAATCTTGAAAAATAAAGCTGAATTCTTAAAGAATTCTCCAATCGGTAATTCAAATTAATCATTTGACTTTTTCGTTCTGCAATGTATGTATAATTAAACAAAAGATTACATTTATACAGTATCTTCTATAATAATATAAAATCTAAAATTTAAAAAAAAATCCAAAAAAAAAAGTTGTGGTATATATGTATATACATCATGTATGTATCATTATCGTTACGCTTTAAACAATGTTTGGAAATCCAGAAATCGATGAATTTCTGACGGGACCATACTCAGCTAAATATTCAGAAACTAAGTCATCTTCTTTTATCACCTTTACCAATTCCAGAAACATCTTTGGATAAAATCTATATATTATGATATTTCCTTGTAAACCATCATATTCTCTAGGAGGTAGTTCCGACTGCTGTATAATGCCAATATCACTGCTGTCATTAAGATTATACGCATTTGATGAAACAGGCGCAATTAATCCTTCCATTAATTTGAACCCAATTGCTGTATTTATTAATACCAATGATAACTGGAAAATTAAACCAACGCAATCTAATACTAATAAAAGTATGAATTTCAGAACCCAGTTTGAAATTTTACTTTCTCCAATTATGTCAATTGATATATTTCCGTAACTGAACGCATCCGTGGCTTTCCATTGAGATTTATTTTGAGTTCTGAAACTTCCAATTATTGAATAACTCGAATGTGAGTATGTGTTGCCACAGCAAAAGAAAAACTGGAATGAAATGATAAAGCCCCAGATTATCACTAAGCACGACACTATTCTCCATAAAAATAACTTCCTGCTAACCATGGACAATGGTATATCATCTTCTTCATTATTAGAAACAGAGCTCGCACCTAGAATAGCTTGCTGTGTATGCCTTCTTAAATCTGCAAAATTTTGAATATCAAGTCGGTCACCGTCAGGTTGCTGTTCATTATTATTAGCACCTAAAAATCCTATGTCTTTCAGCTGTTTTCCATCGAGCTTTTGGCCCACTATAAATTGGATAATGCATTTCAGTATAAGCAGCACAATTGACTCGTCTTTGATAAAACATAGAAAGTGTATGATGTAACTTATGTTGTTCAATTCTTTCAAGAATTCCATTCGAAGTCGTGGTAATCTGTGCTTCCATGTCATATCATTTACCTTTTCCAATTCTTTCGAATAGTTTGTAGCAGTATTGATTTCATTCATCTCCTCTATATACACTGACTTCCTTTTCTTACCGTCACATTAAATACTATCTTTCTAGAAATCCACATCATTTTTTTTTGCTCCCGCCAAATTTTAAATTCATCAAATACATTTGATGTTAGTATTCACACATTACGAATAATGCATACGGATTTCTATAAAGAGTTATATAGTAAATTTTACAAACATTATGCTTGCTACTTTTTATTGCTGTAGCCTCTTCTGTCGATTTGTTTAATGAGTACAGCACCTAATAATGCAACAGACTTCAAGACATCATCTAAATCTAAACTAACAGTCACATTATCGTTCTCCGGTTCCTCATTTTCATCAACTTTCATATTCCATCCCATTCCAACACGGAACTTCTTATTTTTGTGGCCAGGAATAATTAAACCTGTCATTGAGCGTTCTTTTTGACCAAAGTTGAAAAGACCTGCATACTTTTCAATACTCCAGATAACACCCTCGTATCTAGCTTTCACATCATTGTATAAATTGTAGCAATAGTCGGAGTCCAATCCTGCAATGATGGAATTAGCATCGGGCCCATCATTCTTGAACTTACCAGGAGGAGTCACCAAATTCTTGAATTTAACAGACGATGGGTAAATACCAGAAAGTTTTCTTTTATTATCAGTGGATGTAACTTCATTGAGTTTGACTACAATATCAAAGTCGTTCAATGCAGGGGTGAAGACCGTTTTCAGTATCTTTTCATCTATATTAACGGCACCTAAGTTTTTATCATCTGTTCTGAATATGCTCATGATTAATTTTGATAACGTGGTGATTCTAGTTGCTGTTACCATACTGACATCAAATGACCAAATCTTACCACTGAAATCATCTTTAGTGACAATAAACCATGGCAACTTGAGACCTTTGGGATCATGTTCTCTGATTTTAGTGAAAGTTGCAACAATACTTTGATATTGAGCAACAGTAAACTTACCCGTTATTTTATTTTCTGTTGTTGAGTTTAAGTTCACGCCCAGTTGGAAGTCTCTTGACACATCCATAACAATTGAGTCTTCAATCCAATTCCACTGGGAAAGAAATTGAACTGTGCGCAAAAATCCAGACATCACTGTAGAAGGAACACTATATGGACCAGCATCAACAAAAACTTTCAAAACTATTAATTCAACAACTTCATCAGATAAATGACATAAAAGCATTTGCCTATCCAGCCAAATTTTAAATAGTCTGACTGTTGCTGAATACATTGGAAATTGTGTTATCATAGTGGAGACAGTTCTGTGATGTCTGACAGAAGCAATTGATTTCCTATAAAAATGGAAGTAGATTGTTTCCAGCAATTTTCTTTGAGATACCGGAGCTGAGTCAATTGCGGATAAATATATTTGCTCTTCAAATTCTGTAACAACACGTAGTTGGAAACCGTATCCCTCAGGGGTTAAAATTCTCAAGAGTCTAATTTTTGAATTATATGGAACACTCTCATCATCCTTGATAATAAAGGATTTGTATCCATCACCGTTTCCATCAACTTCTTGATTTAATATTGAGCTAATTTTAAGTAAGAGTGCACACTTTGTGTCTTCGAGAGCATTAATTTCATGAGGCCACTTACCATTGGCAGAATTATCAAATTGGATAATACATTCGTTCCAAAATTCAGGAGAAGCTGTTGCAAAAGGAATCGGTAATATAACTGAAGTTGAACGTAATGCAGTAGAAACTGGCAAAATACCTCTAATTCCCACTGGTATATTCAATCTTTCAAGTGTCTTAACCATTTTGTGGAAACTGTCCTTTAATTGAATGTACTGAGGTGGCAATGTCAATGGTTGAGAGGTTTCAGCAAATGGCACAACAGGTATTGGTAATAGTGAAGAGAATTTATTTGTGTTTGAAATAATGATATCAGAAACTGAAAACTTTAAATGACGATCTAATATATACTTAATGATTTTGATAACAGGAGATTCAGTTGGCACCCCTTGTGTCGGAGATAGAACGTCCCATAGACAAGACCACTGAACCGTACCATCTTTGTATCTTCTCAATTGAGCTTTTTCACCCCAAAATGCCGAGAACTGTTCACCGATTTCTTGTTCAGAATGAGTTGGACCCTTGGTGACTCTCTTTTCAGATTCACTTGGGTTTAAGAATAAGCCAATAACAACATATAATGACTTTGAAGTGTTAGAAGGGCTTCTTTTGTTCAATGGGAATGAATCATTTATTTGTGATAAACGCACATCTATTTCAGTGACTCTTTGTTCTAATGCTTTAGTTAAAATGTATAAGATTTTTGACTTGATAAATTTTTGAAGAGTAATAAACGAAACCCTTTCAACTGGGGTAAAAAGATCTTCTAATTGATCAACCAAAGTGGAGTAAGGAATTGATATTGTCGCGTCATATTTGGTGTATGCATTAGTATTATTTAAGATGAAAATTTGGTTAAATCTATCGCTGATCACGTCATTAAGTAAATCATGAGTTTCAATTGCAAACTTTTTCAAAATTGCATAGGAAGCAGGAGTCATTTTCCATAGAATGTTAATTTTGGTATTTTTGTCAAATATTGTTGGAGTACCAAACCCTGTATCCTTATACACGGATTTACCTTCACCAATGACGGAAGAAAATGAGAGGTAACCGTTTTCACATAAGTCTTGGGTAGCCAAATATCTAATAACACCTTTGAAAAGCTGGTAAGAGGAGTAACCATGTAGAAGTATTTTGTGACCCTTATCACCACCACCGTCGAGTAAAGCGGCCATTAGCATGCAGAATTCAAAATGGCCAAATCCACCTTGTTCCATGTGAGAAGAAAGGCCCCTTTGATTGAGCCATAGCTTTGATAATGAGGCTGCATCACGGAAGGACTCAGTTGCCCTCTTTGTTGTGTGAAGGTACTTTAGATAGTAGACATAGTTTGCCGTTTGTAGAATGGATGCATTGTATAGTGGAGTTGGAGGTAAGGAATCTGAGGGGTGATTTTGGATACGGATGCAGTTACGGTCTGGGAGTAGTTTCTTGGCGTCAAATACACCCTGGGGGATACCCAGTAGTAAACGAATGGAGAAGTGTGTGTTTTCAAACGTGAGATCGGCCTCGTTATCAGATTTGACACTTCTAATGATCAAAGTTGGGCAAAGGACATCGCCGTTGTGAAAATCATAGGAGATATCGATGGGCAAGTTTGTCTCGGGTGCCAACACAGACAAGTGTTTTGCAAGGTACGCCAGGTAAAATGCTCTCTTGTGCAAAAACTTGAAGTTGAGGTAGTCCTTTGGTTGCAACAGCGTTTTATCCATGGTCAAGCATACGTCGATGGACATACCGTGCTTTTGCTTGATGCCTGACTTCAAACCAAACGAACCCACCAAGTTAATGTCTTCTGGAACCTTGTACTGCAGGCTGTAGTTGATGTCACTTGGCTTTGGATCTGTGAACGGGATTGTGAATTTAGTATTTTTGAACAACTTCTGAGCCTCTGGCAAACTCAAAGGCTCTGATTCTGGCACCTCATGGATGATCGAGTGCAGCTTGTGAAGCACCTTTTCAATCAAATAGCAATGAGCTGGTTTGAGCTTCAATTCATTTAGCAATTCGTCAATCTGTAGCTTGAAGATATTTGATTTGAACAGTTCCGCCGTCTCTCTGGCCACCTGTATCTCGTGCGACGAGGGTTTAAAGACCCTTTTTGGTGGCGCACCGCCAAACTCAGCCGAACGCTTACTCATCTCCGGTCAATCTATCTATCAAACCTATGAGCTACGTATAACTAAAACTTGAGTATATAGAGAGAATAGCATTGAATTTTTTTCTCTGGCTTTCGAAAAAAAATTTTTCTATTTTTCACCATAATGAAAAAAATTGACAAATGTGGTTTTTGTTGGAATAATTTTACGCCGGTTAATCGGCTATTATCCGACAACCGAAATTAATATTTTATTTTTTTGCTATCTCGGGTGTCGGCTACCGGATAATATCCAAAGATATTTATCAAAGGTTTTTGCTTTCGCATAACGGGTGTCGGATAGTATGCGGGGTTTTTAAAAGATATTTATGTTTGGGTCGGATGTCGGGTGTCGGGTATTTCTTTCTCTATAGTCAAACTGTCCATTAGAAGACATGAACAATTGACTTGCCAAAAGTAAAAATAAAGAAGACCAAAAGGCAAAAAATATAGTCAAGATAGACTTGAAAAGCAAAGAGCAACTACTAGGCATTCCAGAATCTATATTTAATGATTAAAACCCTGGCTTTCTCTCATAATAGAAGTTTACGTAATTCCTGTAGCCGGAATCAAAGTACTCTAATGAATACAAAGCAGTTCGAGAATGAGGTATTTTAACCACTGAAAAGTTAACTGGCATCTAACAATAGCAGCGGAAACAACCCGTTCATTAAACAAAGTCCTGGCTTTGTTTGAGGTACCATGGTCACAAAATTTGAAATGTAGTCATTAAAAGCCGGACCGGAGCCTGAGGAAGCCATCAAGAGAAAAATTTGTCCACCAAGGAATGTGACAGCGGTTCTTTCAGACTAGACACGAAAGTGGGTCAGAGGTGAATATATAGAGATGATGCGTGTATTGAATAGCCCCATGGCAACACAGAGGTGCGGTATGCGTCTTTCGCACTCAGTGGTATGGGCAATGGGGAGCAGAACGGGCGCCATGCAAGCAATGCGTTTTAACTCCACCACCAATAATAACACAGTGAATAAGAATCAGAAGGCGGTTGTCAAGAGTGAGAGGAAGCTGACGATCTGGGAGAAGGTGAAGCACGAAGCCAAGCACTACTGGGACGGTACAAAGTTACTTGGTATGGAAATCAAGGTGTCATCTCGTCTTTTGCTTAAAATGACATCTGGTTATGAACTCACCAGAAGAGAGTACAGACAGCTTCAGAGAACCACAGTGGATATGCTCAAGGTTGTCCCGTTTGCGATGTTTATCATCATCCCGTTTGCAGAACTTCTCTTGCCTGTGGCGCTCAAGTTGTTCCCTTCTCTCCTACCTTCCACCTACGAATCCAAGCTTGACAAGGAAAAGAAGTTGGCCATTTTGAGAAACTCCAGATATAAGGTGGCTGACCTCTTGAAAAACTCCAAGCAAATGGTCAAGCTACCAAGCTCCACTACCGAGGAGCAGCTTGTCGATTTCAGAAAGTTCATGTCTCAATTGAGATCCTCCAACTCTGAAGATATCCCAACAGCACAGCTATTCAGAGTTGCCAAGCTTTTCAAGGATGATTTGATCTTAGATAATGTCTCCCGTGGTGTGCTCATTGCCATGGCCAAATACATCAACCTCAGACCTTACGGTACTGACCAAATTCTCCGTTACAGAATTCGTCATAAGATGTTGAAGATTAAAGAGGATGACAAACTTATCGAATACGAAGGTGTTGACGCTCTTTCAATGACCGAACTTCAACAGGCTTGCGCCTTGCGTGGTATTCGTATTCACGATGCCACTCCTGGTCAAATGAGACACTGGTTAAGCGAATGGCTCAACATGAGACTTCGTGAAAGAGTCCCATCCACTCTCATGCTGCTAACAAATGCCCGTATGTATGGTGAATCTGAAATTTACGGAAGTTACAGAGAAGCCCTTAAGGCAGTTCTTGCTTCCCTACCAATGGAATTTTATCACGAAACTGTTCTTCATGTCGACAAGGACGCCACCCCAGAAGAAAAGATGGCTGTTTTGAAAGAACAAGAACATCTTATCAAATCTGAAAATGTCCAAGAAGCAGAACATCAAGTTTTGGTCAAAGATAAGTTAAGTTTGGATGATCCAAGTCCTGCATCTGAAGAAAAGAAGAACTGATTCGATATCATAGAGCATTTAACTTTTCATCAAAAATTACAAAAAAAACGGGGATCAAAAGCAAAGAATAACCGATACGTACCATTAAATTATAAAGCTAAGAAATTTTATTTACTTGAACATTAAAACAACCAGAACAATTGTCTACTATTCTACATATTTTCCATTTTATTTTTATTTTATTTTTCTTCATTTATTGAAATATAACTATACATCCTTGTTTTTCCACATATTTGAAAGCGAAAACACTATATTTGAGATGCTATTGGAATAAAAAATTATTGAAATGTCACACTCATTTTAACGTTAGTTTTGGCTTTAAAGTTTTAGTTGTTTTTATTTAGTTACAAAATAAAAAAAGTAATATTCTTAAATTCTTGTGTTTCTGTGTTTATTATACTGCCATTTTTACTGTTCTTTACTTCTATTTATCCCTGTTTTCCCCTTATATATAGTCATATATTTCACACATATTTACTATCCTTTTATACATTCTAAGACATTTGAAATGAACAAACATCAACTAGCTAAATCTAATCTTGAGAAATTCATTGGCTTTATCTAAGACTTTACAAGTATCATTAGCTGGGGTTGACAAATATTCAAGCTCAATTAGTATATATCCAACATCCCACAATGTAGCATACTGATTCAATAACTTATCAACATCATCTTTGGCATACCTGCATTTTCTTTTCAGTTTTATAAAGTTTGGATACTTGTCATATACAATGTTCTCAAGTGCGCCAAACGTAGATAGCTGTTCACTGAATGCCTTTAATTTGATCTGTCTCCATCTTTGACCTCTGTCCCCAAATTCGAACGGTGGATTAACGTCATTGAGATCGACTTGTACATTATACTTTTTAGCTTTATCAAATGTCGGTACCGTTGCATTAACAAACTTCTTCTTTTCCTTCCCAGTGTCGTGACTGGCCTTTGTCTTCGTTTTGATGCCTAAATCAAGTCCGTTTGCTGTATGAATGGCTTTGTGAATTCTTGATAGTTTGTCAAGACCCAAATTTGGGGTTGAATCTAAACCGTTTAATTCTGAATTTGAATCCGAATCCGAATCGTCATAGTCCACTAATGAAACAGCATTAATTGGTTTGTCTCCGGTCATAATACATGAATCGCTCGTTGATGATTAAGAGATCAAGGGTTACTAAATTATACAGAGGGAAAAAAAAACATGATAACGTTATAAAAAGGTAATATATATACTACAATCATAAAAAATGTACTAGGCAAATGCTAAGGGGAAACACAAGAGAGTGAACTTTGAATATGTTTATGATGGCATAATAAATGTTCTATGTACAGCATTGAAACTAACAAGTGAAAAATTGCTAGATTATTATGCAGCATAAACAGTCAATGAACAAACCGGAGTCTAATTATCATTTTGAAAGATCAAGTGAATTTTCTGGAACCACCTCTAACAAATTCCAAAATCTTCCAACCTTCAGTTTCCTGGTTATCCATTTCTTCAGGAATTCTAGTCAAAACCATGGCATAGGAGGAAAGCAGAATGTCTTCTTGGGAACCAGCAACCAATTCACCGGTTTTGAATTTTCTGAACAAGTTGATTTCCTGAACTCTAGCACCAACAACCATGACAGGAATATTGTTTGGCTCTAATATTTTAAAGCTGACAATGTCGACACCTCTGATGTCAAGAATTTTACCGTCTGAAAAGATACCCTGTTGAACAAGTTGCTTTTGCTTGGCTTCCATGATATTGTAAGGCGCTTCACTGAACCATGTTTTCAACACCTTTTCGTCACTGGAAATGTAAGCCTCAACCACTTCAGGGACAATGTACTCTCTCAATTGCTTTTGGAAACCAATGCTCGTGAAATTTGGATCCATTTCTTTGAACTGCTTGACGACTCTGGCAGCTTCGGTTTCAGCAAAGAGGCCACCAACCTTAGCAAACACAGTTCTGATCAGCACAATCAGGGGGTTTTCGTTCTCTTCCCACTTCTCTTTCAGAACCAAGATGGATTTACCAATGGTGGAGTCTGGCTTGATTTTCAGCGTGTCCTTAATTGACGAGGTTGGCTTGATATCAGTGGCAACCAGCGCAGCCCCTGCTTCCTCGTCTCTTTTCACAAGCTTTGGCTTGCTCAAGATCTCCCTCTCTCTTCTCACCTTTCTCTCTTCCTTTGTTTCATACAACCCGTACTGAGACGCACCCTCGCTAAACACCTCGTTGACGTCCTTGTACACCTTGGTGTTTCTCACTGGCTCGGCCACCACTTTGTCAATCGTCTCTCCAGTCACTTCGGCTGTCTTCTTCACGGCCTGACCAACTGGCGACTGCCATGCCTTGTTGGCAACGTCTCCAACAACTTCCGCCGTCTTCTGTACACCCTGCGCAAGCTTACCAGACCCCTGCTGTGCTGTATCATACGCCTTCTTTGCTCTTTTAAACGCCTCAGTCTCACTCATCTCATCAGTGGCACTCTTGAGCTCTTTAATTTGATCTGTGAGCTCTTGACTCTTCTTCCACTCCTTTTGAAATGTGTTCATGAACACTTGCAATGGCGTTTTGCCCTCTGCAAGCACCCTACCATGCGAAAACAAACGCACGTTTCTTAATGCAACTCGGGTTGGCCCATACATCTTCAATTAGCGTATATCTTATAGCTTAAAGCTTCTTTCTTGTAGGATTCGTTTCTTCAGCTTCCCATTTGCCTTTTTTTTCATCTCCTCGATTTTCCAATCAAAATTTTCTTTTTGAAAAACAAGAAAAAGGATGATTACGTAATTAAATCACGTGAATATTACGTAACACTCACGTGATCCGGTTACGTAATATTCACGTGATGTGGTTACGTAAGCTATCATTTCCTTGCCTTACTGAAACCGCTAAAATAATTTTTTCTTTTCCTATATGCTATATACCTTGAAACGTATATTTTCTTATAAGATCAAAAACGGGAACTGTGGGCCATTAGCCGGATTGATAAGCATACAGGTGATATCACAGATATTTTACCAATTTTAACACACTACTTTTAATTGCATACCACTTTTCTGCCTCCACTACACCCCCCTTTTTCCAAGCTTATCGTCAATTGAGATCACAAGAATCAAATTAGTCAAATAGAAACACGGTAATTGAGTACATTTGATGGCTAATTTGAAAAATAGAGACTACAGATCTTTGACAGGGCCGTCGCCTGTGAACAATTTGCATTTGTCACCCAAAAGGAGCATGGTGGACCCCACTACGACGCCGTCATCTTCAGCAATTACTACATACAAACGAAAACGTGGCACTAGAGGTAGCGCTGGCTCCGTGGCAATATCGATATCCACGAGGGAAAGCATAATCAACACGTTTTCGATATCAAGCGTGGTGCTGATCCAAACGAACAGCACAAAATGCTCGCTGCCAAATATGACGTTCTTAGATATCAATCAAATGTGGCTAAAAGTTTATTCACGAGATAGCAGTTTCAAGATTAGAATATCCGATATCAAGGCAATCAAATACTCCATTGAAGAGCGGTCCAACGTGCTAGCGGCAATTTTTGAGCTTACTAAGCCAGTATCGCTGGATACCCTGCTTGCTGACTACATAGTTAAATCAGTAGGTGTTTCCTTTCAAAAATATAACAATTTCACTTTAAAAGACATCTTTAAGAACCTCAAGTCTCATATGCATAATACCTGTACCTACACTTTATTGAGTGACACCGAAAAGATGTCAATGTTTTCAACGTTATTTTTTCATCCAAGGGACACCTTTGTCTCATCATCTCCATTATCATCTCCCGAAAGGCCTCACCGCACTTCTCATAGACTAAATTCCATTTTATCTCCAAAGGAAAAGAGATATACAAGGTCTCTCAAAACAGGATTCACACTGAAATACGACAATGAAGATGTTTCTGATGACAAGTTAGACGAAATGATGCTCGTTGACAATGGCTACACTCAAAGTGAAAACATTCCAGAAGACCAGCAAATAATATACTCGCCAAGTTTGAAGATCAAATTCAGTGATAAATCACATTTTACAATATCAAATTCGGATTTCAATTGTCTTTATAATGGAAACTGGATAAATGATTCTATTGTGGATTTTTTTCTTCATTATGAGCTTCAAACCGCTAAATCAAATCCCGATTTAAAGAATGTTCACAACATCGAAATCCTAAATTCATTTTTTTACACCTCGTTAAGTAGACCTGTTAGCAATGATGACTACTATCAAAATGTTAAATCATGGTTCAAAAATAAGAGCAATTTGTTTGATCGTGACTATGTCATCATCCCAATAATGCAAGATTTACATTGGTACGTTGTTATTTTGAAAAACTTGAAAAGCTTAAAAAGGCAAATTATAACGACACAGGGAGTCAAAACCGAAGAGGACATCGATGCTTCTACTTTGGATGACAGCTTACCAAACTCGCAACCAGATTCAACTGACAGTTTTATTGAGCTTAACGACGTATCCTTGCAAGACTCAAAACCTTTTATCATGAGAAGGAATTCTGCATCGATATTTTGTCTAGACTCTTTAAGGAAGAAGCATGATGTTTTAGGTAAGATCTTGAAGAGTTTCATTGTTGGCTATGCTAAAGATAAATACAACATCACTATTGCCACTAGTTCAGTTATAAAATATGATTGTAGGGTTCCAAAACAAAATAATTTCAATGACTGTGGAGTTCATGTGATTTTTAACATTAATAAATTTTTAAATAATGTTTCAGATTTTGATAGGATAATTCTCAGACAAAAGACAAAGCCAGTGTTAAGAAAGGCTTTTTTTGATGCCAAGGATAGATGGAAAATGAGAGACGTTTTACGTGAAAAATTGTTATCTTTGTTAAAGGAACAAATTTTGAGAGAGGGTGGCGATATAAGTAAGCTGAGACTAACTAAATCCGATGTGAAAGAAACTGATCATCATGATCACGAGGAGAATCACATTTTGAGTGATATCGATATTGATGATGACGAATTAATGATTGTTGGTGAAGTGCATAAAACGATAAATAATGATGATGGTAAAGGGGAAATTAACGAAAGCAGTACCAGCGACAATGAGCAAAAGAATACCACTGGGGACAATAATATAAATCAAAATCAACCTGAATCTGAGGTTGAAAATAGCTCAAATAGCAAGTCAAATGGGGTTGTTTCTCTAGATTCGCCGATAAAGAAAAAAAGAATCAGCAATGTTACTTTAACCCCAGTGGCTAATTCGAATAATAATAAGAGAACTAAAAATTTGAAAGAAATAATTGAGTCAGCTCCCTTCATAAATAGTGGTGAAACTAAAGAAAAGAGATTTAGAAAACATCTTAATTATCTAAGAACTAATCAACAATCTAAGAAAAAAAGTACAAATAAACAGATGACATTGGATTCAGAAGACGAGGTCTCTGCAATTGAATCAGAGGTAAATTTGTTAACACCCAAGAACTCAATTGTACCAAGTAATTCAAAAACGGAAAGTAAGGATCAACCAGTTGAAAATAAACAACTTTCTAATGATAAAATTTCAGATTTTCAAAAGTTTCCACCAGACTCATTACATGTTTCACCAATCAAACTTGCTAATACAGAAAAACATTTACCATTGAAAAGTGATGATGTAGCGTTTTCTCCCCCTATATCAATTAACAAATTGAAAAAGTTGTCAAAACCCACTAGATGTAGATACATAAATGCTAAAGGTGATGATAAAGATAATGCAATTGTTATTGGAGAAAAATATTTATCTGCACCAGCTCCAGTTGTTAAAAAAAGCCATGAACAGGCTGACTTGCAGGAAGAGGAAAAGGCCTTAGATTTAGAAATCAAAACAACAAGGCCAAAAAGATCAATTAAAAGAAAAACTTACGTTGAACTCGAATCGGATGCAAGTCAAGAAAGTGAAGAGGATGATCATAGTAGTCTAATTAGTAAAATTCCAATTACAGATAAACAAAAAGTGTCTAAGAATAAATTTACACTAGCAACAGAATTCAAAGAACAAACCCCTTTACTAGACATTTCAAATAATAAGAAAAGAAAATTTGGTAGTAGCATTGCAGAATTGAGGAACGCAGCATTAAATAAATCAAGTATTAGAAAATCTAATCATTTGGTTAACTCATCAAAAGGTAGAAATAATGAGCTTAACGAGAATATTGTAATCAATCTAAGTGGTTACGATGATGACCAAACAGTTTTGGAAGAACCATCACCTGCCTTTGAATTTTTTACAAGGTGAAGCATTTTGTTTCAATATCAACTTTATAAAATATTTATAAATTTCAAATTTTATATGGATGATGACCTATTTACTCTATATATCTGATTTTTTGTTGATTAAAAACAACTGTGATGTTATACTACTATGTCCTGTAACATAATTTTTGATTCCTTCATCAACATCTATATTTGAGCTTATTGGACAATGATCGATGTTGGGATTCATTATAACGTTAGCAATTTGTTGTCTAACTCTGTTCATTGAAACTGTCACTACTTTATATGTGTCGGTCTCTTTATTTGCTACTGCAGATGAGGCTGAAGAAGGAACAAATGAAGGATTAGCATCCGAAATTGACACATTGCCAGTATTCGGGCTAGTTGGCGGTGATGGCAGCTCTTTATCCAAATTTTTAATAGCAGCACTTTCAGATGTCTGTGGTGTTTTAATGGTTGAATTTCTAAGGGGCTTCATCCAATTGGTATCATTTTTTGAATTATCATCATTATTAACATTGACAATCTCATTGTTATCTTCAGAGTTCGAAGGAAAATAAGACAAATTTAATGATTTATCGAGTGGAGATGTTGCTAATTTTTCAACTACTAGGGACTGTTTAAGAAATTCAATTGGGTCACAGGCGGTTGAATATATACCCATTTTATCAAATGGTTTGACAGGATTATGTAAATGAATATCGCCTTTTAACGATACATTAACTTTCTGACTTGGCTTAGTGGTTTTTGTGTACATAGTCGAGGTCAAGTTCACTGTAGTATCAACAACTGACTCTGCAACGTTGTTAACAGAGTGAATGGTTTTTTCTCTTGCATTTTTGTCTCTAAACTCTTTGAAATCTTTGAGTAAAACTAAAGATTCCAGCTTCTCCATGGCTGCAGAATTAGAAACTTCAAAATCATTTATGATTTCTTCATATGCTAGCCCGTTCAAAGAATTTGATGAAAATCCTTGTGATAAAACAAACTTTCTCAAGTTACGTTGTATCAAGTTTTGGTATCCTCTATGAGTAAAATAAAACTTTAATGCCAACTTTGAGTTGAATTCTTCAAGAGATTCCAGAACTTGTGGTATAATTGATTTCATTTTCAGATCAATATCTCGAAATACTATATCATAATCACTCAATTTTTCGTTGTGAATCTCAAGATTTGCTTTATCCTTGTCAGAAGACTTTGAATCGCTGCTAATGGACTTAATCAACGAATCGACTTTCCTATTTTGCATATCCAAGTCAATTTTTTTATGATTTCTCTTAGTCAATAGCTTTTCACTTGATTTCAAAACTGCAATCATATCATCGCACTTGGATTTGAAGCTATTTGAGTTCTTATCTGTTTTGGAAGCAATTTCCCGAAGCAACATTTTTGACATCCTGGATGCTTGATTCAATTCAAACATGGTAATTTTTGATAACTCTTCTTCCGGATCTGCCTCTCTGGTATGTTCTGCTTCCAAAGTGTCTTCATCATAGATTCCTTTTTCTCTATTTTTTAGTACCGATTTTTTCCTTTGTTGAACCTCCGGATCCTCTTTGAGTGATGTATGTAAGTCTTTGTAAGTTTCAATAACGTCACTGAAATTTGACATCAATGAAACCCAATGCTTTGACCATTTTTGCTCTTGTAGCTTAATATATTCCAATCCTGCAATAGCTGTGCTTAAGTCATTTTCCCATTGTTTCACGTGAATATCATCGCTGCTTTTGCTACCAAATATTTGATGCGGTGCCCGATATAACTGTTTCTTAATTCCTCTCAATGACATATGTTCCAAACCTTTTGATAATAAAGAATCGATACAATGAGAAGGCTTAATTTTTTTCGGACATCTGAGGTTTGAGTAGTACGTTAAATAATTTACGGTGGTGAACTTACTGTGTGATGCTTGAATTAAGCTTCAATACCTATCTTATAGAGCCCTTATAAACTTTAATATTCAGTAAAATGGCTTTTAGTAATTCTTTGCACAGAAATATTTATAAAACAACGATATCAATAACGCCATGATGATAATCATCATGTACAATGTTTAGTGTTCATTACAAGCAAAAGATTGGTACGAATATGAACTCCATTTTCAACAAAGTAAGGGCTTTAGTTCTACTTTTCATTAATAAAGCGATATTAATGCTTGGAAGGTCTTCACATTTATAATGCAGTTCGGTAAATGTGAAGTCAACGCACAAATACAATTGATGATACATCTTGGCCAATTAGCTCGAACTGTATTGGCAATTTTGGTGCCGTAAGCCAAACGAAAAGCTCGCTCCGTTCCAGCTCACCACTATTCAAACTTCCATAATCTTCTAGATGTTTAACCATCGTGCAATCTCTAGAAACAGCACAAATGCAATGGAGGCATTGCTGAAATTCAAAGGCTGCTCATTTTTGAATCATGTTTTGTAACCTTCCAAATATCTTGTCTCTGTGAATTGCCAAAGGGTCGGTGTTGTCGGAATCAAAAAAGATGTTTCTTTTAAACGATCCATCACCTTCTTGCTCTTCTGCATCCATGTCAACGTCCATATCAATGTCCTCACCTTCTGCGGTTCTGTTTAATCTGTGCCACGGATCTGGCAACTCTAGTATTTTCTCCTTGATGGGTTCAATTTCATCAGCACTTAAATTGTTAAGGCCTTCAGTTTGCTTGAAATCAACCTTGGAAAATCGTCTCTTGTTGGTCAAAATGTCAAATTCATCGTCCTGGTCATCGCTAGGTTCATCCAAACCCAAGCTTGCTGCGTCGCTGTCTTCGTATCCTCCGTCTTCGTCGTCGGGGTAATCGTTCCTGTAAAAATTCTCGTCGTTAGAGTCTTCATCGTCCGTCACAATGATGCCGCTGTCATCTTCCTCGATGAGATCCAAATCATCATCGTCGAATTTGATGTAACCAATCCTTTCGTTTTCCCATTGTGTGCTGACCGCTTTGTCTCTGTAGTAAACGTCGTAAACGTACTCATTCTCTTGAACACCATTGTCATCGTTGTCTTCAATGGCACTGGAGTCGGCTGGCTTGGTGATCCTGTTTAAGTTCAATAACTCAGTAGGCCTTTCATCTGTTGACGTTTGCGAAACACTCGACTGTCTTCGCTTTGGTGGTTTCACTGGCAGCGCCGGCTTGGTCTCGTCGTTATTTTTCAAATAATCATTGAGCATGTCTAACAAGTCCGGGTTTAGTTCCTGTGGTCCCTCTTCTAGCGGTGAGACGCTGTTGTTGTTGGTGATTTTGTTATCATCTTGCTGCCTTTTGTTGGCGGTTTTACCTGTCAATGACGACGAGGAAGACCGGCTTAACGTTCTTTTGGGCAAATTGAACACTGGTTTATTTGCGGAGTTGCTGGAGCAGTCGTTTGAGTTAAGCAACGTCGTCGAGTCTTGGATATCGTTCTCTTCTGTTCTTTGAAGCTTAAACACAAATTTCGGCCGCTTGATCCGCCTTTTTGATTCCTCAAACACCAAGGCCTGCAACGGGTCCTCCGTTCTCTTTCTCTTGATTCTCAACACCTGCGGTGGTTCTCTTACTGCCATTTTATCCTATAATTTGTCTTTCACTCCATACTAATCACCATGGCTTTCTTTAATTGAAGTGACATCTCGCGGGGGGCCATGATTTAGAGGCCGGAATAGGCAATTTGCTCAGGCCTTGAACATGCTTTCCTCCCAGTTACGATAGCAGAATAACGATGACAGGCCCAGCAACAGAGATTTTGTACTATGCCAACAGCTGGATAAAGCTGGTGTCAAACACCATTGTGGGTATGACTTTTGAGGCGGATCGGGACATTGTTCTCATCACAGGCGGATCTGGGGGCCTAGGTGCAGAGTTAGCTAGAGCGTTCACGGCAATGGAGTCCACAGTGGTGGTGTTTGATGTGGTGGTGCCGGACACCAATAGTGAAAACTACGTCAATGATGTTCACTACTATATTTGTGACGTTTCAGACAAAGACGCAGTCAGCGAAGTGGCATTGGAAGTCCAGAAGGAAATCGGAGTAGTAACCGTTTTGATCAACAATGCTGCCATCACCACCGGTGAAACGCTACTCCAGTTGTCATACGCACAAATTGAACGAACCCTGGCTATCAATCTCCTGTCAAGTTTTTACACAATCAAGACGTTTTTGCCAAAAATGCTTGAAGTCAAAAGAGGATACATTGTGACAGTGGCCTCGACGCTTGGCTACATGTCACCAGCTAGATTAAGCGCATATGGTGCATCTAAGTCGGGCCTTATTGCCCTACATGAAAGTCTCACTTACGAATTAGGCTCGCCAACGTTCAACACCACCGGTGTCAAAACGCTTTTGGTCTGCCCCGGTCAAATCAAGACTTCGTTGTTCCAGGGTGTCCAGACCCCCCACACGCTATTGGCACCAGAGTTGGAGCCTAAATATGTAGCAAGCCAAATCGTCAAAGCCATCAAACTTGGCAAAAGAGGTGAGATCAAACTGCCTTTATACGGTAAGTTTTTGCCAATACTCAGGTCGGCTCCGTGGCCACTCGTTCAAGTGACAAGATACATCTCAGGTATCGACCGAGGCATGAACTCGTTTGTTTCAAAAATCCAAAGTGCAAGGGAAACTTCCTCCTCGTTGTATCTAAATACTGCCGATAAAATCAGTAGTATGCTATCTCTAAATACACCTGAAGAAAACTGAAAGCTTTGGCTTCCCTTCTCTATATTCTGTTTGCTACATATAATATTAGATGTGTTCTTTAAATCTTTAGTAAACAAAAACTCTATTTCTTCTTTCTTTTAGTGGTCTTCTTCTTTTCATCCTTAGCTGGTCTTTTTTTGTTCGAGGCCACAACGGAAAAGAACCCATCAAGTCGTCCCTGGGTTCCTCCCTTCAACCCCTTTTTGAGCTTTTCAGCACCTTCTCTTATTCTTTGTTCGCTGAAGCCGTTTTGGTTAACCATAAACTCAACAAGTCCTGCTACGTCCGGTTCCTCCCACTTGAGGTCTACATCATCACCAGACAAGACATCGGGCTTCAAAAAGAGCTCTCTTGCTTCCTTGTACGGCCAGTTTTCAGGAATTTTGTATTTGGATTTGGGGTTTGACTCAATGAATTCGATCACGTTTTCAATTGATTTGTGAGTCTTGATCAAATCATAAGCAGTAACGGGGCCCACGCCTCTAATTGTCTCACAATAATCACAACCTAGTAGAATACACAGGTCAACAAACTGGTTGATGTCCATTTCCAGAGATTTGAGAACTTCTTTGATGTCGTATTCTTCAACAGGAAGCTTTCTTGCCTCTGCAGCTGTAACGTTTCTCAAAAAGTGGCCTGGCTGGTAGCACAAAGTATCCATATCTTCTGAGGCAGCGCCGAAGACCTTACCTGTTCTACTCAATTCTGCACACTGAGACTCGGCTTCACATGGTGCTTCAACGTACGGAATACCCATCAACTTCAAAAGTTTCTTGGCTTCTTCGTTTTGCTCTCTGGTGACCCTGACTGTTCTTCTTTCAAACTTCTGGATCTCCTCAACAGTACCGGTCTCCTTCAAATCTTCTGCCTTTTTCTCTGCCTCCTCTCGTCTCTTGAGTCTCTTTTCCAATTCACCACCTTTCAAAACGGGTGGTTTACCATCAAACACATAGCATGGTTTGATTCCATTTCCCACCATTCTGATTGTTCTGTAAAAAAACCCCATCAAATGTGACGTTGTCTCTCCGGCCTCGTTAGTCAAGTTGTTACCGTCCTGCTGTCTAACAGCAATCAGAAACTGGTAAAGACACATCGACGCATCAATGGCTATTTTGCGTCCAAATAGATTCTTCATTTCTTGCGCCTTGATGGCATACGGAGCCTTGTCCTTTAGCAACCCATTGAGTCCCTTGATACCCATTGCTTTGACACCACTGCTTAAATTTCTAAACAATCAACTTCAAATTTACATCAAGAAAGAAGTGAAATTTTCATTGCAACGCGTTACGCGTAACGAATTGGCATGATAAATTGGTATTTTTCTCTTAGTAAGACGTGATAATAGACTCAATTGAGGTAATATACTTTGGAGGGTTTGACCAGAATACTAATTTTGTAGATGATGTAAAAATGAGCGCTGTCAACGTTCAAAGTATAACTATATCTTGTTTTGTTGGAATGAAGAATCAACTAATAGCAATTAACAGCTTATTGGAAACGTTTCATTCAATTGAGTTGTGGTTATGTTAAAGCATTTAAGCTGGCCAAGTTATATATTAGTTTCTTTCATAAAATTGCTGTTAATCAGTAGCATAAGCAAAACCAAAGAATTTGTATTTTAAAATTGCATGGTATGAACTATGCAATAATTGCTTTAGTGTATTTTGACCAAAGAAGAAAAACCCCAGCGGTAGCTAGACAAGTTTTCCTTTTGCACGTATGTTTATGTGTTTCACATTCAATTATGTCTGAGTTTCATATTAGTCATCTTCGAAGAATATACTCTTTATATTGTGCCAGCAGCCAAAGTAGTATTCGTATAAAGATCAAATGAGTGAAAACTTCAATGTATTACCAAACCAAGCAATACTGAAAGTAGCAACAAAAAGCAAAATTTACAAGTATTGAACAAATGCTGCTCATAGTAAGTAAAAGGCTCCATTCATATTTCAAACAAGTAGTAACCTGATGACTAAATGGAGAAATAATTTACATGCTATATGAAAACAAGAATTCGTAGATGAAGTTTGGCAACAACAGGATGGTAGGTTAAGAGCAGAGAAAGGCAAAAGTTTACTTGTTACATGTAAATGTTGATAACGAGGAAGTGGTATGTTGTCCTTTTAGTACTAAGTAGCAAAAAAAATAACAAAAAATGTTTGTAAATAGATACCTTTGCAAGATGAAATATATGAGAGCAATATTAATCGGCCTAGCGATGAGGCACAAAGAAGAGAGAAACGTACAGCTATTTTGCTGTTGCAAAATACAGATACAATTTTTAAAATAAAGTGGAGATGTTCATAAATTATGCACACTCACTGTTGTTTTAGTATAAAAAGTAAAGTAAATGCTGTTGTGTTTACATAAAAAGAAGAGCATGCGTTATTATTGCTGTCAATCAGCTTTTATTAGCTATCTTTTGTCCCAAATTCAATCACCGTCAATTTTTTGAAAATTTGCTTAGGAAGTCCAAGCAACTAATTAGTGGCTGTTATACACACAACCCAATTCTTCCAACTCAAATATTTGCACAGAGCACTTAGTTGGCTCTCAACCTCTAAGAAACACTAAGTAAACCAAAACAAAAAATATGCTCATGCCTGGTTTTCCATTCATATAACCCTATCTTACTGGATTCTGAATATTTTCAGTTGCTAAATATTTAAGCAGTAATCAGTAGCATTAACAAAATATTGTTACATTTTTGGCTGTTTTAGAGCTCACGATTTGGCCATTAATCCAACTTTAACTATGTTCTCCAGCTAAGCACTTTTCCCAATTTATGTTCATTTTTTTTCTATAGTAGAAATTGTATACACTTTGAGATATTGAATCACTCTTTCTTGTGCAAATCATGTTCAACAGACCAGCAAGTACGACGTCTGGATTTGGGGGCTTTGGAGCCAACAACGCACAGTCTAATTCACCATTTGGTGCACAGAACAGCACTGGTTTTGGGGCCAGCAACAACGCTAACAGCGGATCGATCTTTGGTGGTAATAGTGGTGGTGCTAACACTAATAACAATTCTGGTGGTCTGTTTGGTAACAGCAACAGCAATAACACTGCAGCCACTGGGTTTGGTGGTAACACAGGCGGTGCTTTTGGAGCCAACAATGCCGCCGCTTCTGCGGGCGGTATCTTTGGTGCCCAAACTAACAACAATGCGTCTCCTTTTGGTGCTAACAACTCTCCCTTTGGTGCTAATAACAACAACGCCAGTAGCAGTACAGGTGGTGGTGGGTCATTATTTGGTGCTAGCAATACCAATAACGCAGGTGGTGCTTTTGGAGCATCCAACACAAACAATGCCTTTGGCGCAAACAACAATCAAGTTGCTGCATTTGGTGGTATGGGCGCCAACATTCAAAACCATGGCACCAGTGGACAGCCTTTTAAACCTTACATTGAAAGGGACCCTACTACAGGTACCTCTTATTACCAGTCTATTTCTGCAATGCCAGAATACAAAAACTTTTCGTTCGAAGAATTGAGAGTTCAAGATTACCTACAAAACAAAAGATATGGTAGCGGTGGTGCTGCTGCTGGAAATATGACTAACACCGGTGGTTTTGGCGCTAATACCAGCTTCGGTGCGAACAATACTACAAACACTGGGTTTGGCGCTAATACAAATTTCGGTACCAACCCTACTAACAGTTTTGGTAATAACAATACTACCTCTAGCACCAGCTTTGGTGGCTCATTTGGTGCCAATAATACATCCAATACCGGTTTTGGTAACTCATTCGCTGGTAACAATACCTCGAATACAGGCTCAGGCGGTCTTTTTGGTAACAATTCAGCTGGTGCATTTGGCGCAAATACTAATAACACTGGGTCTGGTTTGTTTGGTGCTAACAACACCGCAAATACGTTCAATGCTAGCAACAACAATACCAACACAGCCTTTGGTGCTAATAACAACACTGGTGGTGCTTTTGGAAACAACAATAACACCTCAGGCGGCTTGTTTGGCAACACCAGTTCCACTCCCGCCGGCTCTGGAGGTTTGTTCGGTAACAACAATACAAATACCGGAACCGGTGGTGGTCTCTTTGGTAACAACAATGCAAATGCTGGTACCGGCGGTGGTCTCTTTGGAAACAACAGTAATTCAGCTCCTACTGCGGGTGGTCTTTTTGGTGCGAAACCAGCAGCTCCTGCAACGGGTGGCCTATTTGGTAACAACAATAATTCAGCGCCAGCAGCGGGTGGTTTATTTGGTGCAAAACCGGCGGCTCCTGCAGCTGGTGGTTTATTTGGTAACAATAATACCAACCAAAGTGCCCCTGCCGCTGGTGGTTTGTTTGGAAACAATAACACTGCAGCACCTGCTGCCGGTGGTTTATTTGGTGCAAAACCAGCAGCTCCTGCAACGGGTGGCCTTTTTGGTAACAACAATTCAGCTCCTTCTGTCGGTGGTTTATTTGGTGCGAAGCCAGCTGCCCCTACCTCTGGTGGCCTTTTTGGTAATAATAACACCAATCAAGCTTCTTCTGGAGCTGGTGGCTTATTTGGTAATAATAACACTGCAGCTCCTGCTAGTGGTGGTCTCTTTGGTGCGAAGCCAGCTGCTCCTACAACTGGTGGTTTGTTTGGCAATAATAATACAGGGGCCTCGACCAGTGGTGGTTTATTTGGCGCAAAGCCAGCTGCTCCAGCAAGTGGTGGGTTGTTTGGTAACAATAATCAAGCTGCAAACTTTTCATTTGGGGCATCAAATAATTTAGGTGGGAATACTAATGCTGGTGGAGGATTATTTGGTCAAAATAATCAACAATTGCAGCAGCAGCAGCAACAACAACAGCAGCAGCAAATGGTTCAAGTTAACCAGAATCCTTTCAATTCATCGAACCTGTTCAACAATTTAGCTGGCAATCAAATTGCACAACCATTGGTTACATATTACGTGAAACCAGAAGCTAAACCAGTCAAACCAGTTGAGAAGACCAGAGTTAACTTGACCGCAGCTTATAGAATTACACCCAAACCACTTTACAAGTCTTCTGATGTTAATTCACCAAAGACAGGTACTATTGTTGCTTCAACAACCCCCATTTTGTTACGTACATCATCTGCTTCTCAGAAATTGATAGCTGGCGATGAATCTAATACGGATGTCAAGTTGTTGGTTAAAACAAATAGCTCTGAGAGTGTTGCTAACAAGAGCATTTCTTTGATTTCAAACAATGAAACAGACAAAGCCATTTTGAGCAACCCAATTTTTTCACCTTCTTCTTCAGTAAAAGACTTGATCAAGAAAAAGGTGAAAATTGCCAAGGGTGTTGATTTCAAGTCCAACATGCCTTCTGATGATTCTCCAAAACTTGAGCCAGCATCAGTTCCTCTTTTGGATGGTGATCTTTCTAAATTAAAAAGCCCAGAACCTGAGCAGGATGGACAGCTCAAAGAAATTGCGTCAGATAATGAAACAGAGGAAAGCGATTATGAGTTGCCTGAAAACTTTTACACTGTTCCATCTCTTGCAGAGTTATCCAGCTATTCTCCAACTCAACTTACCAGTGTTTCTGATTTCACTGTTGGTGAAAAGGGTAAAGGTTCCGTTACCTTCCTAAAGCCTGTTGATTTAACTTCAATTGGTATTAGCAACTTGCCACACATTGTTAGCTTTGAAAACAAGGAATTTGAGTTGTATCCAGATGCACTCGCTAAACCAAAGGTCGGTGAAGGACTAAACTTACCTGCCAAGGTTAAGCTTTCAGGTTGTTTCCCTAGAAACAAGGAATTGACTGGCTACATTACAGATCCAAAACATCCTGCTGTTAAGAAGCACATCAGAAAGTTGATGTCTATTCCTGAAGTCAAGTATATCGGTTATGAGGCCATTTCTGGTACGTGGGAGTTTGAAATAGATCATTGTTAATAAATAACAGCTCTTGTACTACCTTTTATATATTTTAATTAATCATTTTTTGATATTGTCACTTCCGTGTCCTAAAGATGATCTCATGAGCATCTCAAAAAAACAAGGTGAAACTCCCCTTTGTCTACAATACAAATAATAACAGTGTTAATTTCAAGATACTGTGATTCTGTGGGTCATGCAACGAACAACATCTGATTTATCCATAGATAGTGATGAGAACATTAATAAATCGAACAGGAGACTGTCCTTGCCTGCTACAATGCATGCAGGGTCGCCAAATTTACACTTTAAATCATTGCCTGTATTAACATCAGCCAATAGAAGGCACACGGTTATGCCGCTGCGCTCTATTCTTAAATCATCGGGAAACGACACTGTCACTTTGGGCAGTAATCGACGCGTGAGTTTTGCAGGTCAAGTTTCGGTTCACAAATTTAAGATATCCAATTCGCCAAGGAGGAAATCACGAAATTCACTTTCAACTACGATCACGCCAGTGCACGTAAATGTTCAAGAATATATGAATCGAGAATCATCACTGAATTCGATTGAAGACAGTCAGAACGAAGATTCTTTGCCTAAGAGTGGAAAAGAAAATATAGGTAAACAAACAAGGATGGAAAAGGAAATTGCTGATTTACATGCCGCAAAATATCAAAACGATATGGGTATCTTGGAAGACAACTCAACACAGACGATGGAAATGAGTATCGAATTGACTAAACAAATTAAAGAACAACAGCAAGATGTAAAAGATCAAGTAGATAATTACGAACAGGAACAAAGCGAGTTTGAAGATAACGAAAGTTTCAGAGAACTATTCGAGGATTTTGAAGAAGATGATGATAAAGGCAGTGTAGAAAATAGCGCTGATATGGAGCTCACAGAAGCTTTTAGACCAGTTGTTCAAAACCAAGGTGCAAATACAAGTGCCAATCTGGTCAAAGACTCCAATATGATGGATTTGACAGAACCAATAACAGCTTCCTTAGAAGCTGAAGAAATTGATACAATTGATATGGAACTTACATTACCGCTTTCCAAAACTGTGGATGAGTCTAAATTTGAATCCTTAAATTCTGAGTTGCAGGTTGACGATAATTCCCAAACTATGGATTTTACTAAGCAAATTCAGTCACCTGAGGAAGCATTTACACTGACCACGTTGGAAACCTTAGATCGTAATACCTTGGAAAATAAGTCCGCAGTTGTGGAATCGAGCGTTGAAACCTCAACTATCAATGACAAGGTCTCCGAAAAGAGTGAAGGCTCAAATGTAAGATATAACACACCAATGAGACAAATATTTTCTGAAAGTCCAGAAAATGAGACAGCTACTGACTTTCTTGCTGCTCGGTTGTCAACTGTTACTGAAATATCAGAACCTGCTAATACTTCTGAATTCAATGCTGTTTGCGATTCAAGACCAGAGTTGGGAATTCAGTCAACCCCTTCAAGACTAGAATTGCGTCTTCATACCATTACACCTTCACCAGCTAAACGAAAAGACAAAGAGAATGTTGAGAGTTTTACCACAAATAATGCTGCCCAAAATACAGAAGCAATTGCCAAGATGAATTCTAGCGGATTAGATATTTCGTTTGGTACTGAAATAGTACCGTTGGCAGAAGTGAGTGATAACTCTGCTAATTCAGACAATTTTGAATCCTGTGATATTTTTGAAGATGACTATGTCAACATATCAATGGAAACTTTTTTAAGAGATATCAATGTTCAATTTTATGACAAAATTGGACCTTCTGACAGAGAGATTCAGCAAACAGTAGAAATGGATGATGTTAGCCAATTGTTAAGTGGATCAATTTTCTCTCCTTCTAATACCGCTAGTCTTTCTGTGGTGCCTAAATCAATATTAAACCCTAATGAACAAAAAAGGCAAACTTTACTTGATTATATTGATGCTTCAAACAATATTTACTACTATCACTTTTTGAATCATATAATTAGCCAATATAGAGCTTCAATAAACACAATCTCTAATATGGTGGATAAATTTGCTAATGATGTCCGCGAGTCTAATTTGGTGACAATGAGAGAATACTATAATCAAAACGCCGAAGTCAAATCAGATTTGAGGACCAGTTATCAGGCAATTGCAAACTTTACTAGAAAACAATCGCAAAATGAAAATATGCAATTTTTGTCTGGCTTGTTAGAACAACTTAATGCATCCTATGATAAAAGCAAAGATGAGTTAAACGGCGTTTTAGAAAGTGCTTTCGTATGGAGAAAACAAGTCCTGTTAGAAAGACAAAAAATGATTGAAGAAAAGATGGAATTGACAAAAGTTATTGAGAAATTGCAGAAGACTCAAAATGACTGGGAAAATGTAGACATACAAAAGTGGATGAGCATTTCATCCAAGGTCAAAGATTTATCCAAGGAAAATGACGAACTGCAAAAAAACAATAACTTGATTCTAGAGCAAAATAAGCATATAGAATTAGAATTGGAGGAACAAAAAAGAAAAAAGAATGACTTATTAAAAGACATCAATTTGATGAATGATCAAATAAAATTTATGGAGATTCCATTCGACCTTGAAATAAACCAGTTAGGCGAACAACTACAGATATTAGAATCCAAAGCAAGCATCAAATTGATCGGCAAGGATCCTTTGCTATTTCAAATTAAGGACGATTTGCAAATATCTTTCAACAATGAAAAAGCACACATTCAAGTAATAAGGATGAATAATTTTAAGCCATTTCAAGGTTTGGTTCAATCATTTGTTTTGCACTTTACAGACAAGAGTCAAAACAAAAGTCCAATAGAATTTATGAAAACTTTGAAAGATGAGTGGTTGATATTTAAAAATATATGGAAAGATTTGGCGATGTTGTATTACATGTACCCTATTTCGGTCAATGGTAACAGTATGGTGATGAACTTAACGAGCCTAGGCAGCGCTAAAGGCAAATTAGAGCTCAAGTGGTCCATGAATGATTTACTTGATAATTCTAAAACTATTCCGGTGAACTTTTACAATGTTACTGATGTGACAATGATTTTTGAGCAATTGAACCAAGGTATTTGGGGTAAACTCGCATTAGTAAAAAGGTTCATTAAATAACTTTTATATATGTTTGTGTATGATAATGATAATATTATTAATGATGATGACTTCTTTAGTGTTACACATTCTCCTTGCTGTTTGGCCACCGGAAAAGTACCGTAACCTCTTGGACCTCCAAATAAAACAATACAAATAATAAATAAAATCTCCATTGAAACTTATCATGATACAAGAAAACAGAATTTTAAGAATTTCGCTTAGCAAAAAGAAAACACTATTATTGATCGGTGACTGGCGTTTCATCATTTGGCTGTACAGAGAGTACAGCAATATCATTTAACACATTGCTATAGGCAAGATTATTCTGACCAGCAGAATCTTTTTCAACCGTAACATTTCCAACTTCACCACACATCCCAGAGTCCTCAATAATATTTTCAGGAACATCAACAACTTCAGAGTTAGCAACACTACATATACTATCATTTGCCACAATTCTAGTTGTGCTGTTCATTGGAACTGCCTGATATGAATCTGCAGAAATTTGAGGGTGTGGTCTTGATGATCTGTTGAAATTGAAAAGCAATTCATCATCATCATCAGACCCACTATCGCTGTTGGCACTACTGTCACTAGGTAACTTTCTTTGTAAATTGATTTTAGTCCCATAGATTGATGATCTTGTAAACTGTTCAGCAGCTTCTGCATTCTGGGAAGCATCCTTATTTGAAGAACTTTCAGCCTCTGAAGGGGATGATAACTTGGATTCATCTTTCAAATCGCTATTGTTCGGCTGGTTATCAACTTCGTTACCTCTTCGTCTTTCAGAATATCTCCTACTAGCTAATGACTTCTTATTGATCATAAATGGTTGGTCATCCTCACTATCACTCGAAGACGATGCTGACGAAGAGGCTGACTGGGCCGTCAAGCTAAACTTCCTTGGAGTTGGCTTTAATACTTTTGGAGATGGAACCCGGCCAGGAATTAAATTTCTTTGAGCAATGATAGGAGAAATAGGCCTTGAACTTTGAACGGGACTAGATGAAGAAAAGGTTGTTTTCAACGCAGAACTCGAAATGATCTTATCTCTCATATTAGCAGGCACACTATTATTGGCTCTTTTCTGTTGGAAACTGATTGCTGAAGTTGACTTTGGCGGGGAGATTCTGGATGGAACTGTTCCCCTTAATATAGACATTGAACTACCATTGCTACTCCCAATTTGAGGTCTAACATTACCATTGAAAGCCGGAGATGGTGAATTCGTATATCCTTGATAGCTTGTACTGGTTGATCCACCAAAAAACTTATTGTAGCCTTCATCATAATAGGAGTCTAACGATGCGTAACTAGGGTTGACAGTCAATTGTAGTCTATCTTCCTTTTGCTCAAGCTCTTTACGGTAATCAAAAACTTCTGATTCATTGTCCAGTGGAGCATCAAACCCTTTTTCAATATTGTTAGCATCCAATTGGTTTGTTTCTTTTGCAACATCTGAATCAATCGAAAGATGTTCTTCACTATCTGGATCCGAGTAGCTATGAATATTCAAATCTAAGTTACTCGCTATATTGGTATTGGTATCTGTTTTGAGGGATAAAGTTGTATTATCGCTATTGTCGTTATGGTGTGATAAAGTATCAAAAGTATTTTGGGCTTCAGAAAAAATGTAGCTGTAAGTGTCTTTTAGAGCCATGGAGGACAATCTAGTAGGAATTAAAGTTTTATCTTGAAGACTAAGCAAGTTACTGTTGGAAATAGTTCTTGGAGAAACAGAACTGCCAACAGAGGAAGAATGACCCCAGGCCTTTTTCATGTCAGAAATTTTTTTCTTTATCAAACCACCAATACCTACAACAGCCTCGTCCATTTCCTGGTTGCTAACATCAATCTTCATGTCTTTTTTCCAACCGGCGCCATCATAGTGTGCCTTTTGTTCTTTTGATAATCCTTCTAAATAAAAAGGGTGATTTTTGATTTCATCAATATCGATTCTCTTTTCAGGATCCTTTTCCAGTAGCTTATTTAGTATATCAACAGCTGCCCTGAAATCATGATTTGAAAGCTTTTCGGCATCTAACCATTTGGACATATCTGGAAACCTTAAAAGACTATTATTGATAACATCAAATAGTTTAAATTCAGATTCAGCAGTGAATGGTAAACAACCAAACAAAAGACAATATAGAGTGACACCCAGAGCCCAAATATCTATTTTGTGGGTAACTTTAGCAGACGAATTGCAATTTATTTGACAAAGTTCAGGCGCTAAAAATGCAGGGGTACCGGCGGTTTTTGCTAGCTCAAATTCATCTTCTCCGTTCAAACTGGCAGCAAAGGAAACACCGAAGTCTGATATTTTAACGTTACATTCACCATCAACTAATAGATTTGATGGTTTGATATCCCTGTGAATGATACCTTGATGATGAAGGTATTCTAAACCACACACCACATCACGAAAGGCTCTTTTTGTCTCACTCAAAGATAGTAATGGTTCCTGGACACCATCTAGGTCTTCTGGTAGCTGTTGCCACCTAATTTCACCTTTTTCCAAATATTCTAATATCATATAGATTTTTCGTGAATGTTCTGCATCTAATACTTCCAAGAGTCTTACCACGTGAGGATGTCTACATTTTTTCATTATTGCAATTTCCTTTCTGATTTTGTCCTCCTGTGTTTGAGACTGACCTTTTCGAGTTAGTCTCTCTAGTGTAGTTGATTTATTCTTTCTATCAACAATTTTGATAGCAACAAATTTCCCTGTTCGTAAATCGGAAGCCAATTTCACTTTACCATGTTGACCAGCACCTAAATCTTTAATTATCTCGTAAGTATTTAGCACTCTCTTTCTTGTTATCGGATCGTATTCTACTTTAACGTGATGGACTTCTTTGACATCATTATCCGATTTCAGACGCGGTTGAACTGGAGGCTCCGGATACTGCTGCTGGCCCTGTTGCTGAGGCCCAACTTTGAAGTAGTTCTCCCTACTGTGACTATGCCTGGTTGGGCTTTTGCTTCTACCAAAAAAGCTTTTTCTCTTCGCCATATGTGGTCTTGTTAGCAAATTTAAAGATACAGATGAGTTTGTTCTTGACGGGACCGGTGACTCAACAGCAGACTCGTGGTCTGTGCTTGAACTGTGTCTGGTAGATAACAAGAATTCTGTCATTTTGCTAGTAATGTCGGATAGTCTTGAATGCGAGCTGTTGGAACCGTTCCTTGTTGGTGGTTGAGGAATACCATGGGTGTTAGCATGAGTTTGAGACCCTAGGGAATTGAGGGACGCCATATCTGAATCACTGATTGATTTTCGGCTCCTGGGAGTTTTCAGGTGCTCTTCTTCTGTAAGTATAGAGTCTAAGTTGTTTGCAATTTTAACATCTATGTGAGTTGTAGTTGCAGGATCAATGGGCGCCTTTAGCTCGATCCCAGGGAACGGGATCCCCATTTTTTGCTTGTGGTTTAAATGCATAGCAGTGTTGGTGACAAATGAGTGGTTCCACAGCCGGTTCTGAGTCTGCTGTCCTAATGGTGAACTCTATTTGAAAAAATAAGAGTTTAGGAAAAAGGTGAATCATTTTATTTAACAATTGAGGAGAATTTGTCTCCGAGAGATGGGGGTCTAAGCAGCTCATGAGAACCAATGATACAAAGCGTATTGATTGCTGTGTAAAATTGAATTACTGATTTAAGAGAGTTTCTATTTACAAAAAGTGATATAAAAGGTTTTAAACACTAGAGAGGATAGTACATGTTACCAGCAGCGTCGTAGTCTATCTTACGATTTTTACGGTTGTCTCTGTTGACCTTACCATAGCGGTAACCAACGGCACCAGTTTTGACTGCAGTGAACTTGAAAGCTGCTCTGTCACCTTCGTGCATTGGAGCAATGAAAGAAGCATCATTTTTGCTTGCAGATAATTCAGTGTGGTGTGCAGAGTGTTCACCACCTTCGGAAAGCTTTTGTAAGGTAACTGCAGCAGGCTCCAAGTTGAACTCCTTGGCAGCATCTACAGGCCCAAATGGTTCTGATTCTGCAATGGTCAAAAACCTAGACTGCTTTGTTTCCTTTGGCACTGGAATTTCAGTCAAGTTCTCGGAATGCTTGTCTGAGTTGTAGGCAGGGAACATCTGGTTCATCACAGTCTGCATCTTCTTGAGATTAGAGTCGATAAGACCGAGGTGCTCCCACTCTTCTTCGATCTTGCGTAGCTTCAAAATCGCCTCGATACGCTGGATCTTCAATCCATACTTGATCGCTGCCTGCTGCGAAGACATCTTATTCAAGATGATATCATTCACGATGTCGATCTTGGTTGCCGTGCTGATGTGTACGTTAGTGTAGCAGCTGTTGTTAAACGGGAATGGCTGCAGATTGTGCTTCCTTGAGAATCTGCCCTTGTTAGCCACTTCTTCGTCATCGTCAAATTCGTTGGCCACCTTCAAAAGCGCATCTCCGCGTTCTGCTCTAGGGTCAATGTAGTTTGTCGAGCAATTGGTCTTCGGATACGTATATTTGTTCAGATAATATTCTCCCTTGTAGTTCTTAGGACCTAAGAACTGATCCATCAGACGCTTGAACACCGTTTGCTTGCGTCCGCCTCTCACTGGAGGTATATTACCGGCCTTTGAGTAGAACGGGTACGCAAGGGTTCTCCTATAACGCACTTGCGACCCCTGCAAGCCTGTTGCCCGCGTGCTTATGCCCTCAACGACTGTTCTACTTAACATGTTCACCACTTTCCCTGTAAATCAACTTGTTCCTTCAGTTTTCCTTCAATTTTCCACTTTTTTCTTCCCAGCTGAAAATTTTCAGCTTAGCCAAAGCTCATGAAATACAACTGAAGGTTTGTCGTGATATAAATTATTATTATATTATGCAAATAAAATAGTATTTTAACTGTCATAAAATTTGTATAAGTAGATTGAGACTATAATATTGCTTCAAAATTGCTTTAAACTTAAAAAGTGATTTATTTCGTTATTTATAGACAGTTTTATATTTTTTTACATTGATATTTATATAATTTTTAGTATTCAAAAAGAAAATAGTTGAAAGCAAGGGAGACATTCTCTCTGGTTTCTGATTCAGCCAAAATCAATTGGGCAGTAGTTCATTCATTGCAAAACAAAACCTACACAGAGATGGTTTGTGTGTATATTGGAACATTTTAATGATAATGCTTTTTCCAAATGGATAAATAGCTCAATTTTAACACAGAAGCCATAAGACAACAGTTGCTGTTATCTGACTTAAATAATTCGAACCAAATCATTACAGCAATTAATGGCCATAGAAATACCATTGCACTTCTCCTCAAATCTAGATACCGATATTGTTGAATATAAATATTTACAAAACTCAAAAACAGCTAAGTAATGGCATGTGAGTAAGTTATAAATTATGGGTATTACTGGTATTGCATATGTTTTATTGAAATTTCTTACTGCACCGTTCTATCATCTAATGATGATTAAAGAGCTGACTAATTTCTAAAAAGCTGTTTTTGAATTATTAAATGCTACTTTACACAAAGATCAATGGCTTACTAAGACTTCATGTAACTTTAGTAGCTTTATGTAACCTTATGTAGCACTCAGATAGTGGTGACTAAGTATTACTCAAAGAATTTATCATCTACTTGAAGTGAAAATTGAAACCATGCTCCTAACAAACAGAACCATTGAGAGACTCACATAAAACTACAAACAGCAACCACCCGCTAGGCTAGCACCAAGGGAATCATTTTGCTAGTGCCGTATACCAATTTACCTTTGCTATTATTACCAATTATCAACTTTACTATCTTCTCTCTTTCTTAAAACCTCTCTCTTTATGATTCAGGCTACACGATTTCTGTTTGCTAAACGACTGCCGTGTTTAGTGCGTCACACCAGATGGACATCGACGTTGAGAGGATACCAAAGCGCCTGCGTCAAATCCATCCTTGACGAGCTGGAGAAGAAACAGTGTTATAGCTTGGCAACCTCGATCGCCACTGGCGGAGGTAAAACAGTGATCTTTTGCTCTATGATCCCTCAGCTTCTCAAAGTGCAAAGGTATAGCAACGACGCAGCAGATGGCGTCTTGATCCTTGTTCACAGGAAGGAGCTAGCGTTTCAGACAATCAATACACTAAAAAGATTCAAAGCTGTTGATGAAGACAGAATCTTTTTAGATATGGGTAGCTCCAAAGCTAGCCGTGAAGAGATAGAGGCAGATTCAAGGCCCTTTGTTATTGTAGGGTCTGTGCCGTCCATTTCGAGAGCGTCTTGCGAAAGGATGAACCAGTATCCTATACAAAGAATTCATTCGATTATTGTTGATGAATGCCACCACGCAGTGTCTGATTCTTACCTGGCGATATTCAACAGGTTTGATACCGAGGGCAACAAGCCGTTTATTTTGGGGTTTTCAGCAACGCTACAGAGGAAGGACAAACTGCCATTAAAGAAGGTTTTTACTAAGATCATATACGAAAAGAGAATCGATGAACTAGTCCAGGAGAACTATCTTTGTGATCTAAAGTGGGAGAAGGTAAATGTTGGATTGGATCTCAGTGATGTCAAGGTTACAGGAGGTACAAATTCCGATTACGTTTTGGATTCTCTAGCAGATCACGTAAACACTGATCAGATAAATGAGTTGGTGTTGAAGGCGTTTATTAAACTCACAAGCACAGGCCAGGGCAAGATGAAGTCAGTGTTGGCCTTTTGTGTCAACGTGGAACACATGAGAAACTTGACGGAGTTGTTCCAGTTGAACGGCATCAATGCACAGTACGTGAGTGGCACGACCTCTGCTGGAGAGAGGGATTCTATTGTTGCAGATTTCAGAAACGGTAAAATCAAAGTGTTGTTCAATTGCGGTGTGTTTACAGAGGGCACAGATATCCCCAACATTGACTGCATCTTGCTGTTGCGTCCCACAAAGTCCAAGCCGCTATTGACGCAGATGATAGGCAGAGGTCTGCGGTTGCACAAGGACAAGTCGTTTTTGAAGGTCATTGACTTTGTGGACAACCAGTCGCTTGGGTTGACGTTCCGGGGGACGCTTCAAGGCAGGCAGGAGTCGCTTTTGGCGGGCACAGCGTCCAGTGGCACCGACCGCCATCATAAGAGCTACGACGAATTTCTACCGAGTGACATCGACTACATCAAGTTCACACATTTGAAGGGTATCCAGGATCTGGTGAACAGCAAGACGCAGTCAGTGCAGAGTGAGCTCAGATCCAAAGTGCGTGCATGGAACGCCACGTTGAGCATACCGTTTATTGCCATCAGATACAATCTGTGGGCCTCTGAGATCAACAGCACCGACTGGTGTGAGTTGTATGTCAAGGACAAGGACTATGTGCTCGACAAGGTGAGCAAGTGGGAGGCGTTTGGCACCAAGAGTGGCCGCCGATTTTACCAGAAGAGAACCAATCTGATCCAAACGAGAGACTTCGAGCAGGCCCAGGCCAAGTTTGCCACTTCCATTGTGAATAACTCCATTTACTCTGAGATTGCCACAGCCTATGGCCGACGCAAGCACGCCATGTCGCACGCCCGTGTCACTGACAACCAGGCCGCCTTCCTAACCAAAAAGCTCTGCAAGATAGCAGAATCCCAAGGCAAGACGGCGCTTGACCTCCGTCTCTTTGCCAACCGGGTTGCTGACACCATTGGTAGCCTGACGAAATGGCAAGCGTCCGAACTCATTTTCAGCTACACCATTGGCCAAAACTCCGCTCTGGAGCACTGGATCCGCACCCAAATCCTCAACACTGCTCGTAACCGTGCACTGGTGACCTCCAGACCAGTACTTGACCATTCGAAGAGTGTTTTCCAAAACGGATGGTAGGTTGCTGAGCACAGATTTATCGAACGAAAAAGGAAAGAAAATTTTTCAGATCTCACTCTACAAAAATTTAATATTTTTCTTCTTCTCTCTCTTTTTGCTGCTAGTAGTAAGAAAAGAAGGTGAAGATCTAGGGAAAAGAGGAATAGCCATGACGTCTTCCGAGTTCCAGACACCGCAACACACACACAACGACCCGATGAACCACTTCAGAACAGACATGGGGTTTGGATCGTCGCCAATTCACCAGCAGAGACTCTTCAACGGTCAAAATGCTATCAATACACATCCAGTGACAAGATCTAAGAGACGCAACTCCGAGGCATCGCATCTTAGCAAGAAAGTGAAGGAGGACAACAGTGGTAGTAGTAGTGCGTCGTCAAATACGCCGCTCGACCAGCTGACACTGCAAAATATCAACCTGGAAGAGTATCCACAGTTTCACCACCCCGATGGTGGCATCATCCAGTTCACGCCAATTGGCAATATCAGGTCGGTGGTGGACGCCAACAACCAGATCACAAGGGTGGTGGAGCAGGAATCAAAGTTCGACCTCAACAACGTCGATAGGGGCATCGACGGCTACAAGATCTTCCTTGGAAGCGATCCCAGCAGCTGCTGCGGCCACGTCAACTGCTCTCCATCAAATGAAATTGAATGCTACATGAGAAACGGCTACACGAACCCAACCTACTATTCAAATCCTGTCGGTTGTTACACCGGTGAATTCGACTGCGACTCCGACTTCGACGATGATTATGATGATGACTGTCATATGCATTAAGATGATTAACCAATAATTTAAACTATACCCTCCCCTTCAATCTCCGATTATGTTTCCACAGGTGAAGAAATGAAAAAAAGTCGTTATTTTGTCTACCTAATCACATTTTAAAATCAGCTGGTGACCAACAACAGAAAGTGATTCTTACTTATTATGATATGAAGCGAACACCACATTGACTCATGCGCCAACTGCAATTGTTTTGCTTCACTCATTTTTACAGTTTGTATCGAAGTTTTATTATTATTATTATTCTTGTTATCAATGGTTTTCTCTTCAAAAGAAATCTTTGTATTATTTTTACTATTATTATAGCTGTTAATTGTAAATTATGTTAGGTATGAACTTCCCGAAAAGTAAAATTTCATTATTTTTTGCCTCCACGACCTCTACCACGACCTCTACCACGATTTCCACGAGTATTATTTCGTTCTCTATTTTCTCTTTGTCTTTGCTGTTCCTCTCGTTGCTGAACTCTCTTGCTTTCTTCTTCCCACCATCTCTCGAATTCGGCTTCTGCTTTGATTTCATCAAGCGATCTCGCAGGTTGTGAAGGCACATTGAATGAACCTATCACATTATTTGGGTTTGTTGCCTGCATTCCAATGGAGTTGATACCTGTGCTTTTCTTTGGCCTATTCAATTCCCCTAAACTTGGAAAATGAACATTGGTAAGTTTATTTTGCGACAAGACTGTTGCTGTACCTCTTTCTGCAATTTCAATTGTATTTGTACTACTAATAACTTTTGGTGCATTCATGCCCCAAGGTGCCAGTTTGATTTTGGCCTTTTCAGCTTCTTGCTCATCAAGCTTTCGTTGTTCTTCAAGTCTTTCTTTCTTGGACACTTTGAATACCGATGATTTGAAAACCGGTTTCTTTTTGTTCAAAGCATTGTTTTGCTTAAATGCCTCATCAAGAGAGGGTGCATTGGAAAAATTCGAAGTCACTGAAGAGCTTTTAGACATAGATGCTTCATTTAAGCTAGTGTTTGAGTTTGACCGCCACGTCGTGTTCACAGCATCTAAAACGTTTGGTGCTGAAATTGGCGCAGGCGTTACACTTGAGGTCGATGCAGAAGTAGAAACAGCAGCCGACATAGATACTGATCTAGACGACTTTCTTCTGCCTTTTTCAACAAAAATAAAATCATCATCTGCATCGGTGTCATCAATGGCGCTACTGTTATTTAAACCGTCCAAGTCAACAGTTGCACTTAAAATTTTCTGTGTTTGAATATCTTTATGCTGCTGCTTTGCTATGTCACTAATTTGAATCTTCACAGTTGACGCTTTTCTCTTTATCATGAATTCATGCTTTTTAAGTTCACTTTCTTCATAAAATTTTGGTATCACTTTCCATAGTATGGGATGCAAATAGTATCCGTTGAATTTATCTTCGTTTTCAATGAACAATGTTAAATCAAAATTCTTCATGTTAACTAAATCTTCTTCAAATATTGGAGGACCAAACTTGTATTTTTTGGATTTTTTTGGTAAAATCTTTGCTTCTTTTTTCCAATTTTTGAAGTATGTTGATACAATTTCCTTAAACCGACTCTCCATTAACTTGACACAATCACATCCCAGGTCTTTTAAATTTAAATCGTTATCAAATAGGCACAGTTTCATATTGCAAAAAATAAACCAACAACAATTAGAAAACAATTGGTTGAAACCTAACACCCAAGAATGCTTTGATAGGATGACATAATTTTCTAAACAAATGTAATCTTTCAATGCCAATTCACAATACCTTTTTAACCCAGGCAATAAAAATTGGTCAGAAACTTCAGCTAAACGTAGAACGACATTGATAAATTCATTGACGTCATCCTTGCATTCATACAAAACTTCCTTAAATATTTCGTCATGTTTGAAACCAATCAAGTATTTAGTTAGCAAATTCCAGATTTGCAGACTGATATATGGGAACTCTAATAATTCATTAGCTTTCCAATAATTTCCCATCATTAGTCTCAAGTACTCACACCTTGATGTCAATATATATTTCCAGCTCTTTATCTGAGCATCCTCTAACTGGATAATCACATCCCCATCATCAATGTATTTGTTTAATGCATATTGTAATGATTCTTTAACTGGAAGTGCAAAAAGTAATTTATCCCAACCTGTTTTTATTCTCCTAGCTTGAGATGCTGGATTTCCAAGACCATCAGCTTGCAGATTCCAACAATCTACTTGTTCATTCGTGTAAATATAGTGAAGATATATGGCAACCGATTTGATGTCAATGTCACCAACAATAGACATCACATCTTTTGTTACGAATATTACTAGATCTCTTCTTTCAATATGTAGCGGCAGATCACTTTTCCTAATATCTAACCTATTGAGTACTAGCTGCAAATGAGCCGGAATTATAAGATCCAAATTGTTTTTCGTATCATTGATAATAACATTGTAGTCATAAAATTTCAACTCAACATCCAACGAACTATCAACTTGATTAAAATTGATAATTGAAGAGTGCAGTGATGAAAGTTTGTATAAAAAGTCCCCACTTAATACATTTTTTCTGATATTATTACTTCGATATATTTTTGCTTTTAATGATTTTCGACTAGGTTCATCTTCAACATCTTCATCATCGTCATCATCATCACTATCGTTCAAATGAATTAAATGTGAGGAAAGAAAATCAAAATCCTTAGCTTCATTATTTATCGGGTCTAATTCGCCATTTTCATCTTCTTCAATCCCACATAAAGGTGAAAGTTTACCAACATCTAATAATACAGTTGGCTGTAATAACTGGTGTTTTAAAGCTTGAATTTCATTTCTAACAGCAACAATTGTTTCTCCTTTAAATCCAGAAATAGATGTAACGCCTTCAAAACCTTTCATTCTATTCCATTTATTCTTGGCCTTTGTGGTTGGAGACTTTTTCAAAACTTCTCCACCTTTAGTACAAATAAAAATCACGCCTGTGTCATTCAATACAACATCAAGTGCTCTCATTTCAATGTTCTTTGGTCTCCAAATTTGATAATACTTTATATCAGAGATCAATTGTTCTTTTGAATCATTAGTTTTGGAAAATGTCATTTGCTGAACTTCACCATGCTCATAAAGAAGCAAAACTGAATAATGTGTGTTAGATGGTTTAAAAGACGGTATCAATTTAATGACTTTTTTAGGTTTTGAAATAACCACAGGTCTAAAGCGATTCCATTCAGTGACACCAGCCGTTCCAGGAACGTTTGCTAACCGCACATGAAAGCTGTTCATGTAAATGTGAATTTGACTAGTATTTTCAGTTAAAACAATAGTCGCAGATTCCAAAGCTAACACCTTGTAGACAGGATCATCGTATTTCCAAAAAAGAGAAAAAGTGGAACTTAAAGAATTTGTTCCAAATTGGCCAATATTAGTACCAAAAAAGTGAAGATAATTTCCTGTGTAAGCAACAGTATTGTTTAGCGAGCATGTAATGCCTTTAATGATTGTTGAGCTAGATGAAATGTCATTATTGGAATTTAAGTTTAGTAACGTTCCAAAAGACGAAGCCGAAGGCGGAGTGTTTGATAAAGCAGATGATATACTTCCAATCTTTTTAAATGATAATTGAAAGGGAGTGGGTGTTGTAGTAGTTGAACCTAAAGATGGGACTCCTAAATGTAAATTTTTGTTTTCACCAAATGCATAAACTTGTCCCATGCTAGTCAATACTACCGTGTGATCGGTTGTGACAGCAACGTCAGTAATAAAATCCTTCCTTTGGCAAAAGTAGTCTACCAGTTTGAAATCGGCCACTGATCTCAGGTTACCGTGACCAAGTTGGCCGCAGATGTTTTGACCTCGTGTGTAAAGTTTTCCAGACGCCGTGATTAGAGCACTATGGGTCGAGGAAGTGACACATTTGACGATTTGGAAAGGTTCAATGGACGAATGAAGAGCAGAAGTGTCCATTATAGAGGCAAAATTTGAAGAGGAAGGTTGATTATTTGTTAGCAATGAAGTGTCTTTCAATTTGTGATTGAGCTTGTTAGTTGACTTTACATAAGAACCATCCGTGGATATGGAATACGGTTGCTCCTGGTTCAATCTGAAAAAAGTCAGCAATGAGTTTAATAATTCCCATGGTGTCAAATTATTGTAATCTTTTTGCTTTTGCAGCTTGTGAACAACTGGCGAGGTCCATGTTGATAGCTTTCTGATGAAACTAAAGCTGAAGTTGTAGATAGCAAAATGAAGGGCGTTCCAGTTATTTTCAACATCTGTGGATAGTAGAATGTTGTGACTAATTGTCTTGTCCTTTTCTAGTAAATGCAAGATATCATGTAAGATCTTGGTATCGTTATTAATAGCAGCCAAATGAAGCAATGTACGTCCTAACAGGTCTCTCTTTGTTAAATCCGAGAGTGTTAAGGGCCTGTGAAATTGGCCAGATGATGTGGTTGGTGTAAGCGGCGAAGAATCCCCCTTCTTTGACGCCGCTGGTTTAAAAGAGGTGAACGTGACACATTATAGTATTTTTTTTGATATAGACAGGAGCTTGGTAAAACGGCAGCAAATAGTGAGGAAGACGGGGGAATCAGCTCTGCTATTAGAAAGAAGAAGCGTGTTCCAGCATAAGCACAATATTGAAAATTTGTATGCGTTTTTCACCATCGTACTTATTGAAGAAGAAGATTCAATGTCTCTGTTCGTTGACAACAGTGCTCTATCGTCGCTAGATGTGTCTCATCAGCGCCTCGAAAGTGCCGAGTACCAGTATGATTCTATGACGAAACTTCTAGAGGTGCTGCGCTTGCGCTGTGCTGCCAAATGCATTGCGTTAGACTACGGAGAGGGAGATTTGGCCAAAGGAGAGTCTGAATGCACCAACAGGTGCGTGTCGAAGTTTATGACGGCCCACAAGACCATTGGCAACTGGGTCGAGACCAACCAGCGTCTACGGGAGAAGGACATGCCTGTTTTCCAGATGGTGAATGACAAACTTTCACAGAAGAGAATTTGATTTCTCTTGTTACCCCATCTTGTACATAGTGTCAGCTTTTCCACTTTCATTACATATCTAATACACCTACACGCCTATTTACTTATATAAATAAGAATCGTAACCATTCTAACAATACTATATGGTGATTCAATAAATTTCCCGAATAGGAAATATGCTCATTAAAGATCTCCCTACAGAGAGCTCTTTTAAGTAAAAGAACATCAAAAGAGTGCCTAAATGACACCAAAAAGACCAAAAGTTTGCCACAATAACACGAACACTTATTGGCTAGCACGTGGTATTCTCTGTTCTTCCTTGTATTGTGCGTGGGAGTCTGTTACTTTATTGTTTTGCAATATCCATTGCTTGTTTGGGAAGACTAAGTAAAAAAAACCGTTATTTCCCACCTGAACTTCATCAAATTACAACTTTGTTCTTAAGAGATTTGCATTCAGAGCTAAGAGAGCAGACAGTGTTAGCTTGCTGTAATTAGCAATATCAAATATGACCCAAGAGAACGAGTCAAACGAAAGCAGAATTGATAGATTCCTGCTAAAATCAACTCCTCAGGAAGAGTACAGCAAACACAATGAAGATGATGCCTCCAAGAGGTTCAGATACCTCTTATCTTTGTCACCGCTGTTTCGCCACTTCATAGATACTAGGGCCACCAAGGACAAACATTTACACAAGCTAATCAGGTCCATAGACGAACAAACAAATTCTGCAAGCACTAAAAAGCAGAGAAGACGTAAGAGGAAGTCTGAGAAGGAAGAAGACGCTGAACTCATCAACGATGAAGAAGAAGAAGAGCAGAACTTGGGCTCCATCCTTTCCGAATCCCCTCATTACATCAAAGGCCAGCTTAGAGATTATCAAGTGCAAGGCCTGAACTGGTTGATTTCTCTTTACGAACATAAGTTATCGGGAATACTAGCAGATGAAATGGGTCTCGGTAAAACATTACAGACAATTTCGTTTCTTGGTTACCTGCGTTACTACGAAAACATCGATGGACCCTACATTGTGATCGTGCCAAAATCAACGTTGAACAATTGGCAACGAGAGTTTGCAAAATGGACTCCTGAGGTCAAAACAGTTATACTACAGGGAGACAAAGAGAGCAGGGCGCAAATTATAAGCGAAGTTCTTATGAAAGCGGACTTTGATGTGGTCATCACCAGTTTTGAAATGGTTATCCGTGAAAAGTCCAAATTGTCAAAATTCAGATGGCAGTACATGGTCATTGACGAAGCCCACAGAATTAAAAACGAGGAATCTTCTCTTTCACAAATTATCAGGTTGTTCTATTCTAAGTATAGATTGCTAATCACAGGTACACCACTACAAAACAATCTTCATGAACTTTGGGCCCTCTTGAATTTCCTTTTACCAGATGTTTTTGGTGATAATGTGATTTTCAATGATTGGTTCGAACAGACAAACAAGGAAGACGAAGAGAAAGATTCCGAAGCGGTTGAAAAGCTACACAAGATTTTATCTCCGTTTTTGCTGCGTCGTGTCAAGGCCGACGTGGAGAAGTCCCTCTTGCCTAAAAAGGAAGTAAACGTTTATGTTGGTATGAGTGCAATGCAAGTCCAATGGTATAAAAATTTACTTGCTAAAGATATACAAGCTGTCAATGGTCAAGTTGGTCGCCGAGAGGGTAAAACTCGACTCTTGAATATTGTTATGCAGCTTCGAAAATGTTGCAACCATCCATATCTTTTTGAAGGAGCGGAGCCTGGTCCACCATTCACAACAGACGAACACTTGGTTTTCAATACTGGTAAAATGATTGTGCTAGATAAATTGCTTAAGAAATTGAAGGAACAAGGCTCAAGAGTGTTGATTTTCTCACAAATGTCACGTATGTTGGATATTTTAGAAGACTATTGCTTTCTGAGAGATTATGAGTATTGTCGTATTGATGGATCAACTTCACACGAAGACAGAGTTGAGGCCATTGATGATTATAATGCACCTGAAAGTGAGAAGTTCGTATTTTTGTTAACAACTAGAGCTGGTGGACTTGGTATTAATTTGGTTACCGCAGATGTTGTTATTTTATATGATTCCGATTGGAATCCACAGGCCGACTTACAGGCTATGGATCGTGCGCATAGAATCGGTCAAAAGAAGCAAGTTCAAGTGTTTAGGTTTGTTACTGAAAATGCAATAGAGGAGAAAGTTTTGGAAAGAGCAGCACAAAAGTTGCGGTTGGATCAGTTAGTGATTCAACAGGGAAGAAAATCACTTGCTGAGGACAAGAAAGATAAAAAAGATAGCTCAAAGGATGAGTTGTTGAATATGATTCAACACGGCGCTGAAAAGGTTTTTGATGAAACGGACGGGTCTAAATCGTTGGATGATGATATCGATGTTATATTATCAAGAGGAGAAGAAAAGACGAAGGAGCTAAATGCCAAGTTTGAGAAGCTTGGGCTTGATGATATACAGAACTTCAATGGTGAACAGCAGTCGGCCTATGAATGGAACGGAGAAAACTTTGCCAAGAAGGCCATCAAGAGGTTAGGAGGTGAGTTTACGAAGCAGTCCAGAAGAACGAGAAAGGAGCATCAGTACTCAGTTGATGGTTATTACAAGGATGTTTTGAATCAGATGAAGCAGCCCAGTGTTCCTAAGGCGAGCCATCCTCGGCCGCCAAAGAACTACACTTTACTTGATTTCCAGTTCTTTGATCCTTTATTAGGTGAGTTATTGAAGAAGGAGATGATGGCGTACAAGAAGAAGATCGAATACAGGGTAGGTGCTAACGACGACGTTGAATTTGATGTGGACAACAACGAGTTGAACATCACACGCGAGGAGTACGACCGACTAGGCGAGGAAGAGCAGGAGCTATACATAGCCAAGAGAACGAAGGAGGAGCAGGCTATCATTGACAATGCGCCTGAGTTCACTGAAGAGGATCTGGTGACCAAGACGACGCTATTAGCGCAGGGGTTTGGAGACTGGAACAGAAGAGAGTTCATGCAGTATGTGCACGCTTGCGCCAAGTACGGGCGAGAGGACTTCAAGTCCATTGCACGCGATGTGAGGGGGAAGACCAGCAAGGACGTCGAGCGGTATTCTGCCACGTTCTGGATACGGTACAGGGAGGTTGATGGATGGGAGCGTTATTTAAAGGAGATCGAGACAGGCGAGCGTAAGCTTGAGCGGGTGAAGCTACAGTCGCAGATTCTCAAGTCGAAGATTGCAGAGGTAGCCAACCCCATGGAGCAGCTGAGTGTCCAGTATCCGCCCAATAACTCTAAGCGCATGTACTCAATCGTGGAGGATCGATATTTGCTAATCAAAGCCAATGAGCACGGTCTGCTAAATAAGAACCTCTATGAGATCATCAAGGCCGACATCACAAACGACCCCTTGTTCAGGTACTGCTACTACTTCCGGTCCAGGACGGCCAACGAGTTGTCACGAAGAATAGGAACGCTTTTATTAGCTGTTGCCCGAGAGCTGGAGGGTCCCGACGCTTTCAAGCGAAAGCGGAGGGACAAAGCGCAAATGGAGGCAGACAGTCGTGCTGTGAGTGTTGATCCTGAGTCCAAGAGGCCCCGCATAGCGTAGCTAGCTTAGACTTAATCTAACTTTAATGCTAAGCATAACCCGTGCACCGCGCGACACTAGCGCTGTGGTGGGAATTTTCTCCCCGTCAAAATTTTGAAAACGATTTGATTCGCAGCGGGGAAAAGTTTTAGTTTTTGTAATTTTAAATAGGAGCGCAGACATTGGACCTCTGGCTCTTCATTATAGGACAGAAGAAAGATGCTGAGAACCATTGCTAGACAGCGTTTGCGCAGTGTTTGCGGTGCCCGGGCATTTGGACAGAGTGCAAGGATGTGCCAGGACGTGGAGTTAAAGATTGATGGGATCCCAGTGGCCATTGAAAAGGGGTCGTCAATCATCCAAGCTGCAGAGAAGGCAGGTGTTTATATCCCTAGATACTGTTACCACGACAGACTAGCGGTGGCGGGAAACTGCAGAATGTGTCTTGTGGAGATTGAAAAGTCTCCAAAGATGGCAGCAGCGTGTGCGATGCCAGTGGCACCAGGAATGTCGGTTTTGACGCAAACAGATAAAGTGAAGAAGGTGAGAGAAGGTATCACGGAGTTTCTACTCTCGAACCATCCTCTCGACTGTCCTGTGTGCGATCAGGGTGGTGAGTGTGATTTGCAGGAGCAGACACTGAAGTACGGGTCCGATAGAGGCCGTTTCAATGAGGTGAGCGGCAAGAGAGCCGTGGAAAACAAGGCCATTGGCCCATTGGTCAAGACATCCATGAACAGATGTATCCACTGCACCAGATGTGTGCGGTTCCTCAACGACGTGGCGGGCGCGCCAGAATTCGGTACAGCTGGAAGAGGTAACGACATGCAAATTGGTACCTACGTGGAAAGAAACGTCAACTCAGAGTTGTCTGGTAACATCATTGATTTATGTCCCGTTGGCGCCTTGACGTCTAAGCCGTACGCATTTAAGGCCAGACCTTGGGAACTCAAGAGAACAGAGTCCGTCGACGTGCTCGATGCCTTAGGTTCCGCCATCAGAGTCGACGCCAGAGGTTCCGAAGTCATGAGAGTGCTACCTAGATTGAACGAAGAAATCAACCAAGAATGGATTTCAGACAGATCAAGATTTGCCGTCGATGGCCTCAAGGTGCAGAGATTAACGAAACCTTTGATAAAAACTAACAACTCTTTTGTTGATGCCACCTGGGACTCCGCTTTGTCTTTGATTGCTGATAAAATAAACACCATCAAGCCTGCTGCTAACGAAATCAAGGCTGTTGCCGGTCCTTTAGTGGATGTCGAAGCCATGGTCTCTCTTAAGGATCTGGTCAACAGATTGAACTCCGAAAATGTTACTATTGATGCTCCAGTCACGTCAATCCCATCTGCAGATATCAGATCTAACTATATCTTTAATTCTACCATCGAAGGTGTTGATGAAGCAGATCAAATTCTCATTGTCGGCTCTAACCCAAGACACGAGGCTGCTGTTCTCAATGCTAGAATTAGAGGTAGATGGCTAGAATCTGACGATGTTGAAATATCTCATATTGGTGAAAAGTTTGAGTCTTCTTTTGCTTTGAGTCATCTTGGTGACTCCGCTGCTGACCTTGAAAAGGCTCTCAAGGGTGAACTTGGTCAAAAGCTTGCCAAGGCATCTAGACCTTTGATTATCGTTGGTTCAGGTGTTTGGGAATCAAAGGATTCTTCTGCTATTGAGTCACTTTTAAAGAATTTCGTGAAGGACAAAGAAAACATTGTGAATGAAGAATGGAATGGTCTCAATTTGTTGCACCGTAGCGCATCTAGAGCAGGTGCCCTTGATATTGGTTTCTACAACTCCGACCCAGCTGTTCAGCAAGTAACTCCAAAGGTTGTTTTCCTTCTTGGCGCTGATGAAATTGACCCTGCTACTATTCCACATAATGCCTTTGTTGTTTATGTTGGTCATCACGGTGACGTTGGTGCATCAATTGCTGATGTTGTTTTACCTGGTACTGCATACACAGAAAAGGCTGCCATTTACGTTAATACTGAAGGTAAGGCACAAATGACCACTGCTGCTGTTGGTCCTATTGGTGTTGCCAGAGAAGATTGGACTATCTTCAAGGCCCTTTCAGAATATCTCAATGTTAGTTTACCATACGAAGACGTTCGTGCTCTACGTCAAAGAATTGAAACCATTGCTCCACACCTTGTTAGATTTGAGGTAGCAGAAAAGGTATCCACTGATATTTTCAAGCTTGGAATCAATGCTGCTGGTGCTTCAAAACCTACAAATGCTGCCTTGAAAAACCCAATAACTAACTTCTACATGACAGATTCCATTTCTAGAAACTCTAAGACCATGGCTCAATGTGTGGGGTCTTTTGGTGCTTCCGTTGAAAAGGTCAACGATGAAAATGCTCACTTGTACTTAGGTATTGCTTAAGGTTGCTGTCTTAGCTGCTTTCAAACTTTATTTCTTATAGTGAATATTAAAGTGTCCCATGATTCATTTTTTTCTTCTCTCATTTACTATTCATTCATATGTTACATTAGAAAGATAAATGTAATACCAATAAATATTCCATATCATCTATTATTTAGTTTTTATTCTACTCTTTATTATTTATTAACCTATATTTATTACGATTAGTAGGGGTAATGTTTCTATCAAACACTAGTGCTGAAGAATCAAAGAGAAAATGCCTTCAAAACATTATCTTCTCCATAATTGGAGATTAAATTCACAACCCAATCTGCAACTCTATTGGCACCTTGTTTTTTAGACATATCTAAACTTGTGCAAACAGGAATTCCTTTAATTTTCAAAGTAGTTTTGAAGACAGGCATTTTGTGAGCATTATCACCCACAGTTTGTGTTGTGATAAACTCAGGAAAGATCTTCTTTTTCAAAAGAGAGTTCTGTAATTTAGTTCTAGCATTTTTATCAAAATCCAAATCTTGATTTAATTCGTGCGGTAATTGTAAGTCTGGTATCTTTGCTTCTGTATCCACAATTGATTTATCATTGTTTGGAACGTCAACAGGTGTTGATTCATGCACAATCTCCTCTTTGATATCAGTGCTATCTTTCGAATCTTTTTTATCTTCAGGCTTCACCCTGGTGTCTTTTTTTGGAACCATTAATCTCAACATATGATATTTTTCAACAGATTTTTTATTGTCCAATGCCGCCATTGCAGCCCTAAAAGATGCTTCCTTGTAGCTGACACCTTCACCGGTACCAATGATTTCATTGTCCATGGTACATGAAACAATTGTAAAAGTACAACCTTTAGGAACATTTTTGATAAATTCAGTTGGTAATGGCATCAGTTTTTCGTACTGCGGATATCTAACTGCGCATCCAACAAGTGCATACAATTCGGTTTTGGCTTGTAAATTAATTCTTTGAGAGATATCACAATGTGGAGTGTTAGGGTTCACCGCTTGAAAAGCAGTTGCCAATGGATTCAGAGAAATAGGCTTACTGTCAGTGTCGGAGAAAATCTGATGTTTTTTGGAGGTGGTTTGTGCTTTATTTGAGTATGCACCATAACCAAGTCTTTTATCGTACTTTTCGAGAAAATTGGCATAAAGCTCTGTTATCCATTCTTTAATTATAGGATATGCTTCTATCCCTCTATCCACATAAATACCTCCAATATACGCTTCCATTAAATCTGCAATCAATTTGGTATATCTTTTATCAGCTTCCGTTAAATTGATCGACTGTTCAAAACCTTTATCATTGTTTCCCTTGTAGATTAATTCACTTTTTTTATCAAAACCATAAGCTCTTGCAAATCGTTCTAAAGTTTCGTTTCTAATGATGGCTATACGGATACGAGATAATTCACCTTCTGATAAATCAGGATATCTTTCAACAACAATATCTGTTGCAACCAGTTCCAATACAGCGTCACCAATGAACTCCAAACGTTCGTTATTTGTATCAATCTTTTCCTTGTTGCTCATGTTTTCATTACCGTTGGTATAGGATTTGTGAACGAATACTCTTGCCTCAATTGACGGATCTCTAATTTCTGGAAGTGGAGGCAAATCATGGTGGATTCCTCTGTTTTGAATTTTAATCTTTGAATTTGCGAGTCTTTCCAAGATCAACTTGACATCCGTTGCACCTTCTAGCTTGGTGTTCTCATCATAATTAATGATTTGGTTGAAAATTGGAAGTTTACCATCGTCATAAAGAGTCTTCAAATTTGCACCTAGCTGTAGCTTGTTTGATCTAGCTATCAACAAAATTTGTCCGCTAAGATCCTTGCCAAACGAATCAACTGTTTTTGATTGTAACTCAACAATTCTTTCAAGATAGGAATTTAGCTGTGTTTGTGTTGGTGCAATGTCTATAATTCGCTGAAGTTGCGTTTGAATCACACCAATTGCATGTTCAACATTCTCGAAATCACTCAAAGAAAAATCCTTTGGTGCCATCTCCTTAATTATCTCATAATGTGAGCTCACATTATCAGCTGCTAGTGGTTGTTCTGCTGACTTTTGTTCTTTTCTCTCTTTCTTCTCCTTTTTCTCCTTTTTCTCCTTTTTAGCCTTTTTTCTTTCAGTTTCAGCCTCCGGACTACTACGCTCGTGTAATCTCTTCCCCATACTGATCAAACTGTCTGTATTTAGTTAATATACTATAAAACATAACTATACAAAAAAGTATACATATAATTTTTCAGAATCTGAATTTTTTAGGCTTACCTCCAACTGGACTCTGCTCATGAATGAAGGTCTTGTCTCTTGTGGCATCTCTAGACTCTTTCTTTTGGCCCTTGACATCATAAGCCAACGTATCATTACCATAAATGCTGTCTTTTCCGTCAAATTTCTTTTTATCAAGGATCTGATACAATCTTCCGTCTGAAATGACACCGTTTTGTTCCTGTTTGCTAGTAGATGGCTTTGCTGATCCTGTATCCTCGTCTCCGTAGGAATCCAACAATAAGTCACCCTCTTGTGCTTTGTATTCACCATTGTCGTCGTCATCTTCTTCTTTGTTGTCACCTTTCTTAATATCGTCTTTTTCAAAATCACTATCCAAGTCGTCAACAAGATGCCCCCAGTTCTGTTTCTTGTTAACCCCATTGACAGCTCCATAAGAAATGCCCCTTTCTGTCACCTTCACACTAGGATACTCTGGAGGCGATCCTAGCTTAAGCATATTATCAAGCCAGGGAGGATTAGTGATATTTTGGATTCCCAAAGCCTTCTGTAATTCAATACTTAATTTTCCAGGTTTGAACCTTGCCTTCACCCTTTCATTGATCTGGCTACTGTTACTATCCATTCCTTCATAATATAATTCACCATACTTTAGTAGCGGAGGTTTCAACTGGTGTTTGAAAAAAGCATCATAAAGTACGTTATAATCAAGATCTAACTGACCTGACTTGGGCTGAACCCTAGCCCTCATCCTCTGTTTCAACGTATCTTCGTTCCCCTCCGTATCTGTGCCTCTCATTTCTGCTATTCCTGTAGCTTTGATAAAGGAAGGAAGCTCAAACAACCTTCGTTCACCTCTTTTGCTTGATAAGAACCCCTTTTTTGACACCCAATGGCGTGGAATCGGCACTACGTTATGCATAGTTTTGAGATATGCGTGCAAATATGCATCCGGTGCGTTCGTATCCTGCCAACTGACCGAATAGTTGTATGGAGCCGTGATAGATTTTAAATCTGACAGCGGAATGCTATGAAGTTCCATGAACTTTCGCTTTGACAATGTTTCTGGTTCTTGTGAGGGCGATACTTGTGTGACTTCATTTTTAATGATATCTGTATTCTTTTCCATCGTTCCTTCTTGCTTGGCATGAGCTGTAGTATGGTCATCTGCAATTTCATCATTCACCTCTTCTGCCGTTATTTGTACTGTGAATTTATCGAATACATCCTGAAACTCCTTATATTCATCTTCCTTTCCTTCAATGTCTTCGACTACTATATCAATTGTTGCAGCCAGAGGTATTTCTAACTTGCTAATGTCACTCTTGGTGCCAACTTTCCCATTAATACTCTTCTTACCAAATGGTTCCTTTGTCTTTACCTTCACACCAGGCACTTGCTTGCCCTCTTTGGCCTTCTGTCTTCGCCTCTGGTTCTTTGAAAGCCTGCCAGCCTTCGCTTCTCTACCCATACTGAATAACCTTTCAAACAGAGTAGTGATAGATAACTGGAAAAAAAATGTGTGTAAGGAACTTGAACTATATTAATTAAAAAAAACCAAATTGTTATGTCTTTGGAGAAGCAACCAAGCGTAACGGATGCTCTTAACGTGATTGACTCCAACAGCGAACCAAATGTTGATGTCAAAAAGCCACAAACAGTCGCAAGCGGTGCAGAAGTAACGAAAGAAGGACCGACGTTTGTAGAGCAAACCTCCAATTTGAAAAAAACGCTATTGGCAGCTCTAGACGAACTAGACCGCTCCAAGAAGGAATTTCAGCGTATTAGTAGTCTGTTAGAAACCAAAATAGACAAGATGGCCAAATAATAAGGTATTTTAGAGTTAGCGTATTCGGTAATTTGAGATGGTGCTCTGAATTGAAAGAATTGAAAGAATTGATTTAAAGGAGCAGAGTTGTCTTAGTCTATCACCAGTTCAACCAACTGCTATTGCTGTAAAGCAGTACAACTTCTAAGAATAAGCTTTTTGTCAAATCACATTAATATCTAAGTTTTGCAAAATCATTCAAAAACACAGTGATATAAACATAAGGCAGTTTGATAGAATTTACGACTAATTGTATTTCTATTTGTGCACATCCATATGTTTTTGTGTTCTTGTATACGCAATTAAGTAATGATATTCTTTTATTCTCCCTTATGTTGTTTATAAAGCGCTAGATTACAACATTGAAACCACTAAAGCAACTACTAGCCAACAGTTTTATAAAACGTTTAATATGGTTTACCAAAACTCATAGTGTAATGTGTTAATTGAAAATTTGAGATCATTCAAATCTTAACTTGTTTACATACTATTTTTAATCACAAGAATGCTATCAGGCCTGATGTTGTCGGCACGAGACGTGCTGAAGATAGTGACAATAGGAAGACACGTGCGATTCCAGGGTAGGTTGCAGTTATCGAGGCTTTTGAAGGGCCCATTAAGTAATATTGGATTAACAAGAGGATTCAAAAGACAGTCATTGCATTCACGACCGATGTCAACAACAACACCATGTGCTATTGCTATAGACGACTCTAATGCAGATGGATCCCCGGAGACACTATCTGGTTACCTAAAGTACGCACTGTATCGAAACTTGAATGTCAGCAGTACTGTTTTTGTTGGTTCCATATATGAACTTCAAGTGAAACAATATCTAGAATCACAGTGGCCACTACCGATTTCTAAGCTGAAGATTGTAGGTGGTGCGGGAGATAGAGGTGTTGATATTGATGCGAACATGGGCCAGTATAGGCTTCTTGTACAGTGCAAATGCTATTCGTCACAGCGAGTTGATCCAAAACTGTTGAGAGAGATCAAGGGTGCCATTCAGGACGTACCAACGAATTCAATCAAAAAGAACATACCATTAGTGGCGATGATTGCATGTACAAACTCATTTACTAGACAGGGTAGGGCTGAGTTTGATAAGGCCAATATACCCATGATCTACCTCAAATTTTCCAGACCTGAACTAATCGATATCAGCAAACCATATGACATGAACAGCTGGAAATGGGGGGAGATGCTAGGCTGGGAAGCAAACTGGAAAGCACAAAGCATGGGTCTAGGGGTAAGATCAGCTGGGGAACTTACTGTAAATTAAACTAATGTGTAAAGATAGCATTATATAGATAATGATAAAAAGGAAACCATAAATAGATAAATAAATAACAGAAAACATCAAAGGCAAAACAATAAAGGGAGACGTGAATAAATGATTTAGCTAGGAATGGTTTTACCTGTTTGAATTTCAGGGATGGCTCTTAGCTTTTCGATCCACTGGCAAACTCTTGGAAATTCGTTTATGCCCTCAAAGGAAACCTTTGAGTCGAGCCATGGGTAGCTGCAAATATCAGCAAGCGATAAGTGGTCACCCACAAGGAATCCTGTTTTGTTCTTTTCCAACTGCGCTTCCAAAACACTGATCAATCTCACCGTTTCCTTGCGGTATCTGTCGATCGCAAACTCGTCCTTTTGAGGAGCAAAGTAGCTGAACCAGTGGAACTGACCCTTCATAGGGCCTAAGCCAGCCATTTGGAAGAAGACCCACTCTAGCATCTCGTAGTACTCTCTGCTGCCGTGCTTATAGGAGAACCGATAATCTTTGTCAAATTTGTCAGCAAGGTACATCAAGATAGCGGCAGATTCATTGATGTGGGTCGTTTCGCCATTGGAATCAACATGAGTCAGCGATGGGATTCTACCGTTGAGATTGAACTTCAAGTACCATTCTTCCTTACATTCCGCTTTGCGAATATCAATTGGTCTGACATAGTAGTCCAAGCCAAGAAGTTCCAATAGGATTGTAACCTTTAATCCGTTTGGCGTAGGAGCCGTGTAGAGCTTAATGTAAGGAGCCTGCAATCCAGGCGCCTTTGGGTCGTTTTCTGAAACAATATAGTGAACCATTGAGTTTCTTAGACTGAAGAAAGTGTTGTTAAGAGAAGAAGATGGTATTGAAAAGCTCCATCCTTTATATACTATCAGCGCCCTAAACGGGTAGTAAATTTTTCCATTTGAAGAAACCTTTCACAAAGAGAGTAAAATCAAGCACAGCGGCATGGTGAACAGGCTTAGTGTCTCGGAGACAAACGTATTAAGAGGAAAACTTGGTCTTCGGTTAATTCCCGATGAGAGTGGTGCAAAGGGGACCAAAATGGATATCAACAGCGTCAATGACGTTGCTCGGATATCCATTGAAGAAACAAACAAGCTAAGAGCGCAGATAGGATTGAGGCTGATAGAAGCTACGACAGTTAAGGATAGAAATGCTCTGGAGATTGATAACTACCTGAAAAGAGAAGAAGAGATCAAGCAGATCCACAAAGTTGCAGATTTGAAAAAATCTGTAGAGATCAGAAAGGCATCAATGAGGAGGCAGAAACAGATGGCTAGAGGTGGTATATTAGACCGAGAAGGGGAGTCTAGTAGCTTAGAAGACTGGCTAGCCAACGTTCAGAACTCAGGTGACCAAGAATCCGGAAGTAAGAAAAATGGAAAGTCTAAACTTGTCAATGTTAGCAAGAAGCTTAAATTCAAAACAGCTAGTCCAAAGGTCACTGAATTAGAAGTCCTTACATTGAAAGACTCAGAGGTTTTGGATGATAATCATTCTGGGGACGAACTGGTTAATACGGAAATTGAAATGGACAAAAAGATTCAAAGCAATATTGCAGAGAAGAAGCTACATAGTGGAGAGCTGGTATCAGACATACACAGAGATAACAGGTTACTGGGTACTGATGATTCATCTGCACAGATTGATGGCCATTCTAACACCAAAAAACGAACCCTTGTTTCCATACGTTTTCAATCTGATGATGAAGACGATGACGAAACCAAAAACATCAATAGAGATATTGCCAAGCCAAGGTTCAAGAAGCTGAAGCCTAACAAGAACAAAAAGGCTAGGTCAAGAGAGGAAAATCAGGACATTGAAATCAATTTCAAACCCGTTTCCTTAATTGACCAAGATGAAGACCAAGACGACAACGGAGAACTAGAGAGATTATTGGCGGCAACGAGAGTGGAAAAGACAAAAGAAAGACACATTCTTGAAACTAAAGATGAGAACACCATGCTGTCAGAAGAAACCATGCATGAAAATATACAGTTTTTAGATACTGTTCACACCCTGGCAGTGGAATCCAAACCAGATGTCAAGCCTTTATCTTATGCTAAAACAAACAAAAATGAACAAAAACTAAATTCCAAGCTTTCTGAAAGAGTAGATTCCATTCTGCGAAACCCCCAGTTGGATCAGAGCTATTCTCTTTCGTCTATTTTATCACACCTTAATGAAAAAAGTGACAGCGACGACAAGGCAGATCCAAACAGCATCAAAATCACGTACACCGACGACAAAGGTAATAATTTATCAACCAAAGAAGCCTATAAGTTCATGTCACGAAAGTTTCATGGTACAGGCAAGAAAAAGACATGATGGGTTTATCGCAATGGAATCAATTGATTATCTTTCAAAGGACTTCTGCAAAGCGGACACTCGTTTCTTTCCTTGCACCATTCCAAAATGCACAACCAGCAGAACACATGGCCACAAGGACCACAGGAGGGATCTTTCATTGGATCCAAACACAACATACACGAGCGACTCTGGTTTGTGATGTACGCCAACTTGGTAGGATCTGCTAGATCAATATGGACATCACTCTCATTGACTTCCAATGCGCCAATACAGTTACCAGCTGCTATATCAATATTGCCTCTTTTAAGCGACTGCTTGAACTTCGCATTTGTGCTATCATTTGAACTGTTAATGTTTCCTTGTACAAGCAACTTTAGGACATTTGTATACTTTATAGCTAGCTGTAACAACATGAGTCCACCTAAAAGCTCATATTCACTTCCTCTCTTCTGTTCGCGTTGCTCTGCAGCTGGCCTGTACCCTAGGCCGTACTGCAAACCTAGCATACGCTTAGATATGTCGTAGTATTTGCCTTTGATGTAGAAGAGAGCAAGATGTACATTTTGAATATCTAAGAGGGTGACAGTGGTGATATGATTTAAAACCTTCTTCAGTATTCCTTTCCAGTTGTCAGGGCTTTCAGGAAGCTTATTTGATAACCATTTTGAAAATTTGGATATCAGATATGGCATCAATGCATAAAGTACCACGAACAGTGCTTTCCTCCAACGTTGTACACGACGCCCTGAGTTAGTATAGTACAAGTCCACATACTCTTCGCCAAAGGTACGCGCTCCTAATGCCGTAGTGAGGCCAAAGTAAAGTACCCTGGTCAATGCCTTAACTGTCTTTGAATCGATTCCATTTCGTGAGGTTGAAAGCATCCTGGTCACTGCAGACACCTGTTCGTAGATTCTGTCTATGTAAAACTCATCCTTCTGGCTCGACCGAACTATGGCTGCCGCTGTTGCGTCATCTAGCTCTCTGTGTATATAGATAGACATTTCAATACTAAAAAAACTATTATCATGGTTGGCAAGACTAAGCATGCGCTAACCAAGTATCAACTATTACACAGACAATATATGCTGCAATACTATAGTTAGGTTGCTAAATAATAGCTATGAAATAATGTGGTGATATTTAATTAACATCACTTAACTGACTTTGAAGTCAGTTTCCAATATAGAGGTAGTCTTTCAAAATGAACATTTTCCATTCTGACGAAACATTAATAGTCTTACTTCAAGTAGATGTTTATGGTGCTATACCCCATTTGATCCAATACCTCATTGACCGATAAACAATAGTTTCTCTGCTGCTTTGAGGAAGCTAAACTTACGCTACGTAAAATATAAATAGTAAAGCATGTAATAAACATCCACACAATACATGAAGGCACAATTGTTTCGTGGCATTAACCTTCTCTACAATTCCTTTTTCAATACACCTCTTATTGAAGTAGAATACCATCACATTTCTCAAAAGAGAATATATTGAAGCCGGGACGTAAATGGCTACAAGATTTTGCAGCCGAAATAGCTGAAGCAAAGTCCTCATTTATCTATACGTTAGTTACAGATACAACAAGACCAAAGTCAGGTCCTCATTATCATAATTACAACTATTATACTAAAGAAAAGAAATATTTTGAAAAGTATATTCTCGATAATACTAAATCATTTATGCCAAGAAATTGATCAATGCCAGATGGACGGACAAGACGGAGCTCTATTACAGAGTCGATTGTCTCAATTTTAGATGCAGACAACAATTCGAAGCCAACCAAGCAAGAAGAGGAGGCAGAGCTGCAGGTGACGCCCTATGAACTAGAGTTTTGGAGACCTAGTAACATTCTGAGTGTTGCTGATACACCCTTTTCAAACAGATACTTAGTCCATTTGCTTGTCATTGCGTTCTCTGTACCGGGAAATCTTGCGAGAATATCACTACAAAGTCTTACGAAATATCCGGACTCGTATGTAAACTACGGGGGTGGTACAGTGGTGTGGGTCAATTTTACAGCGTGCTTCATCATGTCATGGACCAACCACTCTGTGAAGTTCTGGAATCTTATTTTGAGAGGCTCCAAAAAGACCAGTATGAAACAAGTGGCTTTGCACACAGGTATCACAAGTGGGTTTTGTGGATCCTTTTCAACCTTCAGTAGTATGATGATTGAGATTTTCTTCAAAGCTGCTGATATTGTGACAAATGACAGCGTACCAAACCCTGGTTACAGAGTTATGGAGTTTTTTGCATCTTCACTTATAGCTGTCGGTGTGCCACTTTTTGGTCACATCCTCGGTGAACATTTTGCTATACTGTTTGACTATTTGGTGGTACCCAAAATGAACCGTATTTTGCATCATACAATAGTACGAGTGTTTGAACTGGTTTTTGTTTTAGTTGGGTTTGCTGCTCTAATTGCTAACTTAGTATTAACATGCACATTACCTATCGATCATTGGTACAAGAAATCCTATTCCTTTTGCGTTTTAATGGGTGCGTTCGGTGCCCTTATGAGATTTCAATTGAGTCTATACAACGGTAAGTTTATTCGTGACTGGTTCCCACTGGGTACTTTGCTGGCAAATATCTCCGGTGTTTTGTTAATTGCAATATGTTCTTTGTTAGAGTTTGGCCTCGATTCACAAGCTGTTAAATTGGTCACTAGCCCAACTAATCAAATGATATTGAAAGGGTTTTCAACTGGTTGGGCAGGAAGTTTGACCACTGTCTCAAGTTTGGTCAACGAACTATACAACATGAAGTATCCACTCTATCAGCATCTTTACTTTTGGTCAACTTTTCTCCCATCTCTAGTTATTATAATTTTGATTAATGGATGCTACTTTTGGACAAGAGGCATGGCTCTAGTTTAATCACCAACCCAGCATTGATGCTTTTGTATATTTATCATTTTTATATATATATAACTATACTAATATTAATAAAGTTTTCTATTCAAACATTGCTGAAACTGATGCTGGTTGTTTCCTCTTTTTGCTTTTTCCCTGTTTAACTTTGATATTTAGACCAGAGGCAAATAACTCATCCAATCCATCCGCACTGCCTGAATTCATATTTGAAGAAGACAAACTTGTACTTGAGCCCCACTGACTCTTTCCCGTGGATGTTGCTTTGAAAAGAGGAATTGTCTTTGGCTTTGGTTTTGGCAAAGATGGAAACAGTGATGGGTCCGTTTTTCTAACGGTTGAAGGAGCAGAAGGTGCCGCACCCCAACTAGCAGATCCAATACCATTGTTACTTGATAACGAACTTGCTGATGCAGTACGAACAATATTCTTAGTAGCCAAAGCTGGTAATGAAGCCGATGAAGAGCTAGTCGATACAGAAACTTGATTATGTGAAGAACCTGGCTTTATAGTTGGTAATGCAGAGCCAACAGGAGCATAACCAGGAATAACATGACCATTCTTCGGCTGATTTAGTGTAATTCCTCTTGCAATTGGTTTTTTGGTGTTTCTACTTGATCCCCAAGCACCGTTAACAGTTTTGGTTTTACTAATAGGTAAAGAAGGGAACTTTTCATTTCTTGATTTTGAGCGTGAATTTAGGTTTCCGTTGCCTAACCAATTGACGTCGGGAGTTGTTAAAATGGAGTTTATTCTACTGTTAGATCCTGGTAGCTCAGGAAAAGATTCTTGTAACTGCTTAGCTTTCAAACTGAATTTGTTAACATCTTCTAATTCCTTTCTTTCCCTAGAAGATGCAGGGAATAACTCTGAAAATTCGTACAGTAAAAGTGAGACATCTGCGTGTACCCCATTCTTAAATACTTCTTTGTAAACATTTTGTAAGTCACTGGCATCAATGTAGCCGTTACTAAATTGAGAGTTAGATTCCTCAAACCTTTGATATAAATTTTCATCAAAATTCAAGTAATGTTTGGCTCTCATTTCAAGACGCTTCTTCTTTGTGGCATAGCTCGTTTTTAGCTCTGCTTTATCATTATTGTTTGTGATTTTCTTGCTGTTGTTAGTGAAAGCTGGCGATAACTGGTGTCCAAAATTAAGGCGTCCATCTGTCAAATGAGGATGCTCCTTTGCCATATGTGCCTGCAACTCAAATTCATCAGGGAACACAACAAACTTTTGGTCTAAACATGATCTAACGTTACAAATAAAATGTGTATCTCTAAAATGATTCTCCAAATGATTGTAGTCTTTGAAGTATTGTGGATTGTTCGGGTTGATGGAATCACAAACGTGACATTTTTCATGTTTTTGTCGCAAATGAACAAAGAGTTCATCATCAGAGTAGAATGTGGCACTCTTGCAGAATTTACAAGATGGATGTCCATTGAACCCGTCAAAGTCACCTTTTTTTATATGCAGCTGAAGTTTGCTTTGCGAGTACATCGAGAGTTCACATGGAAATGCCTTTTTATTGTTGCCACAAATTGTGCAATAGAACTTGTTGTGACTGATCTTGACATGTTCATTCAGCTCCTTGAAGGAATGAAATGGGCTTTCATGAAATTCGCAACTTTTCATGGGGCAAATGTAGTCCAGTAAAGAAAGTGTCAGTTTTCTAGCATTCTCACTAGTATATCTAATCCCCATATCACCTTTTCTTGGCGGTAAAAGCTGTGTTTCATTAACATCGTTGAAATCTTGCAGCTTTGTATTGTCAGTAAAGATCAAATTTTCATTATCTGTTCTGCAAACCAAGCACTGTGTTTTCCCGTAAAGCGATCTTTGTCTGAATGCACAAATGTGACAAACAGCATGCTTGCAGGGTGATAGAGCAATTACCTGCAATGGCTCTGCACAGATAATGCACGTTTCCGACTCAACATCTGGTAAATCTTTGGAATTGGAATCTTGGCTCTGTGTGGTCTTAGAAGCACCAAAACTTTCTGCATGTTCCTTAAGACCTCTTTTTCCCTTTGAAGAAGGTCTTGTTGTCCTTTTAGACGACATAGTCACAGTATGATCGCTAAACCTGCTCTCTGGCTTCCATACATTAACAAGTGAAAAAAAAATATTTTCTTCAACGTCTTTTAACAAATCGGTCAGCAGATCCAATCTCTCTACTAAGCAAATAAATGGCAAGTTTTAACTTGTCTGCTACATTAAATGTACTTAGACTTGTCGGAAACCCTTATTTGGCTTTTCCGCAACTGGTAGTGCCCACATTCAACCAAATACCCATTCCAATCACCACAAATTCAAATGTCCAAATCAAAGCCGTAGTACTAGACAAGGATAACTGTTTTGCCAAGGCCTACGACGACAAAGTGTGGCCGGAATATGAAAAGCACTGGGTTAAATTGCGGAATCAGTACCCTGACCACAGACTTCTTGTGGTAAGTAACTCTGCTGGAACAAACGATGATGCCAAGTACGAGCAAGCGAAACTGCTGGAAGAACGGATGGGTGTTCACGTTCTTCGTCACTCAACCAAGAAACCAGGCTGCCATTTAGAGATCATGCAGTACTTTAAAACTCATGGGGTGACCTCTGATCCAAGAGAAGTGGCAGTCATTGGTGACAGGCTTTTCACTGACGTTCTGATGGCAAATATGATGGGAGCCTATGCAGTGTGGGTTTCAAATGGTGTGAAGCTTTCGCAAAGCCCCATTTGTAAGTTTGAACGCTGGATTTACCACTATCTCAAATGAATATACACTGCAAGGTAAAAGGGCCCAACTCCGAACTCCGATCATGGTTACCCATTTTCTTTCACAGCATTGATTTTTCTTGTAAACTGAGATACGCTTGGTTCTTACTATTATTTGCTATACTTTAGAGATTGACAAGCTGATATGTCATTGAGATCAATTAATAATCATCTGCATACTCTAAATAAGATTTTTGAATACAATAACAATCTCCTGAAAGAGAAAAGCAATAACACAATATCAAGTGATAATGCTAAACTGTACGCGATAACACCAACATCATTATTCAATGTTAGTAAAGCGGGTTCTATTTTCAGTCAGAAAAAGGTAGTCACCTCGTTGGTTATCTTTGTCATTTTTATTGTTTCCCAACTTGTTTTGAATTACATTGGATTAATAGTATTAGACGTTGAAGAAAGACCAGTGATGTTGATCATTTCTCAAATATATAACATATTCTCTTCTTACTTTTTCCCAATGATTCTAGCCACTCAAGTCGATGAAAACGTTAGCAACCCATTTCAAGATTTGCATAGAGAAGTTGGAGTTTACAAAAACTTCAAATTATGTGCCATCGTTCAATTTATAGGTCTTATTTTATCCATCTTTGCAACTATTGAAGTATTTACAAAGGGTCCTTATTATGACGCTACCCCGAAGATTGTAAATGGAGTTAACGAAAAGGTGGATATGACCACCTTTGTTCAGATATACCAAATGCTTTCACTACAATTACTTATAGGTGTTGTGACATTGTCTTTGGTGAATTTGATTTTAACTGACAAAAGAATGGTAGAATACTTCAATAGAATTGACGGAACTCGAGATGAAGAAAACCTAAAGGCAACGTATATTAGTCATCAGCTTCCAAATGATTTTTATGAGAGTGCTTTAGAAACACATTATGGTAGTCACGGAGACGTATATCATGGAGCTTATTAGTTTATCGTTTTATTTTCTTCACTATATAGATGACATCCGCAAAAAAAAAACCATTTACCAATAGAGATGTTTAATAAAAGTAGTTAAAACAAAATAAAAAGATGAAAAAACATGTTTAATACAAATACCATCTAAACAAATTCAGAAATATGGCATCCATGAGGAGTCTGAATTTGCCAGGTGTCTAGGATTAACAGCATGAGCTATTAAATTTACAGCAACTTGTGAAGACACTGATTGATTTTGGTTGTCGAAATTGGCTACAGAAGTGATTTTCTTGATTATAGCTTCGACATTAACACCAACAATTTCTTGCAAATTTGGAATTTCTGAGCCGATAGTCTTTTGGCGCTGAGTGTACCAAGTCATTACTTCGTCCCTAACGAACATATTTAAAAAGTGCTCAATCTCATAAGATGGATCTGCTAAACATTGAGCAATTAGTACCATGTGCATGGACAAAATACCTTCGGTACCAGTAGTTCCAATAAGCTCTTGTACGTTTGGTGTTAGTCTAAATGGAACTGTTTCGAGAGTACAGAAAATTGGTGCAGCTCTTTGTTGAGAAATATCCATCTTGGAATTCTGCATAATATTATTTGATGTTTTACCACCTGCAATTTTATATGGTAACATTTCTGAAGTATAAACCCGCCCAGAGCCTTGGTGAATGTGAATTTTATGAGGTTGTCTTCCATTAATGCACATCATGTAAGTAGAAAAAATAAAAGTTGCATATTGAGAGGTGAACTGCTTCCTGAAAACCCAGAAATCTTCAAATTTAGGGAAATAATGCATAAAGTAATCTTTCATCACGTTAGTAGGAACAAATAGTGCTTGAATAGCTGAAAGAATCTCTGTTTTGACATTCAAGACATCAGGCTTAGGCAGCCTTGGATCATAAGCAGAGCGCAACTTTTCCATGTAAAAGGCCAAAGGCTCATCTTTGTTTTGACCTTTAGCTCTCATTGCTTTCTCATAAACACTGTACATGTTAATATATTTTTCATCATCAGAAACCATTCTAATATGTGGTGATAATGGAATGGCAACAGGCAAAGTAAATTCAATGAAACGGCGTCTGGTTTGCACATTTCTTGATAGCTGGTCATTGAACAATCTAAACATTTGATACATTCGTTCCTCTCTTCTGCAATGACGAGCCGCAGGAAATTGAATGGCAAATTTATGCAAACTACCATCAGTGCCTCTAATTGTGATACGTTTATAGCATGCAACGGGTCCTCTGATCAGATCAATTGTCGGCATAAACCTTTCTATCTTGTAAAAACCTTGGTTATTTTCTTTGTTTAACAAATATTGTCCTGGTATATCGATCTCCTCAAATTTTTGATGGTGGAATTGACTTAAATGGGGACAAACTCTTTCAAGATTAACCTTTCCATAACTTCTGTCTAAACGTTCTTCCATGCGGACCTTCCATTTCAATAGCTTGGAAATGTATGTCTCCAAATTTGGTTTACTTTGGATGATATCCTTATTAAACTCCGTCTTGATATGTTTTGGTAAAACACTTTCCGCAAATCGTTCAATGCTGGCTTCTGTAGCAGGAGGAAGCCTTACGTTTTCCCTAGGGTTTGGCAACCTATTAAATTGTTGCACACCATCATGATATAACGCAACAATCAATCTGTAAGCATCTGCATCTGAATTAATTTTGAATCTTTGATTTATTTGATCAACAAAAGATTCCAAAGATAACGTTAACAAAGGATAAGCAGATTTCATTATACGAGAAATTTCATCAATCCAGACCCATGGTTTTCTCTGAAGTAATGGATTTGAAGGTAAATTCTGGGCAACGGGAGTACCTCCATTTGTATTGGTATTGTTAGTCGTTGAACCAGGTGTTTGAACAGCGGGAGTTGCAGCTTGAACTACTGGAGAAACGTTTGGTACAGGTGTTGCAAGACCCTCTGCAGGAGTGGCAATAGTATTGACATTAGCAGTGCTTCCGGCACCAGACGAAGTTACATTATCGTTCATTGCAGCAGGTGTTCCACTCGCACTTGATTGTGTGCTTTGCTGGGCCTGTGCTTGCTGCAAAGATTGCTTTTGAAGAATAGCATAGTCCTCTTTTGAGGTCCGCAATTGAAAATGAAGTGCTTGCGGGTATGCTTTCGCAATAGCAAATAAAACCTCAAACGCTATTTTACCCTCTTTTTGAGCCAAAGATGTTAATAGTTGTGGAATAAATGTGACCCAATACCAAACAGGCATATCACCTTTATGGCCCAAAAAGGATTCTGTTAGTGTACCACTAGCATTGTCCAAGCCAACTAACCATAAAATTCTACAGAGCAGTCTTCTGGATTTGTTACTTTTGTAAAGTGAAGCAGCCTGTAAGTAACAACTAATTGCATGTTTAGCATAATTAATATCACCACTGCTTTTGAATCTGTTGTCATTGAAAAATCCCCACTCTGCCCAAGCCTTTGGAAGATTTAAATCTAATTGAACTGCAGTTGCAAATGCAGAATTTGCTTCATCAGGAACGTTTAACTTAGCAAGGAACATACCTTTGAGTGTAATGAATTCAGCTTTTTGCTGAGCAGCAAAGTAAACTAAGTTAGTGTTACTAATAACGTCCAATCCAGTATTCAATTCTGATGGATTTTGATAATGACACTTCGCTTGTTCTCTCAACTTCAAAAATGCTTCCTGAATCTCAATGTTCGGAAGCGTGTAAATCTTCGCCAATTGATTGATACATACTTCAGGCATATGATGTTCTCTGGCAACATGAGCAAATCTATTAATGACCCACGCAATTTCATGATAACCTCTATAAGCGTAAGAGTTATTCGCACTATTTCCACTCTGTGTAACAGCAGGAACCAATGGTAAATAATATTTGTTAATAACATCAAAGGCGTGTTTTCTCCATGTAACTAAGTCATTCCAAATATTAATATCATCCCATGTATTTGGCAAACGTTCTCTCCAAGCCTGCAAAACTCTTTTCAAATCTTGCGATTTGGAATCCAAGTTCTCAATTGTGGTATTTGTCAAGCTCCTATAAATTTGAATAGCTTCACTAAACTCCACATATTGTTGAAACCCATGTAATAGAGATATATGACAACCCGTCACCCTTTGTGGTAACTTCCACCATTTACGTAAAGCTAATTGTATACCTTCGTCAATCAGTCTTTGAACATTTTGAACAGATTCTTGATTTTGAGAGTATGATTGAAGAGCTAAGAATGTTTGGAACATTTGCCTTCTAGGCGTTGGAACATCCATTACAGTCTTAACCGACTGTTCTAGTGGGTCCCTATCTTTGATCCAATCCGCAATTCTCCAGCCACATTCTAATAGTAAATCTGTAAAGCCTTCATGCTTTGCCAATTCTGTTAAGACATCCCAATATTGCAATTTTTCAGCACATAAAATCCAATCGTCTTCCCAAAGAGCATATTCAGATTCAGAATATGGTAAAACACCACTTCTAGCTTTTATTTGGGCAGCCTCGTACATTCTCAAAGCTTTATCCCACATTCCTATTTGTTCGTACGACAATGCAGAGTTAGTCTCAAAATACTTCGACCTTCTACGCCATAAACCATAAAACATATCATCTTCTTGTAAACCAGCATACATTTCTACTAGTGCATCCTTATTTGCTTCCTTGATTTTAGAATTTTCTGCAATTGGATTGTAATCAATTTGTTCTAAGATTCTAACACCTGAATACCATGCATCATAATTCATACCTAAATATTTGACTAAATGAGGCGGCAATTGCAACTCAGCACATTTACTTGCAGCAGATAACATTATATGAATAACATTAGGAACAGACTCTTGTTGTCGCATGTGATAATCTCTCGATAGAAGTGTGACAAATGAGTGTAAGAAGTCCTGTTTCTCACGTGGAGATATGGAGTTATATGCAACTGGAAATAAGTTACACCAGGAATTGTGAATAGCTTCAGGACTTTGGTATGATAAATCAAGTAATGGATCAAGAACTTCCCTTGCAGTAATTTTTATGTTTTCTTTCAAAAACTTTCTATGTTCAGCTAAAACGTTGGTAATATCTTCACACGCAGGTTCAATTATTGTTTGTGGGATCACTTGTGTGATAGCGCCAAGAGATGCTAGTTTTATTTCCGATTCATGAAGCTTCAAGCTATGATCAAAGTCAAAAGAGCCGTAAAGAATTTGTGCGGCTTGATTTAACCATGGATACTCAGACAAATACTCCCAGTTTTGTTCACGTATAACATAGAATAATCTGTTTCTAATATCTTTATCAATGGAAGTACTAAGAATATGCATCAGCTCCTGGCGAATTTTTGTATCGGAAATCTTAGTTCCAACCAAGAATGGATGCTCTAATCTGAAAGTAAGCTCGCTATATGATAAGTCATCCGCTTTAAAAATATCAACAATAATCTGATAATACAAATTTGTCAATTCTGGATCGTTTTTCATTTCATACATCATCATCTTAGATAGAACAGCTGCTTTTTCTTTTGCAGTTGGTATGATTTCATCTTTTGCAAAAACCCAACCACGAACAATTTCAGCAATCTTTCTCAACAATCTTTTATCATTAGACCTGTCAATCAATTGCACAAGAAGTGACAAATATATCCGTCTTTGGTCACCCAGAGTTGATATTCTCAAAGAGCACAAGTTCAATATTGTCTCTAAAAGCTTGCTAGTCATTCTTGCTTCTTCAGCAGATTGAACGAGATCTACATTTGATTGTCCTTTATTCGACATAGACAAAGTGATGTGATCTTTGACAAGTTTACCCAAAGTTCTTATGATCAATTGAATATTTTGGTCAAGTAACTCAGGCTGAAACTCGGCAACGGTCCATGAGAGAGTCACACCTGCAGCAACAGAATTTGTAGAACTGAGATCTTCGGTAATGATGCCAACAATATAACTCATAAAATTCTTTACCTTTTCCCTTTTATCTTCGTGAGTAAGAGCTTCCTCAGTGACAGCTTTTATAATCAAAGACAAAACGCTTTGCAACGATTCTTGAATATCCTGATTATGCGTACGAATACAGGAATCTAATAATTTCTGCAAATAATCCAGGTTATTAAAAATCCATTCCGAAGGTTGCCATTCCAAGACAACATTTAAAGCCTCAAGCGCATTGACGCAGCAAGTTAACATATTATCGACACTTGAATCAGGTGTAGCTAGCATTTTTTCTAAAAATACTAACTTGACACCAACGTCAGACCAAAAGCCAGGTGATAATAAAACGTGTAATATATCAAGAGCTTTCCTACTTTGTTCATTTTCAGATGCACGCTGGTGGCACAAACAAATGTATCTAATAAGAAATGTAATGCAAGTTTCCTTCTGACCATTAGGGACAGTAAAACTAGAAGTTTCAGATGTATTTTTTGAGTCAACTTCCATAGCGTCAGCATCCAACTCGGATTCCGCTGCCTTAGCTTCTCTTTTAGCACGAGCCTCCCAGTTCAAAATCAATTCAGCCAGGTCCATGGCTAGCATTTGATTTTCAGTCATTGAGTTATTCAAAACGGTTAATTTACCCATGGCGGTTATTATGTTAGGGATAAACTGATCCCTAGAAACGTAGAACAAATCGGAATATTGAACAATAAGTTGATAAACATTAAGGACTTGAGTTACAACATAACCATTTTCACTTAGAACCCGACGAGTCCATTTTAACCACTCAGTATCTGTGCCTAATCTTTCGTTTAAATGTGGTGCAAGTAATTCCAAAGACTGCCGGACCAGTGCCTTGACTTCATTCTGATTACTCTTCAGTAACGCGACAAACACTTGCATCACAAGCTTAGGAGGGGTTTCAAAACGAGTGATAAAGTAAACAATAGAAACATAAGCAACTTGTTTGGTTATAGTATCTTCAAGGCTAATGTTATTCCAGTTGAATTTGATAATATCTTTCTTCCAGTTGGTAACTATGTCTGGATAAAATTGAACCATAACTGAAGTCAGCTGCATTAATTCAACTCTAAATAAATCATTGCTACATGACTCCAATGGTTTTTCCGCTATAGCTCTTTTCCAAACACTTTCGCCTAGTTGAGAAATCCATTCGGCAGGCTTCTCATCTTTGATAGTGATATCAAACTCTGAACCAGTATTGTCACGATTAATGTACAATGACGGTATCACAATCTTCTTTAATAATACAACTAATGTCATCAACTCTACAGTATCTTCATTTAGCAAACCAATAATATTATTCAAGTAGGTTTGAGTTCTATCTTTATTCTTGAACTTAACAATATCTTCCAAGATAAAATTTTCAACGAAATTGGAAATAGTAATCTTATTCACAGTCAAATAGTCGACAAATTGTACAACATCCTTGGCTTTGTTTCCATTAAGCTTTAAGTGTTTAACATAAAGAATCTGTAACTTATTCACTGTTTGATCAAGCTGAATATGAATCTTGGATTCCAATGGAGCCGATTTTTTGTACTGGATGCACTTGGTAGAAACTTCAAATAATTTGTCAAAGGTATCTGAACAGGATCTGAACCATTCCTCGTCGTTTTCACTGATTGAAGTGACCAGATCTATCAAATTAGAAAACATGGTAAATTGTAAGTCTTGGTTAGGTTGGCTTACAATGTCAGTCATAAAGTCCTGAAAGTGATTTTTCACAGCATTTCTTAAATTGCTGCAATCTTCCATACCTACAAAGTAGGTGAATCTGGTACCGTAAGATCTAGACTTAAAGTTCTCTTTGAAAAACTCGACAGCATGATCAGAGAATCTGTTTAAAAATTTGGAGATCGGCTCTCTAAAAGGTGAACTCTGGTGACGACGCAAATTTGATTCCAAAAACAGTAGCGTATCAATTAATTCCTTCAAAAATGTAAAGGCCTGAGGCGGTAGCATGTAAAAGATTTTTAGAATAGCTGAAATGATTTGAATGGTATGATTGCTTTCAAGCTTTTGTTTAGCTATTCTTTGAAGTGTAGCAGGTTGAGCCCATGCCATTAAGTGATCCAACAATTTTCTGCCAATCTCAACCTTGAAATAAGATATGAGTAGTTCGAGTAATTTAGAAAGGGCCTCCAATCCAGAGACTGTAAGTTTTTTATAATCTGATAGATTCATTAGCATTGGCCTTAGTCCGTTTTGAAGTAGCTCTTTTGGTAGTTTGACATTGCCGGAAAGCACCTTTGATAATCCCTTGTATGCAGCTTCAATAATTCTAATGCTACTAGAACACAATGTTTTGAAAAATACGCTCAAAATTCTGATCCTTACCGATGCATTAGAAAACTCCTGCTTAGTTAAGGCCAAGGAGAGCAATTCAATGCAAACAATTCTCAAACTAACCAATTGTTCGGAACTTTTATGCTCAGATAATTTGTTAACACTTATCAACGATTCATCATCCGCATCTACTAATGCCAAGGCTTCAGAAAGCAGTCTGTTGAGTTCATCATTAAACTCTAAAAATGAACCCTCTAATTCTAGGCAAAAAGTAATTGCATCAATGTTACCGATTTGCATGTGGAATGGCAAAGCCCTTAAAGGCTTACCAAATATTGGGGCAAGCAAAACACTTTTACTTGGGGATATCATATCTGAAATAGGAACTCCTGTAATTTCCGAAAGAACCTTTAGTGAGCTCTTCGCAGTTTCTCTAACCATTTTGTTGTAATTGCTCAAGTCATAAACAATTTGACTAATCAAAGATTGGAATGGCTGTTGGTATACCATGTCTTTGGTAACTTCTCTATTACTATTTTTTAAAATATCAAGAATGATAGACTTGGCAATTTTGCAAACTTCAGACGGAACGTCCGAAGGAGTATCTCTCAAAACAAAAAACATAGCTCTAGATATTTCTATCTGTCGAACTCCAAAGTATTCATATGGGATATTTAATTCGTTGATCATAAGTTGCAAACCTATACAACCACTCAATTTATCGTAATAGGCATCCTTAAAACAGGAATGAATAAAAGTAGAACACAACTTTTTAATGCAAATAAATTTTAGAACATCATTGACTGACCCAAATATAGTAACACTTGTCTCAAATATGTTCTTAATAGCTTGTTTACCTGCATCTCTGACGGAAGTATTATAGTGACTGAGAGTATATGCAATAGCATCATAAAGAGTATCTTCCCCTAAAGTTTTATTACCTTCATGATTGTCAACGCTAAATGGTCTAGCCATATTATGATGATCAATCATAGTTCTACTGAGCCCAAGTAAAACAAAATGTTTGCAAATACCATCAATCAAAAGTGTAGCTTCGTCCTTTACATCTTCCAACGACACCGAAAAAAACAATGCTTTCAACAACTCTAAAAGCAATTCCTGTTGCCTATCGAATTTTTCATTATCTTTCACTGTATTAGCTTCCAACGCACTTGATTCTTCTATAGGATCGCTTCCTTGATTTATAATAAAATTTACAGTTTGTTGAACTCTTTCTTCATAATCTACTGGTATTCCTTCCGCGTTGATAAACAACTTCAATATTCCAGTTAAATATTTGAATGCACTGACGCGATAATGAACTTTAGGCCTACTACTCGTCAATGCTGTCAAAGCAGAAGAAATTGCAGCAGTCATAGATACTGGAACTTCATTGGGAATACCCTCAATTTTGAACATCCCAAGTAATTCTTGCTCAGATACGCTATGAGTCTTTAAATCTTCATGAAGTTTCAAAAAACTTCTGTTCCTACCTCCTAGTTTACCTAAAATACGTAAAGCAGTATGAGAATGCTGATGAGAATATGGAATTGGCCTCAAATGTTTCCATAAAGCTTTCATAATATCTTCAATTACAGGCTCAATAATTGGGTCAATAAACTCGACTGTCATATTATCCACGCACAATTCTAAGGTTCTCAAACCTTGAGTAACTAGATCAGGAATACTGTTCAATGCGTGTACAAGCGGTCTCATTAAATAATGCAAGTAAGGAACCAGAACACTTAAGCGAACAGGAACTGTCAAGCACAAATCAGCAAAAACGTCTTTTTCCACTTGGCGACGAGCGTTGATGAATAACCTACTGAGACATTCCAACAATACTTGCAAAATTGAAAATATTTCTTTGTAAAGAGCTTCAAATTTGCCACCGCCAATTGCCCGAAATAAGGTTCTGATAAGATAAAAATATACCAATGGATCCTTTGCAGTAGTACTATATTCAAGACAGTCCAGAATTAATTTATTGAGATGTGGCAAAAGAACTCCTTCATTATGCGTAGGGAAAAGATTGACAGACATAAAACAAAATTTGAAAAGCCTGTTCAGGACATTTGACTTAACGATATCCAGATCTCCAAGTTCCGGTAATTTTTCAATGCAAAATACAATCAAAATACTCGAGAAATTGGAAGTTGTCATTTCATTAGCAAAAAAGTATTGAGGAACGTGTAGCAATGCTGGGTTACCCAATATGGCATCAAACAAATGTGGCATTTCAGATTCAAGTACTTCGTTAAATGCAGCAGGTTCCAATTGGATGAACAAAGCAGCTAAAAGCTCCATTAAATCTTTTTCTTCTTTACAAGATGTTATAGGTGGATTCATACCTCCGGACTCGTAAGACTGTTTCATAGCTGCTCGTAGAACAGGTAATTTTGAGCTCTGAAAAAATTTCAGGCAAGATATACTTTCTTTGAATAAGTTTCTAAATATGGTCAATTCTTCAAGTGAATTTAAACGCGCAGTCTCTTGCCATGATTGCGATGTGTAATCTGCAGGCTGTTCTGGATTACATGCTTTTAGTGCAACAAAAATTGATCTCAAAAATGTCATGAACATTTTAAACATGTACCTTGCCGAATCGAGAGGATCTTGTGTTTGTAATGGCATTAATTGGATAGGAAGTCCTCTTTCAACTGTATTATATGATGTTTCTTCGTGAATCACAGATTCTTCAACTTCCATCGCATCTATATCATCATCAGCAATTGTTAACTTTGTATCACAAAGTACTCGTCCTGTAATATGCTCCGATAAAGATTCTAATTCCACAAGTTTTTTTGTTGTATCCTTTTTTATTTTTCTATATTCTTCATGTTGCGACATAATATCACTATAATTTTGATTGACAGAAGCGAATCTTTTCCCGAAAGAGTCAATCATTATTAAAAATAATTGGCGGGCTTCGTTTTTGCTATCCATTTTGCTAATCCTATCTACTAAATTCAACATTAGTTTAGCACTCATAATGTAAACATTTTGAGACAAAGTGTTATCTTTCAAATGATCGCAAAATGTTTCCACACTTTTCCATATTTGCTCAGACGTTAAACTTTCATTGAGGTGCACAAAATCGGCCACTATAGTGTATGCAAGTGGTCTCAAGGTTTCATGAGAAGTAAGTCCGTCACCAAGAAGTACTTTTTCATTGAATAATATTTCAAACTTGGAAGCATACAATTTTCTTAAATCTGTTGTCAAAGTATGTCGAATAGCATAAAGTAATTCTTTTCTTAATGAAGAAGATTCTGGTGGACAATCTTGAAGTAGTCTAATCAATAAATCTGGAATACTATTCAAACGATCTTCGAGGGATGATGTATCAATTTTTTTTATTAAAACAAATGCCAAGAAGAAAGCGGCTTTAATTTGACAAAGAATAAAATCGGCATAAAGGGATTTGTTTTTTATATTTGGAGAAACATGAGTAAGAATTCTGCCTTCGTTTTTAGCTTTTTCGTGTTCTTTCCTTTGCTCATCTGCTTCAAGGGACATTAAATCAAGGACCAAAGGTAAAAACTCAGGAACTGTGGAAGTGATCAAGTTGCTGTAAATGTTGTATAAGGAAACCAAAGTAACGGGGCATTCCGCAGCAACTTTTAGAGAATGAGTAGCTTTTAGTAAAATTTTGGATTCATCGTCATTATTAGGCTCGATTATAGCATCGACTAAAGAATTGCTTCCAAATTGTTCCTCGACTACTTGAGGCATATTCTTGTATATTGAAATCAATAACGTGAGATAGTCTTCCACTTTTGAAGAAAGATAATTTTTGTAAGCCTTGTGCAATGAAATCAGGATCTTTGTACAACGTATACCATTATCCTCGTTATCTTCCTTGATCACATTGATTAAAACGTCGTAAACATCAAATACGTATGGCTGATAAGTGTCATTAGCTGGCAACCTCATTATTATATCAAGGATCAAATATCTTAATTTTTGTTCTGGTGTATTTGTACTAAAAGAAACTGGTACAGTTTTCAAATACCCAAAGAAGACATTAAGTAGCTTCTTTAAAAAGAAGTCATATTCGTTGGTACCAATGTAAGTATCTAAAGTATCACAAAGTTCAGAAAACAAAGAGTTTTTGGCTTTATAATCCAATGATTCATCTTGAAGACGCGTAATAAATGCATCCAAGTGATCGGTATAAATGTTCATCCGTGTTTTGGTGTGAATTCTAATAGAAAAACTACTTAATGAATCAGTTATAGCCAAATAACACAACTGTTTAGTGGAAACACGATTCACGATTTTAGGTGAAAAAAAAAAAGTGGGAATCTCTTTGACTTTGAAGTTTGATAAGTCACGTGACCTACTGAATTTCGCAATAGAAGATGCTCATCTTGTGATTTAGCAATGTAAGAATCAGCACATTAGAGCCCAGAGCTCGTCGTAGTTTTGGAGCAACGTTTGAAAATCCTTGATGCATAGTGTTTCTGGCTCTCGGAGCAATTTGTGGAAGTGTGACGGTGAAATAAGGTTGATGGCATCGTTTTTCTTTTCTGCAAGTGCTTGCCTAGTGCTATCTTCGTAAGATATATTCTCCTTGTTGTCTTCTATAGCTTTGAAATAACCAACCAAATTGTCACTGGTTATCTCTTGGATGTTTTCTGTTTCCTCGTGGTAATAGCTCGCCTTTTTGTTGAGAGATGTTGCAGAAAACAGGGTCTCAAGCTTCATTAATTGGCGCTCGGTGCCCTTCTTTCTCTTGAGCACGGTCTCATTATCACTAATATTTGATCGCTGTGACAATACATAAGCACTGTGGTAATTTCCAATGGTTGTCTTTCTATTCTTCTTCGATTTATCAGAATAGATATCCATGGAGGGATCAAACGCTTTTGCGGACTCATACCAGCTGTCATCTTGATTTCCATTTTCCTTCACTTCAGCGTTTTCCATAAACTTGTTTACTTTGGTGTGATTATCTTTGCTTATACCTGTGAACAAAATAATAGGAAGAAGAAGTTGCTGTTGGCAAAGCTCATTTAATTAAGAAACAAAAAAAGGGACTTTCAAAGCTGAGCATCATGCGCCACTTGCTGTGGCGCAATTATTTTTTTTCTTTTAAAAAAAATTTTTTTTGAACTTTTCAATCGTTACTACTACGTATTAGAAAGGAAAGATATATATTTAAGTAGCATTACAAAGCGTTGCAGCAATGGGTAAAGCTAAAAAGACAAGAAAGATATCTGTTAAAAAGATGGTTCAGAAGAACGATCAAAGAATCAAAGATAATCAAAAAGAACAGAAGAATAAAGTTGATGATAGTGAATTAGTGAGATCTGTACCGCAAGTATCGTCAGCTTTGTTTTTCCAGTATAATGCAGCAATTAAACCACCGTACCAGATACTTATTGATACCAATTTTTTCAATTTTAGTATTCAGAAAAAGATTGATATTGTTAGAGGCATGATGGATTGTCTTTTGGCTAAATGTATACCCATGGTGACGGACTGTGTGATTGCAGAATTGGAGAAACTAGGCCCTAAGTATCGTATTGCACTTACGTTTGCCAAGGACCCTCGTATCAAGAGACTAAAGTGCACACATAAGGGTACATACGCCGATGATTGCTTAGTTAGCAGAGTTATGCAGAATAAATGTTACATTGTTGCCACCAATGATGCAGATTTGAAACGTAGAATAAGAAAGGTTCCTGGTATCCCAATCATGACCGTTGGTGGCCACGCATATGCCATTGAAAGACTACCAGATGTCTTTTAGTTTTTGTATTTTAATAAGATCAAGCATTACGTAACGAAACAAAATAATTCTAATCTCAAATGTTAAAGATGTTTCCTTAGCATTAATGACAAACGACAACATTGACAACCTTGTGAGCATGGGATTCGATCCCGAAAGTGCACGGTCTGCATTGACGAAGGCCAATAATGATGTTATCATGGCAGTGGGGCTTTTAACAGGCGACATTGAAGACCAGGTGTCTCAATCGCAACAACAGCCACCACCACCTTCATACGATATTGCGCCATTGACTGGACCAAGTGAAAATATACCAATCGGGCCTTTGGATGATGAAATCCGGGCCAAAATTAATGATAGAACAACCACCAGCGAGCCACTCAAGGAGTACAATCCAATGGCAAATAAGTATAGCATTTATGATGATATTCCAAGATGGCAAAAAGAAGATAACCGGAAAGCCATTTTGCCCGTGCTGCCTGACTTAATGGAGTCATATGTTGCACCATTAGTCATGATACTAGGCAGTATACCCGCTTCAAGAAATTTGTTGCTGAAACATCCATATTTTTCATATAGCTTCAAACCAAACTGGTGGAGCAAAGAAAAGGTTTTAGAATCGTCTCTTTTCCCCATGGAACTACAAAGGTTATTGGCATTTATGGATGTCAGCTCCATGAGAGCTTTTTCGTCCACATTTAATTTGACAATGGCCACGAATAAGCTGATTGATGAGGCTTTTGAAAGTATCTGCGATTACATCAACTTCTTCATGAAAATTATCTTGGAGAGATTTTCCAGAATTAACTCAGATTTTGCAGTACCACTGGAAGAGCTATTTTTATTCAAAATAGTCCATGAAAACCAAAAGCAAGATTACTTCATAATCCCGATTCAAAATGAAAACCTCAGTAATAACCTTTACCAAACTGTACACGGTTTATTCTGGGGTGCCAATCTAGAAAGGTTTGGCCACGATAACATATTTTCCATTCCTGATTTGTTGACATTTTGTATTGACACAGATGGAGAAGCAATTCCAAACGGAGGATTTGATCTTGAAGAAACATTTTATCCACAAATATATACAAAGGAGCATGAACATATTATTGGCAGGCAACATCAGCAAATGTTAGAGCTAAGCAATCAGTATAGACAGTATGAAAAGGCTATCTATGATACAAAGCTCTTTCAGGGCAAAAGAATTAGCAGCATATTAGGTATGTCTGGGAATTATCTTCAAAGTCTTGGCGAAGGGATGCAAAGCGAATCCAAGGCAGATAACAAAATCAGTGAAGGTGATAAAGTGGCTGCCGCTGGACAGACCATCGAAATGATAAAGGACCAGATTGTCAAAGTAGCTGAGGAGTTGGGTGCTAATAATGAAGGCATTATTGAACGAATGAAACGTTTGAAGCACGGTTTATACAATCCAGCCGTGTTATTAGAAGATGAAAACTTAGAGCCTTGGATTTTAAGTGGAGTTGTGATTAGCTCAACTGATTATTATTACAAGGAAGCAGAGAAGTGGGTTCATGTTACGATTGATCCTGAAACATGTAAGGACTTTAGAATAGAGACAACAGACTTCGAGGATATTCAAAAAACTGTCAAAGCTGTGACCGGTGTCGATTTTGATAACACTTTGATTCTTACATATGTTAGACAAAGTCTCACTGAAATAACTGACTTTCAACCTTTGAATCCAACTCTACAAGATTTTATTGACGAAGATAATAAAAATTTAGAAGAAGTTCTCAAAGCTGCTGCATTTGAGCCTTCTCACATTGCAGACCCAATAAATGAATAAGATGAATATTTGTACACTTTTTATCAACTGCTGTTGCTCAATTAAGCTAACATATGCGTAGTTAATTCATTTCAAAGATACAAATTAGCTGTCACGTGATGTGCATAAGCATCATGTTGATCCATCCGTGCCGCTTGTGCATCTTTTCCTTTCTTCGCGAGTCGTCATCGAGGGAAATCACATAGAAGACCAATGAATAAAATTTTTCCACCAGTGTGTTTTAATCGAAAGCTAAATACGATGGCGACTCGTGTGTTCACCTCTGCTTTACGTTCATTGAACAGAGCGGCTTTTGTCTCTGTTTCCAAAGTTTCTGTTGCTCCAAGAGCAGCTGTTAGATTTGCGTCATTTGACAGATCTAAACCTCACATCAACATTGGTACCATTGGTCACGTTGATCACGGTAAGACCACTCTTACCGCTGCTATTACTAAGGTGCTTGCAGATGAAGGAGGTGCTGATTTCCTTGATTACTCTGCCATTGATAAGGCCCCAGAAGAAAGAGCCAGAGGTATCACCATCTCAACTGCTCACGTTGAATACGAAACTGCTAACAGACATTACTCCCATGTTGACTGTCCAGGACATCAAGATTACATCAAGAACATGATTACTGGTGCTGCACAAATGGACGGTGCGATTATTGTTGTTGCTGCCACCGATGGACAAATGCCACAAACAAGAGAACATTTATTGTTGGCCAGACAAGTTGGTGTTCAAAACTTGGTCGTTTTTGTCAACAAGTGTGATACCATTGACGATCCAGAAATGTTGGAATTGGTTGAAATGGAAATGAGAGAACTTTTATCTGATTACGGTTTTGATGGTGATAACACCCCAGTTGTTATGGGTTCTGCTTTGATGGCTTTGCAATCACAAAAGCCAGAACTTGGTAAGGATTCTATCATTAAGTTAATGAGTGCTGTTGATGAATGGATTCCAACTCCACAAAGAGATTTGGAAAAGCCTTTCTTGTTGCCAATTGATGAAGTTTTCTCTATTTCTGGTAGAGGTACTGTTGTTTCTGGTACCGTTGAAAGAGGTACCTTAAAGAAGGGTGAAGAAGTTGAAATTGTTGGTGGTAAAGACGGTGCTCTTAAGACCATTGTTACCGGTATTGAAATGTATCACAAGGAACTAGACCAAGCTCAAGCAGGTGACACTCCAGGTATCTTGTTGAGAGGTGTTAAGAGAGAACAAATTAAGAGAGGTCAAATCTTAGCCAAGCCAGGTTCCGTTCAAGCACACACTAGATTCTTAGCTTCTATGTACATCTTGAACAAGGACGAAGGTGGTAGACACACTCCATTCTCTGAAAACTACAGACCACAAATGTACATCAGAACTTCCAATGTTAACGTTACTTTGAAGTTCCCAGATGACGAAGAAGATCACTCTAAGCAAGTTGCTCCAGGTGACAATATTGAAATGGTTGTTGAATTATTGTACCCAGTTGTTGTTGAAGTTGGACAAAGATTCAACTTGAGAGAATCTGGTAAGACTGTTGGTACCGGTATGATCACCAGAATCATTGAGTAAATTTTATAGTAAGTCAATGTTTTGATGGTAACATGTTTATAGTATTTATATTCTTTATTTTTTATTCTACAAAAGATCATTCAATTTATTAATAATGAATCAATTTTCAATACAACGTGAAAGTTTCTTTTGAAAAACAATAAAGGTTTGAAATGAGATAGTGATTAAATTTCTTTTTATCACATACAACGTTTTCCCATTTGGTATGCTAGTATGTTTATATGATCAATTTCAGCAATGAGCATTTTACTTTGAAAAAAGCTCACTGAGTACTGAAAACGCAATTCACAGAACATGTGTGTGCTTGCAGATAATGGTAAGAAACAGTACAGAAGTGGATGAATGCTCATGATAGCACAGAACCCAACTGGTGGCTCGATATACAACAGAACTTTAACGCTTGCCCCCTAATAACTGAATTCAAATTCTATTTGTAAGTCTGACTTTGTATTCTGCTAGGCCTTTGACATATCTTCCACACAATGCATAAAAATTTTTCCGTAAAATGTAGTTGAGCAAAATTTTTGACAGAGTAGCTATATAGACCCCTTCAGCAAATGCTCACGCTACTTTTGAAACCATTTCCACCTTTCTCCTTACATCAATCTTAATAAGCTGCTTTTCCCCAGAAAAGTGCCTCTATTCCCCATAATGTCTCTCAAAAATGTCCCGGAGATTCTGTTTTTCCGAAAAGTCGTAACATAATAGAGTGGATTAACCCTCTTCAACTTGACACCCCACTAAATTTCTGTATTGGCTGAGTTGTTCCAGTCCCGGAACAACTTTTCTCCCCTTTACATCACTTCCCCGTTTCTTTTGTCACCCGCAAAACAAAAGAAAAAGAAACGACCCGTTTTTTTTGATTCCCTATACTACGAGACTTGCCTAAAACGGCCAAAACAGCTGATTTTTTTGGCACCAACCTTAAACTCCGTACTAGCAAAGGCAATAGAACAAACAACGCGGAACCATAGAGCACTGCGTATCTATGTTCTGCTGCACCAGGGAACAGTGTTATAGGTATGGTAGATGCGATGGGTATATAGAAACTTTTGTATTACAAAATAGCCAAAACGCATCATTGCTAAATCTTCCTCTTCTCTCAGCTGATTAATTTGCGAAAATCTCATCAACTGCTTCCGAAGTCACAAAGTCGACCCCAGAAAGTCCCCGGATCCGGGGTCACTCCACATAATCTCCAGACCAAAAAGTCGAAAAAAAAATTTCGGCAAGTGCACACACCTCGGATGGCGTGTGAACCTCATCGGGGCGCTACAGTCCTCCCCACAATATAGCACTATCATGCAGAACCACTGATGTAATAAGGTTTACATCATGGGTTTTGAAGGCTGCTCTCTGCTTCGCTGTTGTCGACTACACAGCTGGTCCCTACCAAAATAAACCCTCAGGCTAGAGTATCTTTGCTCTTACCCAATGCGTAGCATATTAAAAACAAGTGCCGAAATTAGTAATACCAAAATCATCCAACTCCATAAAAAGTAATTTGGCTCAAACGTAAGCAGAGTAAAAGGTAAACAAGGAATTCGCGGAAAAAAGAAGGGGGGGTGCCAGCCAATCAAGGTGAGGTACTCGGTCCAGGTTTCCCCGAGTATACGAGAGCAAAATGGAGCATAAAAAGGGCTAGAGTAGTGGTGGATGTATCTAGTAAGTTTTCATAGTGTGTCTGCAATGTAGGGTATGTTAAGATACCATTTTTATTCGAAACAAAAGCCCACAAATTGCCCAAGACTTGAGTTATTAAAATATAACGGCCTTTACGATTTTCCGCAGTCTGCTGGACAAAAAACTTAAGATTATCCGCCCGGAAAAAAACGTCTGCAAAATTTTCGGTTTTTTCTTTTTGGCAATTACGTTGTTTCTTTTTCAAGCACGTCTTTTTTGCGGGAAAGCTGTTCAACAGGTTACTTTTTTTCCAACCTTTTCACATATAAAAGGACCACCTCCCCCACCCCACAAAAATGGTGTAGCTAAAGTAATTCTTTCTCCACTAAACACATTTACTACTTTCTCCTATTTAACTATGTCTTCTTTAGATGTATCTGTTAAGGACCACGACTCCTTAAACACCCCTCCTGTTGAACCAGCAACAGGCAAGAAGGACTATACTGCCTTCCTTGGTGCTGGTTTCCTTTGTTCTCTTATTGCCTTCGGTGGTTTCGTCTTCGGTTGGGATACCGGTACCATTTCCGGTTTCGTTAACATGCCTGATTTCATTGACAGATTCGGTCAAATCTCCGGTGAAGGTAACAAATACCTTTCTAAGGTCAGAGTTGGTTTGATGGTTTCCATTTTCAACATTGGTTGTGCCATTGGTGGTGTCACCCTTGGTAAGACTGGTGATATGTACGGTCGTAAGAAGGGTTTGATGTACACCATGGTGGTTTACATTGTTGGTATTATTATTCAAATTGCTTCTGTCAAATCCTGGGTTCAATATTTCATTGGTCGTATCATTGCGGGTATTGCTGTTGGTTCCGTTTCTGTCTTGTCTCCTATGTTTATTTCTGAAACTTCTCCTAAGGCTATCAGAGGTACTTTGGTCTCCTGTTACCAATTGATGATTACTGCCGGTATTTTCCTTGGTTACTGTACTACTTACGGTACCTACCATAACTATGATGATTCCAGACAATGGAGAATTCCATTGGGTCTTTCTTTCGCTTGGGCTCTTTTGATGATTTGCGGTATGATTTTCACTCCTGAATCCCCAAGATTCCTTGCTGAAGCTGAACAAATCGAAGAAGCTAAAATCTCCATTGCTAGATCAAACAAGGTTGACGTTAACTCTGCTTTCGTTGCTGAAGAAATTGAAAAGATTGTCGCTGGTATTGAATCCGAAAAACTTGCTGGTAACGCCTCATGGGGTGAATTGATCACTGGTAAGCCAAAGATTTTCTACAGATTATTCATCGGTATTATGTTACAATCATTACAACAATTAACTGGTAACAACTATTTCTTCTACTATGGTACTTCTATTTTCAAGTCTATTGGTTTAGAAGATTCTTTCCAAACTTCCATTGTTTTAGGTATTGTTAACTTTGCATCCACTTTCTTGGCTCTTTACACTGTCGATAAATTCGGTAGAAGAATTGTGCTTATGGGTGGTTCCACCGGTATGGGTATCTGTTTGTTGATTTTCGCTTGTATTGGTGTCAAGGATCTTTACGTTGATGGTTACGGTTCTGAAACTAGAAAGCCAGTCGGTAGTGCTATGATTTTCCTTGCTTGTTTCTTCATCTTCTTCTTTGCCATTTCTTGGGCTCCAGGTGCTTATGTCGTTACTTCTGAAACTTACCCAACTAGAATTAGATCCAAGGGTATGGCTATTGCCACAGCTGCTAACTGGATTTGGGGTTTCTTAATTGCTTTCTTCACTCCATTTATCACCGATGCTATTCACTTTGCTTACGGTTTCGTTTTCTTCGGTTGTGTTCTATTCTCATTCTTCTTCGTCTTCGCTTTCGTTCCTGAAACTAAGGGTCTCAGTTTGGAAGATGTCGATGATCTTTACAGAAACTACACTCCAGGTTTGGCTTTCATGAAGAAGTTCAGAAACCCAGATCCAGAAGAGCTTAAGGAAGAAGCTGCAGAAGTTCAAGACGAAGTTTAAAATAATACCATTATGACTTAGTTTCAAACCTTTAATGTTATCATGATCTACATTTTTTTTTCTTTGTATCCCTATCATATAATGCTTATGCGTACTCCAGTTTATATTAATATTTTTAATTTATAAAATTTAAACTAAATTTGTTCATTTACTTATTTCTTTCTATTTGTTTCAAAGGGTAATGTGGATTGTCCTTTTAGAAGCTTCCGCTTCTTTTTCCGAAGAAACTCATCCGCCAACCCTTCATCAAAGTCTTTGTTTAATTTAGAGTCTAGCTCTAGAGCAAAATGAAAATCGTGATGTGAGATCCTATCTTCAACAAGAATCATCTCATTACACTTGTTACAGTACTCCTCATGTTTCTTCTTCTCATCCAGTTCTAAATTCTGTTCTTTCTTTTCTTCTACACTGGTTGGCTCATTTGATACAGTTTCACTATCTTTTTGTTTAATATTAGTCCTTGGTTTCAGAATAGTATCCAGAGGCCCTTTCCTGACGGAATTCTCATAGCTTTCTTCTAGCGCTGATGGTGGCGGTGGTGTTGTTGTTGTTTTAATACGCTTCTTGACATTAACTAAAAGGTCATCTAGTGTATTTACATTATTGACTTCCTTTAACCCGCTTATGCTTAAACTGGCGTGGGTCATGGGATACATATTGACGCTATTATTCTCTAGCTCTCTGGTCCTCTCCATTTCTGAAACAAGTCTCAGGGCATTTTCGTGAAATAGTATATGTAATTGTCCATAGTCTTTTACATTGGCATTGATAGTGCATTGCTTAGTATGTGACACTCCTATTCGGTTCCGTGCTCCTAAAGTCAATTTTGTTGGTCTGATAACATTATCCAACTCTTCATCTAGCTCTTGTAGTCTCAGCACTAACTCTCCGATAAAGACCTCTAGCCATGGCTTCAAACTTTTATAATCGGAAACAGCTTTACCTCTAAAGTTTTTGTTTGCACCCATTGATTTCAACATAGATTTTGGTTCTAATTGAGCTCTAAGTTTGCCTCTTACAATATAAAATAGCCTTTCACATAAGTCTTTGTCGTTATCAAAAATTTCATAGAGATCTTGAGGCGAATCAAATTCAGTTCTGAGCTTCTTGATTGCATCTTCGTCTCCGAGCCTGCTCTTGACATATTTTCCAACTTTGCCGCCCATGGACCAGAAGTCTGTTAAATCAAAATTGGCAAGGAAATTTGGTATCGAATCATTACGAACTATGGTTTGTTGATCTGGCTTTTTAAAATCGCTGGCCAACTTTGCTATCGTTTTGACTCTACCCACACCGCCAGAAGTGAAATAGCCTAATTGTTCCTTGATCTTCATTCGTAAATCATAGCATATGTTCGAGCCTATGAGTATCACCAAGTCATCCCAATCCTCAACTAAAAACTCGCCTTTCTCCCCCAGTGAAGACTGGTTTTCCAGGTCCTTCTCGGCCGTCTTTTGCACATTATAGCCCTTGAACTGTAGCTCTGTCGGAAGAGCTGTCAAATCTGGCAACTTCTCACCTGTGTCGCTTGCATCCTCTAGTAAACTGGGAAACATGCTTGTAATTCTCTCAAACACCAGCCGACCAAGATCCAAAAAGCACTCATCAACACTGGCCTTCTCTGTCAAATCACAGTTCTCTTGTAGCAATTTCATGATTTTTCTACTTTCTCGTCTGTAAGGATCCAATGACACCTTGTGGTCAAGTGGACTGGGCAAGTAATCGGTGTATTTCCAAACAGGCTGGCCACGTTTGAACACAGCAGTATGTGCCAATATCAAATTGGGACATTTCAATTTAGCATCTTCCAATTTATCCATCCTATTGATGCCATACTCTCTCGCGGAGTATGAAACAGCAATAATAGTGGACCATTGCACGCATACAACAGGATCCTCGGGCAGTAACCCCAGTCTTATCTGTTCACACTGTGCAAAGAACGCGTTCATGTCAATATGACAAATGCACGATAGCCCCGATTTCCATGCCCGATCTTTGGAATTGAGGTCAATCAAGTCTCTATAAGTGTAGCTGGATCCACCTTCTCTCTGCCTGCACACTACAGGCATCGTCGCTACTTTTCGTGTTTATGCTCTATAAGAAACCCTCCTGAGCCCTTCTAAAGATAATACATATTTAAGGAGACTGCACTTGAAAATTTTTTCTTCACCCGTCTAATATTCTTTCCTTTATTCTGTAGGAAGCAAAGCAAAAAGGTTGCTGTTCTGCTGTCAATACGATGGTAGAGGAAACCTTCTTGTAGTGCAGACCTCTTTTGTAGCTTTTGCACACTGGGACTATACTGTGATGACAAGTTGTCGCCCCAAGCGGAGACATAATGACCGATTCGACTTCTATAGCCAAACACACTGAAAATTCTGATAGTTTAGGCCCCTGTGCTGCTTAGATCCTGTAGTTATGTAGTGTAAGAGAACCGAATGTTGCCCTAGTTCTTGGCTGTAAATTTTGATGTAATTCTGAGATCTTGGTGAAACTTCGATTCATGCCAACCGTGTCAACCAACTTTTACGTTTTGTTTCTTGCAAAATACGAGAACTCTAGATACATCTGGATACTGCTTGTGTCGAGACTTACTTGAGAGAAGATGGATGAAAAGTATATACTGGAGCTCTTGCCACTGCCGTACAGGGTGGTACTGCTAGTCAACATTGGTCTAGTGTTTTGGTACGTCAACATTCTAACATGTAAACATTTCCAAATCGATCTACCGCTTGTGTTGAAACTGACCCACCCTGATGTCAACATTAACAAGATGGCAGCCAATACAAGGGCCACGCTTGTCAAGATAACACTAAGTAACATCATCAATTATTCAGTCTATTTGTTCTTTTACTCAAATCAATTGAATGCACCGTTATTGAGTTGGTTCCCATTATTTGCCATACTCTTCACAATTTTTATACTTGTGAGCCCACACTACTTTTCAGACGACTACCATGTCTCAATAGAGGGACAGCGACTCTCGCAAACCATCAAAAGAGTTATGCGGGGTGGTATCAATCCAGAAATCCGAAACAATGACATTTTGCTAACGGATACCCTAACCTCTTACAACAAAACAATCATTGATTTCTTTGTTTATTTGTCAAGTTTATTTTTGGGTTTAGAGTCTCTACCGTTGAATACTGGCGAAATAGCAAAGGATCACATCGAGATCTACAATTTGGATCTACTCTTAGCAAATTTTCCGTCTGCCATAAGATTTAAGCAGTGTCTGTTCGAATACCAAGCTAGTAATTACCAAAACAAAACCCATCTTTTTAACGCAATCAAATACTCAACTGCATTTTTACCAACGCTATGTTTGATATTAAAGAGAAGCGGGTATCTGCAGTCAGATAGTCTCTGGATACTATTCAGTTTCATCAACTCTACCTTCTCATTTTTCTGGGATATCAGCAATGACTGGAATTTTGGTTTTTTCTACAAGTATCTTTCAGGTTACACTAATCTGCCAATATTAAGATCTAAAATGATTTACAACATCAAATTCTATATGTTTGCAATTGCAATTGATTTCCAGCTTAGATTCCTTTGGGTTTACAAAATTATTTATAAGGAACCAAGCACCACCTCAACGTTTGGCTCGTTGATTTTGATGCTCTTCACAACTGAACTTGGAGCCTTTACCATTCAGTTGTTAGAAATCTTTAGAAGGTGGATTTGGGTCTTTGTCAAGGTGGAGACTGAATATATAAAAATAAAGTCAGTTAGTGATGATTTCGAATTGCAGAATATTCGTCCATGAACGTCATACTGTCCTTTCCTAGCTATAGATTAAACTTAAATGCAAAATTAAACTTTTATAAAGAATGCTTACTTTTTATCCTTTCTCTCTCTGCCTCTTGCGGAACGTTTTGCTGCAACAGCTTTTTCCTTAGTAGTTCTAACCTTACGTTCTGCTTTACTCAAGTATCTAAACTTCTTCTTCTTTTGTTTTGGCTTCTCATTTTCTGGCTTGGTGTCAGCCACACCTAGTAATCTAGCATACTTCTTGGCCCTCTTGATACTTTCATCCAAAATTTCACCAGATTTTTCTAAATCAACATTCATTTGTTCTGCAACAGACGTCAAGTTAACGTACGGTGCGCTTGTACTATTTGGATTATCTAATGATTCAATTACCACTTCAGAATGTCCTGTAACAGGAGCATCTATGCTATCAATTTCATAAACCTGTTTCTTGAGTATTGACTTGACAGAATTTGATTCGTTATCCTCTCCATCACTTTCTTTTTCAGCTTCACTATTGCCATCTTCATTTATTCCATTCCATGTTTGACCGTCATCGTCAGAGTCGTCATTCCCCCAACCTACATTCTTTTTCTTTTTATCTTTCTTATCATCAGAATCGCTCTCCTCTTCTGAGCTTTCGTCATTCTTTAAAAATGGATTCAACTCCATTGCTGCCTTCATTTCATCCAACTTCTTTCTAATTTGTTCCTTACGTTCTTCTCTAATTCGTGCTCTCTCTTCAACTCTGTCCTTTTTGGCCATTTCTTCAGCATGCTTCTGTGCATTTTTCTTTCTTTCGACTTTTCTCTTGTGAAACCCTGTAAGATATTGTGTTCTGGACTCTGAATCAAACGAAACTTCGTCAACTCTATGCTTGGACCTTTTAGAATCTTTATATTTTTTACCACCTGTTAAGATCTCCCTATTTGGACGTGCCATTGTGGATTTGCTAGTTTTGATGAAGATTGATGAAATAAAGGGAAGAAAAAAAAGATTTTTCATCAATAAAAAATCTATGAATACCAAACGCTTGTAGTGAATAAAAATGAACTGAGCTCTTTTTAATTGTCTTTCATCTTGAACAGGTTTAAGAAAACTCTAGCAGCTCTGATGAGTTTGTTATCTATCACTGTGTTTATTTTAACGCTCTATTTAACCATTATATTATCTTTTTTTTAGCTTCTCCTGCTTTAAATCTTGCAACGTTAGACAACCCTGAACAATTTCAGTCCTCGGATATTCCTATTTCTTCCATCAGTTCACCAATTGTAGCATTTTTTTGTAATGCAATAACTTTAACCATTGACATTGTGGCATCTCTTGTTTCGTTATAAATATGTAGTATTTTGATGTGCTCATTGAGCTCATTTCGAAAGACTTCCAAAGTGGATTCCCACTTTTCATTTTGATTGCCATGCTCAAGCTCCAACTGTAGCTTTAGGTGATCCGCTTTAAGTGCCTCAATCTCTTGCTTTAAAGGCTCCATTTGCTTTTTGTACTTGAACTTAATTGCCAAAAAAGAAGTTATCACCAGTAGGTAAAAAAAAATAGCATATTCGATTCTATTTATTCAAAGATACAAAACAATTACTTCTTATGAATTGAAATACAGTCTAGATTTCTTTGTATCTGTTTTACAAAAGTACAGTAGCAAACTTGTAAAATATGAAGTCATTAAATGTGTATACAGTAGACCTATTCGCTTTGCTCGGACTCAGATTCGTAATCTTCAATGGAATCAGCAATAAACTCGCAGGCCTCTTCGAATCTTTCATCGATGATCATGTCTATGTGTTCAACATCTGTTTTCAATACACGTCCGTACTTTTTACGCGGCCTCTTCTTCTCTGTGTCTCCCCAGCACGTATGCTTCAAGCTTGTAAATATAAGTGAGTTCCTGAAATACCAATCAATGACTGACTCGTCGATGCTCGAGACAATAGCTCTGAGTGCAACCGATTTGTCAATGAAGTTAACGTTAGCCTTCACTAGATTTCGCACATCTCTATGACCGAATAGATGAACAATCCCATTATAGGCTTCTCCAATACCAACAAATGCCATCTTTGGTGAATTGAAGTATTGAATATAATTGTCCCAAATATATAAAACCATATCTTGGGCGGTATTAATGTTATTGTACTCAGGATCAGTACTGCCTGTTAATGTTGGGGGTATATTGATATCTATGACTCCATATTTTTCCTTGATGGCCCAATCGATGAATTTATGAGACACATCCACAGTGACAGCAGTATATGGATCCAAATCACCTGTAACTGGGTCTTGACGTGCCCATATACGTGAAGGTGTGTGAACAAGAACAATTATCTTATCATTGTTGTAAATATCGGGTGAGCATAAAACAGCTGATTCATATGATGGCGACTTTGGCTTACGTTCCGATATGATTGGCAAATTGATAAATTTAAACTTTTCAAATAATCTAGTTTTTTGATGATCTCTGACTGCATCATTTAACTTAGTGTTCGCTTGAGAAACTGCCACAAATGATGGGTCTTTAGAAGTTTGTATTAACTCGTCATAATTTGATACATTGGTTGGCAATGTATAATCCAAACCATAGTAGCCTGGTTTCAATGTGTTCCAATACTTTGATTGAATTTTTATCACATCTGAAATCGCTTCGATCGTTTCCGTCTTTGGTATCACCTTTTCTAACAACTCTGGCGGCTCGCCTAGTAAAACCTTCGCAACTCTCAAAGCTGACTTAGCAATGGAGTCCAAATTGTATCCACCCTCCAAAACCACACATAAGTTACCCTTAGCTAAACTTTTTAAGTAATGTGTCATGTGGCCATATCCTGATGGGCTAACATGACAGCCACCAATGACATCTCCGTCAGCTGCATCAAACCCAGACGAAATGATGACAAGATCGGGGTTGAACTCTTGACAGATTGGCATAATCACCTTTCTGAATGCGTACATGTAGTCCGCATCACCCACACCACCCACAGGCCACGGGATGTTAACGTTGAAGCCTTCACCTTTTCCAGCACCTACCTTATCAGCACCTCCTTCAGTAGTACCAGGATAGAATTTACCCTGTTCATATCTGTGAAGCGAAAGATATAAAACTCTAGGATCGTTGTAAAAGGCCTTTTGAGTACCGTTACCATGATGAATATCCCAATCTAAGATAACAATTTTTCTAACAGACTCTGGATACTGCTTCAAAATGGCACTGGCAGCAACCGCAACATTTGAAAATAGACAGAACCCGCCTGGTGCATCAGGTTCAGCGTGATGCCCTGGTGGTCTCACAATTGCCAAGGCATTTTTAACACGGCCTTCGATCACGGCTTCACATGCCTCAATGGCTCCTCCACAACTCAACTTCGCACTCAAAAGCGAATCGTTATTAAAATAAACAGAATCACCCTTTTCCGTTTCCTTTAACAACTGTTCTTTTGTCATCATTTGAGTTGATTCAATGAAATTTAGATGTTCCTCTGTATGAACCCTCAAAATTTCCTCTCTAGTAGCTTCTCTAATTGGAAGCTTTAGCATATAATCGCCTAGCTCATCCGCCCCTTGCAAGTTGGTGTCCTGGATTAGTCCATTCTCTGCCAAGATCTTGTAAATACGGTAAATTCTTCTTGGGTCCTCTGGATGCGGATCAATATATTCAAAGTACGAAGTGAAGATTTTGGCATGGTATCTCATTCTAACATCGTAAACAAGGCCTGTTTTTAAGGGTATATAGCTTAAATTTGGTTTGACATTTGGCTCCAATGCTTCACTATTAGAGTTGAGTGGAGTCAATTTTTCAGTTTTGACTATGGTTGATCCATTAGAATTTGTCAATTGTTTTGTTATGATATTTTCCATTGCTTTTTGCTCTATTCACCTTCCTATTTATCGCACTTTGCGGTCTTCTTGTTGCTATGGGTATCCAAAAAGTACACAAAACCAGCAGACCGTCTACGATGTTATGAGGGTGAAAGTTTTGTACTAGGGTTTTTCCCCCATGTTAAGGAAAAACTGGAACTTGAAATTTTTCCTATTCTTCTGAAAAGATTTGGAGTTAACGTAGGAGCAGAAGAGCCAAGATGCAGGTTTATAAGGAGGCAGAGCAGTTTATGAAGCCGGGAAAAGGAACGCTACAGTCTAGGGTTTTCGATGCTAATGGAGTTAAGTCTTTAAAGTCAAATCCTAAGCACATCTTTGCACTAGTTTCGTCCACGCTGAAGTACAAGCCGTTTTTGCAGTATATTTTGAAGAAAACACATATAATGGATGACGCTAAGAAGGCAAAGATGTCAGAGGATATTGTTATGATGCTAGTTCATGATCTTCTTTTTTCAAAATCAAAAAGAATTCAAAGCAAGCAACATGCATGGAAAGATCTTATTATCAAGAACAAACCAAGACTAGAAGCAGCAGTGGTCAGATTGAAGATAAGGCATGGTGTGAAAGACTTGAAAGATTTAATTGAAGAGGATGATACCCCTGTGAGATGGTTTAGGACTAATTTATTGAAAACTACAACAAAATCTTTGTTAAATGAATTTAAACATTTGACAAAAGTTGAGTCATGGCAAGAAGTGAAAAGTCCAGGTGTTATATATTATGACGAATACATTCCAAATTTGTTTGGTATACATCCAAGAGAAAAATTAACTAGTACTGATGCCTATAAAAATGGCCGTGTTATTATTCAGGATAGAGCCTCGTGTTTTCCAGCGTTTATTTTGAATCCTAAGGCAGGTGTTGACAAGGTCATTGATGCTTGTGCAGCTCCTGGGAACAAGACTACACATTTAGCTTCAATTTTGGGTGGAGAATCCAAATCAATAATTGCTTTCGAGAAGGACAACAAAAGAATCAACATTATCAGAATGATGGTTGAAAAAGCAGGGGGAACTAAATGCATTGCAATTCAACATGGTGATTTTACAGATACAAATCCAGCTGATTTTCTGGAAATTACCGGTCTTATTTTAGATCCATCGTGTTCTGGTAGCGGTATCTTTGGGAGAGCTTTTGACGAACAAGATGAGAGAGACTCAGGTGAAAAGTTGGCAGAGAGATTGGAGAACTTGAGCAAATTTCAAGGTAGAATTGTTAAACATGCAATGAAGTTCCCAAATGCTAAAAGAATTGTATATAGTACATGTTCAGTGAATGAAGAGGAAAATGAAAATGTTGTCAGAGGTTTACTGGAAGATGAAGAAGTCAAAACTATGGGTTGGAAGGTGAGTAATAAAAGTGATGTGATACCTAAATGGCCAAACAGAGGACATTTGGAACCATTCAAAGGTATTAAAACAGAGCAAAGTGAAGAACAATTAGCAAATGCTTGTGTTAGATCCACACCAAAAGTTGACGGTGGTATCGGATTTTTTGCTGTTAGTTTCCAAAGAGACTTGTGAAACAAAAGCTCGTCAAAGCATTACATATAATCAACATATTATATATATAAATTATTGTTATATCTATTTTCTAAATCATATAATATACGAGTCTATTCCTATAGTCTCTTGACAATGTCATCAATGACTTGTTGAGTGGAAGACTTACCACCTAAATCAGGAGTCTTAATTTGGTCAGCGGCCAAGTTAGCATCAACAGCAGCGTAAATTTCAGCAGCTGGCTTAGAGTATCCCATGAATTCTAACATGAGCGCAGTAGATCTGATGGTTGCGATTGGGTTAGCAATACCTCTACCTTCGATATCAGGAGCGGAACCGTGACATGGTTCACCAATAGCAAAGCTGTCACCAACGTTAGCAGATGGGACAACACCAAGGGAACCAACAAGGGCAGCAGCACCATCAGAAAGAATATCACCATAGAGATTTGGGGCGACAACGACATCAAATTCGGTTGGGTCTCTGAACATCTTGTAAACCATGGAGTCAACAATTTGTTCCTTGTATTCAACGGATTGAAATTCAGGGGTATCTTCGTAAACCGTCTTACAAAGTTCTCTGAATAAACCATCGGAAACGGAAAGGACGTTAGATTTGTGAACGACGGTGACAGATGGGGAAGAGTGGATTGATTTAGAGCCCAAATCTCTGATTGCTTGTCTTTGGAGAGCAATTTCGTAGGCCATTTTAGCAATTCTTCTGGTAGCTGGTTCAGAGATTCTCTTGATAGCTTCAGCGACCTTATAGCCATCCTTTTCAAAGATCCTTTCCTCCTTGATGTACAAATCTTCAGTGTTTTCTCTAACGATGACCATATCGACAGGTCTTCCAATACCATCAACAGACTTGACAGGTCTCACGTTAGCGTAAAGACCCATCTTTTTTCTCAAAGCGACAATCGGAGAAGAGTAACCTTGCACCTTGACCGAAGGAGAGGAAACGGAACCAAACAAGGCACCATCACAGCTAGCCTTAAGAGCGTCAACAGTGGCATCTGGCAAAGCGGTACCAGTCTTCTGGAATAATTCAAAGCCGGCTTCCAAGTCGATGAAATCGAACTTCAAGTTGTGAGAAGAGGACAAAGATTCAAGAACTTGCTTACCGGCTGGAATGACTTCCTTACCGATACCGTCACCAGGAATTAAACCGATGGTAAGTTTTTTGGCAGTAGCAGTGGTGTATGCTCTTCTGAGAGATGTTCTAAACATTGTGATTGATAGCTTCAGCTGAAAAGAAAGTGAAAAAGAGTTGGAAAATCAGCATAGTTTTGAAAAATTTCGGACATCACAAACCGCCATCAAAAAATTACCTGTTTAAGTAATCTGCTCAGCACATTTTCATGAAAAGAAGTTAATTAGTTTATAAAGAATTATTAAATAAAAGTTGAGTCTATAGGAGCATGAATAATTAGATACAGTATTTATCAAGTGTATAAGATGAATAAGATGTGTGAGCATCAGTTAGAGGATAAGATCCTTCTTCTCCCAACCTTTGGCTTTGTGGTTTTCTAAAGTCGGACCAGGTTGCGGTTTGTCTGAGTCGACGTGCATGGCAAACGGGTTTCTGTCCTTGCCATTTTGGTTCAAGTTTGCAAAGGTGTGATTGACTTCTCTGTGCTTGGCTTCGTCGGCTCTAATGTACTGAATCATATCGTACATTTTGGCATCTTTTGGTAAGTGCCAGTAGTCTTTTGCGATTTGAGGCACCTCGTGGTTGGCGAGTTCAGGACAGAGACCAAGCTCAAGATCTCTGATGCAACGGGAGTAAGTAGAAACGGCCTCCTCTTCAAGATACCCCACGAATCTGTGGCATGTCTTTGGAGAGAAGATATAAGCAAGGAAAAAGAAGTTGGCAAAGAGACCCTGTCCAAACCAAAGCATGATTCTCGCTGGCAGGGTTGGCTTACCCATTTTCAGGAATGTCAAGAGATGCATCCTTTCGTTGTATGCTTCGTCAAGGAGCGTTTCAATGAAAGCCATGTCTCTTCTGAACATTCTGATCGAGTGCAGGTGTCTCAGGAAGCCTGCGACAGCGCCGGGAATACCTGCAATGGACTCCAAGACAATGAATCTGGTCATCCACTTTTCAAGTGTCATTCTGGCGCTGCTGTTGGCAATAGCAATGGCTTCCTGGTCACTGTGGGGTTCCTTGTAGTTGGTGAACCAATCGAACGAGATTCGGAGGTACTTCATGAAGTGGAACGTCAAGGCGTCTCGGAACGACTGCACGGGTCTGTGCTCGTACTTGATGGCGTGCATCTGTTGGCTGTTGTACAGCGGGTGTTCAAACGCAGGCTTCGTGAGGAAGACGTCTTCTGCGCTTTCTTCTTTGGTAGCCAAACGTGCCATTTTGGTATTTCCAAACAAACCTCCAGTAGCATCGAGGCCTTTAGTAGCATCAACATCATTAGTAGCACCAGCGCCGTTGATAACAGCATCTTGATGGCCAGTAGCAACTCTGTGGCCAGTAGCGGTTGACACATATCGTGCTAGGGCCACCGGGCTAGGCATACGCAGTGTTCTTGTATATAGGGATAGCATTGTTGATCTTCAAACTGATGGTTACACAGGTTATTCTGAGTACACGCCTCTACTTTTATACTATTACGTCTTCTTCCGTTGCGGAGTGTGCTTCGGAGTACCTGTTCTACGTGGAAGCAAACCAAATGCCTATCATGAGCAAGATCTTAAGCGGCGAGCGCAAGAAAACGAAACGACGAACGGGATTCTTCTTGTTCTTTTGTACAAGAAGCGCCTCTGAACCGCTGAAACAAGAGCCGACTGGTCCGGATCTGCCCCTCTAAACTACTGTACCATGGCCCTTGCGTCTACAATCGTTGTTCTGGCACTGCTAGCAGTTATCTTAGTCAAGCTGAAATTTTCAAAACCCACAAGTGTCAAAAGCGTAGCAGTTCGCAATGCCCGCTGGGTCACCACATCGGACAACAAGCAGCACGGGTTGGTGATGCTGAACGCCAACACTGCGAGTTGGGACCCGCTCAACGTGCGGTCGACATGGAGACGCACGCTGTAGCCAGCTAACTGCTATATATTTATTAACCATCTATGTAATCACACTATACTATAATTACATATGCATATATAGAGAAGCTTCCTTCAGGGAAAAAAATTAGATACCCCGTATAAGAAAGAGTCAAAGGCCCCGTGCATGATTCAAAGGCCAAGGACGGTGGTGGTAGCTAGCTACCACCAGAGGGTGTTGACGGCGGTCCACCAGGTGCCGGAACGTGACTTACGGGGCGTGAAGGGACCAGTATCCGGCTGCTTGACGTCTAGCCAATCGCAGTGTGGTTCCAGCTCATTGTTGCTGCTGGTCGTCTTGGTGTGATCACCAGCGAGGTCTAGCCAGTCTTCTTCGTCGATGACGTTGTTGACCACCCCGTTGTCGTGCGTCACTACATTGGCACTCTCGTTCACCACCCACTGGCCGTCTACAATGTACTTGTACTCGCTCCGTGGCTTGACGTCCAGCGTCACCGTGAAATAGAGCGCCCCGGATTTGCGCAACGGATGGTGCTGCACCCACTGGTCGCTGCTCGTGCACACACTCACACACGAGGCCTCGCCTCGCCACTCAAATGTATACTTCATCGCACAACCTTTAGCTTAAGGAAAGAAACTTACTATCAACACACTACACAAAATTTTAATGCTTTATCGATCAAAGGAGTAGTAGAGTGATGAGCCATAGATAAGTGAAATGCTCAGCAGTGGGTGTCTACTCTTCGCTGAACGCAATCAGTACCATGAGACCAATACCAACGAGGAGCCAGAACAGCTGCATGGCCATCCTCTTGACCTCGGTCCACTTGGAGCTGCTGGGATCGAGCTCTAGCAACTCTGGAATCACAGAGAAGGAAATGTACAAAAAGCCACCTGCAGTGAACGGTAGCGTCAGGTCTGCTACGGCTAAGCCGCTGCCCCAGAGATTGGTGTTGGTGGCCACGGTGGCGTCCGCAAGCTGCTCCTGTAGCACAATGCCTATGACGGTACCAAGGTAGGCGCCCAGCGCAGTGACAAACTGCGAGTTCATTGCCTGCCACTTGCTAAACCCACCCTGGATCAACAAGGCAAAGTCTCCCACCTCGTGCGGAATCTCGTGCATAAACGTCGCAATGGCTGTTGTGCACCCCACGTTCTTGGAGATGTAGAACGAGGACGCAATCGCAAGACCGTCGGTGATGTTGTGCGTAAAATCGGAAATCAAGTTCAAGTAAACAGAGGTCTTGATCGCATGCTCTGATTCGTCTGGCTCGCCTGCCTTCTCCTTGTTGAGAGAATGCGAGTGGCTGTGTGATTCTTCGGCCCCTTGTTCGTGCTGTAGGATCCTCAACGACTTATCGATAACAAAGAACAAGAAAAATCCAACAAAGATACCCACACCAAGCACGATGTTTCGAGTTTCGTTGATCACCACATAGTCCTGGCCGTTGACCTCGATGTCCACCTTCTGGCCAGTAAACGTCTGTGGCAAAAGGTGCAAAAACACGTCTCCCAAGAGTCCCCCCACGGCAAAGGACACCAATAGCGAAAGCGAGTTCATCTCGATGTCTGCGGGAATCAACGCCAAGATCAGATTTGGTGGTCCGCTGATGTACGTCGTAGCCAGTAACGCATTACCTGCAGGTCCAAATGGGAATAGCTTGTCAAAAATGTATGAAAGAAGGTAGCTACCTGTCTTTTCTGCAGAAAAATCCACTGATTTGCCCAAAATCTCAATTGAGCTGCCTGCTCCATGTGCCATGGCAATCCCTAAGAAACACAAAAGGATACAGTACCTCATTCTAGCACTCTACACTATGTGTTGATAGAAAAGAGTGGTGCAAATTTCAATGCTTTCTTCTTTTCACTTTCCTTTTTTTTTTCCGGTCTTAAACTCCCTCTTCTTTTAAATATCAAAAGTATAATAGAGATTTTCCCAATTGTAGTTGTCTGGCAATTAAGCAGTTGTATAGCGGACTACTCGACACAATACACATACAGAGCTAGTCGAATATTGGGTTTAGGCATTCCTTTTTTCAGGAAAATTCGTTGAGAAAAAAGGAAAGAAACAAATGGCTAGTCATAAAATAGAGGCATACTCACTGAATGGCAGTCATAGATTAAGACTTTCTCCATTAATAAAGCAAAGCAACCAGTTGGATATTGGGATAGAGCTCAGTGCGGATGTTGGTGAAGCTGAAAGGCAAGAAAATATAATGGAAAGATCTACTGATAAAAAAGGTGACGGTAATACTGGTGGTAATATTGGTGATAGTATGGATGATAATATAGGTGATAACATAGATAATAATGCAGGTGACTATACAGGTGATAGTATAGGTGATAGTATTGGTGATAGTGTAGGTGATAATAAAAATGATAATGATAAAAATGATAATAAGGGTGATGGCAATAAAGGTTGTGATATTGAAGGTGATGATATTGACGATGATGTCTTTGATGAAGAAGACGACGATTTGTTGAAAGCTCTTTTCAAAAATCCACCAATGCTGGTGATCAACACTCCGATTCTGTCAGTGTCACAGACCGCTGACGAGTTTAAAGTGATTGTAAAGTCACCCAAGTTATCAATGGGAAAGCCTATGGCAACTCCAGTTGTGAATCCAATAATTAAACCAATAGTCAAGCCAATAGTGAAACCAAAAGTGAAACCAATAGCTAAATCAAGGCCCAAGGTTAGAGTTAAGCACCCGTTAAATAGACATATGATTCACACTATGCCAACACAGCCAGACTACTTGGACATTGGTGGGAAGCAAAATAACGAAGAAGACGATTTGGATATTGTGGAAGAATCCATCATGTTGACACTAATGGATCCTGTCAGCGGCACGAGGTTGTTGACGCCGTTGCGATCTAAATTCTGCTCGCATAATGAATGTTTTGACTACGATTCCTTTTTGCTAATGAACCATTTAAAGCCCTTCAAGATTGTTGTTCGACGATACTCCAATGCCACAAGATACCCCGGTGAGGTCAATGTGATGGCCCTTCTTCAAGATTCCAAAAGGCCGCCAAAATCGAGCAAGGAATTCAATAAAATTACTGTACAATACGAATATAAATTAAAGATGAAGCAACTAGGAGACAGAAAGAAGTATTTCAACGAACTCAATTACTTTTGCTGCCCCATTTGTAATATGGAGTTCAATATCAATCAGCCCGGTGATGTATATGTTGTGGGGGAACTGTGTGACTTGATCCAGGATGTCAAACTGGAGCCCAGCTTTGAAGAGATTGAGTGCTTAGAGATCAACATGGTGCAGACCGGAAAATGGCGCTGGGTCAGAAAGGAAAACGAACGCAAGGAGCAGATTGTGAAGCAAATCGAAACCAAGAAGATAGAGTTGGTGACTTTGGATTCAGACGACGAAGACTTTGATCCTGAAATAATAAAAGTTGATGTACCGATACCTGATAATAATAATAACGATAACAATAACGAAACTACCACCACACCTTTGTCGTCACTTTTGCCACTACCGCCTCCGCCGCTGATGATCACACCTCCCGTAATAAAGGAAGAGGTACACAGCTCTCAGGCCGCGAGACCCACAGACCCTGAAGCTGGTTTAGACAGTGTCATTGACAACTTGCTGGATCTAGGAGAATACGATGCTGAGCCAGGGGTCTTTATGGGGAATATCCCGCTTCCTGCGTCTCCAGACGCCCAGGAAACACAGCGTGTGCACCTGAGTAATTACCAGAACTCAATTGTGCCCTTCAAGCCTGGCGAATACGTGTTCACAGACGGTCAGGGTGATGTTGACGACCCTATAGTCCTAGATTAGGTAAGCAGGCTTGTAGCTGTGCTGGGCGCTTTAGATTTTTTGCCCTCATTATAGTGTGTAAGAGTGTTAAGTTAACGTTTGTTTCTTAAGATAGTAGACGATTGAGAGCAGCAGCTATGGCGCCGCCTGCTAACGCGTACAATCCTGGAACCAGACTCACGGTGGGGTCTCATCAAGTCGTTATAACAAGGTATTTTTCACACGGTGGGTTTGCACAAGTGTATCTGTGTTCCATAACACCCAGCTTGAACGGTTCGTCGATTGCATGCCTCAAAAGAGTGGTTGTTCCAGATAAGCAGTCACTGAACATCCTTCGCATGGAGGTGGACGCCATGCGCAAACTACGCGGAAAACCGCATATTGTGTCTTACATCGATTCAAACGCCTCGAGATCTCCCATGGGAACCGGAGGGTATGAGGTGTTGGTGTTGATGGAATACTGTGCTAAGGGAGGGTTGATAGACTTTATGAACACTAGGCTTGTGCAAAGACTCAGTGAGCACGAAATCCTGACCATCATTTCTCAGATTACGGAGGCCGTGGCCTACATGCACGCTTTGAGTCCTCCAATTATTCATAGAGATATCAAAATTGAAAACGTCTTGTTGTCTGAAAACGGAGTGTACAAACTATGTGACTTTGGGTCCAGTGCTGGTCCCTTGAGTTCTCCCAAAAGCATTGAACAATTCCAAATCTTACAAGATGATATAATGAAAAATACCACTCCTCAGTATAGATCGCCTGAAATGCTAGATCTTTATAAGGGCGATCCAATTGATGAAAAGTCAGACATCTGGGCGCTTGGCGTCTTTCTTTACAAGCTATGCTACTTTACAACGCCGTTTGAACAAAATAGTATCAATGGTAACGGCAACGCAGGTGGTGGTGATTATGCCATTCTCAACTGTATTTACTCTTTCCCTGCACAACCGGTGTATAGTGCTAGATTGAAGAATATAATAGCAAAGATTCTTGTTCCGAATCCGAAAATGAGACCAAATGTCAATCAACTTTTAGATGAACTATGTAAAATGATGGGCACACCAACACCTGTTATTCCAAAACAACAGGTAGCAATGCAACAGCATAGTACAAACAACCCTGCTCAACAGTCAATCGTTAACAAACCTAAAATCTCAAGCAGTTTAATGTCTACATCCAATAACACTATTTCCTCTTTTCAAAATAGTCCACATTTAAGCGTTAATCGACCATCTACGCCAACAAAGAAGGCTAATAATGCTTACTCGTCAGCGTCTTCAATAGCTTCAAATGGTGCTGAATCTATTTATTCGTTATTGCCGCCTACCACACCTTCCAACAGCATTAAAAGAATTCAATCCCCGCCTATATTAGGAGCAGGTGAGCCTGTCACAACACCAAAGCTAAGAGCGAATAATAGTAGCAGCAACCTTGGTAGACGTCGTCCTGTTTCCATGTATGGATCAACACCCGACTTTACTCAATCAAGGGAAGATCTATCATCTCTTATTAATGATTTAAAAGTTGAAGACGTTGATTTATCAATAGACAATAAACGCGATAACAATGAAACTATATCAAGCTCAATGGATTTCATAAGAAACCTGTCACGTCAAAATACTAATAACAGTATTACTGGCAGTAAACTCGATCATTCAACGGGATCCAAATGGAAAAAAAGATCAAGTATTTCTTCACTGAAAGATTTACTGACTGGTGGATCATCATCACATTTGCCGTCAACCTCAAGTGTTTCGAGGAAGTCAAGTGCAGAAATTAACACTCCTAGAAGAAGTAAATCAAGCTCAAGTAGAGGTATGGAATCATCACTGGCTGATGTTAAGGAGATGTCACCGGACAATAAAATAATTAAAAAGCCTGCGGTTAAAATCTCTCTAGAAAGTAACAAGCATAAGAAGAAATCTTCTAAAATTCAAGAAGCTACAAATAAACTATTTCGCAGATCAATCGATGGCGACAAGTTCACTAAGACTGCTAACGGATACGGTAAGTACACGGACGAACTTAATTTGCATGGAGCAAGGAAGACCGAAGTTACCAAGCCAATTGTTAATGGTGCTAGGAAAACTGATATTAAAAATTCAATGGCTAACGGTGCTAAAAAAATTGATGTTATCAAGCCAATTGCTAATTCTACAAATATTGATGTATTCAAGCCAAATATTAGTGGTGCTATCAAAAAAGATGTTTCCAAGCCGGTTGCCAAAGCTCCAACCAAAAAGGCACCTCCCCCAAGACCTAAGAAACCGACTTATTTGAAAAGCAATAGTTCACAGAGTACACCCAATGTGATTATCGATGAAGAACTTGAATTAATGGAGCAAAAATTTTATAAAAGGTTTCCACCGCCTCCAAAAGTTTAGACTATGGCGTATAAGCCATTATGATTACTTTTATTTTACTATAATACATGAACCAATGAATTAATTTATATTTATCTTATAATACTGGAATTTTGGAAAGAACAAAATTCACAATAAATCTCTGTCAATTCAATATGGATTGAACTTGTTCTTTCTCTTGTTCTTTTTGGAATGCTTGGACTTCCTGCTGTGTTTTTCTTTTTTGAGATTTTCTTTTGTTTTGAACTCTACATCCATTGCCTCTTCGTGGGGTTGTTCAATCAAAGGCTCTGAAGATACAATGAAGTTCTTTCTGGTATCGTTCAATTTTGGCTCTTGAAGATCATTTTCCCATACTTTAACACAACAATCTTCGCCTGCTGACCATACGATTCCATCACTTATAGTTAGATCTCTAACGACTTCTTCACCATGAGCTCCTTTCAACTCTGTGACATTATCCAAGGAGTCAAACTCACCACTAAATTGTGCAATTTTGATAAGTTGAGATTGGTAAGATCCCATAACAACGTAATTTGGTGCTTTGATATCAATGACATAGTTACAATCCCATTTTTCTCTGACATCTCCTAGCTCCTTTTCACTAAATTTATCATCTTTCTTGGCAGTGTCTGGATCCAAATCAGATTCTTTTGAAACATCAAACAACGATAGGGTTTCCATATGAGATAAGACAAATATTCTATTTTCATTCAAAAAATTGGCTGAGTGAACAGAGTTGTGATTTATTGACTGATAGAGTGCCTCGTCTTCGTCAGTTATGTTCAAATCATAAATGTTAACACAACCATCAGTAGATCCACTTAGAAGAAGATTTGATTTTAAAGGATGAAATTTACATTCGGTAATATCATCGTTATGACCATCAATTAAGCTTCTTAACGAGTTCTCGCATTTTCTAATATCCCAGAGGGTCAGTTCAACATCCTGTTGTTTCAATTCACTACCACTTGCAATTAGGCCCGTATTTGAGATATCCAAACTGAAAAATGGTAACCTTCGAGAATTTTCCAGTGAATGGACTGGCTCAAGCTTTTGTCTGGTATCGTATATTTTAACTGTAGAGTCGTTAGAGCATGACAGAAGTGTGTTTGGGCTTATGCTTGAAGGTGCCATTGTAATTTTGGCGATATTCGAAGCATGAACTTTATTTGATCCCAGCTGACTGGATTTGATTTGGTCAAATACCGAAATGGACCCATCCGCTGATGAACAATATATAATATTGTTTTCTTTTGCCAAAGATGTGGCCCAGTCATCCAGCTTGAAGGATTTCGTTAATTTCATTTTTGAATACTATAAAGAATTTTCAAGATCTGAATGTATAGATTATGGTTGAAAACGTAAAAAAAATTCTTCTTCATATGATATCTCTTAGTATAGCAAATAGAAGAAGGAATAGATGTCTTCTGTTAACAAGTCAGGGAAGAGGTTTGTCCCAAAAGCATCAGGGCGTCGTAATGTGCGTGCAGCAAGGGTACCAGAGCTTTTAGCGTCGCAAAGTCCGGCACCAGTAGCTGATAAAGCAGAGGAAACAAAACGCCAACAACAACAACAGCAGCAGCAACAACAACAACAACAACAACAACAACCACAGGAGCAACTTGGAGACACTGAAAAAGGAAAAGAAGAAGTGGAATCAGATGAAGAGGAGTTAAGTGATCTTGATGAACTAAAGGTAGGAAAGGCAGCGAATGAAGTCTTCAAGCCGCTGTTGAATATCTCGAATCAAGTTACCCCTGCAACAGTGACTGTCACTAGTTTTCAATCAAACAATATTGCAACAACTGAGGTAATCAAAAAGAGCCAGCAATCGGTGTTTATCCAACCATCAAGAAGACTCAATTCTTTATCTACACCAACGCAACTTTTAGATCCAGCTATGAACAATGTGAAATCAACATCAAGAAGAAACAGTTCCATACAGGGGAGACGACCTAGTATAGTCAGAACATCCAGAAGAGGCTCCACCGTTATTGTGGATGATGTTTCAGTTGGAGGTGTCATCACAGGTAACAGCAATTCTAACACTAATAATGACAACGGTAACGGTAGACAAGACTCTAACCCTGTATCAATGGGAGAACCGATCAAAATCCCGTTAAGGCAGCGAAGAAAGAGCTCAATAGCGAGTGGTAAGAGGAAAAGAAGAGGAACTTTTGATATTAAGTTGAACGACGATGTTTCGGGGCTAGTTAAACAAAGGGTTGTTGAAGCTATCAGAAACGTTAAAAATAAGAATACCCACAAAGATGTCACTGAAAGTCTCGGCCCTAAGGACACTGTTCAAATTAAAATCAGTGAATCTCAAAAAGAGGTATCAAACGATGCATTGCTTGATAATAACGTTCATAACAATAGAAACGATCACGGCATTGCTAACGTTGAAGAAGTTGAGGAAGACGTTCCTGATGTTGTTGTTATTTCACATAGGGAGAGAAAAGCTAAGTATAAATGGATGATGTCGAAAACCCAGGGAAAATTGGTGAAAGTTGATGTTTCACTATTTGAATTCAAGACAGAGGAAGAAGCAGAGGAAATCAAGGCCAAAAAGGAAGAGGTTGACGAAGATGAAGAAGGTGAAATGTTAGTTTCATCAAAGCCAATAAAGAAAGACTACAATCTGAATTTCAAAATTGACGATGTTAAGCAATTAAGAGAATTGAGGCTTGTTGATGACGCACACTTGACTCAACATATTAAAATCAACGAAGAAAAGATGACTATGGCAGACTTGTGTAAGCCATTTTTCCCTATTGGAGAAGTTTCAAAAGATTATGAAAGAGCAGTGGAGGGTGAACGAAAGAGAATTGCAAGACAGAAAAAGGTTGCATTAGAAAGGAAAATGGCAAGAAGGTATAGATTAAGTGAGCGAGAATTCAATAAATTACATGCTAGTGAGGGTAATGGAGAGATAGTTGAGGAAGAAGAAGATAACAAAAAAAAAATCAAAGATATGATGGAGAAGGATATTGATAACGAGAGTCAAACTAAGAGCCATAATGTACCACTTTTGCAAATTCAAAATGGTAAAGTTGTTTATTCACATGAGTCCACGTTAGTCAATAGACATGGTGACGAAACTAACACTAATCTAGAAAGGGTTGAGGAAAATCCGTTTGAAAACATTGTTACATCAAATACGTATTCCAAAAAAAAGCAAACGCTGAAATGGACGCCTCAAGAAACAGCTGAATTATTCAAGGCAGTATCTCTTTGGGGAACAGACTTTTCATTGATTGCCCAATTGTTCCCATACAGAACAAGAAAACAAATCAAAGCAAAATTTGTTTTGGAGGAAAAGAAGCATCCACATTTAGTTGAGTTTGCGCTGTTGAGGAAACTGCCTGTTGATATTGATGAATATTCAGGTAAATCCGGCAAGGAGTTCAAGACACTAGATGAGTATAATTCGGAATTGAAAAAGGTGAAGGAAAAACACGAAGAGGAATTGAAGACAATGGCAGTAGCTCGGGAAAAGGCACTTGTTGAGGATCGAGAAGCACAGGAAACGATGAACAGTGATGCTCCTAAGCCACGTAATCGTAAAGCTGTTATTGCAGAATTTCGTAAGAATGAAGAGGTTGTTGGTTCTTTAGATTAAGTTGTACTTTTATAGGATATATTTTAGAGATATTTATTTTTAATAGTGTTCTCTGATTTACTGGAGTAGTGAATCTTGTTTGGCTTTCATCAAGAAAGAGAAGAATGTTCTTCTTTTCGTAAAGATGAATATTTTCGATTAAGTATAGGGTCATATTTTAGCATCCTAATTTGCATTTCTAATACAAAATAACTGTTGCTTATTCATATATTGTTTATGTAAAGATAAAGCAATGATTTGCTATTAAATAGGCTGAAAATCAATCTCATGAGCATTAGTGACTATTAAATTTTAGTGATGACATCTAAAAATAAAAAATTGATTAGTTTCAAATTTTTTTCTTTCTTTCTTTATTCGTATAATCAAAAGACGGTCTTCTTTAGCTAATTGAAGCAGGTGAAACTGATTGAAAGAAAGCACAAGGGGATTGGAAGAATATATTAATTTGCTAAGTAAAAGAAAAGGGAAAAAATAAAGAACAACAATGCAAGATTACTTGTTAGAAATTCACACGTCAGTTGGAGGCGGTAGTAAGAATAAGATCAATTGCTATCAGCGATCAAGGTACATCAGGTTTACCACTAAGCAACGACCTAAGCAAAGCACTTTATTCAAATCATTGCTGAAATTTGTGGCAAGTTTGATCTCCATTATAACAATTTGGGGTATGTTGATCAAGGTGAATCCACTGAATCCGATCATCAGATACGTGGTGAAGAACGATTCGTCAACGTCAATTTTGAGACTAGAGAACAATTTGATGGAGATTTTGAGAGTGTTCAGTCACAAGGGAGAAGAACTCATTTTTGATTTTACGATTTTGGTTTACATGCTAACGTCGATTATGATCATCAACGAGCTTTACTGGCGGCTGAACCATCGAGTGGAGGAGTCGCTGCTTATAATTGCCAAGTTTGGAGTGCAAACGGAGAGTGTGATCATCAAGAGAACCCTTTGGGGGTTGGTGTGGACACTATTCAGCACTATCTTTATCGAAGGCTGCACGGGTGGCAGTAATGGTGGTAGCAGTGGTAGCGGTAGTGGTGGCAGCAGCGACGGTAATTTGGGCAACAAATGGTACAGCGTGAAGGAGGAAAAGATCATTTTGAACAGGCAATTTATTCCAATGGAGTATGTCAAGGACATCATCATTAATGAAGGGTTTGTGAATACGAGTGTGTTGTTTTACATGGGGCTGATCACCAAGGAGCCGAACGGCAAGATGAATATGACAGTTGTGTTTCCGATGCTGAGACCACGTCGTGCGATATTAGAGCGGGTGTACCGTGGCAGCAGATGCTATCTTGACGAAGAGTATGGGAACGTAATGAGGGAGGGGGATGCTGAATTGATATGAGACTTTTCTAGTTAACAGTGTAAACTTTGTATTTTTTTATACCAACTATAATTCATATAATATGGGAAAACTGGTAAATAACAATCATCACGCAGAACCGACAGTAGCCTGAGAGTGCAATAGATTTACATTAGGTTTGACTACACCAGAAGGCACGTATATAGTTGTAAACAATCAAAACAGGTCTATAGTTTCCATTACGCCGTTTGCCAAAACTATCGACTTATCGGAGATGAGTATCAATGGTATCAAACCATTTGACATTTGACATTTTGGGAAATGGCTCATGCACGCAAAAGAGAAGCAGCTTGTAGGCCATGTCAACATCAGTGCCGACGACTGCAAAAGAGTAATGTATCTACGTTGCAAAGTGGTCCTCTGCGCGTAGCTTGTTTGTGATTTAGTATTATTCGTTTTGGTAATACCTTACGTTACTACGGGCACTGAACTACGATCACTAATCCTGCTACCGCCACTACTTCCTCAACACCCCTTCTTCTGCCCTACATCTCTCTCTCTTCCTCCTTTCCCTTCCTCCCTTCCTCCTCGCTCCTTTCCATCCTTCTGCCCTCTGCCTTCTGCCTTTCTCTTACGCTATTGTGACAACCTTTCAGGAGCCAGACCTAATGCCTGAGCGAAAATACCTTCACTACGCCTAACCAAAACATCTACACAACAACTCTCTTCTATCTTGCTACAGCAACTACTAGCACACTACACTAACTACTATTCTCTCTTTCAGTACCTCTTATTACATCCTCCCCCACTTCATCCTCCCCCATTTCATCCTCCCCCATTTCATCCTCCCCTATCTCATTCTCCTTTATTACATTCTCTCCTTTTGCTACATTCTCCTAATCCCTTAAAGCCACTAAGCCCATTTGTAAGGGAAAAAAAGTTTTTCGAGCGCGAAAGGCAGAATAATAACCATAATAGAAGCCCAAAGGCGGCCTGAAGGGCACTAGGAACAGAAAAAAACAGGTTGCACGCTAGTTGTTTGAACTGGGAGCTGCGGGGTGTAGATCGTGGTTACCCACATTCACCGACACTCACTGTGTAGTTCGTATGGGTTAATAGCAATGTTATGAAATTTTGAGCGCGACAAAAAAAATTTTTCCTCCTTCCCCTTTTGAAACATAGTGTAAACTTAAGACGCTTAAAATTTGGCCACGATTCCTTCCCTATTGTAGACACTTTCCAATAGCAAAAACTCCAACTTAGTCGTTCCCTTATGAAACTTTCCGCTGTCCTTCAATCCTTGGCTCTAGCCTCCCTCGTTTCCGCAACCCCAGTTGCTCACTTGCACCACAACCACAAGAGAGGTGTTGTGCACGTGACCGAGACCGTGATGGTCACAGTCGCAGCAGGTGGTGCAGACGTTGCTACCACTGTTATCGATGCTCCTGCTGCTGCCACAGACGCTGCTGCTACTGTAGCTGCCGCTGCTACCACAGAAGCCGCTGCCGTCGCCGTTGATGTTGAGAACAAGGCCGCTGCTGCCACCACTGCTGCCGCCGAGACCAGTGAGACCTCTGCTGCAGAAACCTCTGCTGCTACCTCTGCTGCTACCTCAGGCGTCTCCGGTTCTGCTGGCTCCGTCGGTATCACCTACTCTCCTTACAACAGCGATGGTACCTGTAAGGACCTTGCCAGCGTTGAGGCCGACTTGGCCAAGATCGACGACTACGCAATCATCAGATTGTACGGTGTCGACTGTAACCAGGTTGCCAACGTCTTGCAAGCCAAGAAGTCCAGCCAAAAGCTCTTCCTCGGTATCTTCTACGTCGACGATATCGCAGGTGGTGTTTCTGCCATCGCTGACGCTGTCTCCTCCTACGGTTCCTGGGACGACGTCTACACCGTCTCTGTTGGTAACGAGTTAGTCAACAACGGCGCAGCCACTCCTTCCCAAATCAAGTCTTACATCGACACCGCAAAGTCCGCTTTGACCTCCAGCGGTTACTCTGGTCCTGTCGTCTCCGTTGATACCCACGTTGCCATCCTTGCCAACACCGAATTGTGTGATTACTCCGACTACATCGCTTTCAACGCTCACGCTTACTGGGATGGTACCATCGAATCTTCCGGTGCCGGTGCTTGGTTGCTCTTGCAAATGCAAAGAGTCTCCTCTGCTTGTGGTAAGAACGTCATGTGTGTTGAATCTGGTTGGCCTCACAAGGGTGACACCAACGGTGTTGCTGTCGCCTCTGAAGCTGATCAAGCTGCTGCCATCTCTTCTCTTGAATCTGTTGTTGGTAACGATGTTATCATCTTCACCGCTTTCGATGACTTGTGGAAGAGTCCTGGTTCCCACAACTGTGAACAATACTGGGGTATTCTCTAAATCAATCTTTGACCAAATAATATCTTGACTCGTTAACTAATTTGATCTGTTTTATTTAACTCTTCACTGCTCCTTAATATTGTCACAATTCTTTGTTTGTTTCCTATTTTTTGATCTACATTCTATCACTTTATTTGTTTGCTTCAGCTTTCATTTTTTAAAAACAATTATTCAGCAAGTATTATTTCTCCTTCTTTGCTTACCTTTTTTATCTATTCACACTATGGTTCAGCTGCAATCAATCTCTGATTACACTCTAACTGATTACGTTCTTTTTTATACTACTTTAGGATTTTTTATTTTAGATTTTTACTTATAAAAAATGACTTTGTTTTTTCCTTTAAATTATACATCAAGTTAAGTCTCCCCGACCATGATTCTTTAAAAAACACTATATACATATAAAATACATTGAATCTAATTCCTTTGCTTTATTTTTCACTTTTCTTCTGTTTTTGGAACGCTTGTCTTAATTCTAAGTCCGTGCCATTTGCTAACGTCTTCCTTAAGAACTTGATTAACTAGTCTATGTTGCTTGATCATACTTAACCCTTTGAATTTCTCGCTATCAATCTCAATAGAATACATTTGGCCACAACCTCCACTCAGATCAATTATTGAGACTTTCGTAGTGTCAAACTCTTTGGCCAATTTGTGGAACACTTTGGTCTCCTCCTCAGTGAGATTTTCTGGTGCTTTGGCAACATTGGAAATCAGTCTCCTAATTGGAAGTCTATTCAAGTATTTTAGCATCTTAATTCACTTCAGTAACACCAATATCTAATAGTGTTACTAAGATTGATGATTACATATAGATGCATTTTTATTTTTTCTCTCTAATGATTCTCATTTGGAGTCACCAGAAAAAAAAATCTATGATTGTTCTCTACATAACGTAAGCCTCCAGTTAATAGCTAGCAACGTAGTAATAAAATCAATTTTAATAAAATGTGTTCAGTTCTATATACTTTGAAATATAAAAGATAATTATTGGCTAAAAAATGAAGCTTTTAATTGTAATTATTCATCAACTTCCTCTTCCTTTTCTTCAATCACAGACTCTTGGACTTCCTCAACAACAATCATTTCAACAGCTTCTTCGTGTTGGACGAAACCTAATTTTTCCATCTTAGCTTTTAAAGAAGACTCCCAGTCCTTCCATTCCTTGAGTAATCTCTTTCTCTTCAAAATCAAATCTCTCAATTCGGCATTAGATTCCATGTTATCTTGTTCTTCGAATCTGGCAGCATATTCAGTCAACTGCTTACGCACTCTCTTTTTGTCATTGATAGTCAACAGAGACTCTGGTCTTGGTCTCCATTGGAATTCAAAGAACTGGTCAACGGATTCTTGTCTTGTGATTTGACCCACAAAGTCGTAAACCGTATAACCGTTATTGACTGGTGATTTCCATGCACTTGACCATGCAGTAATGGAACGACCGCTTGATTCCCATTCTAAGCCGGACAAACCACCGAAATCTTCTGTTGCCAACAATTTGACTTCTTTTGTCTTCTCCTTCTCATTTTCAAATTCACAATCGTAGAAATCCAACTGTGACTGAACTTTGTCAATGCAACCAGTAACTGCATAACGGCCTGTTGGTGACCATAATAATACATTAATATCTTTATCTTCGAAGGTTGCTGATTGAACCCATTTCTTCATTGTTGATGCGTTTTTACCGACACCAACTTTAACTTCTTCAATATTATAGAAAGTCAAACTGTTCTTTGTAGAAGAACCTAATTGAACATTAGCAGTATCTGTTCTATCCCTTTTAGAAATGAAACCGAATTTATGACCCTTTGGCTCCCATGCAAAATCTAAGACAACATCTTGTAGCTCAATCTTTTCAATTGGAATGTCCTTTTCAGTAACTTGGAAAATTTCTAAATTGGAGAATTTTGTCTTCTTTGATTTGGTCAATCTATTGACTCTACAGCAAAGATATTTACCACCCTTTTGCCAGTAAAGCTTACAATCAGCAACTTGAACCAATGGAGCAGTACGCAAAACTTGTCTTTGTGGTAAGTTCATGACTGAAACCTTTGCAGACTGATTATCAGATTCTGGTATCCAGTAAGCCAACATTGTTTCTAATGGATCACCCTTTTTGGTTGTTGGAATCCTGATTCCGCTTGGAGCAAATTCAAAGTCTCTGATACCTTCAACCTTAATTAACTTTTTATCTAGTAAGTCAAAATTATTCTTAGTATCGTAAATTGCAATTGCATCAGGTCCCATTCTACCACAATAGTGTTCGTCATGAGACCATTTGATCAATGGCCATTGCATGTTTTCGTCATCGTCAATATTTGGTGGGACAACAAAGGTCTTGATTGGTAAACCAGTTAAAATATCCCAGATAATCAATTTTTTACCAGCATCATCAGATGAGAAAGGGTATGATTCACGAATTTCAGCTTTCAATTCTTGTGGATCGATCAACGGAGTTGGTGAGTAAGTGATGAGATACTTTTCATTTGGTGAAATGTCCATGAATTTGACATTTGGATGCACGTATTTATTGATTTTGGCAAACTGTTCACCACCCCAAGATTGGATACCGTTTGGGAAGGTTGTGAAAAGAAACTGACCCTTTGGAGACCACCTCATAAATGATGAGGACCAGTTGTTTCTTGGCTCAATAACCTCTTCCTTGTTGATCTTCTTCTTAAACCAGTAAACACCGCTTGACTTTTGTGAGTTGATGAGGAATTGGTCACGTCCGTTTGCATCTAACATCCATGAGTTTAAGTAACCCATGTTCTTAAATTCTGGGACATATGGCTGCTTGAATTCGTCAGAGACTTGACCGCTCAAAACGAACTTCTCAACATCGCTTAGCTTGTTAACCAGCAAACGATGCTTAATATCTAACTTCTTACCATTAAGTGATTTAACTGCCTTGGCTGCTTCGTTCGGTTGTGAAAATTTGATGATTAAATAACCCTTGGTCTTCCCAGCCTCAACCGGTAACAGCACATCTTCGATTGTACCACACTGTCCAAAAAGCTTGCTGAGAACCTTCTTTAAAACTGGCGCCTTGGCCTCTGGTGCAATTGGAGCACCGTCTACAACAACGTAAGAATCCGTCATTAGCTCCGGTTCTTCGACGTGAAACTTTTCATCAAGATCACTAAAGTCTATCTGTGATAAATCAACGCTAGATTCATCAAACTCACTCATCTTCTTAGCTTTGACTAAAACACCCTTCTTTCTTTAACATGGTGAAAAATTTCGACATTTTTTTTTCTTCCCTTAAAAAATTGGAAAATTTTTTTTTGTGAAGATATTGCTATGATGCTTATGTAATATTACCAAAGTAACATGTTTTACTTGAATGCTACTAAAGCAAGCGTTAATTTGATAATAAATTGGGCTCAGTAAAATATTAGAAGTAATTTGCTTGTATTCAAAGTAGTTACAGATGAAAGGGCTAAATTTTGGCCATTGGGAACAAGCTTTTAAAAAAATGCTTAAAATGTCTTAAAAGTATATTAAATACATTTTATTATATATACCAAAGGTAAGGTCAAATTTAGAACCACACTAAAATGTATAATGTTATTTGAGATTGATTGTTGGTAATGATTTAGTAACAAAATATCAATTTTTCATATATACGAAATCTGCAGTAAAAACAGCTTCCAGTGTTTGATTTTCCATTTTTAGCAATATTTACAGTTTTATAATGCTAGTTCTACCAACTGCAGTCTTCAATACGCATATTCATGCATTCGTCTTGTGCTTTTCAACCTTTTAGTGTGGAGCAAAAAGTCGAACACACTGAGAAGTGAAATTTCAATGCCTACAGAGTCTTTTTTTTGAAAATTAGGAAACAATGGTTCAACAGCTGTCATTAGGGGCTGTAGTGAAGGGAAGCCGTTTAGAAACTTTAGAGCGGTCATTAGACACCATCACTGGCATTCAGGGACAGCAATTCCATCGTCAAACGGTCATTTTAAGTCCTAGATTTCCATACGATCCACCAGAACAAGCAGGACAAATCAACCAAAATGAGTCTCATAAGATGAGAATGACAAGGATATGGGATGCTGAGAAGCCAGCTCAAAGTTTAATTGATATCAGCAAGCAAGATCTAGGCGATATGGACATTTGGACGCTACAATTAAGCGATATTCCAGCTGCTGGTAACGATAAACAGATCTCGATACAAAATATTCATGAAACAACCATCTATCAAAGTGACGATATTATTGGCTATATTGATGAATTGGGTTATAAGCTAGAAACTGAATTTTGGGTGAAGGGCTATCGATGGTATTGGGGTGACATCATTATTGAGTTATCAAATTTGTTGATCAAAGACTCAAATGCTGAGAACGACTTGAGGCCTCTAAGTTCAAACTGGATGGTAAGAACTTTAGTTAACGTTATAAATAACAACGATTTAGAGTCGATTTCTAAGGGGAAACGCCAACTAGAAGCTTTGAAAAAGGAATTACACGACGTTGTTAGCTTAACTGTGCCTGATAGAACAACAATGGATAGCAGGGTTGGCTCCAAGTTGGGCACTGTTAACGCTAACAATAGCAGTATTAGAAAGTAAACAGCACCGTTATATAGAATACACTTTATAATCAAGACATTTACACCTCAAAAAATTATTCACTGTCACTGGCATATAATCCTACATTGACACCTTCTTCTCCGTCATCATCATAATGGTCGAAATCCTCAAAATCTTCAAAATCTTCATACTTCTCTTCTTCTTCTTCTTCTTCTTCTTCTTCTTCTTCTTCTTCTTCTTCTTCTTCTTCTTCTTCTTCTTCTTCTTCTTCTTCTTCTTCTTCTTCTTCTTCTTCTTCTTCTTCCTCATGATCAAAATCATGAAATTCCTCCTCACTGGAAGTCGTCGAAATTGAATTTTGCCTTTCTGTGGCACTTTGTGGCTTTTGCAATACATTCAACAGATTTTTGGATTGAACTTTCTTTTCTTCTGTAGTTTCCTCGGTAACAGGAACTGGTGTCGAAGGCTTAGAATTCTTTAACATGCCCAACAATCTCGCATAATCATTATGGTTATTACTTGTATCATTATTAACATTATCTGTAGTCGCTGTATTGTCCGAAGGTTTCTTCAGCATACCTAACAACTGCTGAGAAGATGCATTATTTGACTCATTTTTTGATGGTTCATTGACTGTATTAATAGTACTATTAGTAAAGTTCGACGAGGGTTTTTTTAATAAATTCATTAAGTGCTTAGATTGTGATTCATTAGATGCAGATATTGGTATTGGCGATTGCGTTTCAGTAGACTTCACTAAATTCAATAATTTTACAGATTCATCTTGTCCGTTTGGTTGAGCAACGGATTCACTATTAGGTTTCTTTAAAATATTCATTAACTGTGATGACCGATCCCTTGATTCAGGCCTTTTTAAAATATTCATTAATTGCGCAGATGATGAAGACGACGATTGAGATGCTTGAGACTGTGTTGACAATTCAGTATTCGTAGTTTCTGGTCTTTTCAAGATGTTCACTAATTGTGATGATTGATCACTTGTCTCTGGTCTTCTTAGAATGTTCATTAATTGATTTGATGGACTTAATTCATTTGAAGAGGTTGGTAATTCTGTTTTCGTAGAAGATGGACTATCAGACCTTGATGCTGCTTCATTATTACTCGGTCTCTTTAAAATATTCATCAACTGTGATGCATTGGACTCCCCCTCTCCTCTTTTTAAAATCTTAACAGGTGCCTGTTGTTGCTGTTGCGGTGTTGGTGCTGCTGAAAATGGTACATTTTGTAAATTGCCTTTTTGAGTTACGGCTGGTTGTTGAGGACGTTGCAAAATTTTTATCTTTTCCATTGACTTGTTACTTTCATTTTTCATAATATCTCCATTAAAAGTAGGATTAGCATCACCACCATTATTAATCAAAGTTTTGCCTGTATTATTTTTAGAAGTAAGCTTAGATGTCAAAATGCTTAGCAATTCTTTTGAATTGGAAACTTTTGATCTGAAATTCGGCTTCCTTAGTGAAGATGCAGATGGCGCAGCAACATCGTTATGAAGCGAATTAGGATTTGGAATTGGATATTTATGTGCCATTTGATGCGCCATTGGAAATGGTAGTGCACCGAATGCAGCTGGAGGGTAGAAAGGTGACATGAAGGGTAAGTTTGGCAAGAAGGGTAATTGAGGGAACGCCATTGGGTTCATATGAGGTTTCATCATTGAAATATTAAGTGGAATGTTGAAAGCATTTACAGCAGGAACTGAGTTGACATTACTGTGGTCATTCGGAGTGGCAGTAGTGGTTAAAGTATTTGCAGCAGCTTCAATTTCTTCATTGACTGACTTTTGGTCGAGCTCGTGTTTCTTAGCAGCATTCTGAATGAATGATAACAAGTCTCTACCAGGATCAACGGTACTTTGTTGACGCTCATCATTGCCAATACCGATACCCAATAATTGCTTTAATTGCTGAGTAGCAATTTTCTTTAGGTAATTTGTATCTGAGTTTTTCCATGAATTGATGTGAGACATAATTGGTTTCAACATCGAATTGACCAAAAAGTAATTACCTGAATTGCTTTTGATACTTTTATTTAGCTTTTTGATGTTGTGCCATTTGATATCCACGATTTCGAATTTGGCCTTTGGCTCGAATTTTGTTTCATCGTTGACGTTTCTAATGATGTAAATCTTATAATTTTTACCTCTGAGCGTCCTTTCAATATAAATATCCTCCTCAATCAAGTCACTGGCGTCAAACCCAGTCTCTTCTTCTAGCTCTCTCACTGCACAATCCACGTCCTTTTCGTCTTTTGAGATTTTACCTCTTGGAAATCCCCACGAATTTGACTCGATACCCTTCACCAACAACAACTTGTCCATCTGCTCATTGAGCAACGCACAACCCCTGACTGGAATCGTCGATTTGTATTTGCCAAATGACGATAATGCAACTTCTGGATCCCCCCATTTCCAAACTATAGGGCACAATTTGATCATTGATCTCGTAAACGCTTTCATTTTCTTCGACTGCAAAAGTGGATTAAGTGATGTCACGTAATCTAAATAGAACCAATGTGCCTCTTCAATTTGGAATAGCACACGTTCATAACTGGCCAAATCTTCTTCTGGACAATTAACGACAAACCTCACTATGAGATCTTCCAGACACCGCTCTAGGGTATCATTCACAAACCCCTGTTTCAATGAAATGGACATTACAGTACAATTAATTCTATATCAACAATGTTATCACTATCTGTATTAGCTTCTCTATACTTTTGTATACTAATGTTGACATTTTTCCTATATTTTTTTTTCCGGGACTCATTTTGGAGGGGCACAAGCGAAACGTGAGGGGCGCGCGTGGTAGTTGTGTGCTCGTAATCATGTCAGCATTTAAAGGCACTCAAAGATCGTTTGAACAAAGGGGCATACCGATTCAGGGAGGGAAAAGCTAACGTAAAGTTCCACAGCAGTTATACATTGATGTGGCTTTTTAAGTGATATGAAAAGTGCATCTTAGTTAATTTTACATCATTTTTTAGTGCAATACCAGTGAGAGAAGCTTCGGTTTTGCCTTGCGTTAAAATTCTTGCAAACTTGATTATGAAAGGCACTATTAGACGGGCGGTTGAAATGCTTATTAAGTTTTTTTGATTCGATTTGAGTTGGGTAATTTATGTAGTTGAAAAGACTCTACGGCTAGTTGACTTATGCGTACAGAACTTTGACTAAGTATCATTTTTTGTCAAACAATCGTTTTAGTTGCTTTAGGTAAGTATACCAAGAAAATTATTTCTTTTTTGTCTTCAGATATCCAATTAAAATTAAATTTATCTACTAGTTACATACATAGGGTTAAACCGTTTACAGTTACCAGTAAGCTCCCTGTTAGCTCAGTTGGTAGAGCGTTCGGCTTTTAACCGAAATGTCCAGGGTTCGAGCCCCTGATAGGGAGTTTATTTTTTTTTGCATCCTCTATATATTTTTCACTCTAAGATGTCAGAGCTGAGTTGCATTCATTTATATATCTGCTTGCTTTAGAACCAGCGAGATGCAGAACCAGAAATTCCAGGTAGAAGTAGATCCGGACGAGGACACCGAATGGAATGATATACTAAGAGAGAAAGGGATCATCCCTGAGAGACCAAAGTCCCCAACTCAAGAACTGGAAGAGGCACTAGCAGAAGTCATTGAAAATCAGCACCTAAATAGATTGGAGAACTTAAATTTGGGAGAACTAGATGAACTAGAGGACGAAGAAGACGAGGAGTTTCTTGAGATTTATAAGCAGAGAAGGCTGAACGAACTAAAACAGTTACAGTCAAATGAAAAATTTGGCAACGTTTATCCGGTGTCTAAGCCTGAATGGTCAAAGGAAATAACAGAGGCATCCAAAAAGAACTGGGTTTTGGTGCACCTATCTAACCAGAGTGTTTTACAAAGTAGAATACTGAACGCCATTTGGTTACAATTGGCCTCTATTTTTAAAGATATTAAATATTGTGACATCGAAGGTAAACGGGCCATTGAGAACTATCCCGATTCCAACTGTCCTACTATTATCATATACAAAGACGGTGACGTTGCCAAGCAATACGTTGGTTTGTCAATGCTCAATGGTAACGATACAAGCTTAAGGGATCTAGAAAGGGTTCTAGTAGAAGTCGGCGCCGTGAAAGACTCTGACTCGAGATTGCTAGCCAACCAACAGCAGGATGACGACTTGGAAGAAAGCCATAAATTGAGGTTCCAAAAGAAAAGTATCAGAGAGAACAATAATGATGATGATGATGATGATGATGATTTCTTCGATTGAGTATTTTTTTATTATTATGCTATAAACCTTTCATATATATTTTGAGAGAAAAACCTGGACTTGCTATAAAAACTCATTAACACAGTAGAACAAAAGATATGCCTTCACCTTCAAAACATCCTCTTGACTAACACGAGTAACCGTTGCATCATCGAACTTGAACCAGTAACTCCCCTTTTTTATATATGCAATATAATGTCCTGTATTAACATTACCAATATGAACAACAACACCAAACAACTCATAATTCACAATACCATGATAACCTTCACTCATATAATCCTTCATATTTAATAGCAAAGGCACCGAAACATGTGATTCAATTTTGCTACTGACACCAAAATGTTCAAATCTCTTCAATTGAATACTTAAAACGGGTGGTAATTGACACAGTTTCAGCTGTTTCGATACATTTCTCTTCTCTTTACAGTTGACACAGTTATAGAGAACATCTAATTCTTCACTTCGTGTAAATTTCTGCAGACACGAATGTAAATCATTTATTGGTGTTTTGACATTTTGATTATTTTCCTGAATCTCTAACGATAGATCAAGCATTGGATCAATCGTCTCCCTCACATTACCACATTTACAGCACTTCAAAAGACTTTGAAGCTTTCCAGAAAACGTTTTATGTGTAATACAGTCACAATCTTCCTTATCAGAAACAACTTTTTGTTGGCTTTCACCTTCCAGTGCAGGAGTGTTTTCTTTGTTCTTTAGATATTTTTTAGATGTAGTATCATTTTTATGCATTTGATGAATAAGAAATTGCCAAAATTCATGTGCATCTTGTTCACTATAACCTGCTAAATTTCTTTTGACTTTCCAGGAAGCCATTAAAAAGTCAACAGGTCCAAAACCAACTACTGAAGTTGAGGTATAGAACTCTTTTATAATTTCATTAAGACAACAAGACAAACATTCATTAAGTTCCTTTTCACAATCTAAATGACATCCTTTGAAATAATAATGCTTGACATATGGGTTGTGAATTATACACTGTAAAACCGATGACATAAAACATGTGGATCCCATATTAATGAAACCTCTAAGTCCTAATGTTGCTTTGAATGATGGTACTTGTGTTTTAGAGCTTAGGATCATAGTCTTTTCGTTATCGTGTTCTGTCTCAAATATAGGAGCACCAGGGTAATTATTGCTTAAGCCATTGTTACGGATAACCTTGATTCTGACTCTTTCAACTAATGCGTGTGAACATATATCATTACATTTAAAACATAGTATGTCCCCAGTACTCGAATTTACGCCGAATAAATGATTGGCTTTTTGGTGGTGAACGTATGCATGTTCATAGCATCTGACATTTGCACATTGAATGCACATGTAAAGATGCACATTTTGTCTCGAACATTCTTGACATTGCAAGATCTGCCCTTTTGCTTTGAAGAGCTTTTTAATATCAACCACTGATCCTTGCTTGTTATAGTATAATGTATTTGTGTTGTTACCCATAGTGACGATCTTCATTGCCAATTCATACGTTTTTAGCACAGGCATACGAGCTTCACTTTTCAAAACCTTTGCTAGATGGACACAGCATGGCGAAGTTATAAATGTATCAGCTGGACTGATACCAGGAACTGTTTTAGACATGTATGCTCCGGCTGATGTGATTTTATCTTGCTTTTCAGTGACAGTATGAATCTGATCTGAAAAATCTCAAAAAGCAAAATGCGGAACGTCCTTCAGAGGGGGTGCCAGACATGTGTCAGTTTGCATGCTTGGAGGACGTTAAAGAAGATATATAGCTGCATACATGAAATGCGTAGAGCTGTGACAGGGAATTTTGTTTATCCTTGAGCTTTTTCGGTAAGATTTCAATCTTTACTTTGTAAATTTAAAAATGAAGGATGCATATACAGTATTTAACAATACAGGTAACTGAATCAGCACACCCAGTTCCATAATTTCAGTCTAGTAGAACCCTTTGAGTGCTTCACAAATGGAGCAGACTTTGGTGTGTAAATCACCTCTTTTCAATTACAAAACTCCATTTCGTACAACTGAGAGTCATCCAAATGTAAATCGTGCTCCAAGTCCGAGTTTTTGACACCACCATCGCCAATTGCCACTATTATTCTCCTTGCGTTGGCCGCCAAAGCAGTGACAACTCCACCTAGGTTCTTGATCTGGCTAACTCTTTTCTTTGTGTTGATATCCCATATTCCTAAAACACCGTCTCCTCCCGTCACTAAAAACTGATCTCTATTTGCAATTGATAGCACCGGCTGCGCTAGTAAACTTTGATCGGTCAATGTCTGCTTGTGCGGACGAAACACAAAGCTTTCACCATTTGGCCTGCAAATCGCAACTTTGCCCTCCATGCTAGACTGTATGTACTGGAAATTTGGCAGTGACTGCACCACACACGTGTTTGTCACTAGTGGGTACCCTAGTCCTGGAGAGTCGCTGCAGAAAAATGCCAAGCTGCCATCAGCCAAGTTGTAGATTTTGTTTTCAACGGTGGTGCCACTGGCAGCCACACAGACAAGCAAAGTGTAGTCCTTCACTTGCAAGCCAATTATTTTACCTTCAAACTGAACTTCGTGGTTCAATGTCCCATTAGCATAAAGGTACAGCTGGTGTGAATCTCCTACCACAATCATTTCCTTGTCGCTGACACGGGTAACTGCAACATGCTGTCCCCCATGAACATTTATCTCTTCCAGCTCAAGGGTATCAACATCTAGCTGCAGTAACCCATCCGAGTTTAGTAGCCATAGCTTCCTACGTGAGAAGCTTGTGCTACTAACAAACCCTACCTGCGTGGTCTTACGAGCACCCCCATTGCCGTAAATCACAACTTCTCCCCTGATGGATATCGCAACAACAAGAGCACCGTCTCCAGTATACACCCATGCAATGTAGTCCTTGGGAGCTCCCTCTAGCTTGTTCATTTGCCGCTTAACCTATTGCAGCTGTTGATCTGTGTTCAAATTTGGAAAAAACGGTGGGCGCACAAACCGTTGCCGGTCGTACAAACGGGAAATTAGCTACATATTCACACAAAAGACTGTCCGCACTTCACCCATGGGTTTCAGCGGCGGCCATCTTCGATTGAAAATCAAACAAACTCAAATTTTGGGCATTTCTAGCATACCTGCAAAGCTTTTTGACACTAATCGTTAACCGTTGTAGACGATTAAGCACGGAAGAAAAATTTTCCCTTATCTCTGGAAAAAAGAACAAAAGAAGTTTTTATTATTAGGGCTGATTGTACACAGTGGTAGAGGTAAGTCGCAGGAGTTTAGCTATTGTGTTCAAATTTACAGGAGATAAACATTCACTCTTTTTTCTTTCTCTTGTAATTCAATCATTTATCAGTATCGTAGTAAATAATGTACTTCTTCGAAGCATCCGAAAGGAAAAGATTGGCACAGATCGTATGCGCAGTGTTCTGGTGTTTGTTGGGCGCTGGCCCAATCTTTGGGTTTGCAGCTTTGAAGCCTGTCTTGATTGACCAGGGAATCTACGAAGATGTGTGCAAAATTAGGGACGCAGGTGCTCTGTCTTTCAGTGTAAAATGTAACGAACAAGACATGAAACTCAATATGATGTTCACGGTGGGTGCCGCGTTAACCAATGTCTCCGCGTTGGTGATTGGTGCCGCTCTCGACCACTACGGTCCTAAGGTTTGCGGTTTGATTGGTGCTACATTTTTGTTTCTGGCCTCTGTGACTTTCATCAATGCGCAGGCAATCACCATCTTTGACCCCATTATCGTTGGTTACGCCTGCATGGCGCTTGGCGGTCCTTTTTCCTATATCTCGTCTTTCCACTTGTCCAATGCATTTCCAGAAAAATCTGGTTTGGTTCTTGCATTGCTAACAGGCGCATTCGACACTTCCTCTGCGGTGTTTCTCATCTACCAAAAGATGTACATGTCAGACCCAGAATTTTTCAGCTTGGGAACGTTTTATAAGCTTTACTTGGCGGTTCCTCTCTTCATTGCAGTTGTTCAAATCTTCATTATGCCAAGCGAGTCGTACTTGATTCCTCCTCCTGAGCTAATTCCAAATGCCACAGAGGCCCAATTAATGATTTCAAGATCTGCTTCGCTTGAGGAGCGTATTCGTGACGATGAACAGAACGAAAGAACTCCGTTGGCTTCGTCTCCACCTAGAAGACGCTCTTCGCTTGGTGATGCCATGCTTTCCGCTTACATTGATGAAGAGTTAGACGCTCAAAACACATCAAAGCCAAAGCTAACATACTCTATCTTTGGTGTCCTCCATGGTCAATCTGCTGCCAAGCAATTCAAAACCTACTGGTTTATTTTGATGTGTGCATTTGCAACCATTCAGATGCTTCGTCTAAACTACTTTGTGGCTACTGTTAATTCACAATACAGTTATCTTTTTGGATCAGCAGAAACAGCTAACAAACTTAATAAGATCTTTGATGTGGCCTTACCTCTCGGTGGTGTCATTTCAATTCCTTTTGTGGGGCTCTTTCTTGACAACTTTAACACCTTCATTGTTATGAACGGCCTGCTAGGCGTCTCGATGTTACTTGGTATTCTAGGTGTTATCAAGAACTCTTGGATTTCCGGTGTTATTAACGTTCTCATTTTCGTATGCTACAGACCTTTCTTTTACACTTCGATTTCTGACTACTGTGCAAAGGTGTTTGGGTTTGAAACATTTGGCGTTGTCTATGGATCCATCATGACTGTCTCTGGTGTCTTCAACTTTCTTCAGAGTGTGTTAGATAAACTCACACACACTACTTTTGAGATGAACCCAATTCCGCTAAATCTTTTGCTTGTGGCTCTCACTGCCTTCATTGGGTCATCAACTGTGCTCTACATTGGCATCCAGTCCAAAATCTACGCACAGAAAAAGTCCAATGGATCTTTATCCACTTGAATGGCTCCCATGGTAAGCTTATTCTTATCGGCCAACCCCAATGAACCCTTATGAGCACTCTTACATGAGCATTTATTCAAACTTTATAAAGTCCTTCACTGAAAATTTTTTCTTCACTCAGTATATACCATTCTCTTTCTTCAGCAATTGGCCTCTTCGAAGATTCTGCAACGTACAAAGGTCGTTGCAGAATTCAAAGCGAGGCCAAGAGAGAAGCTGTCCTGAATTGTTCGGTAACCTTTGTTCTACTGCAAGGGTTTGAGAATATAAGTATTCATTAAAAAATATGATTCTGATTTGGGATACATACGCTATGTGGGAAGCTGCATTGGCAAGTAAACAGTAACCGGAAGTAAAAGTCTTTATTGTTGATAACGTTTAAATACATATAAAATATATCTGTACATACAAGTAGTTAGTCTAGATCAGTGAGATGCAGTTTCATGACTCTTGATGGGTCCATGGAGTCAATGAAATCTGCCAGCTTAAGTGGTCTTAGTTTGATGTTTGCAGCAGTGGTTAGCATTTCACCCCTGTCGCTCAAGACGTTCTTTCTAATGTATTCTCTTGTGGAATTCACTGCCGCATTCCTACAAAGTTCTTTCAAATCCGAACCTGACATGCCCTGTGTAATTTCCACTAGCTTTTCTAAATTGAAATCGATCTTGACACCTTCAACTAGCTTTGTAAGGATCTTGAGCCTTTGCACATCATTTGGCAGGGTGACGCTGAACTTTTTAGGCATTCTCCTCAGAAACGCAGAATCAATATCTCCTGGCCTATTGGTGGCTCCTAGTACCAAGACTCGACCGCTTGAAAGCAAACCATCCCATAATGTCATGAATTCTGCTTTCAATGTTGCCGTGACCTCGTGATCAGTGGAGCTTCTCTCTCTCAAAAAGGAATCAATTTCATCAATGAATATTATGCATGGCTCTAGTTTGTGTGCCAAACTGAATAATGCATCAACTAGCTTATTACTTTCTCCGAACCATTTATCCATGATTGTAGACATCCTAATACTAATGAAATTGGATCCGCTTTCCCTTGCAAGAGCCTTGGCGAGCATGGTTTTACCACATCCTGGCGGACCGTAAAGAAGAACACCCTTTGGTGCTGTTAGTAATGTACCGTATTGACTGAAGAGTTCTGGATAGACCAAAGGCAAAATAACAGATTCTCTCAAGTCATCAACTATGGCTTCCAAACCGCCGATATCATCGAACGAAACGTCAATATCCTCAGGTGGAATCAAATAGGCCAGCATGATTTTTTCATAACTTGATAGGTTGTTTAGCACAGCTCGCAGTTCAGGTGATTTGGACTTGAGTTTTGCAATATGCTTGTTAGTTTTAGACTTTTCATCTTGTGTTCTGTGATTTGGATCTCCCATGAGGGAAGACATGAGGTAGTAGGCTGAGAAAGTTGTTGCAGATAGCAACAAGCATTCCCCAATCATCTTCAACGTATCCGATCTGTTCATCTTGTGTATCTAGTTTAACAGGAACTTACTGTTCTACTAATTAGCAATAGCTTACGTAACAAGTGCTTCTTCATGTAAGCCCAAGAAGTATCAAAAATTTTTCTACTCTTTTCACTATGAGAGAAGTCTTCATGTTCAATAAAATACAAATTTGAAGATACAATGAAGAGGAAACACCAAATCAACATGCCCGGGGCTATTTTAGACTCCATAAAGTCTAATAGTTCGCAATACGAAAACGATTCAAGATTTCTAGTTAAAAGCAAAAGAAGAAAGACACTTTCACCTCATGAAAAACGGAAAATCGCCAAAAAGGAAAAGAAACAACAGCAGCATCTGAAGAGACTAGAATACCAGAAACAAAAGAAAGAAAGACCAAGTCACATACCTAAAGGCAATACTTCTAAAGCTAGTGAAAAGGTCAAAAATTCAAATTTGAAAAATTCACAGTCAACATTAAAGTCTACTTCTTCATCAGGCAAAAGACCTTTAACCAAGAAGAGAGTTTCTTTCAGTAACGAGGACTCTATTCATCCAATTCCTGCACGAGACTCACCAAAAAGTCACACTATTTTGGACTATAATACCTGGGAAAGAGCTCACGGTTCCAGTTCGGAAGAGGATTACAGCACAGACGAAGACATGGAATTGGTGTTGTCAGAAGATGACTCGCAAGATGAAGAAGATGAGAGAGAAGCACAGGATTTGATACAAAAGTTAAAAGCATTAAAGCGCCAGCAACTAGGTGAACTTAGCGCAGAGGAACAAGAAGACGAAGAAGAAGGTGAGGAAGAAGAGGAAAGTGCAATGGCTAAGTTAAAGGCTTTAAAAGGTAAGAAATCCACATCAGAGGTCAGAATCGTCAAGGAGGACGATCTAGAGGAAGACGAGGTGTCTGATCTCGGGTCGGAATTAGAATCAGAATCAGAATCAGAAGATGAAGATGAAGAAGACGCATTGGCTAAATTAAAGGCTTTAAAAGGTAAGAAATCCACATCAGAGGTCAGAATCGTCAAGGAGGACGATCTAGAGGAAGACGAGGTGTCTGATCTCGGGTCGGAATCAGAATCAGAATCAGAATCAGAAGATGAAGATGAAGAAGACGCATTGGCTAAATTAAAGGCTTTAAAAGGTAAGAAATCCACATCAGAGGTCAGAATCGTCAAGGAGGACGATCTAGAGGAAGACGAGGTGTCTGATCTCGGGTCGGAATCAGAATCAGAATCAGAATCAGAAGATGAAGATGAAGAAGACGCATTGGCTAAGTTAAAGGCTTTAAAAGGTAAGAAATCCACATCAGAGGTCAGAATCGTCAAGGAGGACGATCTAGAGGAAGACGAGGTGTCTGATCTCGGGTCGGAATTAGAATCAGAATCAGAATCAGAAGATGAAGATGAAGAAGACGCATTGGCTAAATTAAAGGCTTTAAAAGGTAAGAAATCCACATCAGAGGTCAGAATCGTCAAGGAGGACGATCTAGAGGAAGACGAGGTGTCTGATCTCGGGTCGGAATCAGAATCAGAATCAGAATCAGAAGATGAAGATGAAGAAGACGCATTGGCTAAGTTAAAGGCTTTAAAAGGTAAGAAATCCACATCAGAGGTCAGAATCGTCAAGGAGGACGATCTAGAGGAAGACGAGGTGTCTGATCTTGATTCTGAGTCCCCTTCAGGATCTGAAGAAGAAAAGTTTGGCAATTATGAAAACGATGGAGATCAAATCATGTACGAATCTCCTGCTTCTGACAACGATAATAAGGATGAGGAAAAACAAAACTACTATGCAAAAAAACTTGGTATTAAGAATAAAAAAGGTATCAAAAAGCAAAGTGAGGACGATTTTGTTGGGGCTTTATTTGACGGGCTAGATTTCATGGACAGATACGATAAAGAGGATGCAGGACAACAAGAAGAAATTGTGTATGCTGATCCCGATTCATATAAAGGATTTCAGCAAGATGAAAGTGATATGGATTATTATGCAAAAAAATTACGCATAGATTCAAAAAAAGGTCTTAAAAAGCAAGATGATGATGATATTATTGGTGGACTTTTTGACGGTTTAGAATTTATGGGTGATGCAGCTAAGAAAAGTACTAAGAATTTGGAGAATGAGAAGAAAGAGTATTCTGAAGAAGAGAGTAACGATGACGACGATGAGATCAATGAAGACGATTTTGATGATGACGACGAGTTAGACGAAGATGATAAAGCTCTACTCAGAGAGATGTACGGTTTAGGGGACTCTGGAGAGTCTGAAGGAGATTCTGATTTAAATTCTGATAGTGAAAGTGAAAATGAAGGTCCTAAGGTTAGAGAAAACCCTTATGTTGCACCTGTTCAAGACAATAATGAGGAAACAGAGACACCATCCGGTTCAAGATATATTCCACCTGCGCTTAGAAAAAAACTTGCGGAATCAGGTGAATCAGAAGAATTGAAAAAGATCATGAGACAGTTGAAAGGGCCATTTAACAAGCTTTCAGAACCAAATATGACCAATGTTATTGGGGAATTGAATAACGCATATAATGATAACCCAAGACAATACGTCAATGAGGCAATCCTGAAAATAACTTTGCAATCCGTGATAATTTCAACTCCAATGCTAGAAAGTTTCCTAGTTCTTTACGCTAGTGCATTGACTGCTTTATACAAATTGCAAGGTGTTGAGTTTGGTGCATATGCTGTTCAAACATTAGTTGAAAAGTTTAATTCATTACTGACTGAGACCAGTATTGATGCTCAAAAAATCACAAATTTGATAGGGCTAATTGGATATGTTTATTCATTGAATTTAGTCAATGCTAAGTTGATTTATGACATTATCAAAGAAAAACTGATTAAAGATGTGTCAGAGTTGAAAACCGATATTTTATTGAAATTAATCAAATCATGTGGTTCTAAATTAAGAGCAGATGACCCAGATGCTCTCAAAGAAATCATTGTTGAGTTGACAAAGTCGATTAAAGAAAATGAAAAGAAAGGTATCGAAACATCAACTAGAACAAGATTTTTAGTTGATACTATCAACAATTTAAAAAGTAATAAATTGAAGAACACGGAAAACGAGAACACTTCTTTAATGGTTAACAGAATTAAAAAGCAACTTGGCAGTATCGACAACAATAGAAATCCTGACCCAATCAAAGTTAACTTGGATGACATCGAGAATATCGAAGAAAGAGGTAAATGGTGGTTAGTGGGATCTGCGTGGAAGGGTCTCAACAATCAAAAGCAAGCAACTACGCAGGAAATTGAAGAAGACAATGAGGATTTAATTGATGATCTGTTAGGGACCTCAGAGACCAATTGGCTAGAGCTTGCGAAAGTTTACAGAATGAACACTGATGTGAGAAGGGCGATCTTTGTTTCTATTATGTCGGCAGAGGATTACATGGATGCTTTCATGAAGCTCGAAAAGTTGCGGTTGAAAAGAGCTCAAAGGAAAGAGATTCTCAACATTTTAATGCACTGTGCCACGATGGAGAGCACGTACAACCCATATTACTCAGTGCTTGCAAAGAAGCTGTGCGACGATCACGCAATGAGAAGATCGTTGCAGTTGAATTTATGGGATTTTGTTAAGGAGCTCGATGGCGACGATACTGCCACCAACATTCTTGGCGAGTCTGACGAAACTGAAAGATTGATGAAGATTCTCAACATGGGTAGATTTTTTGGATTCATTATTGGAGAGGGCGCATTATCGCTGAACGTGCTACGTGTGATCAACTTTCTCACTGCTTCGTCTGACGTCAAGATCTTTTTGGAGGTACTTCTAATTACAATCTTGGATACCGTTGGTAAGAAATCCGAAAATAAGGCCTTTGGTTCTGGGACCAGGTCATCGAAGAAAACAAAGGATCTCACGTTTCATGGTAAGGTGATGGCCGAGAGAGTGGCCAAGTGCGATGAACAGCCACTACTGTTGAAGGGTCTACAATATTTTTTGAATACCAAAATCAGGAAAAGCGATCTCATAAAAGGTGCTAAACAAAGAACAAGAGTCGACTGGGGTATTGACACCATGTCTGACATGATTGCCGAAATGTTAGACAGGACCGGAGATCAGTGAAAGATTGTATAATATTTATTCGCTCTTGTGTGTGTGATATATAGATTAATAGAACTTATAGAAGCAGGGTAAATGAGCAAATGCACCAGCCACACACGTGATAACATTAGACGCAAAAACACGTGACGTTTAAAAATTGTGGCTCTTTCCAAAAATTTTTCCTCATGGGGAACTTTGAAATTTGAGATCTGAGATCAAACTCCGAAGTCCAGCATTAGGTGAAAAAATAGGTATATATAATAATCAAATGATTGGACCTTCACTCTTCTTTCTGTAGACTCTTTACTAGCTTTTGCAAAAAAGGAAACATCATGTCTACTGCTGGTTCTGCTACTGCCGAACTCTTTTCTGCTACCTCGACAGCACCTTTTGGATTACCTTTGGATCCATATGAAATTAAGGGTAAGACACTAAACTCAGTGTACTCTCTGGTTGAAGGCACGACATATCTATTGAACGACAAAATCTTTAACTACAACGTGCCTACGGTAACTGGCGAAAATGCGTTGTCTCTTTGGTCAGTGTTGAACCGTAAGAACTTATCAAATGTGGTTCCTACTCTGTACAATTTGGATACCACAAGCGGTTCCGGTAACCTTTTGATGGGGTACTTGAAGAACTCGTCCTCTTCAGCTGCTGTGCTTGCTTCTTCTGCCACTTTGAACAACATTGCTCCGGTTCTCTTGAGTCACCAAGAGGGCCACCACAACTTACCTCTTTCCATCCAACTGGCAACTGTTGAGTATGACTTTGCCAAGGGTGAGCTAGTTTCCAATTACGCAACCGCCTTGGCCACTGCCAAGAACCTGAGAATCCCTGTTTTGACCTCTACCAACGCGTTAGAAGCTCAGTATTTCTCTATTGTTTCTAACGTTTTGGCAAAGCTCAATGTCACCAACATTCACTTGTTCAATGGTGTTTCTGCTATCAGATCTCACCAAACTATTCACGATGCATTGTCTGCTGAGGACATCAAAGAAGTATCCAGCAAGTTGTTTACCACTTTGACTTTTGACATCAACTCCATTTTACCTCAGCAAAAGATTTCCTATGCTTTGAAGAAACTCAACCAAATTGCTGGTACTTCTTTTTCATCATTTGAATACCATGGTAGAGAAGGTGCCGAACAAGTCTTTGTCGTCTACACCACCGAAGAAGAAGTTGCTGCTTCTTTCAAGCAAATCAGCGTGCACGCTCCAAATTCCGGTGCTATTATCGTCAAATCACCTTCAGCCTTCGATTCCACCAAGTTCAATTCTTTGATTTCATCTTCTGTTAAAAAGATTACAGTTGTTTCCGAATCCCTGAATGACAATGTCTCTGCTTTGAAATTAGATGTTCAAGCGGCATTGTTCTTTGAAGGTAACTTTGGTGTTGAGATCTCCGACGTGCTTTTTGATTCCACTTTGACTCCAGCTCAATTCCAAGCTATTACAGGTTCTTCTGTTGATTTAAGCGGTGCTAATGGCGCTTCTTACAGATTCATTTTGAATGATAACTCTCAATTTAGAATCGTTCCATCTAAATTGACCCACGCACTATCATTAGTTGAAAACTTGGATGTCAAGTTTAGACCAGTTTTTGATAACAGTGTTAATGCTGGTTTGTTTCAAGCAGATGTCACAGTTGGTGTTGACCAATCTTCTAAATTCGATTTTATTCTTGTTGAAGATGCTCATATTTTAAATTCAGTTGATGTTTACACCAACTTGAAGTCGAATGGTACCGTCTTAGTTTTAAATGACTCTGAAAATGTCTTTGATGCTGAAAAGTTTGTTGAGAAAGCTTTATTAGTGGAAACTAAGAAAATTCTTGCTTCTAAGCAATTGAACCTGAAGGTATTGGATTTGAATGTCATTGGGGATGTTGAAGCCACCCAGGGTAGAACACAATCCATTGCAATTCAAACTGCATTTTGGGCTTTAACTAACCCTGAACTTGACCCTCATGCAGTCACAACCAAGATCTTGCAAGCTTTTGGCTCTGAAGCCGAGCTACTTGCTTCAGTTATTGCTGATCAAATTGAAGACACTAAGGCAACTGCTTTTAAAGAAATTGAATTTTCTGAGGCATGGTCTCAATTGGAAATTGAATCAGAAGAAGATGATGACGAGAAGGTGTACGCTTCATTGAGAGACACTGCCTTTGTTCCTAATCCAAGAGAAGCTTTTATTGATGAAACTACAATCAAAATTGAAAGCAAACTCGACCTGGCTAAGAAACTCATTTTCAAGGAAGCTTATGGTACTACCACTGCTTTGAAACCGGAACTGCCAGTTCAAAACTTTATTGTTAAGGTTAAGGAAAACAAGAGATTGACACCAGCTGAGTATTCTAGAAATATCTTCCACATTGAATTCGATGTTTCTGGTACTGGACTAACTTATAATATTGGTGAAGCCTTGGGTATTCATGGTAGAAACGATGCCGATTTGGTTGAAGAGTTCATTGGATCTTATGGCCTAGATGGAGACGAACTTGTAGAAGTTGTTTCCAAAGAGGACCATCACATCTTAGAAGTGAGAACTTTGAGACAATCATTGATTGAAAATATCGATTTGTTTGGTAAACCAGGTAAGAAGTTTTACGAAAGTCTAATTGAGTTCACCAAGAACGAGGATGAGAAGAAGAGATTGGAAGAATTGGTTTCCCCTGCAGGAGCTGAATTGTTCAAGAAGTTCCAAGAAGAGGAATTCTACACCTTTGCAGATGTCTTTGAGTTGTTCCCATCAGCCAGACCTAGCGCAGAAGATTTAGTTCAAATTGTTCCAGCATTGAAGAGAAGAGAATACTCTATTGCCTCTTCTCAAAAGCTTCATCCTAATGAGGTTCACTTGCTTGTTGTTGTTGTTGACTGGGTTGACGCCAAGGGCCGTACCAGATACGGTCAGTGTTCCAAGTATTTATCTGATTTGAGGGTTGGACAAGAGTTGGTAGTTTCTGTCAAGCCATCTATCATGAAGTTGCCACCTTTGACCACCCAGCCAATTGTCATGGCTGGTCTAGGTACTGGGTTGGCTCCTTTTAAAGCATTCATTGAGGAAAGACAATACCAATTGGAGCAGGGTCATGAAATCGGTGAAATCTACCTTTACTTGGGGTCCAGACACAAGAAAGAAGAGTACTTGTATGGTGAGTACTGGGAGGCATACATGGATGCAGATGTGTTGACGCATCTTGGTGCCGCTTTCTCGAGAGACCAGCCTCAAAAGGTTTACATTCAAGACAAGATCAGAGAAAACTTGGAAGAGTTGACCGACTTGATTGCTACTAAGAACGGTCACTTCTACTTGTGTGGTCCTACATGGCCTGTTCCAGATATCTCCGCGTGCCTCCAGGATGTTTTGGAGGCAGATGCCAAGAAGAAGGGTGTGACTATTGATTCTGCCAAGGCAGTTGAAGACATGAAGGAAGATGGTAGATACGTCTTAGAAGTTTATTAAGGAGAACGACCTATTGATTCTTTAGTTCATTTACACCTCAGTAGTTTACTGTAATTATTTATCATTATAGAGTACCTATTATAGAATCCCTTTAATACTATCATTCCAGTACATGACTCATGCAAAAGTTGCCGACCTATACATCCCACTGAGCAATGCCAATGTAACCTTAATTTTCGCCTGAAGCTCCGACACCGGCGACCCCTTTCTAGATCTGGAAATTTCAGGCGTCCCTGTTGCAAAAAGGCCGACCTGCATACACATGAAAAATTTGACATCTAGAAGAGATCTTGGATATTATTTAGGCTCAAGAAGAAACGAATTAGAATGCTATGGCAGGGATGAAGAAGCGGAGGTTGTAAGAATACATGTATTATAGCTTTTGGTTCTCGCTTAATTCTGCCGTGGATTGTATGCGTGACAAAACGCCGTAATAATAGCCTGGTAGCCGGCCAAGAACGAAAACTCCGCTGACTCTTAATTCTGAAATATCGGAGCTGAAAATAAAAGAGTAATACAATAAAGTGTATAAAAAAGGAAGCAGCTGCACTCTTAGGATAGACTGTCTCGGCAACAGTTGATATCATCATCATAATCACTAGAGAAATGTCGTCTATTGAGAAAAGCGAGTCCAGCCATTCAGCGGATAACGAAATTCAGACTGTTGTGGACTTGAGAAAGTCCGATGCAGAAAAATCTGCCTTGGTTGAAAGTCTAGCAGAGTCAATGAGTGTCAACCACAGGAAGCTTATGAGGAGGCTTGATCTTTGGGTCATTCCACCGTTCTGTCTCATGTATTTTCTTGCGTTTTTAGATCGAGTCAACATCTCTAATGCCAAAGTCTATGGTATTGAGACTGCACTTCACCTGCACGGCAACCAGTTCGCAACAGCGTTGACCGTCTTTTTTGTTCCATACATTATCTTTGAAGTCTTTTCGAACTACATGCTCAAGATCATCAAACCACACCAGTGGCTCTCAGTCCTTATCTTGCTCTTTGGTGTTGTCACCATTTGTATGGCGTATTCTAAAAACTTTGCCGGTTTGGTCGTGTGCAGACTGTTTCTTGGTATCTTTGAAGCAGGTTCCTTCCCTGCCATTTTCTACATCATTTCCAACTTTTACACTGCTGGTGAATCGCTTCGGAGATTTGCTTTCTTCTTTAACTGTACATGTCTTGCTGGTGGTTGCGCCGGTGCGCTTGCTTACAGAATCAACGATTTGGACGGCGTCCACGGTTTGCAAGCTTGGCAATGGATCTACATTATTGAAGGTTCCTTCACTGCTGGTTTGGCGTTCTTCCTATATTTTGTTATCACTGATTTCCCTGAAGAAGCAAGATTCCTCAGCGACAATGAACGTACATTCTTAAAGAAGAAATTAGAGGTGTACGCCGGTAATTCTGGATTTGAGCTCAAACAGACATGGAATGACGTTGCGAAGGTCTTTAGAGAGCCTGCTCTTTACATTTGTGCCATCACTTATTTCTGCCTTGTTGTCCCATCATATTCTTATGCGTTCTTTGCTCCAACTGTCATCAAACAAATGGGTTACACTTCCATGGAAGCACAAAGACATTCCATTTATCCATGGTTAGCTACTATGGGGTGGTCCTTACTGTTGGCCACATTTTCTGATTACATGAAACACAGAACGTCTTTTGCAATTGTTGCTGGTGTTGTTGCTATTGTTGGTTTGGCTATGATCTTGGCAAGTGGCAACCCGCAAGTCAGATACGGAGGTTGTTTTCTCACTGCCATGGGTCTATATTCTTGTATGCCAATTTTGATTTGTTGGATGTCTCTTAATTTCTCTGGACATACAAGGAAATCTGTGGCAACGGCCTTTGTTGTTGGTTTTGGTAATATTGGTGGTATTGTAGCATCTTTCATTTTCCCAAATCAAGATGCACCAAAGTACACAAAGGGTTTAAGTATTGGCATTGGGTTCACAGCTTTAGCGGTCATCATGCTTGGCGTTTACACCTCATACCTTTACTTCCTCAATAAAAAAAAGCAAACTGCAACATATCAAGAAAAATGGGAGCAACTAGATGAAAGAGAAAAGATCATGAAGGGTGATCTTTGTCCTGATTTCAAATACATGCTATGAATGCAATGAAATCTAATTTCCTTTTTACTAAGCTCATCATTGACTCCAATTGAGCTGTCAATACTACTACTTTGTAAACTTTTTGGCTTTTTTTACTATTTAATTATAACGTTGGCTTATTATCAGGCATGTTAAAGAGACTACAAGTAAGTGGGAAACGTAATAAGTGGAGTTTCTACTCATTAAACGATACATTTCCTTGAACTTAACACAAAACTTTTAATCTTATGTTTCTGGCTAAAGATTAGCCAGTATTATGTTTAATTTGCCACTTACAAAAAGCAAAATTTATAATGTATGTTCTGTATAGACCCAGCTACCTCCAGTGCACTCGATTTAAACTATACCTTTTGATAATTCACTCCTTAACTGGAAAAACAAAATATGGTAATACTTCCGCTAATTTCTAAAAATGTTTTGTAATTAACAAAGAATTAGAAACTTTTATAAGTTTAGGTACTTTTCTCATCTTATTAGATGTTCAACCTCCGTATTTCATTATTTAATTCTGTTTTAGCTCAAATCTTAGATCTCGGTTAGGTTACACAGCCAGGAAACGTCTTCCGGCCGCCAAATTTTTTTTTCATTACTGAACTTTTCAACGTCTTTTTTCACTGCAAGTGATTCGACTAGCATACATAGCATGGGTGAGCTCGCTTTTGCATACCAGCTGGCGGAGCTGGAGCACATTAGTAAGCTAAGGACGCAACAGGGGAACTTGAACAATGAAAATAGACGATTTAACATGGATAACAACATCAACAAATATACCAATTACAGTTATAGAAATAATAATATCAATAACATCGCTATCATGAGTAACAATAATACCAATACCAGTAATAATCATAATAATAGTAACAGTAATAGCGGTAAAATCAGAAGGATTAACTCCAGTGGGGAAAGCGTCATGTATAATAACAATAACAATAATGCTAACAATAATTCCAATGGTAATAGACGTCAACGCCATTTTAATCAACAACAACAACAGCAGCAGCAGAATTACTATAGAACATTTGACAACACGCAGTTTCATAGCCAGCTCCAGCAGATTCAGCAACTGCAACAGCTGGAACAGTTGCAGCCAGCAAGGCCAGTTTCGCAACCGAACCCGGGACTCAGCTCACAATTTTTGGATTCCTTACTGGTGCAGCAGTTGAATCGCAACCAAACACCATCAAACATTGGCCACCCGCAGCCACAACAGCAGTTGAATTTGCAAATCAACAGCCAGCCGCAAATTGCTTGTCAAAGCTTGCAATTTCAACCTTCAACGGCCTCTTCATCATTTCCGTTTTACGAGGGAACTAGTACCGTGAGCAACAATGTGACAACACCAACATCAAATCTATTACCTGATTATGGTAGTGTTTTTTCTTCACACTCATCAGGGTTTGACTCACAATTTTCTTCTCTGCAATCTCATGGATTATTCAATGATTTGCCAATGTACCAGCAATCGTCACAGTCGTCGCAATTGTCAGCAACACAGCCATCATCGTCATCTTTGTTACAATCTTCGAACTATAATACCTCTGTGACTCCAATGAATTCTACACCAGGCATCACTAACAATTCTACTGTTCCTTCATCTAGTTCTTCATCATCACATTTCCATCCTCATCAGTTAATGAACTTGTTTTTTTCAGATTCGGCAGCCTCGTTACCTCAAACATCAAATTCAACGCCTGTTATCGGACAGGGTTCAATTCTAAGGTCAACTGCCGATAATTCTAGTAAAAGTGTGAATACTGTCATAAATAGCGAATTGAATAATGGTCTTGTTGATCCATTAGAATCGATTTGGAAAAGAGATTCTAGTTCTAACACTTCAAACAATTCAACAATTGGATTGAACAGCAAATCTCAGGTTGAAGAGAAGTCAATTGGTTCTTATTTTTGAATCTCTTATATGAAGAAAACGATTTAAGTGAATTTTTGCAGTTGTGTTTAGCTGCCATTTTGAGTTTTTATCTTTTCATATTGTTTTTTTGAGTTTCATGGTTACTTTTTCAATAATAGTTTTGGTTTTTATATATTATAGGGTTTAACATATATGGGAAAAGGAAAGAAGAAGTAAAAAAGAAATAGAAGAAGTATTTCATTTTTATTAAGTTAATTATATCAGTTTTTGTTTCATATGTAATATTTTATTTTGTTCCACCTGTTTTAGAAATTTATAAATTAAAAGGTTTTATTATATACTACTGGAATCTTTTTACGAAATAGACAATCTTAATAAGTAAAAACAGCCAAAAATAATTTCAATGATAAATCATTTATTTTGTTCTGCTGCTAATTGCCAAGCAGGAATGCTTGAATTATTAACTGCATGATTATCTGCCCTTTGCCATGCTGGGATCCCCGCTTCGACTGGCTTTGGATCAGGGCTGGATTCCGATTTATAATCATCTTTTAAAATATCTTTAGATGATGGAATTGACGATGTTGGGGGGATATTTAAATTATACTTGAGTTCATTTAGTTTTAGATTTTCGGCTGGTGCCTGAGTAGGTGAGACGGAACTGGAATCGTAGGATTTATTAGTCAATAGATTGGGTGGAGGAGACGTAATTTTGCCAATTGAAGTAACAGGTTCCATTGGCACATATTTAGACTGTGTTTGAAGGTCTTGCTTAATGTCATTAGTTGCTTTGCTTAAAGCTTGGAGCTCACCAGAAATGGTTTCCTTCTGGGATTCCAAATTCTTTAAAAGCGTAGTTTTGATACTTTCTACTTCCAACTTTAAATATTTCAGAGTTTCGTCGTTTCTGAGGTTTCTTTCATTGGTATCCTTTATCAAAGAGCTCAATTGAACAAGCGTATCATCTATGGCTTTTGATTTCTCGTTTTGGGAATCGATGAATTCTCTTTGGTCGGCCTCCAACTTATTCAACATAGCGTCGACGCGCTCAAACTCTCTGTCCATAGCCTCCTTGTCTTGGTCAAGCTTTGTTTTAGAAGGTGGCAAGATCGAGGGCAGGATATGGTTAGAAACGACATGATAGGCACCGTAGAGGAACCCCACTGTGGTGGTGGACATGATTAGGTAATCTTTCCAGTCATAGGCATTTGGCAAAGGCCTTGGAGGAGGCACAGAGGAATAAATTGGCATCTGTGCGTTTGGAGCAACCGGCGCCGAGCTTGTTAGGGCCAGCACTTGCTGGATTTCGTCTGTTGAAAGGCCCTTTGATTCCAAGAATGAGAGCTTTTGCGACAAGGGTTGTGACTTGATACCCGGATCGGAAAGGAACTTAATAGCAGAATCAATATTTTGTTGATTGGAGGCCATTTGAGAGTGCTAGATGGAAGATAATAGGTGTATTCACCACAATAAAGAAGTTAAAAGAACTATATAGTGTATGTATAAAAGGAGAAAAAGAGACAAAATAGATTAGCCGGAGTGTTAAAATTTAGCTCTCAAAACTCAAAAATTATATTTTAGTAAACAATATTGGTATCAAAATGTTTGGGATCTTTGGAAACAATACACCGAACCACTTTCCAAAATCACTGCGTGGACACATCAGCAACCACTACCATCCACACAGGTTCTTATCGCTCATAGTACAATTGAACGACGCGGGTGCTCATTTGGCTGAAAATTTTTCATTTTTCCCTTTGTAGGGCTTACCCACTCATGCTGAGGAAAGACGCGTGGTGAATAGCGTTAATGCCAATATCCTCACCAAGTTGAAACTTGCGGTGAGGGGGCTTCATTAAGCATGACAAACGAATTGGCGAGTAGTGAAATACTGTTGAGGGCGTTTGAGTCCCGGTTGAAGACAGTTGTGAGCATCGACGATGCAGCACAGGACGCATCTTCACTCAGGGTGCATAACACAGAGTTTCAGCTGGCAACAACGGCACCTGGAGTGTTCATTAACCATGCCACAGTGGATGCGATGCGGACGCAAATCCACACGATCGAAGGAGCAGAAGATCAGATCGCTGCCAGAGGCAAAGCGATGTTATCAGAGGAGAGATCCATGGATCACTTCAAATCACTCTTACTCGCAAATGCCACCAATCGTCAGTCCAAAATGGAAATCAGTGCCCTCATTAACGACTACGAGTTACCAGAGGCCAAGGTGGCGTCTATCATCAACAGCGACAGCGACCCCTTCCTCACAGAGAAGCTCCCAGTAGGTGAAGAACCTTCTTCCACCAACGGTACTACTAATTCGGCCACTGCAAAGGGTGCAGCCACCAATACCAGCAATGGCACCAATGGCAGTAGCAGGCGCGAGCTTTACACACCACACTCCACTTCTGCGTTTGACCAAACTGTGCTTCCGGGTAAGAGAAGACGCAGACCAACTGCGAGAGCAGAGGAAATGGTCAACGTTGACGAAGTTTCGGAAATATTCAGTGATTTGGAAGACAATCCAAATGATGATGCCGGTACTCAGACCACCACCGCTGACGAGGTCGCCGAGGAACATTCCAATGGTAGAAAGAGAAGAAGAGTTGCCAACGTTGAAGCAAATTCCTCTGTGCCACCTCTTGAGAATGACGAGGACGATAAGTCGTCGTCCGTGGTCCCAAGTTTATACCCGAAGTTGTCTGGCAAAGAGGTCAAGGCACTCGAGCGTCTATACGACAATACACTTATTGCAATTTGGAAGGATATGGCTAGAAAGGACGGCCCCAAGGCATATAGATTATTCCAGCAAACCGCACAAGCAAAGTCAATCAATTTACGTAAAACAGCGCAACTTGCCTCTCGTGAATCTATTCGTTGGCAAGTAAGAACAACAAAGACCCAAAAAGATCAAATTACAAAAGCTAGAAGATGTATGCGTGAAATGTTGAACTACTGGAAGAAGAATGAACGAGAGGAACGTAATTTGAGACAAAAGGCTGAACAAGTCGCTCTTGCTAAAGCTAAAAAGGAAGAAGAAGATAGGGAAGCTAAGAGACAAGCTAGGAAGTTGAACTTTCTCATCAACCAAACAGAATTGTACTCACATTTTATTGGTAAAAAGATCAAAACAGATGAACTGGAGGGAGACATGGGTGACAAGTCATTATCCAGCTCATCTAATATAACGCCTATGCCAGCTGATGATATTGATTTATCAAAGGCTACTAAGGATATTAGCACTGTTGATTTCGATGGTAATGATGATGCCGAATTACGAAGAATGGCTGCTGCAAATGCTCAAACCGCTCTCAATGAAGCAAAAGCTAAAGCCGATGCTTTTAATAAGGTTGACAATGAAAATGATGATAATGAAGGTGAGATGAATTTCCAAAACCCTTCATCGTTCGGTGACATGAAATTAGAACAGCCTTCTTTGCTCAATTGTACACTAAAGGAATATCAAAGGAAAGGTCTCAATTGGCTTGCTAATCTATATGAACAAGGTATTAATGGTATCTTGGCAGATGAAATGGGTTTGGGTAAAACTGTTCAATCTATTTCAGTTTTGGCCTATCTTGCCGAAACTCATGACATTTGGGGTCCATTCCTTGTTGTCACACCATCTTCAACTTTGCATAACTGGCAACAAGAAATTTCTAAGTTTGTTCCTGATTTTAAAGTTATTCCATATTGGGGGTCTTCAAAAGATCGTAAAGTTCTAAGAAAATTTTGGGATAAGAAGAATGTTATTTACAATCGGAATTCTCCTTTCCATGTTGTGGTCACTTCCTATCAGTTGGTGGTTCAAGACGCACAATATTTCCAAAAAATGAAATGGCAGTATATGATCCTTGATGAAGCACAGGCTATCAAATCTTCACAATCTTCGAGATGGAAAATTCTTTTGAGTTTTCAATGTCGTAATAGATTACTTTTGACCGGTACTCCTATTCAGAATAATATGCAGGAATTATGGGCATTGCTACACTTTATTATGCCATCATTATTCGATTCACACGATGAATTTAGTGAATGGTTTGCAAAGGACATTGAAGCACACGCTGAAAAGAACTCCAAATTGAACGAACAACAATTGCGTCGTCTTCATGCAATTTTGAAACCATTTATGTTGAGACGTATTAAAAAGAATGTTCAGAGTGAACTTGGGGACAAAATTGAAATTGATGTTTATTGTGATTTGACTAACAGACAAAAGAAACTGTACCGTATGTTAAGATCACAAATCAATGTCGTTGATTTAATTGAAAATAACAAAAGAATTGGTAGGGATGAAGAAGTTGAATCTATCATGAACGTTGTTATGCAATTCAGAAAAGTTTGTAATCATCCAGACTTATTTGAAAGAGCAGATACTAAGTCTGCGTTTGTTTTTGGTGATTATGCAAAAGTGCCCGGATTAGAAGGTCAAATCAATTTGGGAAGAGATGCAAACGATATTCAAAGTTTTATCAACTACTCGACGAGAAACTTAATTAATTTTGATTTGCCAAGATTATTACTCGAAGATCTACTGACACCTAATTGGGAAAATGACCACGGCTTAACACAAAAGGACCTATTAATTCAAAAGAAATTTAATTTATGGGACCCATCATACTGGGTTAGAAACAGTGAAAAAAACGATGATCTAAGTGTATTGAAATTTGTCGACTATAGTCCAAACGAAATCAAAGAAATCACAAAGTCTAATATGGTTCAAAGGTCCATTAATAAGAGATCATATATTACAACACCAGAAGAGAGGAGCCAAATCAAGGAAGAAATTTATGGAGATGATCTGAAAGCAAATTCGTTGGTAATCAATTTTGATGAGACAAGAATAAATAAGTCATTTCTTTCCATCAAAGATGAAGTTTCCAAAAATATGTATATGCAGACCACAGTACCAGGCGCTTACCAGGTGGTTTTAGCACCGCCTGTTGATATCACTTGTTCAAGTAATCGATTTGGTGACATGAAACAGGGGGTTCTATTTGATGGCGAAATCCGACAGGCATTGACGCCGTTGAGTTTAAATACGCAGGCGCAGCTAATTGAAAACAATGTTGGACTGGAGCAATGGCCGAAAGCTGAAATGATGCCTGAAGCAGAATCCAAATACCAGGGTACGTCGACTATCAGATTGCCATCTATGGAGAGATTTGTTTTGGAAAGTGCCAAATTGAAGCAGCTGGATCGAATGTTGATTGACTTGAAGAAGGGAGGGCACAAGTGTTTAATCTATTTTCAAATGACGAGAATGATGGACTTGATGGAAGAATACCTATCGTACAGACAATATAAGTACATCAGATTAGATGGTTCAAGCAAACTAAGTGATAGAAGAGATTTGGTGAATGACTGGCAATCAGATCCCGAGCTATTTATTTTTATTTTGTCAACAAGAGCAGGTGGTCTTGGTATTAACTTGACCGCTGCTGATACTGTTATCTTTTACGATTCAGATTGGAATCCAACTATTGATTCACAAGCAATGGATCGTGCACATAGACTAGGGCAAACTCGACAAGTCACTGTTTACAGATTGTTAGTCAAGGGTACCATTGAAGAGCGCATGAGAGACCGTGCTAAGCAGAAGGAGCATGTTCAGCAGGTTGTCATGGAGGGTAAGGTTGACGTTGCGTATGGACAGCAAGACGATAAGAAAGAGCAAGGTAAGGAAATGGCAATGTTGCTTTTGGGAGACGACGACAAATGATGGAAGCCATTTGTTTTCATGCTGAGAGGGCTATACTACTTCTGTTTATAATTGTTAATAAAGATGTATTTTTCTGTTTTACTGGATGTTGGCTTGACAAATGCTGAGCATAAGTAGAGGTGTAGCGCTGTTATGATGGGAGGCAAAAAATCTCAAAAATTTCCAGGATTGAAATGTTAAAGAGCCACGTTAAAGAGAGAACAGTGAGTATGGCAGACTGTACGCCAGAGCAGAAGCAGATAGTGGAGGAGATATTAAAGGTGACAGCCACCGATTATTATAAGGTATTAAAGGTGGATAAGACTTCGAATGAGGTGGAAATCAAGAAATCTTATAGAAAGCTGGCAATCAAACTTCATCCCGACAAGAACAAGCACCCTAAAGCGTCAGAGGCGTTCAAAGTGATTGCGAAGGCGTTTGAGGTTCTCTCAGACCCGGGTAAGAAGAAGCTTTATGATATGACTGGAAGGGACCCAGACTCCAGAGGTGGAGGCGGGGGTGCAGGTGCTGGAGGAGGTTTTCCAGCAAATGGATTCAGACAAAATGGTCCATTCCACTTCACAAACAGGGCAGAGGGGTTTCCTGCAGACGATATATTCAATATGTTTTTTGGTGGCGGTCAACCAGCGTTTGGTAATGGGGGAGGATTTCAAAGATTCCAGTTTGGAGGCAATGGGTTTCCAGGAAATGGATTTTACTTCAATCAAGGTATGAATGGAGATTTCCGTGGTAGGCAGCAGTTTCACAATGCTGGAAATAATGCCAGACGTAGGGCCACAGGCGAGCAAGAACCTCAAACTCCACGTTGGATGAACCATATCGCACAATATTTACCGATCATCTTAATTCTATTTTCACTTCTAACCTCAATGTTTGGAAGCGATCAAAGTTCGTCCAAGGGACCTGCCAAAACCTTTAGTGGACGTGTTCCAAGGTATGGTTTCGAGAATCAGGTACCGTTAACTGTTGAAAGAAAAACGCCAATGTATGGTGTCTCGTACTTCATTAGTCCAAAGACAGAGGAAGAATTCAGTAAGAGGAAGGACAGCGATGGTCAGCTTAGGGGTTTAGATAAGTATGTTGAAAATAAATACGTTGAAAGTTTAGAAAATGGATGTTATATTGAGAAGAGGAAGCAAGAAGCAATGTTCAATGATGCACAAGGATTATTTTTCAATGATTGGGAGTTAATCGAAAGGGCTAGGAACTTAGATATGCCAAATTGTGCCAAACTACAAGCACTAAAATTAATTTAATCGAAAAGGTAAGACCTAATAGAAGTGAGAAGCCCTGGTGGTTTAAATGTATATATGAACCATAAAAAAATACTAATAAATAAATATATATAAACAACAAGAAAATAATAATTATAAATTTCATTTCACAAAAGGGAAAACAAAGACAGCAATGTACGTGATTCGTGTAATAAAGTAGAGGTATCATAAGTAAAAAAATAAAAAGAATTGTATATGCAATCTTAACGCGTTATTTCATTAAAGTAAAAATCATTATTGTTTAATATGAAGCTTTTCACTGGTTTCATTCTCCTCAACATCATCCTTATCAACTTCATCATCATGTAAATTTTCTTGCATATGCCACATACTACTGTAAAGGCCATTCTCCATTTGTAAGAGTTGCCTATGTGTACCTTCTTCAACAACGGAACCTTCTCTCAAAACAATGATTTTATCGGCATCCATAATGGTTCTTAATCTGTGAGCAACCCAAATTGATGTTTTACCAGCATCTGTTAAGGTGTTTCTGAGAGTTTTCATAACTTCTTGCTCGGTATGAGTGTCAAGTGCAGAAGTTGCTTCATCCAGGATAATAATGCTAGAGTTCTTTAAAACAGCACGAGCAATTGCCACACGTTGTTTTTCACCACCTGAAATCATCAAACCTCTTTCACCAACTAAGGTATGAACACCCTCTGGCAACTGAGTTATTAACTTATTCAATTGAACACGATAAATAATATCATTGATCTCCTTGTCAGTACAGTCGAGTCTTGCAAATCTTAAGTTGTCCAATAATGAAGCATTGAAAAGTGGAGTGTCCTGAGGAACAACAGCAATTTCGTGTCTAAGGGATTCTAATTCAACTTTTTTGATATTTTGACCATCGATTGTAATAGCACCATTATTATCAACATCGTAGAATCTAAATAAAAGTTTCAAAACAGTAGATTTACCAGAGCCTGAGGGACCAACAATTGCCACTTTTTTACCTGCGGGTATTGTAAAAGAACAATTTCTAAGAATTGGTCTACCCTTAGCGTAAGCAAAATCAACATTATTAAATTTTATTTCACCCCGAGTCAAATTCAAAGCTGGAGCATTTGGCTCAGATTTGATTTTAATTGGATGTTTTTGTAATTTGAATAAAGCTTCCATGTCAAGCAAGGATTGTTTCAGCTCACGGTAAACTGAACCAAGAAAATTTAATGGCACAGATAGTTGAAAGACCAATTGATTAATCAAAACCAAATCACCAACAGATAAATTACCAGAGACGACATCTTGACAAGCCATATACATCATAGCAGTTAAAGCAGTTGAAAAAATCATATTTTGACCTGCATTAAGGAAAGCCAAGGAGGTAGCAACTTTAATTGAAGAGTTTTTGTATTTTTCTAGTGCAGCATCGTATTTGTTTGCCTGCAGAGCTTCATTATTGAAATATTTGACAGTCTCGTAGTTGATTAGGGAATCTAAGGCAACAGATGCAGCTTGTTGATCAGCAATATTTGCCTTACGACGGAATGTTGTTCTCCAGGTTGTTGTTCTGATGGTGAAAATGGAGTAAGTTAACATTGTTAACAGTGTAACAGCAGCAAACGCTGGACCATAGTTGTAAGTTAAAATACCACAAACAACCGTAATTTCAAAGGTGATTGGAAGGATATGGAAAACCATTGCTGATAAAACGTAAGAGATACCCTTGGTACCTCTTTCAATAGCTCTTGTCAAACCACCAGTTTGACGAGATAAGTGGAAGGGGAGATCCAAGTTAAGAAGATGCTTAAATGTGTTGTTAGCGACACTTTTAATGGCACCTTGAGCAACGGTTGCAAATATGGCGTTTCTTAGCTCACCGAGCAAGACGGCACCAAATCTGGTCAAACCGTAAGCAAGAATAAGAGACACAATTGCAGTGGGCAAAGCTGGTACTGTTGCCATCACTGTGGTACCAAGTTCATTTGGCAACGTTTGACTGATTGATTCCGATAGCGATTTCCAGTCGATATTCATGTCGTCGATGATCTGCTTGAAAAAGAAGGGGACTTGGACATTGAGTAGTTTTGCTGAAATCAACAACCCCAGGGCAGACACGACTCTGAATTTAGTCCATGGCTTGTTTTTTGGCCAGATGTAACCAAAGAGATCATATATGATTTTCAACTGCGAGATCTTTGGCAGAGAGGGTGCCTCCGGTGCCTGCTTAGACGCCTTGATGAGGTCTGGTTTGGTTTCCTTGTTGCTGCTAGGCATTGGCTTTGTTGAATAAAATTGTACTCTTGATCCCACTGCTACCCTTGTGGCCCATGCAATGTTCATGCACCGCATGGACAGCATAGGCTTGCCCAATTGCACAAAACTTCTGCCAAAACTTCTGCCAACACTTCTGCTCCACATTCAAGAACTATGTGTTAATATAATATTTATGTATATATTCTAATTTATGTATTTCAATGTGCTAGATATAAAATATATATAACCAAAATGCAAAGATCAATTCAGTGGAATTCACTTTCTCTATAAAATAATCGTCAATTAGTTCAGTAAAGATTAAATAAGTGAACTATAGTAAATATACGTAAATATACTCACTTACTCCTTTGTTTATCGATATTTCTATCTATACTCAACTAAACTATATGAAATTTCTATAGTTAAATTTCTATGAGAGCTTATTCCAATGGGAGAAACAAAGCTAAAATTTTTTTGGCATAAACAAGCGCGTCATGGCACGTGACAAAAAACCACAGTCAATAGAAAGAAGGCAACAGCGAGCCGTTTCGAGCTTCTTGTTTGGGACACGTATTGCTGAGCATAAGCAAAATAATATTTGCCGCTGAGCATCAGAGAAAAGGGCAACAAGCAAATTAAAAAAAAGCTGATTGCCAAAAAAAAAAAAATGATCTGCTTTATTAGTCTCTCTTTTCTGTTCCACCAAACCAATTCAATAAGTGTTAGGCTAATGAAGTGTCACATAGCCGGAAGAGAGTTATGTATATTCTATGGAGTTTTTCACTGCACTTAAACAGGAAACATTAAGGGATTACGTAAGCTTCATAGTAAAATATTTCTATAAGAATATGTAGATTTTAGTATTAAATCCGTGTTAGCGCGACTTTTTCAAGAGTTGAAATGAGGATATTGGGGACATTGGAAAGAAAAGCGGGAGAAACTGTGAACAAAAAAGTCGTAGAAGAGACACAATGATGCGTGCCATGTAAGGGCATTCATGAGGAGTGGATTGATATGCGATAAGCGTATACGCAGATGGCTGGAAGAGTGGCAAATCGAGGAAATGCATCGCTGAGCAGCGGCGCGGCGCCACTTGAGATTTTTAGAGGTATTTAAATGCGCCACGTCCCTTCTTTTTCTGAAGTTTTGAAAATATTCTTTTTTTGAGAATACCAGCAGGAAAGCTACTAGGTACGCGTCGTGTCCAGTGATGTCAGAGCCAGAACAAGAACCAAGCATTCAGCAAACCACAGAGCCAGGAGTTGTTGCCAGCAACAAGAAGGCCAGCGACGTGGATGTGAATGTTGTTGATGTGAACATCACCGATTCCACTGAGCATCCCACGTCAAGCGTAAACACAGACACAGCAGCGACAAGTAATCACAGCGGAGAGCAGGAACCAAAGGAAGTACAGGAAAAGCAAGAGGGAACGGAGGTGCAAGCAGCCGAAAAGTCTACTAGCGAAGAGAATCACGAAAATGGTGACGATACATCCAAAGTTGATGGGAGTTCTGAAGTTGACAATAGTACTAAAACTGATGATAGCCCTAAAATCGATGGTGGCGATGCCAAAAATTCCGTCCCGCTAGTTCCTGCTCCTAAGCCGCCTGCAGAGCCAGACATGAACAACCTCCCTAAAAATCCAATACCAAGTCATCAGAAGCGACACGCAGCCAACACTATCAAAGCCATTAAAAGATTAAAAGATGCATCACCTTTTTTGCATCCTGTCGACATAATCAAACTTAATATCCCCCTTTACTATAACTACATCAAAAGACCAATGGATCTCGGCACTATAGAACGTAAACTCAATGTCAACGCATATGAGGATGCAGCTGAAATTTTGGAAGACTTCAATCTAATGGTTGATAACTGCTTTAAATTTAATGGTGAAAAAGCTTCAATATCTCAAATGGCTAGAAACATCCAAGCTAGTTTTGAAAAACATATGCTTAATATGCCTGCCAAAGACCAACCATTACAACAATTGCAACAATTGCAACAACAACAGCAACTTCAAAAGCAACAGCCACCAAGTCAGAGTAAAAAAAACAATCAAGCAAATGGTGGTTCAGATTACCCAAAGATTAGAAGGGATACATTCTCTGACAACGGCAGACCAAAAAGAGAGATTCATCCTCCAAAGCCAAAAGATATGCCATACGATATGAGACCAAGAAAAAAGAAGTTTCAGCCAGAACTGAGATTTTGTCAGCAAATTTTGAAAGATTTGTTGTCAAAGAAAAATGAAAGCTTTACCTGGCCTTTTCTTCAACCTGTTGACCCTGTTGCGATGGAATGTCCAACTTATTTCGATATTGTAAAAACTCCAATGGATTTAACAACAATTCAAAGAAACCTAGCAGAGGGTAACTACGAAAGAGCAACTGATTTTGAGAAGGATATCAGATTAATCATCACCAACTGCTATTTGTTCAATCCTGATGGTACTATGGTTAACATGTTAGGTCATAAACTGGAAGAAGCTTTTAATTCTAAATGGGCCGATAGGCCAGCTACTCCCGAATCTGGCGATGAAGATTACGATTATGATTATGGTGCTGATTTTGACGGAGGGGATGACGACGAATTTAAACTTGATATCAATTCAATCACCGATCCAACAATTGAATTTTTGCTTCAAAATATAGAACGAATGACAGCAGATTTAAAGAGGATGAGAGAGCAAAAGTATCAAGATCTGAAAAAGGAGTGGTTGAAAAAGAGGAAGGGCAAGAGAACAAAGAGAGGTAAGAGTTCAGGTTCATTTAATGGCGGTAGTTTAAAAAAGAAACCAAGATATAGTAATGGCACCGGAAATGGCAGTGATGAATTTGATGATGACGGTATGCCAATTAAAAATGGATCGTTTTACCCAAAGCATGTTACATTTGAGATGAAAACTGAAATTAGCAATGCCATGCAAAACATCAACGAAAAGATGCTGGCTAAAGTGTTAGCTATCATTAAAGAGGGTATGCCAGATCTCAAAGACGATGAAGAAATTGAGTTAGAAATGGATTCACTGAGTGAGGATACCCTTGCTAAATTGTACGTGTATCTTGTTGGCAACAAGAAGCAAAGACAAGAAAAGAAAGATGACGAGGAAGAGAAACGAATTGAGAGCTTGAAGAATAAATTAAAGCAATTTGAAAACGATAACAATAGTACCAATGGAGGTGGCGAGTCTTCCAGTGAAGACGAAGACGATGACAGTGACATTTCAAGTGAAGAAGAGTAAGAATATTTTTTGTAAATTAACGTTGTATATTATCACCTTTTACATGTATATTTCATCTATATATATCTATATATATGTTTAAAGGAATCCAAAAGATGAATATTAAAGAGAAAAATAAAATTTGATAATTTTCCACAAATTTCACATCTCTTAGATAAAAGATCCAGCTAAATCAGGTAGAATTGACAAGATGTTACTTACCAATCTTCCTCATGATAAGATATCACTGGAGAATGTCAACGAGGCCTTTTCCGAGGGCAAGCTGCAAGTGAATGCCATTCATCAACGCTATCGTCAGTATACACCACATGAATCGTCACCATTGGCCACTACGGCGTCGTCAGTGGCCACAAGTCCCGTGCAAACAGAGAAGAACAGACTTCCGTTGTATATGAACAGCGAGGGAGGCTATTGTCTGGTGTTTGATCTACATCAGGTGAAACAATTGACGATTTCCACGAGTATCATCGGCCAGTTAGTTGGCACGCTGCCTTTGGCGCCACAGCAGAACAGCTTGCTTGGGTTGCCATGGAGGTTGAGTGTTTATGAGACTCTTTGGCTTGTTGAGAACGGATGGGGTTACATAGTCAACAGCAACGAACTGGGTATGAAATTCATTGCTGACCTAGCAAGCGATAACGGCAGCAACGAACTTGCAGAATTGCTCAACGAAGACTCAGAGATTAGACTACAGAAGCAGAGGGACGATAAAAAGAAACAGCTAGCAGAGAGACTGAGAAAGTTTGGGACCAACATTAACAAGAACAATTCATCGATGCCAAACCTAAATGACGGGTTGCCACGCAGACCAGAGACTGCGAGCGATTTTTCAAGAGGTGCCACACGGCCTTCACATAACGGTGGCACTGATATTGTGTTTATGGAAACGGACAACGACGAAACAAGAGTGCAGAATTACTGGGACAATTTGATAAATGACAACGATTATGATAACGAAACAATGATAGCAAAGCTAATAGAACCTGAGATAAATTCACAACTGACTATCCAACGAACCAGGAACATGGCCATACAAAAGATCAAACTAAATTATGCGTTGTTTAAACATTTGAAGGATGTCAAGGGAATGTGTCTCCTGCCAGGAATGAGATTTGGCGGCACGTTTGTTGCGTACCCCGGTGATCCACTGCGCTATCACGCTCAATGGATAGTGGAGTCTCGTGACTACTACACCGAGGATATTGGACTTGCCAGGTTAGCCAACAGAGGTCGTTTAGCAACAGGTGTCAAGAAGAAATACCTGATAGGCGGTCAAAAGAAGGTGAACTCAGCTTCAAAGAAGCAAAAATTGAACACCAACAATATCTTCAGCGATCCCGAGGCCAATGAAGTTGAAATGGTTACATTTACAGTGGAATGGGCAGGTTTCTAAATTCACTTCGGTAAAAAGTGTTTATGGTCTGGTGTGAGCAAAAAATATTTTCTGTTAGCATGTTAAATGTTGGGTGTGTGATAACCTTCTTTATACGGATTTTTCTTTTCTTTGATAGAAGAGAACAGTGTGTACGATGACCGAGGTTCATTTGGATATGGAATCTACGCTTGTTAACAGAAAGAAGTCCAAGCTTGGGCAGACGAAAAGCGTTGGAGATGTCGGTGATAACATCACACCAGTATCAGAGGTGGGAGAGAACGAAGACAGCTTGGAAAATGCCATCTTGTCTAAGATCGACGCCTTTCTGAACACATTTGAAGGCAAGTTGGACTACGCTGAAAAGTATTTGAAAGTGGCCCAGAAGCAGCAAGATTCTGCGCATGACGATTTAGATGATCCACCAAAAGATGCTAAAAGTACTTTCTTTGAGTCGAATTCCATCATCGATTCTCCAGCAGCCTCTAAGCTCTATGGGACAATGAAATCCATTTTGTCCCACAACCGTGAACATGGATTGCACCCGCTAAGTCAAGTCATTGATAATTATTATGCCCAGGACCAACTAGTTGGCGAAACATCATACCAAAGACTATTACATGCGTTACAACTACTTGACAATAAAATAACAGAGTTTGAAAACAAGTACGACATCATGCCAAAACACCCACAGGAGAGACTTGATGAATTAAAACAGTCCCTTTATAATTACGACAAAGCTCTAGGCGCTTGCAAGGAAAGATGTTTGAACTTTTACGAACTGCCTTTCCAATGGAGAGAAAACAAATTTTTAATCTATGGCTACAAATTCACAACTTCACACACAAATGCATTGTCTAGTATAGGGTGCGCCCATAACGAAACTGCCAATATCTGGTCTCATTTATTAGGTGCTGCTTCAATCCTTCTTCTAAGTATCTACCACTTCCCAACAACTTCATTTTACCAAAATGGTAATTTCATTGATCATCTGGTAATGTATCAGTTTATTGCATCTGCAATTGTGTGCCTGTTATTTTCTGTTATTTGGCATACTTATACGAATATCTCAATTTTGGATATTAGATCAAAATTTGCTTGTTTTGATTATACAGGTATCACCATCCTAATTATCTCGTCAATTATTACTACAGAACATCTGGCACTCTACTACCATCCTATCTATAAATATGGATTTATCTCTTTTTCAATTTTTTCAGGTATTTTAGGTGTTATTCTAGCATGGCATCCCTTTTTTGACCAACCAGGTTCAAGACCGTTCAGAATTTTATTTTTTATTGCCTTATCTGCTTTAGGTGTTTCTGCCTTTGGTTTAGCATCTTACATTCGGTCACTTACTATTGCATTTTCCATGTACAAGCCATTATTAGGTTCTTTTGCATGGTACCTCTCAGGTGTCTTCTTTTATGGTTATTTGTTCCCTGAGAGATTAAGAACTGATGTTATTATTGATGAATTTGAAATCAGCGATGAAACAATCATGGAATTAGATAAGAGTGGTAAGTTACAGGAGTATTTAGAAAAAAGTCCTGAATTAACGGGTAAAACTGGATTTTGGAGTTTACATTGGGTCGATTACATTGGTAATTCCCATAATTTTTGGCATCTGTTTGTCATTGGTGGTATATTGGGTCATTATTGGGGCGTTTTGAAAATGTTTGACATAGGTATCATCAATCATGCTTCTTAGATGAACTTTCACTGTTTCCTTTATACTTTTTGTTATCGTTGTTAAATATTTTATTTTTAATTAAGTATCTTTATAATGAAAGATGATATATAAATACGGAAGAGATTACTTGAAATATTCATCTGTCGTCATGAGTAAGCAAGGGGTATTGATAGATATCTATATGATCATGTGTGATGAGGTGGAGCAGATCCTATCGTTACAGGATGTGATTTTGCATGAGTCGAATATTCACTAGAAAATGTTCTTGCCTCTGCTTCACTGTCAATCTTAACACCTAAGACCCTTGCTGATTTTGACTTTAGCAGGTGATTTCTTTTCGGTCCCAAAATTTTGGTATTTTCATTGCTATCATTCAACAATGGCATTTGCTCATTGACAGTTACCAATGGTCTATTCCTTTCATTTGGACCATTGCTATTTTCAGGATCTTGATCTGTTTTCTTATTACCAACTGTGAAAACAAGACATGCGCCAACTAAAAATATAGCCATTATAATACCAATCACTATGCCAAATAGAATTGCCAATAAAGACAAATGCAGATGAATACCACCTTTGTCATCCATCCAGTCAGGGTCAATGAATTTATCTAAAGTCATAATTCCTTGTGATTGAAGAGGAAATGAAAATCCGTGCTGCAAGATTCTTGTTTCTCTATCACTTCCATCTGCAATGCTCAACATTATCTCACCGCCTGATAAAACTCTACAATTCAAATTTAATGACGGATCTAATGTCGGTATATTTTCTGTTTCATTACAATGCATTATCTTATCCATTGATCCAAGTGGTAAAACATGAAATGAGATAAGTTTACGAAGTTTCTTTACATCCCAAGCTAAAACTGAATCCTTCAGTAAACTCTTTGTTGGAGGTAATAAGATGGAATAGCCATTCTTTGGATCTAGTACATGCTCCAAATTAAGCTTCTCCAATATTTTATTGAATTCGGCATAATTTTGTGTTGACAACAAATCAGACAATGTAATATTGAAGCTTGGAGAAAGTGGTAAATTTTGTGGAGTTAACTCGTAGTGTTTTGGTGAAGGTAATGTTTGGATAACACCATCATCATACAATATTTCATTTTCCCATCCACACGGCATATCGTATTCAAAAGGAGTTCCATCAGGTCTGTGATAAATGAGCCTCAAGTTATTTTCGTTTAAAGACTGAACAATAACCTTTTCTCCTAACATGTTTGTTGTTTCTATTATACCCTTGAAGTCTGAGTAAATTGGTGTATTTAAAACTAGAGCTCTCAAAACTGATGAAAGCTTATCAGGATTTGACTTTAAGAATTTCCAGACTAATCCTAATTCGTCCCATGTAGCAGTATTGGGCAAAAATACTGTTTGCAAATTCTTTAATCCAAGTTTATTGATTAAATTTGTTGATCTCGCATATCCTGTTACTTTTCTAGCAACTGCAACCTTAAATTCTAAAGGTAATTCGAAATCATTGTCAACAGTATATATTGTTGTACCACCAATACAAATAGGACCACTTGTTACTAAACTGTTATCATTGACTATCAAATTATTATTTTTGAATTCAACTCTAATTTTTTGGCAGCTATCGCCATTACAACGCAATGAATTAAGTAGAAGATAAGGGTTTTCATCTGAAAGTGGTCCCAGTTTATCTGAAAAATGATAAAGCAATTGATTTTTCATTTGGTTTTCAATACTTAATTTGGATTCAGTGACATTTGCTATAAATATAGTCTGCTCAGAGTCCAAATTATCAATGAGGTAACCCAAATTTTTGAAATCAATTTCATTAACAAAACCGTGTTGATTCAAACCTATCAAATACTTTCTGGGTGTCCATTCAATTTCAAATCGATCAGTATGAGCAAATAAATCATTTTCAAAATAGTGCAAAATTGCATCATTCAACAAATAGTTGGCTTGAGTTGATTCAACTTGCGATGCACCTTTGTTAAATGTAAGAGACATTGCATCACCGTTATACTTAGACTTGATATTAAGCTCCTTACCATTTAAATCATAAGATGGTACGGTGTCATCAAATAAATTACCTCCAATCATGCCATCAATGAAATAGCTTGAAAGATATTGATTTCTGTCGTCACCACCTTCAAACGAATATAAATAATTCAACTCAACTGGATTAAAGATGCTTGTATCTAGCGAACTGTCACTGGGGATTAACACAGTCTTATTACCCTTTTGAAGTCCCAATTGCTTGCATGAATCAAAAGAAGAAATCATAGTAGCAAACTTGGTGAATTCCCTGGGTCCAGTATCTCTATTTAAGGAAGATTTAAAGTAAGAGCAAATTGGGAGCTTCGGATCTTGCAATGGGAAGTCAATTCCCAAAAGTCGGTCGTTGGTGGTTGGTGAGTACAGTTGATCAACAACATGAGAATTCTCAACAAACCACGTCTCGTTTTCATCAGTTCTTTTCATTAAAATCGGCACATTAAGGGATAAACTTTGGTTGTCATCGCCGTATGCAGTGAGCAAAGAGTTAAATATAACCGTGCCGTTGACATCGTGTTCCCAAACTGGCCGATCGATTATTAGTTTGAGTAAATCGTCTCTGTCTATTGTTGGTAATGCAGGGGGCAGAAGTCCATATAAAGCGGGTTCAAATGCAGAGTTCCGATATGCAAGTAACGTGACATTTTGTAATTCGTTTACATAATCCACCAAATCAGCCTTCTGGAGCTGATTTAGAAAATTAGAATAGTTACCATCGGATGACAGAAGTGAAATCAAAGAAGATGAAGGGTCTTCGATTTGGTTATAGCATGCCGAAAACAAAGCCCCAGCACCCCAAAACTGACATAATTTCATCGCAAATGAAGTACTAGTTGAAATCAAGTTATCTTATAGTCTGCTCTTCGAACCAAAACTACCTCTTTCTATTATTCTGGCTAAAAAAATAAAAGAACGTACAGTGGTAGAATAAACAGGGAGTTGATTTGATACAGAATTTAAGTCTGGATATTTTCTACCAGATTTTTTTTCCATTTCTGTTTCTTCATGTGGGTTAGAGTATTTTTACCCTTTTCAATAGAAAGAGCTTTAATCGCTTAACGTGTTAATTATGATAGACGACACAGGAGCGCTATTTGTTCTGTGACGTGGTTGCCAAAAATGATGATTCAAACAAAGGAAAACCCAACCTGACAGGTGAAGTGTTTTAGATTGTTAATAAGACGCCTTGAAAGCTGTCGCATTGGCTCGAGTTTCTTTACACACACGTCGTAAGTTTTCGTGTCTGCTGGCGATAAGCGGCAAGTGACATCGGTAAATGTTGTGACAGCAATCATGGTACTCGAACGTGGTGTTTCATGCAATATGAGTGCCCAGCAAATGCTATGCATGCTGGGCTTACAAGAGAACAGTTCTGCAAGGTGGCAATGGACACTTGATGATAATAAAAATGAGCATTAGTTCAGAAGCTCAAATTGAATGTTCGTCGTCCTGTTTTATGAAGTCAAGAGCCAACTGTATGACATGTTTATATAAGGGCTTCCCGTCAAAGCAAACCGATTAATATACAAGAAACTGTGCTTGCGCTTGTGCGTGCGGACAAAATGGAAGCAAAGAGCATGTATTGAAGAGCAAGGAAAGAAGGAAAAATTTTGAAAGGATGAAAGTGAGAATATATATGTATCTTTATTTGTATAAATACAGAGAGCATAAGGTTGTTATTGACATAATGAGTGTCGATACGATGGATCTTGACGTTCTGAAAGATAATGTGAGTTTTTTGAAAGAACAGTTGAGTAGTTTGAAGGAAAAGCAAGCGAAATTAGAGAAGCAGTCTAAGGCATTGGAAATTCAGCATAGGGTGTTTCCTACAATCACACAAAGACAAGAGGCGGACACCAGATCCATATATGTGAGGGGGTTTCCACCTCAGACGACAGCGAGAGAGCTTGCAGAGTTTTTCATGAAGCGTATAGGTACAGTGGTGCGATCAACAGTTTTAATGAACAGGCAAGACGGACGATCGCTTGGGTATGCATATCTTGAGTTTGATGGCACAGAGCTTGCACAGCGAGCGATATACATGGATTTGGAGCTCCGGACTATGTGTGTTGGCAAGTTTAACGACAGGGACATTAACGTTGAGTTGATTGTTAAGGCAAAGAGAACCAATTTACCAGGTTTCCGCAGAATGATAGCACCAAGGGCTAAAAACAATTCGAGTATCAACTCCAAAAATGTGGCACGGCAACATAGTAAGCTAGATCCGAATTTTGCGCATGAGATCCGTGGCTCGGGCGAAGAGGTTAAGTCTTTTTTTACAAATGATAAACTTACTAATGAGAACATCGTTGGAATGCAAGAAAATGCAAACGAATCGATGGGTTTATGGAAGATCAATAAGGAAACCGAGGAGAACAACAGTACAGGAAATAGGTATAAAGGAAAACTAGTTTTTACAACACGAACACATGAAGAAGTTAGGGGTACTACAGATGATTCATAATGATAATGGTAACCTTAAAGAAACTTTTACTAACAATCAGACGTATAACAGGATAAATAAACCAAGATACGTTCGCGTTATCTTCATAGAACATAATATATAATTTAATCGTACATGAAAGTTGGTGCCCAGTGTTTGTAGATAAATATTGATGCCAAAATCGTTCACTATAAATGAAGAGATTAGAATTTAGCTTTATTTATTGACTTGATGATAATCTGGGCTTCCCTTTCACCAGTGGCCCAAGCAGCGTGAGCGCAACCATTACCATCGTCGATGATACCTTCCCCAGCAAATCTGACTCTTGATGAACCGGTTTCACCAAAGATGCCCTTTGGATTAACTAGAGTGTCAACAATTTCGGGAAAATCGATATCTGAAGCAACAGGCAACCCAGTGTAGGAACCTCTTGCGTATTCATCAAAGGACCATTCGGTGACACGAACAAATGTAGGCTTTGGAATTTTTTCAACCGGGACGTTTGAGATTCTTGATAAAGGAGGATTCAATAGCTTCATGATACCGTTGGTGTCTTTATTCCTGTAACACAATTCAAGCTTCTTAGTCAAATGCTCGGAAACCAAACACAAAATTAAAGGATTGGAGAATTTGATATCCTTTTTTCTCAAAATGTTTGAAACGTTGATGAACAAGACAGGAGACTCCAACTTTCCCTTGACCTTTATATTATCGCTGACGTCCTCCTTTATATTCAAAGATTTCAAGAACGATTCGTCTTGGTCGGCGCAAGCCAACAATCTGTCCTTTTGTGGCCAGAACTCAGTTGGAAATTCCATAAAGACTTTACCCAAGTGACTGAAACTTGTTGCGTCGAGACATGATCTAATAGTAGGAGGTAATGGAGGAGACCAAGTGATGCAGCCCTTTTCAGTAGGATCAGTTAAGCTCAAGATTGATAGCGGAGCGGTGACAATTAAATAGTCACAGGTGAATTTGAAAAGCTCCTTGTCGCTTTGTTTGGATAAAACTTCGATCTTGTTGGTTATGAAGTTCTTTGAAATTTTGTAAACTTCGTTATTGATGTTTATTGAGACAAGAGAATTGTTTTTACCATAGATTTCATCAACAGTGGTTTTACCAATTATATGCAAGAGTTCTTGCAGCTCACCGTCGTAGACGCTTTTGTAGCCGTTCAAAACCAACGCGTCTCTGCCTTTGTGATCCTCAGCAACAATGTTTCTGGCACTGATGTCTTCCCACGAGGAGCCAATCCAAAGTTCGTAGAATCTAATAATCTGGTGAGAGAGTCTCATTTGCTCTTCCGTAAGAATATACTCCTTAGATTTGAGGTATTCTAAGCAGGCATCTTTGAGAGAAATGTCATTTTGCGCAGGTCTGCTACCAACAATGTATTTGAGATACATTTCAATTTCCTTGACAACGGGATCAATTTGCAAGGCGGCGGAGTCAATTTCTCCATTAATGTCGTACACGGACATGCCAGAGTCGTCGAAGCCGAACTCCACTTTGGATCCAGTGTTTTCGTGACTGTAGTATTTCTTTAAGAGCGGGTTTGTGAGACAGTCGTGAAACCAGGACGCACCAATGTCGATGGTCTTACCAGAGGGGGTTTTTTCTGATAAGAGTCTACCTCCGAGTCTGTTTCTGGCTTCTATGATCGTTGTAGAGATACCTGCCTTGCTCAACTCGATTGTGGCCTTCAATCCTGCAATACCAGCACCAATTACAATAACTTTAGAGTACTTTTCATTCATTTTGGCTGTCTTTTTTAATGATTTTTTGGTCTCTAAGATTATTCCCTGGGTCCTGCTAGCTCTGTTAATATATAGCAGTAGACAATCACTGTAAATCAAGTGATTTTCAGGCTCTTTAGCTCAAAACTTGCCAGATACCCGAATCAAGAAATTATATCCGGTTTGACTTCCACTTTCAGCTGCGCTCTTGCGCGGTGCTCGTATTCAAGATGAGCTTCACCAAATAGACGCCAAACTGCTCATACTAAGCACCGCAAAGCTCATAAGAAATAGAATCACTTTTGACGGCGGCAATGTCTACATTGCAACGCAGATTTCAAGATATGCTATCAGTGGCCTCACCAACATCGCACAACATGTCTAATTCGCTTTTGCCACTGGGGTCCAAGAAGAAAAAGCTATCAGCTTACCGAAAGAAAAGCACGCCAGCAAAAAAGCGCAGTGAGAGGAATCATAGATACGGGTTGTTTATAGAGAGATTATGGAAATCAACCAGAGACAGACGACAGCGTTGCCAATAGCGATGATGCAGCCAGCAGGCGGGCCGCCCCAGATTGCAGCAAGACGCCGGTTCCTCTGCTCGAAGGGATTCGACGTCCAAGACGATTTGGAGTTCTGTCCAGATGTTCCGGGGTCGCAGAAGAGTCTTGGGTTAAAGAGTGTGACGACAACAACGACGAAGTTTGACATCGCGGCGTCGGTGTTCACGCCGGACTCGTCGCCTCTGGCCACAAGAGAACGCTGATTTCGATCCCCGTGTGTAAGAGTCTGTCTTATCTTCACATGTGTACATATATGTGTATATCTGAATTTCTTTATATCTTTTTGGTGCTTTCTTTTTACAATATACCTTACAGTTACTTCACATGATGTGCAGTTGATCACAGCTGCCGTACCGCCAACCACAGCAACACACTCACAGTTTCTTCTGTCTATGTAGTAGCTACTGCTATCAAAAAATTTCTTCCCTTTCCTTGAAAGATGCTGTTATTGTGATTTTAAACTAAGCCAAACAAACGTCCAGCTCTTCATGTCGGCCTCGATTGAGGGCCATGAACTGCTAACCGATTCCAGGGGAGTGAGAGTGGTGTTCTACCAAATCTACCACTCACATGGCGAAACACTCAAGAGATACACAGATTTCTCAAATCTACACTCGCAGCTATCGTACACCTATCCAGCGGTCATCCTGCCGCCATTGCCGCCAAAGCACTCTATATCAAGGCTGCTATCGAAACCGTGGGGCTACACGGAAGATAACGATATCATTAACAGGAGGATCCGGCTTTTGAACCACTATATCAACAGACTTTTGTCAAATGACTACATCAAGAACTGTAAGCTAATCGATGACTTCCTCTTTAGCCAGTCTAATAACAACAGCACGAAGCCTATCTTGGGAAAGCAAAGCATCTTACTAATCAGCCCTGATCCCGCCAAGATCAACCTGATGAACCCTTATTTGTCCCAGATGCCAATCCCAAGTTCTTCGTTTCTCAAGTCACACAAAAGCCTCGTGGTGGATTACTTCAAGCCAATTGAGTTCAAAATCAAAATCATATGGAACGTTATCAACAAGCTAGAACTGAACATTAAAGGCTTGAAAAAGAAGTTCGATAGCTGGAAGAAGGAGCTAATTGAACTAGGCGGATTCCTAAACATCATGGCCATGATCGAACTTAACCTAGATCAGAGGTCCATTGTTGAGCACTTTGGCAACAAGATAGATTTGACGTTTTTAAACATAGAGGTCCTTTCAAATTCAATCAATAAAATCATTTTGGAGCCGATCCTAATTATAAAATACTCAATTTCTGAAATCGTCAGAGTTCTTCACTACAGAAATCTGAAAGAATCGCAGCTAAAATTCCTATCCATTAGGATCTCAAAAATACAACAAAAGTTAAAACTACTAATTGATAGTCTTGTTCAATCTCTAATTTTGAATAATTTAAACAAAAACAAACCTTCTGATATAAATGGCAACAATTCCTTGTTGCTCATGGAATCCCCATCATTGTCTCGAGCTTTAAAGAATTTCAAGCAAACTAATAACGCAGCGGATTCAAGTGGCATTGATTCAGAGGAAGAACCCGTTGACGAAAATCCCATCACAAAATCAAATCCTCAAACAGTGAACATAATCAAAGATTTACACGAGCAGCTAGAAACTAAGCAGCTACCATGCTATAACTCGCTTAAGGATGACATAGAGTTCATTGATATCAATGTCGAAAAGCAAGCTATTTCAGAATTAGAGTATCTAATCAAACTCTTATTTGATGTCATGAAGAACTGGAAACTCTCATGGACACAATTCACCGAAAGCCAAGTTAAGATTTGGTCTTCTGTTGATAGTAACTGAAAGTAGCATCTAGCTTATTTATATTACGCATTTTATATCAACATTCAAGTAAATTCATTTAAGATCCGGTAATGAGCATTTCTATTTTTGTATAGGGAAAAGGGAGTTGGGAAAGAAATTTGAGGTCCTCTTCTTTGAAACAACAATCTTTTACCGCCTAGTTAAGAACACGAGTCCTTCAAGAGTACTGTCATACACTGTTTTGAAAGTCATATTTACTTTCTTGAAAATCATCAACTGAGTAGTTCGAACCACCTTTAAAGAGTATCAGAAAGAGAAAATAATATGGACCCATTTGCTGATAATAATGCTTATGAACTTAGCAACACCAATCCCTCTAGTGCTTCATTCTTTGACACACTTTCACAAGTTCAGAACTCACTTTCGAAGTATGAGTCCCATCTAGACAAGCTCTCTCAGGAACAGCATAACGAAAATAGTAACAATATTAGTTCATTATCAAATGAAATAAGATCAATTACCAGCTCAATTAAATATCAGTTTGAGCAACTAGAGTCGCATATAATTAGAAGTGACAATGACCAAATCCGCCAGTATAACAATGCCCTCTCAAGATTTAGAAAATTGGTTTTGAGAGAATCACAACTAGACACGAATTATCAACACCAACTTAGAGAACGAGGAGTTCAAGAATATCAGATCCTCAAACCTGATGCAACGTATGAAGAAGCTTTGAATGCAGTGGATGACTTTTCAGGTAGTGATAGTGTCTTTGCTAATCCGCTGCTAGTTGAAAAATCTCAATACAGTGCCGAAATGCAAAACAGGATTGGGGAAGCATCAGCAGTCTTTGATGAAATTAAAAATAGACACCAAGAGCTACTTAAAGTCAGTAACCAGGTCAACCAACTAAATATGCTTTTGCAAGACATGCAGGATTTAGTTGTAGAGCAAGATGTTCTGCTAGATTCTGCCAATGATCATTATAAATCGGCTGAGGTTGATTTTGAAAGAGGTGATGCTAATGTTATTAAGGCAAGGGATCATGCTAAGAAAGGTCGTAAATGGAGATGGATTTTACTATGCTGTATTATTGTTTTGATTTGTGTCATTGTTGGTGTCGTTGTTGGTTTGGTGAAAGGTTTATCTGGAAGATAGAATTCAGAGTCAATTAAAGGGAGAAACACATTTAACTTTAGATATCAGTTGAAACAAAACATTCATGAGAAAATGAAATAAAAAAACATTCATTAAGATGAGAATGTTGAAATATTAGAAATAAATATCTATATTCAGTATAATACTATAGTTTTAAAGAAAGGGATTGCTAATTTATACTAAAAATTATTATATTCCAAAGATGGAGCTATTAAAATTATAAAAATAAGCATTAAATATTAATAAGAAACGAAAAAAATTGTAAAAGGTGAACTAAAGTGAGACAATTTGAAAATCTTGAAACAACGATGTAATTTATGAGGAAATGGAAGTTCTTGGTCTTTGTTTTTTTCTGCTCTCAATTTCATCAACAATTTTATCTCTACTATCTTCATACAAATTAATTTTGTTGGAATGAAACCAAAATAAAAATCTGCTTAGGGTTTTTGGGGACATATACTTCTTCGAAAATTCTAATATACCATATTCAATCTCATCTCTGGTGTATTTCCTGTGAAGTAATTCCTTAATTAACTCTCCTGTTGAATATAACATTGCTAAATATGTTGCTGTGCATGTCATTTTCAAATGCCTCCTCGCAGGCATCATATCCTTGAATGTTAAATCGTTTGTAGAACTGTCTCCTTTGAGTGTCAACTCGAATATTTTTGAAAATTCCAATCTGTTTAACTGAAGCGGATACGTCTGAGATTTCTTCACCAATTCGATCAACTCTGGATCCTTGATACCCTCATGCACAATCATAACTGGATCGTCGGTTCTTTTGTGTGGCTTATGTGGAAATGGCTCGGGTGGTTTTGTTCCTCTTCTTTGAAGAGCCCTTTCTGACCTAGCTTTTGCAGTTATAACCTTCTGAGCTAATGCTTTCTCTTGCTGCTGGTGTTCAAATTCTTCCTCTTCTGCAGCCGTCAGAGCTTTAGGCCTTGCAATGACAGACCCACTGTCAGTGTTGGAGTTCTCAGCACTATCTTTATGTTGTCCATTGCTCTTACTTCTATTATTACTATTAAGGCTATTGTCTTCCCTATTATTAGTAGTTAGCTTCTTATTTGAAAAAGCGGCATGACCGTTGCCAATATCACTAGTAGTATAAGTTGCACTACTACTTGAAGTTGACGTATTCGCTTTATCGTGAGTTCTTTTTGAACCATTCCTTCTTGATGTAAATGTAAGGTTGGTTTTATTAAACGTTGGTTTTTTATCACTGACACTAGCAGATCTTAAAGGTCTTTTACTTCTAGTGCCACGTTCATTGGCGATAGTAATATCATCACGATCATGCGAGTCATCACTATTATCCGAATCATAGGTATTAGTAGTTTCACTACCATTGCCACTTTCGTTGTTACTACTTTCATCCTCACTTGCAATTAAAGCACTTAGCATGGAAGTTTTGCCACTTTGATTTTTGGCTGTTGAAGGTGCATTAGTGTTTAACCTTGAAAACCTCGCTGATGGCTTCGATATACGCATATTAGGCACTGGGCGGGCATTGGTTTTGTCTTTAAAATTCAATCGTTCAACACGCTTTACCACATCCGGTTTAGTTGGACTTCTGTCATTCTCACGTTCTTTCCTTGACATTGTCTCAGCATTGACTTTTTGCTCATGATCGGTAGCCTGTTCAATAGGTTGTTCAACAGCCTGTTCAGCAGCTTGCTCGGCGGCTTTTCCGGTGGATTGTTCCATAGGCAGTTCGGTGGCCGTAATTGTATTTTTGTCATCACTGTTAGCACTATTTGAAGCGTTCAGTAACATTTTCAAATCCAAGTGTTGCTGCCGGTGAAATCGTAGTTCAGAATTCGAAGACTGGATCTGGCTCACAAACATGTCAGTCAACTTACATAGGCCGTCTTCAACTTTCTCCATGCTCCTTTCGATTCTCTCTTGATTGAGCATGACCTTGTTGATCTTTTCAGATATCAAATCGTGTTGTAGCTGACTCTTTTCGTCTCTCAGAGTCGCAAACGAAACAAACTTGTTAAATTCATCCTTGGTCTTCTCTACGTGAACATCTTGGCCCCTTTCCAGGTTGTTTTTCAAGTTTTGTACCAAGTCACTAAGCCTGTCAATGCTGTTTTTGTTGATAATGCTCAACACCTCTCTATTATCAACCACTTCTCTTTCTAGTCTCTTTATACTGTCCACCAGCGGCTTAAAATCATTCGCCTGGGCCACCGGCATGTGGAATGCTGCTGCATGGATTGGGTATGGATGTTGCGGAATGCCAACAAGACTGTGTTGTGCTGCTCGATGTTGTTGTTGTGGGGATAATGGAGGTAAGTCCAGATTAGGTGCAGTCTGCCAATGGAAGGGATTCATAGGTGGTGGACCTATGTTGTTAGCATCATCGTTTCGCTTATCTGCCATCTGTATCTAACTATCTGACTATCGTACAAACCACTAATTTCAATCTTCTTTTGGAGAGTGCTCCTTTTTTTTCTTGATTGTTACCAAATGCGAAAAAATTAAGGTGATAATTTTTTATCTGCCGTGCGGTGAGGTTCAATGCGCATGAACAAATTGTCCAGGAACTGTAAAAGCCTGCGGATTACTGGTAACACAGAGAAGTAGTCCAATTCTAGATTGAACCACTAGATTCTCCTTACACATGGCATTGGAATGGTATATACTATAAAATTGGTATCATCAAGCTGCACCCACCTTTTCTCGTATTATCTTGTCAACCTCCGACAAGACATAGCTATACTTCTCTTCAGATAGCCTCATCCAATTCACTAGTTTGTACCATGTGTGTGTTGAGTTTTGCTTCATAAAGTACGAGAGCCCTAGCTGAATTGTTCTCTTGCTGTACTGCCTCTTTGTGAGCTCAACTATCAATTCGCTCAATCGACAGTAAAGATGGAACCTTGACGACGTCTTCACTTTGTGACGTTCTTCGTAGAGCTGCGGGATTGTTTTGAAATCAGTAGACGCATCCCCCTGTGTGGACAATACATACAACTTATCGTAGTCCATGCCACTCAAATCGAGCTCGTATCGTATCTCGTTTTTGCTTTGCATGAGATCACTTGTCACTGAAGAGTTGTCCTCTCCTGTGGACAAAGTCCGCTCTCGTTTTTTGCTTGGTATGTCACCATTGGCAGAGTCGTCTGCACCCGTCTTCGCTCTTCCTCTTACTGGCTTGATGATATTATTTGGGAGAAGATCACAAAAGTTTATGTTTCTGGGGTATGTGCTTTCTGGCGTGGTAGTGCTATCTTTAACACAAGCACTGCTTTCACTGTTGCTCTCGCTATTTACGGTGCGTTCTCTGTCTGCGCTGACAAAGTCGGGTGTCTTCGTTGTCGCCTGCTGTGCACTCGTGTCCTCTTCATTCGATTTTTCATCCATACCTGTATTCGGTATCAATGTTTCATGTGCGACTGGCCCTGCTGCTGGCCCTAAGATCACCGGTTCTTCAGCGGCCTCTTTCTCTACCAGTATGTTCTCTAACACTGGTATTGTGACATCTTCCTGATCTTCGATGTTGCTCTCATTGCTATTCCAATCAAAGTTCAAGTTGTAAACATCAACGTCGTTCAACGGCTCTGACTTTCTGAACCTTATGGAGTTTGACTTCTTGCTATTGTAAAGCTCCATCTTCAAAACATCTAGCTCTTTCTCCTGTCGATCATTCGTTTGCACTACTTGCTGAATAAGATTCAGTAAGTTATCAATACTAGTTTTCATCACATTGCTTAGTTCAAACAAGCGTTCCAACTGTTCATTCGTGTCACTGAATCCAGAATCCATTTTACTTTGTTGTCCAGTCAAAATTGACTTTAGATCATTAATCGATTCACTTACTAGCTTCAGTTCAATACCACTTTGGCTACTTTGATTATTGTGGTTACTGGACTTCATAAAACTAGATGGTTCTGTTCTCGTGAAAAGCACATGATTTTTAACTGGCAAAGTATTGGGCACTTTCTTGTTCCCTAATTCAATATGGTCTTTTTCAGTCCTCATCTGATCAATCCCTGTACTCTTGACCGTGAAATTGTTGTTTGTTTTCCTTTCATGCAAGATTGAAAAATATATGAAAAGATATATTACGTAAGCCCGTATTCATGCGGCCATCATTTTGCTCCGAACCTAGTGATGATTTGTTGCATAGATCAGGCGTAGGCGTGACCAGTGGTCAACTATGTTGCGCAAGATGTTCATAAAACACACTCTCTAAAATAATTCTAGTACTGTATAGAAGATCATTTGTTAAATGGTAGAAGATTGACAGCATGACGTGTCGACTGTTAGATTGAAAAATGATAAGCAAATAGAGCAACAGTATACATGTTTCAATCACACGTAACAAATGATTTCAAAATAGTTAGGTCAAAATTTACTATTAGCTATAAATTTAAGTAAGTAAACAGTGAAAAAAAAATAGAATACTACAAATCCAGTATACTCTACAAAAGAACAGCTTCCTTTCTTAATTCTTGATTGCTTTCTTGACAATCTCTTCAACTTCATCCCAGTCGTCGTTTGGAACTGCCTTCAAGTTAATACCACCAAAAAACTTGGAAATGGCAGACAAACATTCGTAACTCTTTTTATCGTGAATAAATGAGATGGAAACACCCTTTCTACCGAATCTACCGGTTCTACCAATTCTGTGCAAGTATGTAGCAGGATCTGGTTTACCATTCTTGTCATAAGGCATATCATAGTTGACAACCATAGTGACCGTTGGAATATCGATACCTCTAGCGAGGACATTGGTGGTAATCAAAACTTTTGAGCGTCCTTCTCTAAAGTCGTCAATTAAATTATCACGATCTGCACTCTCAAGAGAGCCATGAAGAACAGAAACTGTGTGACCTTCCTTTTTCATTCTCAAGTATAAATCATCCGCCGTTTTCTTTGTTTGAACGAAGATGATTGATGAGGCAATGGTCAAGAGTCCGTACAGTTCACAAAGACACTCGAACTTGTTATTTTCATCATCACAGTCCATATATAATTGAGTGATGGCGTCGACATTTAATTCTTCGTGCTTCAATTCAAGTGAGTTGGCCTGTGGAACATATTTCTCAGCATATTTCCTAACATCGTCAGCAAAGGTAGCAGAAAACAAAATTAATTGCACAGTAGATGGTAAAAGTTTCTTGATACGAACACATTGATCAGCAAGACCTTGTTGATCTAACATATTGTCAGCTTCGTCTAAAACAAATACCTTAAGCTTTGAAGTTTGTAACCTCTTTCTTCTGATCAAGTCCAACAACAAACCCGGGGTGGCAACGATGATTTGTCCATTGATTGGAGTGTCACGTTCTAATTCGCCAGGAACAATCAACTGAGTACTTATTTTGGTAAACTTACCCATTTCCTTGATAACGTCCATGGTTTGTCTGGCCAACTCTCTTGCTGGTGAAAGACAAATACATTGAACAGCAGGAACAGTTTCATCAACTCTAGACAACATAGTAAGAGCAAATGCTGCTGTTTTACCTGTACCCGACTGCGACTGACCAATCATGTTTCTAGGTGGATTGGAAAGCAATAGTGGTAGGGCCTTTTCTTGAATTTTCGATGGTTTGGAAAACTTCATGGCATACAGACCCTTTAAAAGTTCCGGCGTGAGACCCAAGTCCTCAAAAGACTTGGCAGAATACAATGGAGAATTTGGATCTGCTTGAAGATCTGCTAGCTTGACCTTGACTTCATATGTAGAGGAAATCAAACCTGAATCTGGTTCCTCTTTCTTTTTCTCTTCTTCCTTCTTGTCAGCAACTGGTGCAGCGACAGTTTCAGCTTCCTTGGTCTTGGCATCATTGTCCTCCTGTTTAGCTTTATTGGCTGCTAGCGAAAGCTTCGCAAGCAACGCGCTGGCGTCTGTATTACTGGCCATATTCGCAATTCGTTATAGATGAATTGAACACTTCTAAAAGTTGATTTTTTTTTTCGTCTAAGTTCTGAAAGGCATTTCTAAATGAAATACAACTATTATAACAGATGGCTACAAAGGTGAGTGTGAGGTTCAAGCCACTGGGATCTTTGGCTGCATTGAACCCACATACACTGGCCATAGACAAAGAAAGAAGTTTCTTCGAATTGGTGGCTTTTATCCAACGAAAGCTAGGCACTAAAGGCGCTCTATGGTGTTATGTTGGAAATGCATTTCAGCCAGATCCCATGGCAACAATAGGTGAGCTGTGGGATCTATACCAACAGGGGGGGCAATTGGTTGTAATCTATTCTCCGGTCGTTGCCTTTGGCTAAAGAGTGTCAGATGATTAGTAGTATCGGGATGTCGGGGCCAATAGCTCTGTATATCATAAACGTTTTCTTTGTTATATTATTGTTGGTAATATTGACTTGTTCTCTTTTCCCATAATCATATATAGAGATGTTATTACTTGCATTGAAATGAAAAAGCAAGTAACTTATCTTCTCTTTTGGAAATAAATGGCATCCAGGAACAATGAATGGACCCATTCTACCAACATCTGAAAGACTTACAATTTGTTTTGGAAACTCCAGTTCCCTTTCCTTTGTTGGACACAATAAAGCAAGAAGTGCTTGTTGTTCATTGGTTCCCCACGCGTCTTCAACTGGGAAACTCCACCTAGTACCATTGGCGCCATATAATTCGTCTGTGACTTCAGCAATTTTGCCACCTCTTTCTTCAAATGTATGAAATTTACCATCTGATAGCACAGGGGCAACGTCTTTTAGCTTCCACCAGCAATCATCAGGGTCGCCTCCCGCAGAATAATGGCCTAAGTCAAGTATTTCTCCTCCGAATTTACTTTTATATTTCATTTTATTGCAGTCTGGCACATAATAACCCATGTAATACCATTTTCTGTTCAATATCTCGGTAAGGCATATTTCTCTTAGCGCACTGACAGTACCTAATCCTAAGTGCGAGTAATCTGGATCATAGATAAAGTAAATCGATGACACACAATGATCCAAGATATCCAATACAGCCAATGCGATCAGCTTTTTGACACCTTTATCATTAACATGATAATAAGATTCATGAATGGCACCTGTCAATTTTTTGAGGTTGATTCCTGCTTTTCTGGCCTTCCACTCAGCGTTGACTTGACTCCAATCCACATCAGCGCAAATTTCATCGATAAATGGATCAGTGCAAAGGAAATTCTGAAACGAAGACTCGGTCAATTCTTCCTCATCATCCTTGTGAACTATCATTTGATACTTTTTCCATAATTGAAACTTTTCCTCTGTGAATTCAGCTGGAGTCAATTCTGATATGAAATGACTGTCGGAATCACTTTCGTACTTCTGAAACTTTTCAAGCAAATTCAAATTGACTTTGGAACTAGAATCGAAGCCTGAAAGCATGTATTTGTAGAACCTATTCAGCGAATGTCTGTGATCCTTTTTGTAGTAACCATCCAAAAGATCACTAAGTGAGGTACGAATCGTATAATGACGACAGCAAGATCTTAACATATCGTTTCGGTAAACATATGAACCACTACGTCTCCACCCTCTATCAATCAAACTTTGATAAGCATATAAACTCAAAAATGCTGCTTGGAAACCAAATGATGACGCAGGGCATCTGTACTCCTTCTTCAGATGGTTTAACGACCATGACTGGTCAATTGTCTTACTATTTGATCCATCAACCCCCTCAATTCCTCCACAGTAACCACAGTGTGGAGACTGGATGTAGACCATATTTTCAATAATCCCAATACCTCTTTCAGACATGCCAAAGCTTACAATTTTAACTAGCTAATGCAAAGAAGTGCTAAACATGATTTGTTCAAATTCAAGTAGAAAGCGAGAATAGCTATTATTGTTGGTAAATTGTACATTTACAGTGTTGAATTACTTTACAGTGCAGTAAGATTAATTCTACAAATCGATTAGAGGTACAGTTGCTTCTGCATCCCTCAAACTTTGAACATTCTCTGTCTACAATTGATTGTTTGACAGTTTTCAATAAGTTGTGTTCACCAAAAAATAAAAACGTTAACGAATTCCATTTCGTTTTTTTGATATAGATACGTAGTGATAGTATCAAATGATGTTGAAGTTGAATGAGGCACAAACCCGGCGTGTTCAATTACTGGGGCGAATATTAGAAACAAACTTTGACGTTTCCGATTTGGAATTAAAAGATATTGATGCATATACTTTATTTGAAGCAAATGTTAATAAGGAATTAGATTCTTTGGATATAAATGCCAAAAAGCAATCTGTAGACGAGTTTAATAACAAGTTGTTACAAAGTAAAACTATTTTAGAACCTATCAACAAATATTTCAATGATTATGAAGCCAAGTTGGAATCGATAACATTTGAAATGGAATCACTTCAGTTAAGGTTGAACGAACTAAGCAAAACCATAACTGAAAATGAGAAGGTGGAGAACGACTTGACAGACATTTTGAGAAGTATACTTATTACGCCAAAGATGATCAACGTTTTATTAAATGGAGAAATCAATCAGGCATGGATTGAACAACTACAAGAGTTAGAAACAAAGCATTCAAATTTAATAAATAACAAGGACCCAAATGAACTGTCAAAGATCAGTGATGAAACTATAAGTCTTTTGAAAGAGGTCAAGGTGAATTTAGAAAACAAATGTATTGAAAAAATTAAGAGTTATATGATTGCTAATATTAAATCATTGAGAGGTGTAGGATCATCACCAGATGAAGTCCAGTCCAGACTACTACCTCTGTCATCAATGATCAAGTTGTTGAAGGCTAGAATACCGTCATTAGCTAATGAGTTCAAGTCTGCGTATATCTACACAATCAGATGGAACTACTATTACCACATAGTTAAATATACTTCCACATTAGAGTACTGTAAGCTATTTGAAGTTGCTGAATCAAGTATCACCTTTGATAACAGTAGTACAAATGAATACCTAATTAATTTACCAAGAAGGCTAGATAGATTAAACGATCCAAAGAGTTTATCTATAATACCAATAGAAATTTTAAAGACCACACAAACACAGGTGAAGTATAGCATTGAGCAGTTGGTTCTAAGTTTGAATAATATGATCTTTGATGATTTTAGCAATGAAACAAACTTTTTGCAGGGATTTTTTGGTATTGAAAAGGAAGAATTAGCTCAAGCTCTTAAGCTAATTTTTACGCCAATATTCAAGATTGGTGACGGATTCACTAACTGGATCGTCAATGATACGTCAAATGATTATTTTGGTACTTTAATAATAATAAGAAGGCTTCAAAGACTGGAGTACAAATGTCAAAAGAACCAATTATCTTCATTAATTATTGGTTTTATAAACTCTCAACTTTTGCTTCTTTGGCCAAAATTCCAAAGAAACATCGATAACCTTTGTTTGAATATGACCACTAGTTTTGGGTCTTCTTCTTTAATTAAGGAAGTTGTTTCGTCAAAGACGCTGTTGATTCCCTTGAAGATAACGCAAACAATCAGCACAATTTTGATCAACTTGATAAGATTATCACAAAATTTAGTGTTTGAGATTGAGACCACAGAACCTTTGACGAACTCGATTCAGAGAGTGAGTGATAATTTTGAAAGGGGGATGGTTCAGCTATCAAAGAGTTTGAGTGAGGATAAACAGAAATTATTTTTATTTGTTAACTTTCAGCTAGTGTTTAACGTGTTGGATGGTGAAGTAGAAAGAGAAAACAAGCAAGAAGGAGAGGAAAAAAGCATCAGCCATAGAATCTTAGTTCACTTTAACCAACTAATGGATGCTTATAGATAGTAGTAAATTTTTATATGTAAATGTTTTAAATATGTACAACAGGTATAAATTTAAGATCAAAAGGGCCGTTGAAAGATAATTACTGTGCAATGGCACAGTGTTCTGCTCTAAATGTTCTTTTGAGATGACGATTTGATTTCGCCGTTTGGGCCTAAGATCTCGGTTTTCTCAATGTTTCTATTAGAGCCGTCGCTATACACTGTTTTCATAATAGTGATCCTTTTCAAGTCTTCTGAATTGCCAAACGACTGCATTCTCGACTCCATTTGCCTGGAGACGACCGTTTTATTGTTATCGTCGTCTTCTTCTTCGTGATCGCCGTCAAACGACAACAACGACTTCCACTTGCCAGCCTCGTTTGACCTCCATTCGTTCCACTGTCTCTTGTTCTTGGCCTTGATGGCGTTCCTCATCTGTACTTTCCATGTGAGCAAGTCCTGCACGCTGCCAAACCAGATTCCGTGCTCATGATTGGTGTCGTTCTCTACATCTTCTCTACTAAGCATGTTCTCATCCCGAAAACCAACACCGCCGTCCTCGTTGTCGTACCTGTAAGGTATGACGCTCCGTGGGAACAAGCAGTGCCATAGGCCACGCTCATCCCAGACGTTGAGGCCTTTCACCTTCTGGCACGTTTCAAACGCGTCCAGCGGAGGCACAGTGTCGGCCACCAACTCATTAGCGTTCTGAATCACCGGATCGTTCACAACTGACCCCATGGCACCGGCCACCTTACCAATGATCCCGTTAACTTTGGTAATATCTGCATACAAATCTCTGTTAAACACGTTCTGCAACGAATTGATCGACGACAACGTCAAATCGTTCGTTTTTGAGAGCATCCCCATCAACCCCTGCGAGTTAATTGTCTTGGGCGTCGACTCTTCACTGTCTCTCTCTGGATCCCACAATCCCATGCTATCTTATTCTACAGAAAGACACTTGGGTGGCGTGCAATCAATCTAAATTGACAGATTACGTCAGCAAAGCCTCCCCCGTAATTTCCCCACAAAGCTCAGTGGTCACACCACCAAAAGTGAGAAGTATAAAAGGGGCCTCAATTCTGCTTCTTATGTCTTGATAGGGCTTTATATAGGTCAAGACTACTACTACTACTACTACTACCACTACTACTACTATTACAATGGCACACACACAAAAGTACCAGAAAACCAGCGAGGATCCAAAGTTCTTCTCTAAGCACGGACACGCAGGTGTGGACCCTAAGCACGTGAAGAAAGACGGGTTCGGTAAGGGCAACTGGGGCAAGCCAGGTGACGAGCTTGATGACCTGGTGAACGAAGGCGAAGTAGACTCGTCGATGGTGAAGAGAAGAGGCTCAAACACCAACTCTAACGAGGTGCGATTCAACAACGTGCAGAAGGAAAGCGAGAGTTTATAAAACGACACTGGCGATATATAATGATGATTTATGATTTTTAGCTTGGGTTTATAAAGCTTAAACAAGCTGTTTAGGCAAAAATAATATTTATTTACACTATTTAGTAACTCGACGTACGTCCAGGCTGGCCAGCGGTCAAAATTCCAGTTGCTGGCTGGTGGTGTTTTCGTTCTCAGTTTCAACAGGAATAGACCAGTCTTGTATCTCAAACCTCTTTTTGCCATTCTTGAAACTAAACTCCATCTCTCGCACCTCCATCATGCCTAGGTCGCTTAAAATCGGCAGCTTGTAGATGTTGACGTAACCCTGATGGATCTTCGCAGGCTCGCTCTTGTAGGTCCGGTCTAACAGCTCGTTTAGCTCGTGTGGAAACGGTCTTAGCTGGATCACTCCATCGAAGAGATCGCTCTCGCAAAATTGTAAAATGGAGCTTGTTCTTGCGTATAGCTGTACATTGATCGCCATAACAAGAACAATTCTGTCTCTGTACTTCCCCACAATCCTTCTCAACCCATATATGAAACTGACAATGTCACTTTCGTCGTCGTCTCTGCCAGCGTAAATCATTGGATTCAAAAAATACGGAATTGCTATCCTCACTATCTGATCTGGGAACTTGGTGACAATTCGTTCAATGTCAGCCAAAACCCTAGCATACCCAGCATCAATGGAGACATTGCTCACATCAAGCGCACTGGCGGCAGGCCGTATCGTTGTCGTGATGTCAAATTGATGATTGTAGTGCGGATAGTTGTCATTATTTTGCTCCTCAACACCTCCATTTTCCTTGCTCTTCTGCAACCCATATCGCCATGCAATCTTCATGTCATTTTGTGAGTTCACAACGTTACTGACCGATAACTTGCCTTCTTGGTCTTTAACAAGTTTTTTCTTTCGTTCTCTGGAAGATCCCAAGTATAACCCTGGCAACTCACTGATCCATTGCTGGTGCATTCCAACAACAACGCTGTGAGTCAAGTGCTTTTTGTCCAGTTCTTCGATTCGGTTCTGGATTACTCCTTCACTCAGAAACGTTTTGATCAATCGACTGCCAAAATCTGTAGTTCCGTCTTCCTCTAGAAGGATCATCGACCCAATAGGGATACCACCATGCACTAAAATTTTGTCTAAATCAGCACTACCACTCGAAACACAGTTTTCAGATGTGAATACCGATGATGGCTTGATGATTGGACTTTTATCAACTTTAGGCTTTGCCCGAACACTGGCACTTGTAGGCCTTTTCACCTGAGTTCCCCTCGCAATACCAGCACCAACATTACTGGGAATTGGATTACCTCTTCTCAAAGCTCCTGTGCTCACAACTTCGCCCCTCTTTCTAAAAGACATGATTTCAATAGGAAATAGAGGAATATGAAAAATAATTACTTAATTTTTTTTTCCCTGAACACTTCCTTAATCAATTGCATTTGACATCTTGGCTAACACCCAAAAGTTTTGCAAATGATTGAGAACACAAGCAACATTGACGATGACACCAAAACTTTACTAGATGAAAATGGTGGTTCCAGTATAGGTGATAGCAAGACTGCCTCGTCAGCACCACCGGTGGCAACTTATATTCCAGGCCATAATTCGCTTGATGGATCCACAGTGTATGGAGAAACAGATGACAGTGTTGGTGCTTCCACCTCAAAGGATATCTCGTCGCTGAGAAATCCAAGTTATAACAATGATACAATATCAGCACAAATGAAACAAATGAAATATAACCAAAATAAAGTTATGCTTGATAGATGTATCAATTCAACCATACAGCTAATAAATGATATCAAAACACAAAATAATGAAACCTCTCTCTACATTCCTTTGGATGAACTTGTAAATAATGAACTAAACGCTAAGCTACTGTCAACATCATCACGCAGAGCCATTTTAAAGTCAAAGTCGTTTTCAGATCAGGATCCTGCTCCTACCGCCAATAACAATAACTCGACCAAATTTGAGCTACTTTCATTGGATGTCAAAATGGGTCCGAATTCTAATATTGACACTTTGTTGAACCAATTTGATGATTCCACACTGGTGACGCTAATTAACGATAAATTTCAACAAATTATTCGTCATTTATATTCTTTAAAAGATAGAATAGATGATACCAACTCTAAAGTTTTAGTCACTGGTGATTTGAATTCAGGTAAATCAAGTTTTTGCAATGCCCTGCTAAGAAGAAACGTTTTACCAACTGATCAGCAACCGTGCACTAACGTATTTTGTGAATTGATTAGCGACAAAGAGAACAAGGGTGTTGAAGAAGTACATGCCGTTTACATTGGGTTAGAATACAACATCAAAGATGCAACTACATTCAAAAAGTTTAAGTTGACAGATTTGAGTGATTTAGTTTATGAAAACGACACCTATTCAATATTAAAAATTTATGTGAAGGATAACAGAAGTCCTGAATCAAGTTTGTTGAAAAACGGTGTCGTCGATATTAGATTAATTGATGCGCCTGGTTTGAACTTGGACTCTTATCAAACGATGCAATTATTCTCGACTCAAGAGGAAATTGACTTAGTTGTATTTGTTGTTAATGCAGAAAACCATTTTACTTTGTCTGGTAGAGAGTTCATTGCAAGTGTTAACAAGGACAAGAAATTCAGTTTTATTGTCGTTAACAAGTATGACAATATCAAACGAAAGGACAAGTGTCAAGAAAAGATTATGCAACAAGTGAGAGATTTAGCTCCGGAGACTCATAAAGATTCACAAGACTTTGTTCATTTCATCTCATCCCAAGAGGTGTTCAATTCTGATGGTGATGGAAGTGATGATGGGGGTGATGGGGGTGATGATGGAGAAGATCATAGCAATGACGAAAACAACCATCCGGATTTCGATAGGTTAGAAGCTTCATTAAGAAATTTTGTTTTAGAAAAGAGATCAGTTTCAAAACTTTTACCAGCAAAAAACTTCTTGTCAAAGGTTTTCAGGGATTTGGCTCATTTAGTTGAATTAAATGAAGTTCATTATGAGTCTAGTAAAGACAAATACGAAGTCGAGTTGAAGCTGATAACTCCGAAATATGAGGATGCCATTAGGAGTTCTGTGAAAGTAAATGACAAGATCACCAGATTGATTGACAACTATACAAACGATGTTTATGATAAAACAAGAAGCAATATTCTCAATACCATTGAAGCATTTGAAAATGCAAAAAGCGTGGATAGCTCTGTTACAATTTTTAGTATTGATCGTTTTATTCAGCAAACAAAGATCAACATCATCAATCACATTTTGGCAAGCATTGATGAGTCTGAAGATTACGCTAGATCGAAAACTTCATCAGCAATATGCGAGATCAGAGGTTTGGGCTCAGAGTCACTGGGCCTTGAGACAATTTCAAACTCGAGGTTCAAATCAGAGATTATGTATTCACATAAGAAAGATATTCAGTTGAAGAACAGAATTAACGTAGGGTTTGAGATCTCAGATATGATTGACTTTGGTCCAATCTCTTCCTTTTGCAACAATATTCAAAGTTTATTTTCGTTGAGTGAATGGTCATTTGATAAGCTTCTTTCTTCGAGTCTTGTAAAGACCTCAATGTCATCGATGGTTATTCTTTGGAGTCCCAAGATCATTACGCTGGTTTCTGGTATGGGAACTCTAGTTAAGCTTCCATCTGTTATCCATTACTCGGCTTTGGCTATCTTTATTGGTTATCCTGTTTACTACATCGTCAAGGAGTCACCAAAAACCATTCATCGCAACATTATCAGAAGAATCCGTGGGAGTTTGGAAAGGGAAGACTACATTCATCAAAACAGTTTAAGGGTATCGAAAGAAGTGCGCAAGGTTTTAAACTACCCAGCTAAGGACGTTTCTTTGGGATTAAGTGCCTTAGTGGATAGAGAAGCGAAATTGAAGCGGGATTTGACTTCCAAAATGGAAGCAGTCAAAGTCAACATAGGTTTCCTGCATAAATTACGTGGACGTGTTGAGACTCAGGCTGCACTGCTATCCAATTTCGACGTTGACTGACTAAGCAATATTTTTTTTGCGTTACTAAGGTGCTTAGTAAACATTTCGGACTTACAAATCAGGGCCCCTCAGCTACTATTTAAATATATCAATATACCTTATTTTTATTCTTTATACACAATTGCAATATAGTATTAACATTATAACAACACAATATGTCACAACCTAAGTTTAACACACAGCACTTTGCCAATGAATCCGGCGAATACAAGAGAAAAGATTCAAGTTTCAGAAACACCATCTCAAAGAGTGGGCCACACTTACCAGAGGCACATAGATACCACTTGTATGTGTCGTATGCTTGTCCGTGGGCTCACCGAACTCTTATCACAAGAGTTTTGAAGGGATTGACCGGCGTCATCGGCGTCACATATGTGCACTGGCACATGGACAGCAAGGGTTGGAGATTTGGTACTGCTGAAGATAAACCTGATGGCGTTGACGAAGACCCATTGTACGGATTCCAAAGGTTGTCTGAATTGTACTTCAAAGCAGAGCCTCAGTATGGTGGTCGATTCACAGTTCCTGTCTTATGGGACAAGAAGTTGGGAACTATTGTCAACAATGAATCCAGTGAAATCATCAGAATTTTGAACACAGAGTTTAATGACATCTTGCCAAAGGAATACGCAGACGTCGACATATATCCACCAGCATTGCGAAAGGAGATTGAAGGTTTGCACGAATGGATTTATCCTAACATCAATAATGGAGTTTACAAAGCAGGTTTCGCAACCAAGCAGGAACCATACGAGAGAGAGGTGACCTCGGTGTTCAAACACTTGGACAAATTGGAACGCATTTTGGAGGATCTTCATGCAAACAGCGAGAGCTATTTGTCGGGTAATCAATTGACCGAAGCAGATATCCGTTTGTACACAACTTTGGTCAGATTCGATCCTGTCTATCACCAGCATTTTAAGTGTAATATTAAAATGCTAAGACATGACTATCCACACATTCACCAGTATCTAAGAGAGCTTTACTGGAACAATGATGCTTTCAAATCTACAACAAACTTTGAACACATAAAATTCCACTACACTAAGTCACACCCAACTATAAATCCAAACGGCATCACACCCCTCGGTCCAGTTCCAAACATCCTTCCTTTATAATCAGGATGATACTCGTTGGCTGATCTTTATTTCTTTGTATTTTCATTTTTTGTATCTGGATCTTTAATGAATTTGATGAACTTGTCTTTTACTCTATAAACTATTTTTCCCTTTGTGTGTATCAAAATGTTCAATAGTGTACTGAAAAGGGGCTTGTATATGCCTGCAATCCATTATCGATTCAACTCTTCTATTGCTGTTTCTCCAAACTTGCTGGACTTGCGTATTGGACGCATCACCGATGTCCAGTTTCATCCAGGCGCCGATAAACTCTACGTATCGCAGATTTCTTTGAATGGTGAGAACCAAATCCAAGTTTGCTCCGGTTTGGTCGGGCTAGTGCCGCAGGCGCAGCTGCTGGACACCCGCGTTGTTGTTGTGTGTAATCTCAAGCCCAGTAAAATGAGAGGTGTTCAATCTCAGGGTATGTTACTCTGCTCTGAAAAGCAGCTAGACGATGGTTCATACAAAGTGGAACCTATCAAAACGCCTAGCGACCTCGACGTTGGCTCTCTTCTCACCTTTGACATTCCTGGAGAACCTGAAATTACCGAAGCTAAGAAGAGAATTAAAGGCAAGCAATGGGATGCCATTGCTACTGGCTTGAGATCAAATCCAACTGGTGAAGTTACGTGGAGAAGCGACAATGGGTTGCAATATAAACTGGGGCAGCACAAAAATGGGCAGTTTTTGGCATGCTTTGTGGGAAAGGAATTTTATGATTGCAGCATCCGCTAATTATACTGTAACTTCTTGTCCATCTCTTAGATTAACGAATCATGGTGAGTACAGGCACTTCGATCATGAGCACCTTCCTTAACAGGAAATTTTTCACTTAAAAATTTTTTTTTTCCCTATATGAAAAATTTTTTAAATATAATCTCTTTCTAAGATCTGTATATAACGTTTATTACTTGTACTTTGATAGATAATGGCTTTACAAATATCTCCACAGGACACCGATGTTCTACTTAAACAGAAGAATGTGATTACGCCGCAAGTTGTTGCTAAATACAACTTTGCAGGCCAAGTTACACAAACTTGTCTGTCATATGTCATTTCACTCATTAACGAATCTTACCATCTGGGTAAGCACGAACCATACAGTGCCGCTGAATTATGTTTGCTAGGTGACAGTTTTATGAAGAACCTTATCAACAAGAACTTTAAGAAGTACGCAGAAAGAGGTATTGCACATCCAGTCACTATCGATGTTAACGATATTGTTGTTGGTTATGCTCCAGAACTTGACGATGAGACGAATGCCACTTTCAAGCCAGGTGACTTGGTTACCATCAGTTTAGGTTGTCATATCGATGGTTACACGGCCAATGCATCACACACAGTTGTCATTTACCCACCTTTCACCAACGGCAATGCTGAGGGTCCCCTTCTTGGTGTTCAAGCAGATGCCGTCTGTGCCTCTTACTTGGCCACTGAGTCCGTTTTGGCTCTTCTAGGATGTGCACTTTCACCAGAAAAGATTCCCCAGGGTATTTCACAAGGACAAACACACGTAAGCGGTGAGATGATCAGAAGACTCGTTGACTCCATTGCGCACTCTTTCAACTGTGTGGTTGTGCCAACCTCCAAGGTGAGAAGAATAAGGAGATTTTTAGCTGGTCAAGCTGAAGGTGTTGTTGCGGAGAGAGACTTCAAGGGTGTCGTTTGGAGTGAAGCAGATCAAGAAAAAGCGCTTTTGCAAAGAGACCAGCAGACAAGTTCCAGCGATGTTGCCATTGTTGATTCTAGCAACGGACGTGCTAATAAAGACAACTCTATTCCAAACGATGATTTCATTGTCAATTCAGGTGAAGCTTATACCATTGATATCATGATGACACCACTGAACACCGAAGAAGTAGGTATTGTCGCTTTAGAATCACTTGATGCATTTAGTGGGAAGAACTTGAAGAACGATTTTAGTCCAAAACATTCTATTTTCATTAGAGATGTTTCCGTTATGGAGCAGTTGAAGCTAAAGTCTGCAAGAAGGGTATTAAATCTTGTTGAAAAGAACCAGTCCGTGTATCCATTCAAGGCCTCGCATCTTTCCGAGCATTTCCCACTTAATGTTGAGGAAAACGTCATGGAACAATTAGCATTAATTCAAAAGGATATGGGATCAACCAGACTAGGTGTCCAAGAAGCCGTTAACAAGCATCTTTTCCAGTCCAAACCAATTTTGGCTGCAAGATTTTTACCACTCAAGACGATTCTACAAGTCAAGTCTGCCACTGGTCAGCAGGGTTACGACGCAGAGGCTCCAACATTACCAGGTATGGAGATTCCATTACCGCAGTTGAATATTTCATCGTTGAAACTAAAGACCATGATGTCAGGCGCATTGAAGATGCCTGTTGCTAGAGAGTCCACCACAGTTCTTCTTGACAACTCCAGACAGCGTGTGATCAGGCTCACTGGTGGTGTGGATACAGCTAAGGCCAGCTGGGTCCACTCACAGTACCAATTGCAAGGTTTCATTTCCGAGTCCGTCAACTCGCTTTCACAGCTTGTACAAGACTCCAGATTTGGTGTGAACGTTGAAACCACACGTGTCATAAACGACAACAACTCATCTGCTGATGCCATGGCTATCTAGGCGTACAGTATATAAATATGTGTAATTACAAAGGATGCTCATTCTAGCCGACCTGGAAAATGACAGTATCGACTTTTTTTGTAGCTATATGAAGTTTGAGCGTGGAACTAAATTTTGACTCGCTGTTGCCACCCACTAAATCAACATCTGTACAAGTATGTATGCCATTAGTAGGTTTTGGGATAGCAATTGGGTCTTGGATCAGGACCCGCTGCTTCTCAGTAGCCTTGATTTCATCTTCTCATAACTCGATGTCTGTTTGCAGGCGATTTTGTGTTGCCTGAGTTATGCGGTATGCCGCCAGGGATTTTGTTGAGGATTTCAGATAACCTATGCTATGAACTGATGAGATGTGATTCAGGGAGGAGCTTTTGACGAAGACGTGTTTGTCCGATCTTAGTTTAACGCTAATTGAGGGTTTGGCGCAGGATAAGTTGATCAATCAAGATACATTTGCTTAGAACTCAATTGTTGAATTGATTCGCTTAAACCAGTCACTAGACTACCTGTAAGTAAATTGCATTGTTGACCTGGCTCGATTGATCAAAGTCATTGATACCCATTTTGTGCTTAAGCTGCCCCGACATCATCATAATCTTTTACTTTATTGCTTTTTGTTATCTAGCGGTTGCCATCCAGCTACGTTATTTTCCTTTCGGATTAGAAACTCAAGTGGAGCTACTGATCTAGTGCTTTCTTGTGATACATCAACTAGGGTAGGCGAAAGATCTAAAGCTCGAAAGTTGCCTTTTTTTTACAAGATTAAATTGAAAGGCGCTTTTGCAACTTTGCAAACGCCAAACCCACATATACACACACACATTAGTGGCACTACACTTTCCACTCGGTGAATCTGACGTTGATCAATTAGCCTACACTCTCTTTTTGATAACTGGGGCTTGGCCGAGAAACGCTCAGCTGATATCTGATTTTTTTTTGTTGTTTTCTTTTTGGAGAGATGCGCGGTGGGGGCTGCGTAACCATATTCTCGTAACGAGATTCGAAATGTTGAAGAAGATGAAGTGAGATTTTTATTTTGGCAACGTGAATACTAACATAAACTAAATCTAGATGTCTGCTACACGTGAAGATTCCGTTTACTTGGCCAAGTTGGCCGAACAAGCTGAAAGATATGAAGAAATGGTTGAAAATATGAAGGCCGTTGCATCATCAGGACAAGAATTGTCCGTTGAAGAAAGAAACCTTTTATCTGTTGCTTATAAGAACGTCATTGGTGCCAGAAGAGCGTCATGGAGAATTGTTTCGTCTATTGAACAGAAGGAAGAACAAAAGGGTAATGAAACTCAAGCTAAACTCATAAGGGAGTACAGATCAAAGATCGAATTGGAATTGTCAAATATCTGTGACGATATCTTGAATGTCCTTACTGAACATTTAATCCCAACCGCTCAATCTGGTGAATCGAAGGTGTTTTACTACAAGATGAAGGGTGATTACCATAGATACCTGGCTGAGTTTGCCGTTGCTGAAAAGAGAAAGGATGCCGCTGATGCCTCCTTAAAGGCTTACCAGTCCGCTTCAGAAGTCGCTGTTACTGAATTGCCTCCAACTCATCCAATTAGATTAGGTTTAGCTTTGAACTTCTCTGTCTTCTACTATGAAATCTTGAACTCTCCAGATAAGGCATGCCATTTAGCAAAGCAAGCATTTGATGACGCCATTGCTGAATTAGATACTTTATCCGAGGAATCTTACAAGGACTCCACTCTCATTATGCAACTTCTTAGAGACAACTTGACCTTGTGGACTAGTGATATGTCTGAAGCTGGTCAAGAAGACGCTCAAACTGGTGCTGCTGCCGCCGCTGCCGGTGGTGAAAAGCAAGATGAATAAATTGATTAGGTAGTTGAATATACTTTGAATTATTATTATTATTATTATTATTACTATTACCTCTTCTACAAATATGCCTCCTATTGTTTTAATCAATTTTAAACAAAAAAATACAAAAAAAAAAATTATATCTATATTAAATCTCCTCCCGATCGCTTGTATTGTAATGTGTGTATGATGTACATCATACACGTTATTACCTACTTTCTTGTTATTAATTGCCTTCACCTTTTTCTTTTGTTTTTCCTATAAACTACTAGTATTTATATTTTTGTTATTACTATTATTTTTATTTGTTTAGGTTTAGTTTCTTGTTTTCTATTATCTACAAAAGATTTCATATTTCTGGGTATTCTCTTTATCCTAAAATACAATTTTAATAAATGTATTCGTAGCTTCTAATATGGAATAATCATGCTTGTTCAGCTGAATCTATTGTCAAAGCAGAATCAGCGCCTAATCATTATTTTTCTTCATATTCATCTAATATTAAAATCGCTTTCTTTTGCAATAAATACCTATCAAAATACAGTTACCAATGGATTCCGCAGACCTAGAAGGCCTAACAAGTACCTCATCGTACCAGGTGGATAAAATTTTCAAAGTTATCAATATAATTGTGGGACTCTTGATGTTATTTTGTGGGTTTACAGAATTAGTTTCAGGTGTCGATTACTTCTTCCAAGGCCTATATGTCATGCTAGTTTCGGTCCTCATCATTCACTTAGAATTCAAGGTTCCTCCAAAGCTGTTTATCTTTGCTTCCTCTTTTTTCTCCTTCTTGGGTAGAGGTGCAATTTACATCATGCTTGCAATTTTGAATTTCCACGGTTCATTTCTTAGAGTTTGCCTTGGACTTGTAGTATTTGTTGTCGGTATTATTTATGTTGGGCTTCAATTTACATCAGTTACTCCTCCTTCAAATATGCAAGGTGAAACAGGTTTAGCTGATGATATTTTGGAAGATGTCATCTGAATTTGCCTTTAATCTATATATATTCGCTGCAAAACATCTTTCTATATATTCGCAAATATTGAATATGCTACTGTTTATAATTGTGTTAATATAGTCAATGTAACTGAAATAAAGACCTTTCAGTTGTTATATAAAGCCTTCACGATCAATTTCATACAAGTAATATTTCAAAATATTGTTGAGGCAAAAAATAACGACCAGGGAGAGGATTGAACTCTCGATCTTGCGATTAACAGTCGCACGCCTTAACCAGCTTGGCCACCCAGTCAAATGTAGCGTTTATAACTGTCATGTACAATACATCGCTAGCTTTCTCAGTTTAAGAAAGCCACGCTATGAATAATTAAGCAAGAGACGAAAATAGTAAAGCACATAGGTTAAATCTACAATCTTCTTATATTAGAAAATACATTACCACACATTTACTTAATTTCAAACAAGAAAGTGCTTCTTCCAAAGATAAAAACTTGAAGATTTAGATAACGAACCTGAAATTGTTAACTATTCCATATAAAAGTACTACGGAATCACGAAACACACAATGGAAAGCAAAGTTCAGAGGACATTATTATGAAAGAAACTAAAACAAAGGATTTAAGAGACAAGTCTAAACAAAATTATTACATAATCAAGTACCAAAAGTTTGAAAGTCCTCTAGTGACTATTACAATTTACATACCAACACCAATATGTCGATTATATCTCCTAAAAGAAGTATTTCTGAAATTGCTAGAGTTTCTAGTAGCCTATGTGCACAAAAACGAACCCCACAACCAAAACAAGCAAAAATCAAAGTACAATTAGCTCAATCGTTGCTACAATATAATATAATTTTGTATGAGAAAACTAGAAATTTTATTTAATGTTTCATACTTATTACCATACTTAATTTCTTACAAAAAAGCACATATGCAAGTCACATATAAGGTGATGCATTATTTATCAGAAACAAAACAACCATTTATTGAACTTTCAAAGTCAGTATTATTTAACAATAGTTTCAAAGACTTTAGATATATTAATGAAACTAAAGAAATTGAAATTAAAGACTACCATAGGAAAAGCTGATTATTAAAGCAAGCAGGGCAATCACACTGACAATAGAAAGTCACATTGTGGATATTTTGTTTTACATGATAATAACATTATAGCTTGGAATTTAAGGAAACTTGGGATCATCGCTGAATTACTTACAGATTCATAATACATGACTATTGCAGATCCTGCTAGAAAAGGGGCGTATTTCAGAATTTCATCAAGAGAATTAAGTTAAGATACAGGATATATAAACACATGTGTGGACAATCAAGCAGCTTTAGCAATATCGTCTCATAATACTCAACATCAACGCACTAAGCACATTGATATAAGATATCATAAAATAAGACAACTAGCTGAAGATAACATTGTCAAATTAAACTATGTAAATACAAAACTAAACACAGCAGACATCTTAACAAAATCTTTAGACAATACAAGAATTGAAGAACTAATGGATATAATCAAAATTAAATAATAGATCCCATATCAAGAAGTGTGTTAAAATAATGAGAAAAGATACTAAGCATGTTAATAATAATATTAAATATAAAAAGACATACTTGCAGACATATAGCAAGACAATAACGCCTATCGTCATTAATTAAATGACTCAGAATCTAATATAATTTCCTATATAAAGGACTTCCCCACATTATAGTTTATACTAATTTATAAACACTTTTTAAGTGAGCAAACCATATCGTTATTACCTATATAAGGAAATTTTAATAATAATAAATTCAGAGTATATTATTCAAAGCCTTTGCCATCACTTTAGAAATCTAATTAACCTATAAAAAACGTTTATTTTAACGTCTGTTTAAATTGTATTATTTTGTTACTTATGTTTAACTTATATACGATGATTGAATAATTCAACAAGCCAAATGTATTTTGTTTACTCTTTATGTTTACCTTAATGCTCAAAATATAATTTAAAAACATGCATAGGTAAATCAAATTTTGGGAAGATTGCGTTTGGAAAAAAAACACAAAAAGGCGGGCTTAGCTCAGTCGGGAGAGCGTCAGACTGAAGATCTGGAGGTCCTGAGTTCGATCCTCAGAGACCGCAATTTTTTTGCTTGCACAGGTACTGCGCATTATTACAGTTGCATTGGTAAAGTAATTAATTGTAAAATAAGAAAAAAAGTTTCTGTAAACTTAACCAGGGGTTTTATGCACAAACCACCATTACATTTGCAGTAATACAGCAACGCCCGTGTAGCGTAATGGTTAACGCGTTTGACTTCTAATCAAAAGATTCTGGGTTCGACTCCCAGCATGGGTGCAGGCGTTTGCTAAATTTTTTTTTGTGTTCTTATAAAAAAACACAAGAGCAATGTAAATTAAAAATATCGACAACTGCAGGATTCGAACCTGCGCGGGCAAAGCCCAAAAGATTTCTAATCTTTCTCCTTAACCGCTCGGACAAGTTGCCTATTTTAGAATTCTATGACTTCAAATTGGTCAGACCGATAAAAGATGTTTGGGATTTACTGTAAATTTAGATTCTTAGGAAACTATGCTATCAAGAACTGAAAAATTTTTGGACAAAATGAAATAGAAGTTTACATGACTTATATGTTTCACATTTTTTTAGAATTAATTCGGGTTGTATAGTGTAGTGGTTATCACCTTCGGTTTTGATCCGGATAACCCCGGTTCGAATCCGGGTACGACCTCTTGAAAACGCCTGGTTAGCTCAATCGGTAGAGCGTTTGACTCTTAATCAAAAGGCTGCGGGTTCGACCCCCGCATCGGGCTTTCTTTTTGAGTAAGCAAAATGGTTAACTACCATTTCTTGATTTTTAAAAGCAAATAGTAAAGTTTCACATTGCAGCACGATTAAGCTATTGTAGAGTATCAGTTTCCAAACTTCTTAAAAAATTAAAAAAGTTGATCCCTAGCAGGATCGAACTGCTGATCTTGGCGTTATTAGCACCACGCCTTAACCAACTGGGCCAAGGGATCTCTTCAGTCTTTTAAACCAACGATGACCGTTCATACGCACATTTAATTAATTCAACAAAATAGCCGCGCTAGTCTAAGTTTAAAACCCAATTGATGTGTTTATATGAAGTTATGGGTGATTAGATTTTTATATATTACAACAGGCTCAAAACATATATATCACTTGAATAATGGTCGGATGGTCTAGTTGGTTATGGCATCTGCTTAACACGCAGAACGTCCCCAGTTCGATCCTGGGTTCGATCATTGCCCTTTTTTTTTCCTATATAAGCATTTTTTTGTTTTAACTACCCATAATTTTTCAGACTTTGAATTGAAGATTAAAAAAATTATTGTTGGATAAAAAATTCCGATACCGGGAGTCGAACCCGGGTCTGCCCGGTGAAAGCGGACCATGATAGCCGTTACACTATATCGGATGATATTTTTAAAGTAGGTTAAGGTTGAGGAGTGTCACGTGCAAATCATTAACCCTAGACTATGATTGACAATTGACAACTTTGATATCTATATAGGTCAAGCAGAAGGAGTAAAAGGAAAAAAATGGCAATTTTTTACAAACTGTTTATCAAACCACTGTCTTTAGATTAATACATACGAGTACCTCTCAAGACCTAGTTTGACAATTGTCACATCTAACACCAACTCTTTTTGCAGAGTTTTTGAAACAAATATTCAAAGGGAATCAAATTTAATATCATTGACCAATATAAAACTATAAAACAATTCTCTAATGCTTTGGAAAACTACTCTATTTCTTTCTTCTTCCAGATCAGTGGGTTTGGCCGAGTGGTCTAAGGCGTCACGTTTAGGCCGTGATATCGAAAGATGCAAGAGTTCGAACCTCTTAGCCCACACTTTTGATCCAATTTTCAATGCGCAAGTGGTTTAGTGGTAAAATTCAACGTTGCCATCGTTGAGCCCCTGGTTCGATTCCGGGCTTGCGCACTACTGATTTCCGAGATAGTTTAGTGGCTAGAATTCTCGCTTGTCACGCGGGAGACCCGGGTTCAATTCCCGGTCTCGGAGCTCTATTTTTTAGCAACTGCCATCGCAAGGCTGTTAGTGATCTACCTTACAGTGTTGAAAGAAGCGGTATAGTAAATTTTTTATGCACACGAACGGAATTTGTCTAAGAATTTACCAGGCTGCAGAAAAGACGTAAATAAGGTTGTATTGGGTCGAAAGCAAGGGGGCTGACTGTAACAAATGTTGTAGAACACTTAAATAAAGGTCATCATGGCTCTAAAAGCTACTTTTTGAGCCAGTGGTTGTTCAAAGATCACCCTCTAAATGTTTACATTTTTTGTTGGGTAAAAACATGACGTTTTGTAAAAGCCGAGAAATTTTGGTAAAGAGTATGATACATATAGAGAGAAGAATACTATTCAGTAGTGTTCACTGAAAATTAATCATTGCTAAGAGATAATTGAATATGGTGTATCAAGTAAACGTGCCAGTTGGCGAAGCAAAGAAGGGAGAAACAGCGCCTTACAGAAATGTGAAGGCCGCAAAACAGGCCCTTATACGTCCTAAAGGATACAAGTGTTCTACAGTGTATGAGTTCTTTAACGAGGCGGTAGAGGTGCATGGGAAATCGAAACAGTGCCAGGGTTGGAGAGATTTGGTGGACTTGCACTCTGAGAAGAAGATGGTGAAGAAAGTGGTGGATGGCAAGCCTGTGGAGGTGGAAAAGACATGGGTGTACTACGAAAAGTCGGACTACAAGTACTGGACGTTTGGCCAGTTGCAGGAAAACGTGAACCACTACGGTAAGGGTTTGATAAAGATGGGACTCAAGCCCAGCGGCGAAGACAAGATGCACATTTTTGCCTCCACTTCTGCCAAGTGGATGAGAACCTTCCTTGCGGCGCAGACACAGGCCATTCCTATTGTGACAGCCTACGATACCTTAGGCGAAGAGGGGATCATCCATTCCATTGTCCAGACCGAATCTAGTGCCATCTTCACCGACAACGCCTTGCTCAAAAGGCTACTCAATCCAATGAAGGCGGCCACGTCTGTCAAATTCATCATCCACGCAGACCCAATCACCCCAAGCGACAAGAGAGGAGACGGCAGCCTGTATCAGGAAGCCAAGGACGCGGTCGAAAAGCTCAAAGAAATAAGACCTGACCTTACAATCATCTCTTATGACGAAGTCGTGGCCCTTGGTGTCAAATTCGACTCTGAAATCGATTTCCATCCTCCTAAGGCTCAGGAAACCTCCTGTATCATGTACACTTCAGGCTCCACCGGTCCTCCAAAGGGTGTTGTGCTATCGCACGCCAACATTGTTTCTGGTATTGGTGGTGTCGCCTTAAACGTTTTCGGTCATGTGGGTGCAAAGGATAGAGTCATCTCCTTCTTACCTTTGGCTCACATCTTTGAATTGGTCTTTGAATTGATCACCTTTTACTGGGGGTCTACTACTGGTTACGCCAACGTTAAAACTTTAACCGATGCCTCCTGCCGTAATTGTGAAGGTGATATGAAAGCTTTCAAACCAACAATCATGGTCGGTGTTGCTGCCGTTTGGGAATCCGTTAAGAAGGGTATCCTAGGTCAAATCGAAAAGCAACCTGCAACCACCCAAAAGATCTTTTGGTCCGCTTACAGCTTGAAGGAAACCGCTAAGAAATATCACATTCCTTTACTTCCATCAGTTGTTGACAATGTCATCTTCAAAAAGATTAAGGCCGCAACTGGTGGTCAATTGAAATTAATGCTTAATGGAGGTTCTCCTATTTCCGGTGAAACTCAGAGATTCCTGACTAACACTCTGGGGATGTTGTTGATTGGTTATGGTTTAACGGAAACTGTTGCCAATACTTGTGTTCTTGACCCTGACCACTTTGAATTTGATGTTGCTGGTTCTCTTGTTGGTTCCGTTACCGTCAAATTAATCGATGTTGCCGATGCCGGTTACTTTGCCAAAAACAATCAAGGTGAAATTTTGATCAAGGGTGGCCCAGTGCTACGCGAGTATTTCAAAAACGAAGAAGAAACTCAAAAGGCCTTCGAATACGAAGAAGGTTGGTTTTCTACCGGTGATATTGGTCAATGGATGCCAAATGGTGCCCTCAAATTGATTGACCGTAAGAAGAATTTAGTCAAAACTCAAAATGGTGAATACATTGCTCTTGAAAAACTGGAATCTATTTACAGATCAAACAAATATGTTGCCAACATTTGCTGTTATGCTGACCAAAGTCGTGTTAAGCCAGTTGGAATTATTATGCCAAATGAGCCACAAGTTGCTCAATTAGCTGTTGAATTAGGTTTAGAAAAGAATGTTGATAGTGTTGACGTTGCTCATGTCGGTAATAATCCAAAGTTGATCAAGGCATTACTAAAATCTGTTTTAGAAACAGGTAAGAATGGCGGATTAGCTGGGATTGAATTGTTATTGGGTATTGTTCTGGTTGAAGAAGAATGGACACCAGAAAATGGTTATGTTACTTCAGCTCAGAAACTTCAACGTAAGAAGATTTTAGCCAGTGTTGAAGACAAAATTGAAAAGATTTACGACTCAAATTAAAATAATGTGTCATCGATAATTTTCAATTAATTTGATTGTTTTTGTGTTTTATCAATAGTTAACTATTATCTCTGAAAGTAACTATCATGACATTTATCCATTGCGCCAAGTTTTCCTATTAATCTGTTTTTGTTCCCACCCCTAATTTTATGGCTCGCATGATTATGTCTCAATGTTCAATATGTTTTTATTTTTAATGAAATGTCTTTATTTAAATCTGTAAAAGAATACTTATATTAATTTAAAGTTTTTTAAACTAGACTCACTTTTAAACCTTTGAATAGAGTGTTTTGATGGTATTTGAACGTTTTCGTTGACAATTAGCGTCTGGTTTGGGTTAAGCAGTGGTGTAGAGCTTGCACTTGGTGTTGAATCATTTCTAAAACTGCTGGCTCTTGATGCGTCATCAAACATTGAGTCTAAATCTTCTAACTTAACCCCACTAGTTTCAATATAAAAACACCAAACAACAAAAACCGAAACCAAACAACTCAATGCATGAATTACGTATAGTTTCCACTTTATAGCTTCTAGTAATATAGGTGCCAATTCACCAACAATAAAATTACAAAGCCAATTAGTTGCTGTTGCTAAAGAGGCACCACTTGCTCTAGCTTTTGTTGGCAAAACTTCAGGTCCCAATAACCATGGAATTGGTCCCCATGACATCCCGAACAATGAATTGTAAACTATGACCCATATTACAACCATTGAAGCTCCATTTTTAGTACCCCAAGAAGAACAGTAAGACACTAGTAAAAGTGAAATCATCATACCAAATCCTCCACTTAACAAAAGTGGCTTCCTTCCCCATTTTTCAACCAGCCACCATGGTGGTATCGTCGATAAAACATAAACTATTGCATTGTAACCGGTCATTTCAATGGCTCTTCTACCATGCCAACCAGCGGCTTCAAAAACCAATGGTGCATAGTAGGAAATGACATTGATACCATTAAATTGAGCAAATAGTTGAGAAGAACACCCCATGAATATTCTACGAGGATATCTCTTGACGGTCTCGATAAGCGTTAAGTTAGGATCTAGTCTGCTAAAAATAACTGATTGTTTGATTTCAGTAAAATGCATAATTGCGTCTTCTGAATGCACCTCTCCATCAGCAAATAAATCAGCCAAAACAATTAGACCCTCCTCGTCCATATCATGCTGTAATAGCCAACGAGGACTCTCAACCAAAACAAAAGTCCCGAAAAACAAAATTAAACCTAAAACCACTTGGAGAAATAGTGGTAATCTGAAAGACCAATTCGATTTGATAAGGGACGAAAAGTAGTCGATCCAAATGGAAGATGCATACCCAGCAACGTTGACAGTGAATTGGGCAGTGGCAAGGGTACCTCTTAAATGTGGAGGAGCTATTTCAACAATGTAAGTAGGCGCAGTACCTGACAAAAGACCGATTCCCAAACCAGATATGAATCTTCCGATAACCAAATGCCAAGTTTTGACAGCTGAAAACTGGAAACTACCACCAATGGTAAATATAATTGCGCCCAGACGAGTAGTACGGCGTCTTCCAAGCTTGTCGGCTATCAATGACATTGACAATGAGGTTATCAAAGCACCAATCTCCAAGATCGCAACGATGGAACCAATTTCAAAGGCTGTCGGGTTATTGAACTGCTTTTTGAAGTTATCAGTTGTTATAATAGAAGAAAAGACACCCTGATCATAACCAAACAAAAAGACACAAAGAGAAACAAAGGTGAAAGTAAAAACGAGTAGTGGTTTACCCACTAATATCATAATGAAAGCTGTTGTGTTATCTATAGAAGAAAAAAAAGAGTGTAACGTAAAGGAGAATGATTAGTTTGGCATACCTAACCCAAAAAGGTCACTATGATAGATCCATTTGAAGAATCTAGTTTAACATCTGTTTCCAATTGTAAAGCCTTCAGGGCACCGTGCACCACCTGGACTCCAAACACCGCCAACGGATCCTTGATTGGTCCCTGAGGTCCGTTATATTTGGATTTCAACGAGGAAGAAACTAGTATGAACGTGTCTTTTGAATTAGTTCTTAACGTTTCTACAGGTTTGCCAAAGAGCATTGGCCAGATAACGGTTCCAAGCCATTTGGCCACGTCAAGGTGAGATTTAGGTTGACTTGTGTTGTTTGCCAATGTCCAAGCCGCCGCTCTCTCACCCACACGTTCACCAATGCCGTCGCTATGACCATGGCGATCGGCTTCAATCAATAGGAACAGCATGGCATCGATGTCTACGGCAGTGATTGTCATTTTTCCGTAAAGAAACAGGTTATATCAAAGTTGAAAGAACATGGAGTACAAGCTCGCTCAAAAATTGACCCTTAATGGACTGAAGTTATGAATGCTAGTGCAACTTACTCACTGGGGTACCTAGGTATTAATAAGGTTTACTTCGTAGTGTTTTAACTTAAAGTTCATGCCATCTCAACGAGAAGTGTTATTAGTGATGTTTCACCAATTCGTTTTACAACACACTATTCACTACTGTAAAAGTAAATAAGGCTCCTACAGTCAACAACTATTGGGTTAAAGAACCAAGTGTTTCATATTCACTCTTTTTACTGTGGGTGTGTTATCTTTGCTAAGTAAAAAGTGTTGATAATTATTATAACTTTTATATCGTAAAACGGTTACGATCTTCTCCAATGTCGTCAATAACGAATACCGTTTCGCCAAAGCGTCGACCACGTACACCACCACATTTGCTAGAGTTTACGCAGACACTTTCACCCTCTTCGTCGGTGGTGAAAGCTCGTAAGAGCCGATCAAATAGTGATGTTCGTACTCACAATACAGAGTTGGAGTTTGTTAATGAAGACAGCAACGAAGTTAACGGCACATTGCGGAGAGAAAGCTCACCTGTGTCGCCAAAGCACACAGAACTGCTATCAAAAGAAGACATTGAAGCGACGATGGCGCAGGTAGAGGCACCAATGAGGACATTAAATGTCATACGCACTCAACTTGACCAGCTGGGTGAGTCCTGGGCACAATTGGGATCAGAGATAGAGCAGCTTTCACATCAAAAGGGCGTTGGCGAGCAAGCAAGTCAAGGATTGGCTTTGTGGGGAGGTATGTCTTACATGAACAGTGTTCAACACGAAGTTCTTTCGAGGTTTATAGATAAAAGTGTCGAATTGCCGGTACGAAAGGTTATTGATCAATACAACGAACAAAGGAAGAGATTAGATGAGCAGTTTCAAGTGTCATATCACGATTTAGTCAGGCAATTGAGAGCCGCTGAAAGAACACAACGAACGCTTACTAGTTCTAAAACTAGAAACATTGCAATTTACAGATCTAGTCTAGAGGAGCTAGCTTCCAATTTGGACACCATTGATGCGCTAAAGAGGGAGTACTACAGCCAGTCCGCAAACTTACTTCAAACAGTCTGCTCTAATGTGAACATAGTAGGTGCGAGAATGGTTAGGTTACAGTTGGAAATGTCTGCTAATATCGCAGAAAAGAAAGAGCAATCAAGCGGACTGGATGTATGGATAGGGCAAGTTGAGTGCAATGAGAAAGAAGCTGCCAGTGGACAAACGAATATTACCGAAGAAGAAGAGGAAGAAGAAGAAGAAGAAGAAGACGAAAATAATTCAAATGCATCTAATATTGAAGATGCCAATCTTACACTGCAGGACCCGATTAAGTTTGAAAATTTATCAGTCCGTTCTACGGAAACTCAGGAGCAGGAAGAAACTAATGACGATGAAAGTGATAAAGATTACCACTTGGATGGATTTTCAAACCAGCAACCAGTATTGAAACCACATAGCCTCTTTTTACAAGAACAATCTCAGGATCCCATTTGGTGAGTTACCTTCAACTTTTTTAGCTTAATGTAAGATATTTAGTTTAGTTTAATTGACTACAAACAATATTCAAGATGAAATTGATCAATCTAATATACACACAAAGCGGAGAAAACTAGTAATTTAGTATCATGCTTTTTTGCCTTTCAAATATTCAGCCATAGGGTCCTCTAAGTCATCGTCAATGAAAGTTTCAGGTTGATTTGATAACAATTCTGTATTCTGCTCTTTTTCCTCCACTATTTGGTCAGCCAACAGCTCAGAAACAGCTTCATCCCATTCTTTGTTAGCGTCACCACCTTCTACTTCATTGTCGTATCGATATCCACGGAAAATACTGTGGTCAACCCGAATACCTTTTCCCATACTACCTACACCATTGAAATTGTCCACACAGCAAACTGCCGATTCCCACTGCTCGTATCTCAAAAACGCAACACCTTTGCTTTTACCAGTGAACTTGTCCCTCAACAGTTTCAAGCTGGCAATAGGCCCCCACTGTGAGAACATAATCAGGATATCCATTTCGTTCATTTCAAATGGTAATCTTGCAATACCCACTGTGTTTGTATCCCTATGATCCCAATGCCACGAAGACTTCAACGATGGCAAGCTCTCAAGCTCTGCATTACTCAAACTAGCGCTACTCATGCATATGTTGGCACTATTTTTGAGATTACTTCTAGCTCTTGTGGAGAGACTTACAAATTTTAGTGTAAGAAGAAACTGTTCATCTTTTACATGTTTCATGCAACGATGCTACGTAATTAACGCATCTGCGGATTGGAAAGATGCTTTACCTGTGACATCGGATGTACTGGCTACTGTCAAGTATCTTGGAGCCTTTTCTTTTCAGGACTGGGGTTCAGCTTATGGTGTTGAATGGGATTCACCTAAAAAAGGTAAGAATTCTGGCATATTTAATCAAGTGCAGTATTTTGACTGCATAGAGAGAAGAGGGTCTTTTGTTAGAACTTCTTCAGGGACGCTGGAGGTCATAACCGAAAAGGTAGGACTTACTTTTAAGGAGGCCTGGAACTTGAAGCATATTTCTCTTCTGGTTCCTGATGCTCATGGAAATGTAGCTGTTAATGGTCCTGACATAAGTTTGAGAGGTTGTAAAGAAATAGATTTATCTGGTTATGCTATTTCAAAACTTGATACCGCAAATACCCCATGGGTTGCACAGATTGAAAAATTGAATTTGAGTTTCAATCTAATCTCTACGTGGGATCAAACAGCAAGACAGTCAATAGTACCAATGAAATCATTAAACTTTTTGAATCTGAGTGGTAATAGGTTTTTAAACATTGATGCTGTTGGCGTGGAGGAAAAAGAAGGTTTGAAAATCAACCATTTAATTTTAGCTAGGTGCATGTTAAGATACACTCCTTCGTGGACAAGTATAGTGGATTCCTTTGAGGGATTGAAGAAATTGAATATATCATCCAACGAGTTTATTAATACTGATTTCAACTCGATCGAATCAATGAATATAGAGTCTATAATTTCTTTGGAATTGAATGAAAATAACTTCACCAGTGTTAAGTTTGATTCATCTAAATGGGTATCATTAGAAACACTAGACATATCTTCATGTCCATTGAACACATTGCATCTTGTGTCACTTCCTAAACTAGAAACTCTCAATATATCTGAAACTCCTATAGCATCATCATGGAAGTTTTTCGGCGAATGGCTAGCAACCGTTGACCTACCACAGTTGCGCACGATTAAACTACTGTCAAACTACGCTATTGAAAGCTTGGACTACGCAACAAACAAACTGAGACTTGGCGAAAGTGATGATTTAATCGATTACGATGTTTTACTGGGTTTGTTGACTACCAAATTCCCCAAATTAACCAAAATAAATGGGACAGTTTATACGGCTACTCAACTGAAAGAGTTCAGTCTGACATATGAAAATTTCAAAGCCAGGTGTGCCTCAGTAGAAGATGTAAGCGATTCTCAATATATCACAGTAACAATTGAATTTGAAGATGATAACACAAAACCGGCCAAAAAATTCAGAATTAAAAAAGGAGTGCCTTGGTACGTGATTCACGGTCACATATGCAGGTTGTGGGGGCTCAAACCAGGCAGCTTCATCTTAAAACCTGAAATCACAGCAACAAACACCTTGTCGTAGTATAATTGATCCCCTCACAAAAGAGAAAAACGTAATTCCAAATTTCTTCACTTTCATTTGATGATATCGTTATAATCGCAATCATGCTATCTAAGGCTGTCCGTGAGGTTCGCTTCTTGCTTCCACAAACAGCGTCAACGTTGAAGACATTTGTGTCTAAAACCTATCCAGCTCTTAAGGCGCAGCATCCACACTTACCAGTTCTTATCAGAGAAGCACAAGGTGTCAGACCAACAGTTGTTCTTAGACTCGAAAATGGTAATGAACTTGTCAAGCATGTGGAAACATATTCATCAAGTGAATTAACAGACCTTTTGAAATCTGCTTGAACTCAAAGATCGTTCACATTTATACATCACTTATACTATTATTTATTTAACGAATCTAAAATCATCTTCTCTTTTGTGTAAAGCAAATGCACCTGCAAATAATGAAGCATCTTAGCTGAATTACGCTGAATTACATCGATTCTAACATTAATTTTTAAAATAATATATGGTGGTCTAATTACAAGAGATTCAATTTTTACAAAAAATCGGTAAATCATTTGGTAATACTAAATCTAGTACATCTTCTTCTTCTTTCTAATAACAGCACTGTTGCCCTTGCCTCTGGCTCTGGCAACTTCAGTTGCACGGGCAATTTCTTCATTTTTTTCGACTCTACGTTGAGTGGAATCTTGCATTTCTTTCCAGGTGTCATTTATGTTATCCATCATACCCTTGTTGTCCTTTTGGGCCTCGACTTCCTTTGGATCCATCATTGGCACCATGTTCATCTTACTTCTGAAAGTCTTATTTCTTAACAATTGCGATTGAATAATCGAAAACAAACCGTTAGCAGTAAAGTAAATCATAACGGCCGCTGACATATCGTAAGTGACAAGAATCGAAGCGTATGGCAAAACCATAAATGCCTTCTTCATAGTTGGACTAAAGTTATTTGTACCGGTGTCACCACCAAACTTGAAAGCAATAGAATATAAGGAAGCAGAAATCAAATGAAGACCAATGTAAGGATCAGGTGCTGTCAAATTTTCAAACCAAAGAGTACCTTGAGTTTCAAGACCTTGAATTGGTAAAGTTGACATTTCTCTAACACCAAAAAATGAACCAACTGAGTAAACCATTTGAGTAACAGGAGATAAAAGCATATCTTTGTATTTAAAACCATGACTTTTGTTCAATTGCTTCAATTCTGCAGAAAGCTTCTGTTGACCAATAGAGTCTCTTTCTGACATAGCCTTCTTTAACTTGTCTTTGATCTCCTTTGTTTGTGGTGCGATCCTTTGCGAGATGGCCATTGCATTTGATGATCTCATGAATAGTGGAAATAAAAGTAGTCTAAAACCAATAGTGGTGGCTGCAATAGTTACCCACCATGGCATACCAGAATAAACATGAACATACTCCATGGTTTGTTGAATTATGTCAGATGGCCACCAGCCATCAGCGAGACCCACGCTTTGAAGGTAACCAACTTGGTCTGAAGTCAAGTTTGTTGAATGAAGGAGTTCTTGTTTAGATGCAAGTTCGGCATCGAACCCTAGAGCATCGTCAAACTTACGTTCTTCTGTAGCAAGCATGTTATCAATGTTATGTAATACTTGCTTTGTTGTTGACACAGCGTCTTCAGCAATGCTGCTAACACCTTCAGAACCATTTGGTATAGTAGCATTTTCAATGGCATCAGATGGGTCTTGCTTACGCCAGAAAAAGAGTGAAAAGCTCCTATTAGTAGCAGTTGTGGCCCTCAAAGGTCTAACAGAAAACGCCGCAACCCTCCGAACTGTATTTGGTCTAAACATCAGGGATTATCTATAAAGAAATGACTTTTCTTTGGTGAACACTCGAAAATTTTTGGTTTATGCTGAAGATAATCTTAGCTTCAGCTTAACCTAATAATTATAGCAAGTTCTTCAGATGAACAAGCACCATTGTCTAAAGGTCTTCGCTTATTAAATAATATAAAGTTTTAGTAACAAATTTGAGTTGAAAAGGGCTGATTTTATCAACTTTTCAACTTTATGATTATAATCAACATTGACATTGAAAAATGTTCGAAAATGCACAGGCTAGTAAGACAAAAGTGATATTCTGTTTGATTAAAACCAAACCACCTGGGCACCTCACCGGGAGACCCCTCTTCCAGTGCTTATATGCTCAAAAGTACCGTTTAAATTCAACCAGATTTGACCATCTTATCTAGCAAATCTCTCTTGACTTGCTCTCTAGACCGCCCCAAGGCAACAGATAGATGCGTGTTCAAATGTGAATGCCCAATAAGCGAAGCATATACATCTCTTTTTGCATTTGATACAAAAAATGATCTATCTGTATCAGCATCACCCAATGCACCGTATTTCGTTCGGTTTTGATCCAACAAAACTTTCTCCTTACGTTCACTCTAAGTCAATGTTTATGTTAGTAACAATTTTATCAAAGTAAACACGCTGGGGCTGCCCAGGAGTCAGTATTACATACCATTTTTTGTAAGGGTAAAAGATTCAAATTCAGATGAAAATTTCATAAACATTAGTTGACGTTCTTTTATTTGAAATAATGAGTGATATAGATTCCGCCCAGGCACTTACAGGGTACCAATGGGAGATATTCACAGACCAGGCACTGAGTGATGAAAGTAGGTTTATTTCAACAGTCACAGGTTCTCTCATGAAGAGTGAATTAGACGTTTCAACCTTTTGGTATGAATTGTTTACAATTTTGGTAGAATATCCTCAGAGATTTCCAATGGAGACATTGCTGAAGATAGCAAATCAAGTGCTGTCTAGCATTACAGATATAAAAGTCCGCGTTGACTTTTCAACGGAATGTTTGTTGGTTCTTCAGGCCATGAACAGTAAAAAGTTAGACTTATTTGCCAAAAATGTTCAGATCGACATCAGAATCAAAACTTTACACTTGGATCCAACGCTGTTGAGAGAACAGGGAATATTTCCAGAACTTTTGAAGTATAAGTACAACGATGCCAGAAATAATGTGTTTTGTGTCGATTCTTACTCTTCGCTTCATGAATCAAGCGAGGGTTATGCAGGATTCATTACAGAGGTGTTAATAGCCATGGGTAGTGAAGCTTGTGATGTTGAGCTTCTTTGGCAGGTGCTTGAACGTTTAATGGGTCATTTCAAATTGGATTACAATCGATGTTTTTTGTTACTTTTGTCATTAACATGTTTCCACTTAGAAACTAAAGAAGAGTTAGTGATTAGCCTCTGGAAGCAAACAATCTGGTGGAAACCAGTAAAACTTAATTACTCTTTGCAAACCGTGATTATTGACTATCTTTTGAACTTCAAAGGTGTTGAGTTGAAGGAAATGAATTTGATTATTTTACTTATCAAGTATGGCATATTTGATTTTCACACAATTTACAATGCACTCAGTCCACTAGAGTTTGATATCAAAGATGCTATAGAAGTTGAATCAAAAGCATCCACTGAATTGCAAGATTTATTTACAGAATGGGATGATGAAAACAAAAAGAAAACACAAGCTTCAACCCACTCTGCTCTAGCGATGGCTGCTCCCTTAGCACCTGACTCAGATGATGAAGATGAAGTCACTAGCATCAATACATCAGATAAAAAAGAAGTTGACAAAGCAGAGGACATAGAAGAAAAAGTTGTTGTATCGTTAAAAGCAAAGATGTCAATGATGAGAAAATTAGACATGTTGAAATATTTATTACAGCATCAAATGGAAGAAGAAGCACTGTTTGTTTTAGTTCAGTACCCTTTTTTACCAATTATGTCTGATATTATTTCTGATAAACTTAATGAGTTCACGCATGTTTTAATTAGTCCATACTATTTAAACCTGGTACCTCAGTTTAATATTACTGAACAGGTTCAGAAGACGAGCAATAATGTATTTGATAGGGCTAATCTCTTCAACGTTGTTGCTAGATATTTGTCTTTTAATAAGCATAAAGTGTACAGATGTCCTTTATTAGTATCAAAACTCGTTAGGATTATGAATGCAGATTTGGACTCTACCAAAGATTTTGCAGATGATTGGCTTCAATTGTACAGGCAATACATTTTTCCATGTTTGCCATTCTTGGAGAATATTCCATTGTCGAGTGAGACATTCGAGGTCCTAAGCAAGCATTACTCATTGAGTCAAAGATATAATCTATACGGAGAGTATCAAGCAACAGTAAAGTCAAATGGATTACAAAAAGCTCAATGGGATTTAGTTGAAAAGAAAACCAGAGATTTGCTCAAGCGTATATCGATTGAGAATGTATCCGGATTTTCAAGATCACTCAACAAATTAACGTCTAATCACCCATTGGCATCAACAAATGCATTTATCACTCATATAGAGAGTTACTCTAGTTTAATTGAGCTTGTTTCTGAGTGTTCTAAATTCTTCAATGACTTTGCATGGGATGTTATTACTTTCCAGCTATTGAATAAGCTAAATGGAAACAGACCTCAGTTACAAGAAGATGGTTTGAATTACAATATATGGTTCATAAACTTAGCTACCTTTGTTGGAGAGCTAGGTAGAGCATATCCAAGCTACTTTCAATTAGATCCACTGCTGACCAACATTGTTAAATCTTTGACCTTAGGAGACACTGATATTTTAGGAGTCTTTAAGGAAATATTAGATGCAATGACGGGAATAAAGCCAATTAACAATTTAAGTATCAATCAAATTTTCAAATTGAATGGTGAAAGAAGTTTGAGAAGTCTAGTCTATTTCAACATTGGAGATGAGAGATATCAACGTAGCAAGAGTTGTAAAAAGTTGATTGGGACATTAGCAAGAGATGATAAAGTTAGTGAGTTGATTATATTACTTTGTCAAATTTCTCAACATTTAGTGCTCAAGGGTGATGACAAGCCTCTGAAATTTGTCAATCAGAGGACAGATGAAATTACTTCTTTAGTGCACTCATTAATCTCGGCAATCAATGACAATCTTTCAACAGAAAAATTTGTAGAGATAATGATTCCAATCAAAGAGTTACTGAATGATTACAAAATTGCACCTCAATGGGGGTTTGAAATATGGAGACATCAGTGGTCCAAGCAAATAAAAAACGGTGTTACTCCAGAAATTACAAAGGACATTTTTCCCCAAATTAGTTGGGGCTCACTGACACCTAAGTTTTATTTCACCTTCTGGCAATTGAACTTGTATGATGTTGTATTTGATGATTTATCGTATATGGTTGAGTATTCAGATATTAAATCAAAAATACAGGGACTTGAAATCAAGTCAAACAACAATAAATCAGATTCTGCTAATTTCAGCCAAAAGGAGCAACTCTCTATTCAAAGAGAGTATCAGTTTTTGAGGTTGAATCATCCACATATTCTTGATGATATGAACATTCACAAGGCAAATTGGGAATTGGTTTTGAAACGTCTTGAAAACGAGAAAGATGACTGGTTCAATGAAATGGAAGATGATAGCGTCTATGAATTACTAATTGAACGCTGCATTTTACCAAGAATTCACCATTCTTCGTTTGATGCTGTTTATGTTGCAAAGTTTTTAATTTTGATGCAAAGAATTGAAGTCCCTAGATTTGAATTGAACAAAGCACTAGATATACTTTTTACAAGAAAGTATTTGCCAATGACTCTATTTACTAATACTTCAATGGAGACAGAAAATCTGGGGATTTTTTATCAACTTGTGCTGAAACAGGTAATCGAGTGGGCTAATAGTGCCAAAGAAGGACCAAACTTCAAACTGATTGTTAGAACTTGGCAGGAGTCTTTATTAGAGCAAATTAGTCTCGGTTTGAAATCTAGCAAATATACAACAAGAAATAATACAATATTGTTTATGAGAGGTATACTACCTGTTTTCCCATTGATTGAGCCTGATTATTGGTCATTATTTGATCTATTGAATGAGGTTTCTGAACAAGATTCAAGAGATGATGTCAAATTAGCCAGCAGGGCTTTCATGGGTTTGATGAAGAACAAGAACTCGAGAGGAGAATTCAAAAAGGTTTGGGAATTTTACGATTTAACAGAAGATGAAAAGTCACAAGTTATAGATGCTCGAGAGAAGCGACTTGAAAGTGAAAAGCCCAAAGAATTGCCGGTTGAAGTCAAGCAAGATGTTAAACCGTATGGATTTACAGCATTGGCAAATGCCAAAAATGTGCCGAAAGGCCCTACAGGCAAAGTTTCAGCACCTGTGTTAGAGGACAAAACAGAGAGCAACTTTGATAAAAAAGATCCTGCCGAGGTGATTGAACTTGAAGCTGGGAATGCAGTTGAAAAGGAGTCGAAAAAAGAAGTGACAAAGGATGTTAAAATAGAGGACATTAAAGAGCATAATGACAAACCTGTCAACAAGGTTGCGGAAAGCGCCGTGAAGGAGGTTGTGAAGGAGACACCCGATAAAGAAAGTAAAACAGAAGGTAGTGGAGAAAGCAAACTTGTGGTCAAAAGTGAACACGCTGATCAAAAAGTGAAGAATGTCAACTCTAAAGAGGATTCTCCTAATGAAGTTACAGCTAAAAAACTCATGAACAAGGAGGAGGAGTCATCAAAGGAAGCAGAAAACAAAATAGCTAACGAAGTTGTTAAAGAAGCAGCAGTCAAGGAGAAAGTTAAACAGGGAGAAAAAGTTGCAATTCCTAGCAGGCCAACATTCAAAAATTCGAATCACAGCAACACCTATAACCAAAGACATTACAACCAACAATTAGAGAGATCTGCCGCCAATATTACGGCCAATATGAACCATCCAGTTAATAATAACAAAAATAGTTTCTCATCACCAGAGCTGCAAAGAGATGCTCTGTCGCAAAGAGCTCGTACTAATGCGTCTCTCAGGAGCACACCGTCAAGAGCACACACCCCTGATAGCAGAACCGATTTTGAGCGTGAAGTTGTTAGATCAAGACCTAGGGGTCCTGCACAGCCGGCACAGCAGGCGAAATCACAAATGCCATTAAGGCAGCAACAGTTGCAACAACAACAACAACAGCAGCAGCAGCGAGCTGGCATTGATAGACGGCAACAATCAGGTTCGAGGCAGAGCTACAATAACCAACGTGATTCTTACACTAGTAATAGACACCAGCGTGGCGGCTATTACGGGGGCAAAGGTAAGAATACCTATGGAGGGAAGAACAATACTGACAATAACAACGGCACCCGTGGCTATCACAGCAGGGAGCAAGCTTCATCACCACCACCACCACCACCACCTCCTCCTCCTCCGCCACCTGAAGCGCCTAACAAAAGACGCCAGCCAGATTACCATTCCCAACAGCATTATCCGTCTAAAAGACGTAAGTAAACTCTTATCTTCTGCTGTATATAGTTTAATTCCTTTCATTTTGAACATTATCAAGTTCCAGTGCTGAGCGCTTCTGTGCGGATTTATTGATAAATGCGCTAGGACTTGATTTGGCGCACAGTTTGCCGCTAATCCAACATATCTCCTCACCACTAAGGAAACGTATTGGTATGTCAGGGCTTCACAACTCCTCAGAAGAAGCTGAAGAGGTGAACATCAATGAAACCATCTCTGGCTCGGAGCCACGTCCCCTGTCGTCTTCGTTCATCCCGTACGCCGCTCCTGGATCTTCAAAGCATAGTTCAATGTCAAATACACCGTCTAACAACTATTCTATGCCGGCTAACGGATCAGTTATTACGGGAACGTTGCTTAGCTCGCCAACAGTGCAGTCTAACACTCCCATAGAATCAAGATTCGTTGTTTCGAAACAGAAAATCGAGGCCAGAAACCACGCTTTATCAACCTCACAATCAACTAAGAACTCTTCTTCGTTGGCCAACTTCTTCTCAAAATCAAGAAGGGGTACGATTTCATCTTCTGCGCTATCAAATACTTTTGATCAGCCCGGCATTTCGTCTTCTCCAGTTCCTGTTGCATTTTCAACAACACCCTCAAGTAGCAGTATTTCCAATAATGTCGGCAACAATTCATACGATTTCTCTCATTCTCCCTCTTCTCAGCACAGTAACGAGTCTAACGGTTCTTACAATCAGGCTAACCAAAGACACTCTTCTATGGCAGATTTGAGAAGATTTTTTAAGAAATCAGTGGCAATATCTCCTAATCAGCAAAGTCCAAGAGTGTCCAATCTATCAGCAGGTTTAAGATCCTCGTCTTCTTCTGTTGCATTGAACACTACAGCACCTACCTTTTCAAACGGTAGCTTTTCTAGCAATACCAGCTCTGCTACGCTAGGCACCACTAATGCTACAACCAGTGTCACTTCCAACTTTAATAACAATTTTTCAAGTTCAGGTTCGAACGTCCATACACAAACGTTTGAAATAAGTGGTACTTCCCCAAGAGATATTAGGGCACCAAGTCAATCTGCAAGGTATGGAGTTTCGCCAAGTGCAGGTCACAGTCTATCTACATCCGTTACCTCGATTTCATCTACACCAGTTTCAGTTGGTGGAAACTTCACACCGCAGGTACCATTCTCAAAGAGATACCAAAGATTTGGTGAAAGTTTGGGTGCAGGTGCCGGTGGTCAAGTTAAATTGGTCAAGCGTATAACAGACCAAAAAGTGTACGCGATCAAAGAATTCCGGGCAAAGTTTACAACTGAATCGAAAAGAGACTATACAAAAAAGATTACTGGAGAATATTGTGTTGGATCAACAATGAAACATCCAAATATTATTGAAACTATTGAAATTAGTTATGATAATGATAGGTTAGTGCAAGTTATGGAGTATTGTGATTATGATTTATTTGCAATTGTTATGTCAAATAAAATGAGTGTTACTGAAGTTAATTGTTGTTTTAAACAAATCCTCAATGGTGTCAAATATATTCATTCTATTGGTCTCGCGCATCGTGATCTTAAATTAGATAATTGTGTCATCAATAAAGAAGGTATTGTTAAAATCATTGATTTTGGTTCAGCAGTTGTTTATCAGTATCCATTATCTAGTCAACTTATTGAAGCAACTGGTATCGTTGGATCTGATCCCTACTTGGCGCCAGAAGTTTGTGTCTTTAATACTTATGATCCAAGACCTGTAGATGTTTGGTCGTCTGCAATGATTTATTGCTGCATGACTTTGAAAAAATTCCCTTGGAAAGTTCCAAAGTTGAGTGATCCAAGTTTCAAAGCGTTTGCGTCTAGAGAGCCAGGCGTCACATTTGGTGAGTTGCTCAAAAGATTGCCAGATCCACCAAAATATGATGAGGCTATTGTCATTGATGCCAAAACTTCTTTAGATGCAATTGAAGGTGAAGAGCATACAAGTGATTTAATGGGTGAAGAGAGATTATTGAATGCATTGTCAGCGGAAGTTAGACCTTTAATTTCTGGTATGGTTAAATTGGCGCCTGCTTGTAGAACAACTATGGAGCAGTGCTTTGAAGATGAATGGCTAAAGAGTATTTTGATGTGCACGCCGTCAGTTCCTGGAATTGATCATGATCATACACAAGTTGATCAAAGCGTAGCTCATATCGCTGCTCTGGAAAGAAACAAAAGAAAACAGGCCAAAGGAGGTAAATATTAAAAGTTTCTTCCTTAAAAAGTCCACCTGTCTAAGAGAACAATCTGTGATTGTATATTAATTTACTTCTCTGATTTGTAACGACTTAATTAAAAACTTTTACTTAGATTTTTAGCTGATTATACAATAAAAATATTACTTGTTTATAATAAAACATTCGTATCGTCCATTAACTTATTTAGGTTTTTTTAATGTTTGGATTGCAAGTTTGGGGATTCATAACCCTCGACTATATTGTACTTAATAGTTGCCTTTAGTTGCGCATTTTTTCAAAACCTTTGTTATAAACATCCTTGTGATTTTTCCCGAAAGGACCTTTATTAGGTTACCATTCACTTTTATTTTTCTCTGAATTTAGAATAAAAGAAAATATACTTCAGACAATATTGTATCTGAACCCGGTTGTGATTTATGAACTTGTTGCTAAAAGCAAGAAAAAGAGGTGATAAAAATATATGCAGAAAGTTAATACAAAAAATGGTACCTTTATTATGCATTTTGGATGATGTTCGTTAAATATTTAATAAAAACACGATCGGGTTTGGAAATCAAAGTTTCAATAAATTCATTCATTAATTCATTACTAAACCCAATTTGAGAAATCAAGAGATTCGTTAATTTTGAAACGTTTAGTTCATTGAACTGTGGCTTACCTTGGCTTTTCTGAATTGAATTTGCATCAGGTATATCAAATCCAGCATGAATAACTGATTTTAATAACCTTACAACTTCTAATAATACATGGGATCTGAATTGTGCATCTTTCAAAAGGATTTTGTTTTGACTTGGAACTCTTAATCCTAGATGAATAAATAATAGTAAAGAGTTATTGATTAGCAAATCGCTGAATTGCTCAAATTTCAGACTGGAATCTTGATTGATATCGTTTTGATCGTCGATTTGACCAGTGCCCAAGGTTTGACATAAAACATTTAATTCTAAAATTGCGAGTTTGACTAGGGAAAGATCAATTGACTCAAAATTGTTTGAATAATTCAACATCATTTCAATTGTTGAAACCAAACAAGTTTTATTTTCTTCGTTACTTAACCAAATTGAATTCAAGTGGTCATTTGAGAGTGCTATCAACATGGAAATGTAACTTCTTTGTAAATCTAGCAATTCACGTTTTTCAAATTCATCGGCAGAATCCAGTGATAAAGTTGATTGAATTTTATTGACACTTTTGTGAATTAGTGGGGAAAGTAAAGAAGTCAATAACATATAAATTGATTGATTTTTACTAGTTGCATGAAACAGTTGAGAGATGAAATTTATGAAATTAACAAGTTCATCGTTTTGTAGTTTATCAAAATTAATCATTATGATTGAAATAAACTTAGATAAAACATTTTGAAGTATTGAATCAGCTTCGCTAAATTTCTGAAGAATCAAAAACAACCTAACAATACAGAATTGACTTGATGCCCTGATTATGCTATAATCAATAAAATTTTCTAGGGTAATTGAGATTACTTGAGAAATTTGATTCAATATTTCCGAAAGTTTGTCATTATAAACATCAGTTGAAAGACTTTCAAATCCCTTAGTAATAGTACCGATTGCAATGATTGAATGATGAACTGACAATAAACTTATTAAATTCAAGTTTGCCAGTCCATTAATTGAAGACTCCAATGAAGAGAATAACGGTTGCAAAACACTTTCCAAAATAGAAATCTTTTGTTCATTATTGTTAATAATTGTGATTAGTAATCCAATTGACTCAAACAAATACAACTGACTTTCAAAACTGCCACTTTCTTCTATCAAGTTCAAATCTAAGGATTGTAAATTAGTGGTTTTATTTTTATTTGATGTTATTTCCAAATTGAATTGTAACAGAGGCAATATAGTTCTAATCAGTTCTAAAATAACGAAATCGTCAACATTTGGCTTAGTCATTTTTATAAATCTGTAAAATAAGTACCAAGATCTATATTTGACTTTTTCATTATCACTGAAGATACCAAAAGTGGAAACAAAAATATTCAAAACTTTCATTAAAATTTCATTTTTATCGATACCGTCAACTTGAATATTGTTATTATTGAAAAATGAATAGTGTTTCATTATGAGTTCAAAAAATGATAACTGAATCAAAGGATGAGCAATTAAAATTTGCTGGGAGTTATTGACAATTTTACAAAGCATTTCATTGAAAATGAAATATGGTCTTGAATTATTAACCATGGTCTTTGGTAAATTCATGACATTATTTCTCAACATGTCACTATAATAGTTTAAAACAAATAAACCCATTTCAATAATTTTCCAATCACTTTCTTGGTTCAAGTTTTGGAAAAGAAATTCATTGAGACAAGAAACTAATACTTCTAGAGCCAACGTTTCATCTAAGATAACAATTGAATCAATGAAAACAATTAACTTTGACCTGACCTCATTAAATTGCTCAATTTCATCGTTATCATCACCGTCTTGTTCATCATGGAATTTAGTTTTCAATATTATATTTTTCATTAATGTTGTTAAAATTTCATTGTTATGAATTAAAGAAAAATCCAAATTTGAAGTAATTTGCTTTTTCAAGAATAGCAAATAGTTGCCAATAAATGGGAAAATTTCTAAAGCAATATCATCATAGTCATGGTTCAAAAATTGTAAAGTTAGAGGAAATATTTCAATAATTTTGGAAGAAGCTAAATTTCTAAATTCGTCATTTGATAGCTCTTGATCATTCGAGTTTTCTAATAAAAGAATCATTTCAGTGCCAATTTGGTTAATTAATTTAGCAAATGATAGCGCAACATCAAAATCCAAATCATTTGCATTTGAAATGTTTAACTGATTTAGTATACCACCAATGTTTAGAAAGGTGATCAATTCTAATTTTTTCGAAGAGGACATCTTTTTGTGTAAAATGTCATTGAAGGTATTGGCAGTTATAATTTTCCTACTAATATTTGAGTTATCGGTTAAAAATTGGTAAAGTATGTTCATGAGATTTTCATCAAGAATCAGGTTAATTTCAATCCATGAGACGTATCCACCAATACATTGAATGGTGTTGTTCATGATTTCGTAGACAAGTTTTTGATTTTTGTGCTGACTAGGATTGGAGTTAAAGAACAAGAGAATCGATTTCCAAGATTGAGTCATTGAAGTCATATCGTTTGATCTGATAGCATCTTTTAAAAGAGTGTTTCTATCAGTTGAAATTTGATCCCTTGCAATCATCTGATCACCAATTTCTTGATGAATCATTAATAATGTTCTGGTGTAGTAATCTGAACCAATTTCATTGAACCCATCTTGAGTCGAGGCCAATGACAGTAAATCCTTAATCAGATTTGGGTAAATAGTCATGGTTGAGTGCACAAATATTAGTGACAAAGTCTTGGAGATAGCATTTCTTATGAAGATCTCCTCCACCTGGTTTGACTCAACTATGGACTTGACGTATGACAGGATCACTGAATTTAGTGTTGATTTATCTTCGTTTGACAAAGTAGGCAGCTGTTCGTTCAAGATCTGAAAGATGAAGAACTTGGCGTTTTGACTGATATCGCTGCGTGACTGCAACAATGTCAGACATGTCTTCCAGGCGTCTGGTGAGGATTTGATTTGGTTGATAAACTCGATAGCTTGTTCCTTGAGTGAGACATCGTTAGTGGCAGCACTGAATGCAATTTCCACCGCTTGTAAAATTTGTGATTCCATTTATGTAGTTCCTAAGTTATTATGTCCTAAATATTCTTACTTTGGGCTCCTTTTTAGTGCTTGATCTGATCAAGAAAGTGGTGTCCTTTAAAAGAAGAGATGATTTATTTTTATATATTTATAATACTTATAAATTTATATTAAAACAATTAAAAACCAATCTTCCAAGTTAATCTATCTATTTGTCACCAAGTATATAAGTATATACTATACAATCCGATTGCCTTCTTTTTGATTTGGTGTGATTCAGCCAGAAAATTTGGAAAATGTGAAAAATTTTGAAAAATTTCAAAAAGTGCCAAATGAGGGGCGTAAAAACGTAGTTAGCGATTGACCAAATACCTTTTGCTCAAGTGGATAGCTAATACGCAATTAATTGTTTTAAGGCATCCATCGTTCTTTTTGACCACGGATTAGTGGTGTTTGATACTATTAAAGGCAGCCTTTAAAAAACATTAAAATATTACGTAATGCCCAAAATTTTACTGGTACTTTTTTTTTCACATGTACAATTCTAGTTTATTTTGCAGATGTTATAACGTTTATCTAATCAAAGTATACGTAAGACTAGTGTCAGCTAGCACTTGTAGGAAAAAGAGCAAAAAAGGCAATTGACTAGTAAAAATGTGTGATTCGTTGAGACACTCTCAGGATAAAAACCATCCTGCAAACCTGATTTGCGAGCTATGTAGATTGTTCTACACAAACGGATGGGTCACAGGCACAGGTGGTGGCATATCGATCAAGGAAAAAGACAACATATTCCTAGCGCCATCGGGAGTTCACAAGGAAAGGATGAAGCCAGAAGATTTGTTTGTGATGGACTTCAAAACAAGAAAGTACATTGAAAAGCCAGTGCAGTACAAGCCGTCAGCGTGTACACCGTTGTTCATGGCTGCCTATACGTTGCGCAATGCAGGTGCGTGCATCCACACGCACTCACAGAACGCCGTCTTAGTGACAAAGCTTTGTGAGCGTGAGTTCAGGATCTCGCACGTCGAGCAGATCAAGGCGATCCCAGGCATGCAGTACGACAGCGAACTGGTGATACCAATCATTGACAACACAAACTTCGAGGAGGACCTTGAAGAAAGCCTTATCGGGGCCATCAAGGCGTATCCAAACAGTGTTGCGGTTCTTGTCAAAAATCACGGAATCTATGTCTGGGGTGACTCTGTTTGGAAGGCAAAGGTCCACAATGAAGCCATAGATTACCTTCTTGAGCTATATGTTAAAATGGCACAGCTTAAGCTTATTTGATTACTTTTATTGAAACTTTCTATTATCAAATTTTCATCTTTTGATGCCCGTCTTTGTAACCACAATCACTCGTCCTCAATCAGTGACATAACTGCTACTATTAGATCACCTCTGATCACAACCGTCTCCCTATTAGCACATTTGAGAACAACATTGCATCGGGTATCGCTTCCCTCTAAAATGCCCTCAATGATATCATCATCGGTTGTTACGACACGCACTAACAAACCTTCAAAGTCTCTTAGCATTGGCAACCCAGGAAACAAGCAGCAGCTTCACTCCTACACGTTATCTGCAACAAAGAAAGAAGAAGGGTTATGTAACTAGGAAAGAAAAAAATTCCAGCTAGTTCCTCATACATAGCTTGCTCATTCAGAGAAGAACAGAGAGCCAAAGAATGGACTCTGAGTTGGCTCTGTGGGCTGCTAAACTAGAGTTGGAGTGCTTGGATAACAAGGAAACATCTTTGGCGCTAGTGGAGGAGCTTACAAAGATCTCCGGTGATTTGAAACAGCATTTATCAAAGGTTAATGTCAATTTGAATAAACTTAAGCATTCAAACAGCTGTTTCAGTGAGCTGATCGTGTCGGAGGTTGAAAAACACACTGCCATGATGTTGGAGGACTTAGATATTCGGTTGGCAAGATGCACGAGGAAGATCAAAGATTATTTCAGCCAGTTAAAAGTGATTGAATCATCTATGAACGATCAAGAATCAGTTCTTGAATCAATCAATCACAGGCTATCAGCGGTGGAAAAGTTTGTAGCTACTGCTGAACATGAAAAACACACTGAACTTAGTAACAAAAGTGATGGAATACAGAATTCTCACGTCAACAAGGAAAGTCACGCAACAACAATAACTTTAAATACCAATACAAATGTTAAAAAACAAAAGATAGACAAAAGGTCAATCACTCTAGCTGCACCTACACTCAAGCCTAATAACGGCAAACGTCGTCGCTTGTTATTCGATTAAAGATCTCGATTCATCAATTTCCAAGCTCAACGATGGCCTCATGTTCATCATTAGCTCCAACCGATCATAATATAAATCATAGACCGGCATATATCTGTCGACAAACTTCGCAACTTCTTTGTCAGACATGCCAATACCCCTCTCTTTGATCAATTGATGCTCCTGCTGTGTTCTCCATTCAAAGACAGTTTCGATGTTTGGTGTCCTCACGCAGATAAACAAATCAAACAGTTCCCATATTTTAAAGTATAGCTTGAGGTTATTGTTCAAATTCAGTATATGTTTATCCAAAATAATCCCCTTGTCATATCTTCTTTTGTGCATTGACTTCACTGAATGCCATTTTTCAAGTAATTGATTCTCCGACGGAATATATACATAACCATTGAACCAGCCTTCAAACAACACAACATCAATTCCAGAATCAGTGCAAATCTCTTCAAATTTACTTGATCTGTCTCCGAGTCCATTGAATTTTGATTTATCGTAACTCGGAATTCTTATGATTTCATTAGCTTCTTTCCTTTGCAACTGTTCAAAAACTCTAGTCAGTAGAGTCAAGTCGTGAGTTCCGGGTAGCCCACGACCACTTAACATCCAATCATCACTATTAGACTCTTGAACTTTCAGCTGTTCTGCATGCGTCAAATAGAAATCATCCATTGAAAACTGTACAACCTTGAAAGCTGTTCTCAATTCTTGAGTTATCTTGGTGCAGTTGGTTGTTTTACCAGATCCTTGCGGTCCGCTAAAACCAATAACTAATGGTCTAGTTTCAGTCTTTGCCAATGCATCTTTTATGAATGCAACACTGCGGCTAACAACGGTATCTTTAGACATCTTTTCAATCACAATCACATTATCGTATCTGATTTTCTCTGAAAAAATTATTGCCGATATAACAAATCATTGAGACTAGCTGAAGTTAACAACAGCTTTAGTTGTAATCTTTTTCATCATTAAATAAATAAATATAGTATAGTTCCGTATCGTATATAATGTATGTACGTTCTGCATTATATAAAAGTCTAATTCAACAATTGAGTTAAATTGCCTTCAATTCCTTTAACTTACTAACTAATTCATCAACATTTTTAACAATAACACCAGGTTTTCTTGCTTCAGGCTCTCTTAGTTCAACAGTTTCCAATCTTTTAGTAACATCAATACCCGTATCCTCTAATTTGATGATTTCAAGTGGCTTCTTTTTGGCTTTCATCATTTTCGGTAAAGTGACAAACTTTGGTTCATTCAACCTCAAATCGGTAGTAATAACCATTGGTAGTTTTGCTTTTACAACTTCTACACCACCATCAATTTCTCTTTCAACCTCAATTTCGTTGTTAGATTCATTGATTGTGACCTTAGCTGCATTTGTTGCTTGTGACCATCCTAATAAACCTGCAAGCATTTGACCAACTTGATTAGAATCATCATCAATTGCTTGTTTTCCTAAGATAATCAAATTTGACTTGTCCTTTTCAACAATCTGTTTCAAGATCTTAGAAATGGCCAATGGTTCAATATCTTCCTTAGTTTCAATCAATGTTGATAAATCAGCACCCTTTGCTAACGCCACCCTCAAAACTTCTTGTGCCTTAGTTGGCCCGATAGAGACGGCATGAATCGACTCTATGGCCTTCTTATGGTTCTTTCTGATCCTGACAGCTTCTTCAATGGCAATATCATCAAATGGGTTAATACTGAATTTGGTACCTTGAGATTCAACACCAGTCAAAGTTTTGTTGATTCTTGGCTTTAAAGCGGCATCAATAACTCTCTTAACGGGAACAAGAATTCTGATACTCATGTTTTAACAATTATTGGTCTATTTTATTCTAGTTTCCGATATTTTATTCTCCTTGAAAAATCAAGTCAAGTTTTGTGGAGATAAAATAAAAAATAATTGAAAAAATGAAGAAAAAAAATAAAATGTACAAATGGAAGATAACGTAATCATGAAACAATTACTTTAGCAATAGAATACAAGATAATCATGATTCAACTTTTCTCTTGTACTGTAACTAAATCGCTATTGTTTTAATACTATTGATATTGGTGTGATAATCTTCAGCAGATAATTAATATTCTATCTAATGTAATTTTTATTCAAATTGTAAATTTCCCTGCACATCACATACCAATCAACTTCCCTTAATATTGGATATGACACATTAGAGATAATTTCACTATTGATTTCAAAATCTTTAAGCTCTATATCCTCATCCTCACCTTTTGGAGTACCGTTAAATGAGTTATTACTGGTTTCCACATTGTTAGCTTTTATCCGTTTGACGGTTTCGCTTTTGGCATATTTGTCTTTGATAAATATTTCCTCCCATTTAAATAGTTCATACATCAATTTTAGGTTTGGCTGAATTATAACATTCAATCTTCTGACTCTGACAAACATATAAGCCCTTGCTAATGTAATATTTAATCTTTTCATGACTTCTGCAATACATACTGTTGCAGATCTTGAAACGCCAACCTGACAATGAACTAAAACTTTGCTACCTAATTGGTAACATTCTTCAATAAATTCTAAAACGTCATTTATTGTATTTGTTAGAGTTCCAATACCATCGTCATTAATATTTTGAACTCTCATTATCTTCTTCACATTAATCTCATATGGACACCCAACTATACCTTGTCCATTTTCAATTTCAATTACTTCACATCCACTGCTTGTTTCAAACTTTTGTTTTTTCAACTCATTGGCCCATGGAATTCTCTCACCAACACTTACAATGTATTTAATATTTAGTCTTTCTAGCATAGGTATTGATGATGCATGTTCAATTGACCCAAGATATAAATGTGGTAATATTAATGAGGGTAATGAGCCGTTAATATCATCAAATGAACCATCAATTTCAATGTCACACATCTTTTTTATTACTGGCTTATTAATTACATTGTTATTATTAAATGACCCTTGTGAGGTGAATAGGGGCCTTGATGATGATCCAAACATTCTTGGCTGTTGTTGTTGCTGTTGATTATTGTTATTATTCACATTTGATGCAGTATTATTAGAATTAATCGAATTTTGAAAACCTCTCAATTGAATAACATGATGTCCAGTTGGAGTTATAAAAGAATTTGAATTTTGATTGAAAGAATTGTTGCTACCAACAGAATTCGATCTTGATCTTGGGGAACTTCTTGGAGTTAATAGTAGAGTCCTAATCATTGACCGATCATTCTCAAATTTCAGATTATCAATAGATTCATTTAAATTATTTAGTGGAGAAAACTTAATCAAAATTGGTTCCAGTTTAATTAACAGAGAGTAATCACTTTTGAAAATAAAGAATGGTCTTGCATAATCTTTGTGTAATCTTAAAATTGCCTCATCAACACATAAATTTTCAGAAAATATCAAATAAAGTAAACCAAATAATGAAGTTTCTGTATAACCATCAGAGCAATAAAATAATCCAGGAAATTGTGAATCACATTTATAATAACAAAGCTTGCAGATGTTAATAATTGATAAAATATTATCATTTGATAAGTCAACTAATGATAAAGAACCAGACACTGGGAATTCTAAGTTGATTGAATCCGAGTTTGAATCTTTTAAGGTGTCGAAAATTGATAACAATTCATTTAGAGTTGGAATTTTTGCTTTTTCATTACAAAATATTGTTAACTTCCAGTTCGCTTTTGGACAATTGATTAATAAACTATCAATTTCTAAACGATTTTTATGCTTAAAATCATTTTTGGTTAATTTTAGAACCGAATTGTTTGAAAAGTCACAATAATTTGGCATAGACTTGTTTTTCAACAAAATGGTTTTCAAGTCATCATCATTAAAATTTGAAACGAACTGATTCGAATTAATTTTGATTTGTAAACATTCAAAATCTGTAATGTTGCCAAACCAAATGTGATTTTTCAACGGAGTTGCACTCGACATCTTTGAGATTTCTAACCTTTCTCTATACAAATAGTTTGAATCCCAGTTTTGGAAAACATGAATATCATAAATTGAACATAATTCAAAATCATTTTTTTGAGAAGAAGTTAAGTTCAAATTTTCAATTGATATCAAGTTTGATTTATTTAAGTCAAATTCATTTGGGTTGGTTATCATAAAGGTATTGTAATTTTTTGAATTTAGTAAATCTGTGTCAATTTTGTCTTTGATTAACTCAGGGTGATTGTATTGATAGACAATTTGAGCAATATGAAGTAGCCTTGAAAGTTGAACACATTTACATTTCCTATTAAAATTTAATCTCTCATCATTTGACTGGATACAAAATTCGTGATCAAAATTAAAGCAGTAAACAAAGAAATCCGATAAATGGCTCAGTTTGCTGACTTGAATATGGAAATTTCTCAAATTGATACCATTCTTTGGATCCAAATTGTGGAATTCTGGAAGCAATTGAGTGATCTTACAATCGTTTATAATAGTTTCAAGTGGGAAATAATTGAAAATGAAGTTCGGTAACGTTGAATTTAGATAAATTTCCAATTTAGTAACATGGAATAGAGGCATTAAGATGTCATTACTTGAAACAGAGCCTCTAATAAGGCCGGTTGATTCACTAATAATATCGTTAAAATTTAATGAAAGTTCACCGTTGAGGTTACTTGATCTGATTGGCATCATGAATCTCACAGAAGGTGTGTCAAATAGTTTAATATTCTCCTGATGCTCGCTGTTTTCTTCTAAAGACTGGGGTTTCGAAAACGGTATAATTTTTGGCTTTGAAGTATCGTTTTGTTTGGTAGAAAAGAAGCTCATTTGTCCGTAGTTATTTGGATGTAGCCCATGCAACCACGGGAACATTACTTCGACACTGGGGATTTCTGTTGATAAGTAAGATAGAAACAAATCAATAAACTCGTCATTGGATACTTGCTTACATTGACTGAACAGCTTTAAACAGGGATGGTGTGTCAAATATAGTCCCTGTTTGGCCAAGTGAGAGAATCTCAACTTTTGCTTCACGAAAGCCGCCACTGCTGCAGGCGGTGACGGCGACAACTGATGTAGTGCCTCACATTGGTCTCTGATCTCGTTCTTCATTTTTAAAAACTCGTAGTTAAGCTTCGACCTTATCTTTGACGAGTCGTCTGTGGTGGCACTGTTTGCCCTCTTTGAGCTGCGACGTGTCATGCTGCTATTCTTCAGCTGGGTCTCAGCCACGGAAGTTCCCTCAGTGTTGCACTTGCGCTCTGCGCTGTCGTCAATAGCATGTGGCAGGTGCATCATTGTGTCCGGATGAGAGTTTAGTTCTCCTTCATACTCATTTAGTCCGGAACATGTTGATAAACACAAGTCCTCTGATGATGATGTATCTTCGTGAGTACTTTCCATAGCACCGCAAACTACCACGTTTGCGTCCTGCTCACTCAAACTTCGTATTTTGTCTGTCCTGTCACCTGTACTTATCATTATTGCTGGTGATGACGACTTCAACGTCGTCCCGATCCCAAATCCGGGATTTTTTTGTTCTTCAAAACACCCCACGTCTTTCGATATAACCTCTCTGTCCGTGATCCGCATCAATCTTGCCCTTGCAATGTCTGATCCTTGATTAAAACACGCTTTTATACAATTCACCAAGAAAGCACTAATTAAGAAGCGCTGATAAAGGCCCCTATTTGGCTCCTAAGCAAAAATTTTCCCTCTTTGGAGGAAAATGAGCATTTGAAACAATCTGACGTCGATCGACGCCAAAAAGAGCAAAATGTCAAAATTTGATGAAATTTTGCAAAATAAGTGAAGATTCGAAAACTTGTTATACCATTAAAGCTACATTATAGGGTGCCTATAGCTCGTATATAGGGTGAAAAATATAGGATTTATAGTTTAATAAGGATATTTGTAGATTGGAGAATTAACGAGAAAAGATATATTAAAGGATAATGTCAAAACAATTGAAAAACGTTAATGTGAAGCTGATCGTTGGTGCAGGTAAGGCAGCACCAACACCACCTGTGGGACCAGCATTGGGATCAAAGGGTGTTAAGGCCATTGACTTTTGTAAAGAATTTAATGCGAGAACGGCACACTACAACATGGACGTTCCTATTCCTGTCAAGTTGACAGTGAGACCAGACAGAACATTCTCATTCAAAATCAACTCGCCATCCACGTCGTGGCTGTTGCTGCAGTTGATCAGTAAGGACAAGGGTGCAGACACGCTTGGGAAAGGTAAGTTCAAGAAAAATGGGTTCCTAGGCACCATATCGCTCAAACACGTCTACGAAGTGGCTAAGGTTAAAAAGAGCGACGACGTCCACACAGACGTGCCCCTGAAGGACATATGTAAGTCTGTCATTTCAACTGCCAGAACTCTAGGTATCGAGGTTGTCAACTAGAGGATTTGCATTTATTGACTCTCCGAGCTTGCCAAAAGCATTTGTACATATAACTTTCACCAAATTACTGTCTATATAAAACATTAAGCCAAAAATTCACATTACTCAAACACACCGTCTGTTTTTATAAAGTAAGCCAGTTTCAGGATGTACGTTCTGATGAATATCTATTAAAAACAAATCAATTATCATATTGCTTAAAACAAATTTTATACTTTAATATACATTATATAAATTAAATCAAAACTTCTTTTGTATAAACCTAGGACTTTCTTTTCTTGGTTTCATCACTTGCGTGATCACTATTCAAGGACCTCTTATTATTATTTTTGACATCGCCACCATTGACAACCAAAGATTTATGTGTCAGTCTTTCATATATCAAAACATAAGCGCCAGGATCGTTCAATGCCACATTCGACCTGACCTTATTGACATATTCGTCATCATAGGTGGCCCAAGAACCGTCTTGCTGTCTACAATGAGCAATGTAATGACCTGAACTAACGCTTCTACCTTGATGAACAATTACACTTGTCAATTTGTACATTGTTGGAGAGTTCATGGAAGTGGTATATTGCGTTAGATCTAAATATTCAGGGTATGTCACATTAGCTTTAACCTTTTGAGATTGTTGACCATTGAACCTAAATCTTTTTAGATGAATTGATAAAGACTCCGGAGATCTAGAAATTGTTGAAATCTTGATCGCATTAGATTTCTTCAGACACTTTTCACATGTATAACCACTCTGATCACGCTTGTCAGTTTTGATGATTTCTGGTGTAAAAAAGTCCTTTATTGAATTTTCAATTGAATAAGTACGTAGTAATGAAGGATTTTCAATCTCATTTGTCCCATTATCCAAGTTATTATGTGACGATAATTCTGTACCGGATTCGTTGTTTTCAGGGGTTTGTGATCTGCTTCTTCTTTCTTCTTCTTGAGCATTCAAAATCTTTTGTTTTAATAAATCTGAAAGTTGAATTTTTGAAGAATCTGATGTTGATTTACAGTTTTCGATTTGATTTCTCAATTGAAATAACTGCTGTGGCTCAATCATTAAACTTGATCTCTTTTTTCTATTATCTAGAGTTAGTGAAAGATCATAAAACTCTTGTTGTGTGATTGAAATATTGCCACAATTTTTACAAATAACAGATTGATCTAACAACCCACCAAAAATGTCGTAGATGATACTCTTATTTAGCTTGACACCAGGAGGAGTTGAGTCTTCTTGCAGTCTTGACATTAAAGACATTAAATATTCGTGAGAATCTTCTTGCTGCCATTCCGACATTATACAATTAATGTCTTCAAGTCTATTGCATAATTTTTTAGGATTGATATGCATTAGTTTCCTTTCATGACCAAACCTATACATTTTGAGAATGGTAGAAGCTAGAACTGAAGAGACTGAATCTGGTTTAATTTCGTTTTTGTGTTTATCGTTGGCAATCTCTGCCAAGTAATGAATTAGAGATGGAATATGACAAAGTGCTTGAACTGCAGAGTTCATGTAACAAGTAACACCATGATTCAAAAGCCCTAGTGAGTTGTGATTCTGAGCAAATTTGTTCCATGACTTATTTATTCTTGTTGAACCATTGGAACCCAAGTCAGTTGTGAGTTCGTTAAGATCGTAAAAATCAGTCAAGGGGAAGTCTCTTCCAATGATATGATTTTTTGCTGAGTTGGATTCATTATCAGATTTTTCCTCAACAGTTGATATATTTTGTTCACCTTTTGTAGTAGTGCTTGATAATTGCTTTGTTAAGGTATCGTTTTTGAGATCATTTTTCAAATCTTTTGCCTGAGTGTCTGATTCTGATTCTGGTTCTGATTCGGACTCTGACTCGGATTCAGATTCGGATTCTGACTCTCCTTCATTCATATCAAAATCGACATCATTGCTTTCGTCTTCATCATCATCTTCTTCTTCATCCTCTCTTTCCTGGTTTTCATCAAACGATTCCTTCGCATCAACAAATTCCTCATTCTTGAACTCGTCCTGAGACAACTCATCTTCGGACCCGTTAGCCTTCAAGTTGTTGGATTTCAGAAGCAAAATTTTCATTCTCTCTTTTTTATCAATAGCAGAGTTGCTGCTGGCTTCCTTTCTTTCTTCCTTAGTCTTTTTGGACGTGCCATACTTCTTTCCAGTGTATTTTAAAATCGCAGAAGCTAAATCTGACGGCATGCTATTCTTCTTTTCAGCAATTTGATCTTTCACCTGCTCCCTTTTTGCTTTGCTTTCTTTTGAAGCCCCTGACCTTTTAGCACTTTTGAAAACTTTGTAAGAAGAGGGTCTGATTGATGTTTTGTCTGGAACTTTGGCTGGCAGAAACGTGACGGGGTTGTTGATAATGGAATCTGATAACCCAAGGTGTTTTCTTGATTTACTAATACTTTTGTCGTTATCAAACATAATCGAAGAACTGGACAACTGTAATCAAAGCAAATTCAATTTTATCCAGTTAATATACAACGAGTAGTTATATATATGAGTATATGTACAGATATATATGGATATATATAATATTGAAAGATATATCTAAAGGTTAGTTAAAAAGAAAAAAATTTTTTAGTGCATATAGATATATATGGACGAAGTTGAAGAAGCACTGGGAGACTAGGTAGATGTGTATAGTAAACAGATGAGTATAGAGTTCTTTTTGTGTGTTAACAGAGCGTGCCAAAGACGGCTAGTGCGGTGGTTCAATGGCAACCAGCCGCAGGGAGACGTGCTAGATATTGTAAGTAAACTAATTAACGAACACGTAAGTAGCAACACCCATTCACATCATTTCTCAAGTACAGTGAACAACGAGTACAAAGTGGTTGTAAAGAAATACAACGGGTTGTATTTTGTGCTTGGCTTGACAGCGGAGGAGGACACTATAATGTATTTGGAGTCGATACCGCTGTTGGTTAAGATTCTAGACACGATGTTTAATAACGTGTGCGAGCTGGACTTTATCTACAACTCGATCCAGATCTACAGAGTTGTGGACTTGGTGTACATGGGTGGAGAACTCAACATCACCAGTAACGATGGACTCTAAAGAAAGAGAAAAAAAAAAAGGAGGAAATAGTATAATAATATAGATATATAAATATATATATGATTAAAAGAACGGGAATACTTAGTTAGCACCCTTTGGAGCTTCCTTGTAAGAAATGGCGGCTTCTTCTTCCATGGCGGAGATAATAGTAACAAGCAATTCCTTACCGGCATCGAAATCGGATTGAATCTTGTCACCCAATTCACCTTCTGGAGCAGTGACGTCTTCCTTCATGTCACCGTCGTTGTTCATCAAAACCAAGAAACCGTCGTCGATGTCGATCAATTGGAATTCGGATCTTTTAACAACTGGAACTTCCATGTTGTGAGTAGATGGAGATAAATCTTCTAACTTCTTACCAGTGAAGATATCAGTGGCAACCAAGTGGACCTTGGCGTGACCGTGCTTACCAGTCTTAGAGGTGGACATGTCGATAATCTTACATGGTCTACCCTTGATGACGACGTGACCGTTCTTTCTCAATGCAGAACATTGCATTGGGAAGGTAAGGGAGGAACCTGCATCAGCAACTTCGAAATTGTGTTCTTCTTCAGCCATTTTTATTTAGTTGTATATATATATATAAAGAAAGGAAAGATTCTTTGCAAAAAAGAAAGTTAACTATTGGAAGAAGAAATTAGTGGAAAATTTTACATTTCAAATAAAAATTCCAAAAATTTCACCAATCCAAACAAAAAAAAAAAATTTCCCCCAAAAGACTTTTCGCGCCCAAAAAAACTTTTTTTTTTGACTCCTCCTCGAGAAATTTTGAAGAAGCGAAGGCGGGTTTTGAAAGCTCAGCGGCAAAGGTCCTCAAGCTTAAAACTAGCACGAAAAGAGAGTTATAGAAGAGAATGATAATATGGTTTCAAAATTACGTTATTATCATACCAACTACGTTTTTTAGCGTTAAAAGAACAACGTTTTACAAAAAACTAGTGGCACTGAGCGCAGCAACTCTAGAGGGCAACAAAAAAATCGAGGGGGCTTCGACTCTTAAAGCCGGGTAACCAGAAGAAGAGAGCACAAACTATACTAACCGTAGATGTAGCGAACAGCGGCTTTGCAAATTGGCCAAACAAATGTATGGCATTTAGTTGCAACCAGCTTGTAGCGTGCTATTGTGTCTATGATTGTTCTTTGCTAGCCGTTTGTAACTTTGCTGAAACCCTTGAGGGTTTCGCGTCCACTCAGTGTATGCTTAGCACAATTGGAAATGGAAATGGCACAAGTACATTGGCTCATTGGCTCATGCGGTTGTGCCAAGCAGTCGCAATTACGATGACTTGCAGTGATATACAGAGAGTTTACACCGTAGGTGGCCTGCGATGACTTTGTGGGTGCCTTAACAAAGATTTTGTAAATGTAAATGAAGCTAAGTAAACTATACGTGTGCTGCTTATGCGCTGTTCATATTTCTTTGGCTTTACTTGCCTCCCAACTATATATTTATGCTCATTTAAGTATTTCATTGGCTTGCTTGCTAAATATATGTACTTGAGAAATTCAAAACTCATCGGTTGAGTCTGCAAAATAAGCCCTTAAAAATTGTCCTGCTGGTATCGCATATGGGGTTGGGAGAAAAGCTGACTATGGTATTCTATCATTTAATTGTAGCGAGAAACGTGATAATACCCCATTAGTTTTTGAAAAAGTAAGTGTCAAGCAAGTCAGATGCAATTAAAAACAAAAAAGCAACTACTTACTATATAACACTTTATAAATGGCAGCTCTAATGTTATTTGTTTGAAAATCAATTTCTAGAAGGTATGATGCAAAATCATAAAAACGATAGAGTTAGCTCTTAAAACAATAAAGCATTGTGGGATAAAGTAGCCTGTAATTAGTGAAAACAATTTGGCTGGAGTTGAGCACCAAATAAAGTTTCAACCTTTGTTGTTCTCAAAGTCATCATTTATAATAAAAATTTTGAATAGTACTTAAACTGCACTTGTAAGTAACGACTTGAAGATTATAGGTAAAAGCAAGCTAACACCATGTGATGAGCCCTTACTTAGTAGATCCTATTATGTGGCTACTGCATTTTGTAAATATATAAATTGAATCATGAATTATCTGACAGTCTGGTTTTTGCTTTTATTTGTTTCATGCAACTATATCATTAAGTTTTAACTTTTATAAGACAATGTTAACTCATTAGTTTCTCTCAACTGCTTGATATTCAAAAACCTTTTTTATAAACATCTTCAATCTATTTTAGAACATGAACTTTTCAAAATGTGTACCACCATAATATTCTCTTATTGTTTTTTATCAAACTAGTTTACATAAAAATTACTTACAGCATTAGCTATTATTTTCGTTAAAATAGGAATATCTTTAAGCAACTTTCCAGCTTAAATCAACTTATCAGTTCTAGCCAACCAACATTTAAAGTGCACAACACCACTATCTGTCATATAGCACCAACAAGAATTTCAAATTTTTTGCACCTCGTATTACACAGAGCGTGGTCAAATTCGAACACTATTGAACAATGCAAAATTAGTTTGTGATGCATATTATTATTAGAGCTTATTTATTGAATACGGACTGCCTTTAAATGTACAAATAAATCGTTTTCTTTTATAAAAATTACATGAATTCTAGTATATATTCAGTTACAAATCAACCAAGGCTCTAAAAGAACAAGTTGATAGGGAAATAGCTATATTAGAAACGTACTGGTTTAACAGCTTCTCTCATACCCTACCACAAAGCAAGTTATCTTTAAAGAAAGTAAATCTCCTTTCTTCTTCATTTCGATAAAGTGTCTCAAGGTCTAAGACTATTGTTGTAGTTTACGAGAGAGGCTATTCGACCATCGTTTGATATATGCGAATTTCTTTTATTAATGCAGGGTTTGAGAAAAGCTGGGCCAAAGTGTATAAAGCCGGTCGTATAAAAAGCTGACAAGAACAGCAACTTTTTCGAATTTCTTTAATACGCAACTCCGGTTGCATTGTCCGTTCCAAGCTCATATACATAACATGTATACTCACAAAGGAAAAAGTAGCAACGAAAAAAGAATAATCAAAATTTTGTAAACTGACCACAAAGTGAATAAACAAAAAACAAAAAATGTGGAAACACCTGCTGGCTATGTGCTTGTTTATGCGTTCGCATATACACATGCAAAACCAGAATCAATTTCTTCTTTTATTGTCTTAACATTTCCTTCTTTTTTCCCGGCCTTTCTTCCCTTCCTTTATCCGTGAATGGACTTACACTTCTGTACGTAAACTATCTTTTAATTTCTCTTAGAGAGCGGGATAGCTTTCCCCTTTTATACTGATATCATTCCAATCCCGCATTCATATGTATATATAGACTTATACATATAGTTACCCTTCTCGGTGATTTGCCCACTCCTGCATATCATCATCTATTTCCTAACAAAGCATACATTAAAAAAAATCTGAAAACCGTTTGTTGAAATCTTACGAACCGTTTGTTATTACGCGATGAACCCATTCCGCTTCTGAGAGCGGAAATATCTTCTCCAGTCTGAGCTGTTGATCAAACACTCCCATTCGTTCCTCTTCACCATTCCGGAATTATTACAGTATATTCTTCTAAGTTCCTTCTTAAATCTACTCTTCATAACGAATCTTTCGATATTGTTCTGCTCCAAAGAAGAAATACCCCTTAAACTCAAAACTTCAATGCGCTCCATTCGTAAAACTTCCTCCCAAACCTGGTTTAATTCAAAGCTCTTTATTTCCCATTTCTCCTCAAACATATCAAAGTCTCTATGAATATCAGACCAAAATATAGTATGTGAACGATTTTGACCTCGATACCTCTCCTTGCTGCCAAATTCGTTTTTATTCAACCCACTTTCCCAATCAACATCCGGATAGTTTTTTATCTCAAAATCCTTACTTAATTGAACGTAGTCCAAGTTCAATTCTTCAATGTTCTCGCAGATTCTCAACAAATGAATCAAATAACCAATCGGAATATCCTTATTGAACGTATATTCACGGAGAAAGTAATTCTGTCTGGGATGCGGTTCATTGAACGGTCTACTATTCAAGTTTTCCTCTTCAAAAGACTCTTTGACGTTGTTTGTCCCCTCTTTACACTTCTTCTTTCTCTTCTTTCCTCTTTTGTTTCTTCTCTTCTTTTTTTCATTCTTCACTCCTACCAGCTTTTTAATCAAGCTCACTATACCGCCATAAAGACTAATATCCCCCTCGTTATCCTTGCAATTTGTACTCATCGAGTTAGTTCTATAAATTTCTCTTCTTTTTGATCTCATTGACAAATCTGAACTTGAATATGACCTATTTCTTTTGTTACCGCTGATAAAACTATTACTATTAACTAGTGTTGCTGACGAACTGTTGCTGTATTTATAGTTGTAACTGTTTCTCGTATTGAAAGTAACATCTGACCCCCAATGAACACTATTAACTGTTGAAGAACCAATTGAATTTCCTCTAGCACGCTTGCGCATATTGAGCATTCCATACAATGGGTGACTTCTAAATTTCCAATCTCTCCATCCAGCCAAAATGATTCTGTTATTGATACCACCTTCTTGCTCATTTAATAACTCTTGATATGTCATACTACCGAAGATCAACTCATCTTTGAATTTCAGCTTCTCATATTCGGTAAGCTTAATTGGATAGTCAATCTTTGATAAGTCTAAGATTCTTACCAACATTCCAAGCTTTGGGTTGATTATAACACTAGTGACAAACTGAGCAAATCTATAAGTTGATGTAAATCTTGGGTAATAGTAAAGTGATTTCATTGCAATTGTATTGATAGATTTATTAACAAAAAGACAATTAACTAAAGAACGCTGGTCTCCAATCAAGCACGTAATAATTGAATTTTGGATTTCCAGTGGTAACTTTGAAAATGTCATATCTGATTTGAAATTTTGATTTTTTAATGAAGAAGTGGCTTTTGATTTGATTGATAAGGTATCACTTGCAGCATAAATAATTTTTTGTTTGATGTTACTGTTAGTTGTCAACAATCTTGAAATTAGTCTGCTGTTTTGGAATCTTCTGCCCAGGTCATTCTCATTAAGTTCATTCTTAATTGCATTTTTGGTCACTGATGGTTTCTCTGATTGACAACAACACCTTTTATTTGCAAGAGCCTCCGGCTTTTCTTCTGCTTGTTGAATGTCTCTGGACAAATTTTCTACATTGTAGTTAAGATTTTTCAATTTACACAATGATTTCATTCTGCATGCATTGCTTTCTAAGTTGCTGGTAATATGAGTAACCTGCTTACCTTCAATTATATTATCAAACCGTGGCGCATCCTGAAAACAGTCACATACTTCATACGGAACCAAAGAGCTTATTAATGCGTCCTTTACTTTACACCTTCGGTCCGTTACTAAATGGTCTTCATGAAATGCATGCAAGGCTATGAATTCATTGCTATCGCAAACTTCTCCACCTCCCTCTTGTATGTCTTCTATGCTCAAATTTTCAAATAATTCCATTAAGTAAGCCCCAACAGAATCATTTTCATCTATGAGTTGGTATCCAACCGGATATTGTTCTGCATCACAGTCCCTAAATTTCAGACTTTCTTTCACGAACAAAGACCCATGATCACCGTTTTTCATTTCGTGTTCCTCTCCATTGCTAAAAATCATACCATCATCTTCGGTGTGCACAGTCTCGTCCATGTAGCGATTCATTTTCAGCTGGTTTGCTGCAAACGTCGTATCTTTCATTTGCGGATCTTCCACTTGAGATGCAAGCGTATCCTGACTAGCCTCTTTTCGGCCATCTTTGTGACTGAAATTCAACGGGTCGTGTGATTGGATCACAAAATCAAAATCACCAATTTCACTTACTTCTGCGGTTTTGAGTGTGCATTCAACGTTGACAAAATATCCCTCACCCTCCATAAAGAGCAAACTCACAGCAATCACTTTCTTTTGAACGTGTTGTGTGTGATCAAAAGACGGTTGTTTGTGCGGATAAGCGTACTGAATTTTTTCGGAGTTGATTTAGTGTGGAGTTTTTTGGTTTATAAAGGTACAAAGTCACTCATACAAGGTATGAAAGCTTGGTGACTTCTATTAAAGTGATATAGTAATCGAGAGTTATGCTGGTTTTAGTAAAAATGAACTCAAGCAACAGAACCAGCAAAAAGCCTTTATATTCGGCAAAAAAAAAGAAAGAGAAGTGATAAGTTATAACAAACCGTCAAAGTCTTCACTAGACTCTTCAATGAGACCCTCGTTCTCCTCTTCAAGATCCATCCACCTAACAGTTTCAAATCTTGGATCTTTTGAGCTTTCTTCTCTGATTTGGTCAACATTGGATTTTGCAGCTAGGACACAAATTGCATCGTAGCCACCGGCACCAGGAACAACGGCTCCAACGACACCTTTGAGATCACAACAAGAGTCTAGCAACTTGGTTTGCGGCTCCGGCTCAATGTCCGCACCACTTTCCTTAGTGATCAACCTGAAGTTTTTTCTGATCTGCTGCATCGATTCCACAATAGATTTCAACTCATCGAATTCGCCTTGCTTGATGAAATCATCAACTTTATGAGTGGAGGCATATTTAAGCAACAATTCGTACTTCTTTGGATCTAAGTTTCTCAAGCTCTCTAGCTGTTTGATGTTGTCCATGAACTTAATATTATTTTTGTTCAATGAACTCCACACAGCTTGTGAGTTTTTTGGATTTGCCAATCTCCAGTTGTTGACCTTGGCAACCATCTTTGTTGTCTCAGAGCCTCCTTCAACGTCACCCATCAGTAACGTAAATCCCTTTGGAACATGACATGCTTCAGTATCTAGCTCCCAGTCAACATTATCGACGGTGTTCTTCAATTCAGCGTTGAACTCAGCGTTATCCCTACTCAGTAACTCATTAATTAATGCCGGGTTGAATCTTTGGTAGAAAATTGACCCAAAAGTAGCACTGGCAACGTCGAACCCTGAGCCAATTTTACCCTGAGCCTTACAATGACTGATTTGTGCTAGATTGTGAACCTTTGTTTTCCATTCACTGCAGCTAACATTGAAATCGCTGAAAAAAGCAGATAACAAGGCAGCTGTCAAGGTAGTGACAATACCGGCACTGGAACCTAACCCAGTCTTGTTCACTTTGGAAATTGGTTCATTGTGATAGAGGAAAGCGTGCTTACCATTTGAAGACTTCCTCTCTGTCGAGTCAGTCTGTGAATGGTATTCTGCATCAGAAAAAATAGTAACATTAATCACCTTACCAGCGTAAGCCTTGTCCTTGAAACTCGTCTCGATGTATCTGATCACAATGTCAACCGTGGCTTCAACAAAGACATTGGTTCTACCGTTAAGTTCAACCAGCGGTTCGTTTTTTTGGACATCATAAGTCCACTCACCGTCCTTAAACTGGGGAGACTTGATGTGGATCCTCAGCGTTTGTGAGTGTTCATTGTCACCTGTTGAAACCACTGCATGCATTCTAGACGACAATGCAATGACAAAGGCACGGTACATTGGATCAAGAACAAGATACCCACCTGCAACAATAGCCTTACCTGTAGCACTGAATGCTCTGGTCTTAGAAGCGCCAACCATCTTACTTAGTGATAATTTGAATAAAAAAGCTATGTTCATATAAGTCATGACTTTTTAATTATACGCGTGTATAGCATATATACGAAACAGTGTGCCGAAAGCATGGATCAGCTATTGAACAAGGCAGGATCGACATTGGTGACCTTTGCAGTGAAGTCAGGCATGCAGTTGGTATCCAATTACATGGCCAAGGGCGTCACGGCGATGCTAGACCAGGTGCCACTGAAGGACCAGAACAAAGTTTTCAAACTAAGAAAAGAGATCGAAAACAAAATGCAGATAGTGTCCTACAGCATAGAGTGCATCCAGCTTGCCTCTGTCAAAGGCGAGTCTATTTTAGACAACGTTTTGCAGTTGTCAAACGATTTGAACGATGATTTCAACGAGTTTAAGCTTGACGTTGATAAACTTTTGTCCGCAGATCAGGCTACTGCAGCTACCAAGCTGACATCGGACAAGGTCCCATTTCTTCTTTGCTATATGCACAACCTTGTGAAGAAGATTGACTCTGCCATTCCAATTATAAGCATGGCGTTATCGTTGTTGAAGCTAAATACGATAAACGATTTAAGCGCCTCTGTCTCCACGAACAGATTAATCAATGCTACGGCAGCAATTGCCAGCTCCAACCAGCTGTTTGGGAAAACTACAAAAGAAACTAGAGTGGGAAAACCATTCTCAGTAACCTTATACGATGTCTTCTACAACCACAATGCGACTGGTGACACATCTCCGATTGTGTGGAAGGAGAAATTTCCAAAAGCCCAGTTGGAGCTTGTTAGAATGGAAGACAGCGTGTTTGACTATTGCTACAAGCTAAAACTCACTGAAGACTTTGATGACGATCGGTATCACGACGACGACGAAGTTCCTGGCACGAGGAACTTTGATTTGAGACAGATAACAAGAGTTTTCTTTAGTGCCTCAGCAAAACTATTGAAGCTAGAGGATAGATCATCACCAGTGCTGGTGCTAAAGCTAAATAAGCTAACAAAATCTGAATTGGACGACCGTTTACTGAACCCCTCCAACGCAAATGCTGGCACTGACAACAAAGACGATGATTCACAGTTTTCATGGATAGCAATTGGCGATTTTGAGCTTGATGTCGACTCCGACTCTGACTCAGATAACCAAAGTGAGGCGCCTCCAATTACCAAGATTTCGTCGCAGCCATCACCGCTTTCACTATTAGAGTACCTCATCAGACTCTGCGTTTTACAAGTCAATAGCCAAACTTCGATTCTAAATGCTAACGATGAGACTTTGAAGAGATACTTAGCTAACGAAAACAGTTTCCAGCATCTGGCTCCAGAAAGGGTTCCCGAGTTGAGTTCGAAGCTAGAGAAGCTCAATATTTAGGTCGTTTCCTTCATTCATGAGCAAGATCCTGTGAGATCTCATATAAGACTTCTATTTTTTTTTATTTCAACATTACGAAAAATTTGTTAATAGACGTTAGATCGTTAAAGTATCAATTAGTAAAGGTTTAATTAGCTCGAAATGGTTGATATTGCTGCTAAAATCAAGGAAATCCAAGAGGAAATGGCCAGAACCCAAAAAAACAAAGCCACCGAATACCATTTGGGACTTTTGAAGGGTAAACTAGCTAAATGGAGACGTATGTTGCTTGAACCAGAGGCGGGCTCTGGAGGAGGCGGTGGCGGTAAAGGGTTTGAAGTCCAGAAGACAGGTGATGCTCGTGTTTGTCTAATTGGTTATCCATCTGTCGGTAAATCGTCATTCTTATCTAAAATTACAAAAACCAAATCTGAAGCAGCTGCCTACGAATTTACTACTTTGACATCGGTTCCTGGTGTTCTAGAGTACGAAGGAGCTGAAATTCAAATTGTGGATCTTCCTGGTATTATTAAGGGTGCTGCTGAAGGTAGAGGTAGAGGTAGACAGGTTGTTGCTACCGCCAAAACGGCTGATTTAGTTTTGATGGTTTTAGATGCCACAAAATCAAATCAGCAACGACAACACTTGGAAAAAGAATTGGAGGCCATTGGTATAAGGTTAAATAAGGAAAAACCAAATATGAGTATTAAACTCAAAGGTACAGGTGGTATCAAGATCAATTCTATTTCACCACCTAAAAATATTGACGATAGAATGATCACCAACATTTTGAAAGACTACAAGATACTTAACGCAGACGTGATGATTAGGGATCCATATGTCACTGTTGATGATTTAATTGATACAATTAACGAAAAGCATATTGTATATACCCCATGTCTTTATGTCTATAACAAAATTGATGCTGTCTCATTAGAAGAGGTTGACAGAATTGCAAGGGAACCAAACACAATTGTTATGTCCTGCGAGATAGATTTAGGTATCAATGATGTCGTTGAAGAAATTTGGTACAGATTGAATCTATTAAGACTTTACACAAAGAGGAGAGGCAACTTACCTGATTTTACTGGCCCAATGGTGGTCAGGCATGATTCATCAATCGAAGATGTATGTAATTCTATCCATAGAGATTTCAAAGACCAATTTAAATATGCATTAGTCTGGGGGTCATCTTCGAAATTCGGTAACGCTCCTCAAAAATGTGGATTAAATCATAAAGTGCATGATCAAGATGTTGTTACAATTGTTACTAAATAAAATTTCTTATTAGTTTATGTTTCACTAATTTGTTTGATTCATTTTTCCGTTTTCTCTGAATTCCTTCAATACTTTTTCTTTCTCTTGTACAAAATTTGCGTAATTGATTTCCATTTGATGTTCCAATGCATCTAGCTTGTTATTCCAATTAGTGACTTGAGTTTCAATTTTTGTAAATTGGGTTTCTATGTCGTTCACAAAATTGAGACTACTAGCAGCGTTTATTACAAGTCTGTTGATGCATTTGAGCCGCTGCATAATCAGTGGGACCAATATTTCAAATTTTGGCATACTTTTGAGCCTATCATATATTAGTTGTAGTTTTTCGTCAGTTAATGAGACAGGTGTTTTTAATCTACCCATTCGACTCAGGCTCTCATACTCATCGAACAACTTTATAATCTTAGTTTGTAACTTCTCAAGCGATTCGCCGTTATCCAATATTAAATTTGTTCGACGATACAAGTCATCTATGGTATTCTGAAGCGAAAGAGTGGAATGTTGTGCAGATATATCTAAGAATGTGGATTCTAATTTTCCTAGTCTAGAGTCAAATTCTGCAATTGATTTATCCATAGCATGGTCTTTAGTCTCCAGTGACATCTCTTTCAGCACAATTTCGTTATCTTCTTTCAGTTGCCTTAATCGTGATTCCCAGTATTTACACCATTTTGTTTGATCTTCGTCCTTTTGATAATCTTCTATTTCTGACACCATTTTATCAATAGAATGCTTCAATGCTTCTTCTTTATAATCCTTTTCATTGTTAATTTCATTTTGTAATGATCTTAGTTCATTCTGTAGCATTTTGAATCTAAACATTTTATTACGAAGCCTTGATTCATAATCTTCGCCCTCCACCAATACGCTTTTATCATTGTTATAGAGCAAATTGTTCTTCAAAACTTTCTCTAGTTCCTCCATATGAGTCTTAGCTCTCAGGTGTACTTCTGACGCGTCTTCATCAATGATTAACTGTGACTGATCGTCTGGATCTGATGCAGAAGTCACCAAAGGTGTAAATTCGGCCTTTGGTTCTGCAACAATTGGTAATAACTCCAGAATTTCCTCCTCATCTTCTGCGACTGGAATATCCTCCGTGTAATAATCACCCATCTTCTACAACCTTCAGTTAAACTACCTAAACAGGAAACAAGATAATATAATAGTACGCTATACAAAAATGGAGTAAAAAAAAACTATGTATAAGATTAGCTCATGATAGAATCGTTAGGACAGAACCATTCTCTAAATGATGTCCAAAACTCAAAGAGAACAAACCCGACTAGGGTAACAAACGTGCACAAAATGTGACACTATAACTATAAATATTTCATGATGTTATGGTAAGCTTCTTCATCAATAGCACCAATTTTAAACAAATAGGAAATCAAAGATTTAACAAGGATAATAATATCAGCGACTTGGAAGTTGATGATAACGTTTTGCAAGACCTTACCAACACTAACATTATGTGTTGAGATAAATGTTTCATAGTATAGATATGAAAATGAACCCATTAAAAATTGACAGTCCATTCTATCAGTAATACCACCGTGACCTGGGATGGTGTCACCAAAGTCCTTTACCTTGAAGGCTCTCTTCAAACCAGAGGCAAAAAAGCCACCAAATGGAGCGATCAAGGAAGCAAAAATTGAAAGCATTAGTGTGTGAAAGTAAACAGGTTTGAGTTGGATGTACTCTCTGTGAAGGATCTCAACAAGGAAATCTGGTACTCTGTAAATTTGATGAATGAAAACAGGATTGAGATCGCATTCAATCTGAGAAAAACAGTTAGTGTAGATATTGTCACGCATTGGACAAACAAAATAGTTGAGATTGCAGAAGATGTAAGTGAGTAAAATTGACGAAGCCATGGTGCAGATCCATGCACCAACAAAACCTTCCACTGTTTTCTTTGGAGAAATTGAAATAAGCTGAGTTTTACCAAAGGTAATTCCACATAAGTAAGCAAAGATGTCATTAACAACAACAAGACCAGCCGGAATAATAAACCAAAACATACCGTTAAAGATATTGTTGACAATACAGTGACCCTGTAGGATGACTAGGAGCAACGTCATATGCGTGATACAAAGCTGAGAGAATTGGAACATCAACGAACCCTTTCGAAGAGAGGCCACAAACCCAACGAAGCCCATAACGTACAAGCAGTAGCTGATGAACTTATGGTGCACAATGATTGATATTCCAATTGAGTTGGTGTATTCCGAGAACAAGAAGTTGGTCAAAAAGTACTTTGCAAGCGATCTGCCTTCGAGATAAAAGACCGTTGTAAGCAAGAACCACCAATTTAGATGTCCGATGTACTTTATTTCCTGAGCTTTGCGATTGTGGAGCGTGATGGAAATACATTCTTTGAATACGGCAATCTGCAATCCTAGCACAACAAGCACAGTCCAGGACTGTCCCGAAAGCAAAATAAAAATCAACAAAGCGGTCATGATCAAAGTCCAAATGGCCCTGACAATAAAAGTCTGCTTTTTTTTCTCATGCTCGTTGATAACAGGCTGTTTAGCATCCGTGGCCACTTTATCACTCTTGGCCGCTGTCTTCACAGTATTTGTTTGCGTAGGTTTTAATTCACTTGACATTTTTGAACTATGATTAGTAATGATCTGGCACCAGAAATCAAACAAACTAAGTATTGTTTTTACAAAGATCAGTTTCCACTATAGAATCTAAGTATCGAACTGCTTGTAAGGTTATCAAACAGGTTTTGCTAATAAACGTCTGAAAAAAACAGATATATTCACTGAACTGAAGCAAGCTTTTATCTATAAGTGTAAAGCTAAAATCCAACAAGTAACACCTTCAAATCAAACTGTTATCCAGTCACTTAATCTCAACCAAAGACAATTTGCTAAGAGAAGTTTGACTCTTCAAATAAGAAGGAAGAAAAATCCCATGTGAAATAACTGAGAAGAAAATTTTGAAAGGGCATGCGCCACATCCTAGTGATCCTATTAATTCGCCACAAAATTGGCATCGCCATGATTGAAGATCGCTTCTTTATCCTCAACGGAACGACCAGGAGCCGCTATGGTGAAGTCAGACGGTGTCAGCAAGCCCAGTGGGCAGACCGGACACTTACAGAATTTGAACAAGGCCAAGTTATTAGAGAAAATAGACGATGATGTGCAAGAGGTGAATCTGTTGAGAGCACAGATCAAGAAACTAGAGCAGGATAAGGAAGAGATGCAGAGAGAAATAGACAAGCTGCATGCAGTCAACAAGAAGATGAAAGAAAGTAGGAAGCAAGAGGGTAATTGGATGGATAATTCAAAGGCCTTGATCATGCAAAACGCCAATAATAGACAGTATCGACAGTACGAGCTAGCAATGGATAGAGTTAACTCATTCTATAAGGAACAGCACACAAAGCAGACAGTAGCCTTCAATATCCAGGCTCGCATAAATTTCAAAACGAAGGTAAGGGACCGCATGTCAGTGTGGGATGCCCTTATCAAATTAAATAATTTGTTAGATGAATCAGATCCCGATACCGAGCTGTCACAGATTGATCACGCCTTGCAAACAGCAGAGGCCATAAGAAGAGATAAGAAGCCAAGGTGGTTTCAACTAGTGGGACTCATTCACGACCTTGGAAAACTACTATACTTTTTTGATTCAGAAGGTCAATGGGATGTTGTTGGCGACACATTTCCAGTAGGATGCAAGTTTTCAAAAAGAATCATCTACAGTGAGTACTTCAAGGACAATATTGATTCCAAAAACCCATTATATGCATCCAAATATGGTATTTACAAACCACACTGCGGGCTAAGCAATGTCATGCTATCGTGGGGTCATGATGAGTATATGTACCATTTAGCCAAGGAACAGAGCACACTTCCACAAGAAGGTCTTGCCATGATTAGATACCATTCGTTTTATCCTTGGCATTCAGAGGGTGCTTACAAATACCTGATGAATGACAGCGATCGTGAAATGCTCGAATATGTACGAGCTTTTAATCCATATGACTTGTATTCAAAAAGTGAGATCAGACTTGACTTGAACGAATTAAAGCCTTACTACACAGAATTAATCGACGAGTTCTTTCCTAAAAAAATTATTGAATTTTAATGTATACTACTATAAGCGTTTTAAATGATGCGGTTGTTAATGGCAACGGTTATAATAAATAAAGATTATTTGTTAAAAGTGAGAACATAGTGGTTCGCATTGAAACTAAAAGGCAAGCAATAAAAGATATCTAAAGAAAGTTGTAGTTATTTGAGATTAAAAATGCCACCTAGAGCAACTTCAACAATAGGGACACCCTTACAAGGTGATGAGAGGGAGTTAATTTGTGTCTTCAAGCCAGTTAAGCATACCAAAACTTTGTTCAATGCCGTATTGACCTGGTTGCTTCCACAAATCATCAAATGCAGTCAAAATGGTAACATGAGTACCGTAGACATCAAATATTGATTGTAACGCAATTCTTTGATTTTCTGGAGAAGGAACATTATTACCGTTGACATCACCTGCATGTGGGTAACCAGTTTCTGTGACAACAATAGACTTACCACCACAAAGATTTTGTACAATTTGCGCTTCAGCAGCAACAAATGAACCAGAAGTTTCAGCAGAAAATGTAGGTGCAAAGTAAGAATGTGGGTTGATTCCAACGAAATCAATTTCTGAATCTGTACATAATTCGGGATTGTTTTCAAATGTCACAGGAGGTTCAGCAGTGGTGACTAAACCGGTGTAACCAGCAGAAACCAACATGCCCTTCACTTCAGAAATTTTGGCAATCAATTCGTCGACAGTACAGTAACCAGCCAAGACAGCTTCATTACCAATAGTGAAATATTCGAATAAGGACCAATCGTAACCAGCAGCATCTGAAACTGTGTAGTCAATAAAGTTCTGAACAGCAACATCAATAGAATCAACACCGTCAGCAGAAATCCAGAAACCTTGGTTGACACTAAGACCAAATTGACTAGCAATTGGCAAAACGGTAGTCAGGTAGTTACAATCATTACCATAAATTCTCAACTGAGAAACACCCTTGGATGCAATCAAAGAAATATCAGCAAACACATCAGAATATGACTTACAAGCTTGTGTACTAGTGTAAGGAGAGTAGACAACAGCATATGGAATTTTGCTTAAATATTCGGTGTCATCAGAACTAGCTGATGAAGTAGCAGCAGCAGCAGCGGTTGAAGTTGTAGTACTGGAAATACTTGAGGAAGTCTCTAATGTGGAAGCACTGCTAGAGGAAGCACTAGCCACAGAAGTACCAGATGCACCTGATGAGCTGCTTGAGTTAGAAGAAGATTCTGATGATGCAGCTAAAGAAGAAACTGAGGTGTTGGATGAGGCAGCAGTAGAAGCAGTACCAGAGGAAGAAGAAGAAGAAGAAGAAGAAGAAGAAATAGAAGAAGCAGAAGTTGAGGTAGTGGACGGGGTAGCAGTTGCCGCTTGTGACAAGATTGAGCTGGTTAAGCTAGCAACGGAGGAATTGGTGACTGAAACAGTTTGTGGATTTTGCATAGTAGGCGCAACAGCAGTGTCCTTTTGCAGACCTTCAGTGAGAGTTGGTAAAATAGCCTTACCGTTAGTGGTTGTCAAATTCAAAGTTGCATTAGCATCCGGTGCAACAACAGATTGCGATGGGATTGTTGTAGTTGTCAATGCAATAGTTGTTGGAGCAGTCTGTTGTGAAGTAGTAGTAACGGAAGAAGATGATGATGAAGAAGAAGAGGAAGAAGTGATTGTATCAGCATCATTGGAGCCAGAATCAGAACCAGAATCAGAGCCAGAACCAGAACTGCCAGAAGTTGATCCTGTTGCAGTGGAGGTGGCGGCAGTGGCATCGCCTGCAACATTACCGTTTCCGACCAATTCTATAACCCCATTGGAGTGTGTAGTGGTGATTGCAGTTGGGATAGCTTCAGTAGGTGCAAATTGAGTCAATGTTGTGAACGTTGTAGTGATGGTGTTATCACCGATAATGATGATTTCCTCAACAGGGATAGTGATAGTCGTCAAAGCGACTTCGGTGTTGGTCACAGTGACAGCATCTGCAGTGACCACCTTGGTGACTACTGCTGGTAATGGGGCAGCGTTGGCCAATGCCAATAAAAGAGTGTAAATTAGGTAGAGTTGCATATTTTTTGAGCTAATTATTTGAATGGAGAAGCTGGAGTTCTAGTTGACACAGTAATTGGTAAACGAGTGTGTAGTTTATAAATGAAAGACTATAGTTGAGTAATTTAAGGATCTTTGGTCAAGAATCCTATTTCGTAGTGAATGAAATGACAGTAAACAAGTTTAAAGTCAGGTTAAAATGTGAGATCTCTTTTGATGGTGTTCAAAACAATAGAAGAGAGTTGATTAAAGTTTTTAATTGAATTCAATTAGTGTGCTATCATTACTTTTGTATCACATTATTTTGAGAATCAAGTTCAGTTTTATACTTTGCTATAGACCAAGATCTCCCAACGGCCAGACGTGTGCTCGGACTTTCCCAAACAGGAAAGATCCTCGTTAGCCTTCGCCCAATTGGGACGGTATTTTATTGCTCCTTCCGGATTGGGAAGCGCGTTTGTGTTTTGCGTCGCCAAGTGGCAGGAAGCGTTCCCAATGCAACGAGATAGTGCACTAAAAGAGACAGTTGGTCTGAACACACGGATGCGATGGTTGACATCAGTGGCACATGACTTATCGATCAACCAGCCAACTCTTATGTCATTGCTAATTCACAATTTATATTCAGCTAAATCTGCAGGAGCAAAATTTTTGTTATGCATACAATAGGAGTAGGTGGTAATGCGTGTTTCTTCAGTTGCTCTCACGTTGCTGTCTAAAGAAAAGTGCGTAAGAATATAATCGTGGTTAAACAATAGCTTTTGCAAACGCATCTTGTATGTTTGTTTACTGCTAGCACACAAAAGAGTGGATACACGATTCTAGACACATAGAGGAACAGACACGTGACAAAAACCTAACTAAGACGACATATGCTTATATGAATAATTGGATCCGTAGAATGTAAGGGCGATGAGGAGAAAAGCCTTTGTACAACAGGGTACTGGTGACAAGTTTTGTAACCCTTTTAAAGGTGGAAATTGCCTTTCTGTGTAATCCATGTACCCTTTTTTTGCACCCTTGCTTGCTTGTAGATATAGTATTGCTATAAAGATACGGAGTAACATTTTGATAGCATGGACGCCGGTATGTCGTCAACCGATTTAGAGAATCGCTTTTCCAAAAAGGAGGAAGAGGAGGTTGTTGTTGTTGATGCAAGCACTGACAGCTTTGAAGTGGACAAACTAGGGTCTTATCTTCCTATCGTCACCTTTGCTATTGTTATTGCGCTCGGTGGATTTGTATTTGGCTACGATCTTGGGTCCATTGGTGGCATCACCGAGTCGCCAGCGTTTGTGATGGTCTTTGCAGACGACAACGGCACAAGACTAAAGGATTTCACAAAGGGTGCCCTCATGAGCATGGCATGCATAGGCGCATGCTCAGGAAGCATACTTACAAAATTCACTGCCATGATATTTGGATTGAAGATATCCATAGTGGTGGCATGCAGCCTATACTTCACAGGGACATTCATCATATTGATTTCCAGTGACTGGAAACAGGCCATTTGGGGTAGATTACTTGTTGGCAATGCCAACGGTATCATTTGCACCGTATGTCCAATGTTTATCAGCGATTTGTCACCGGTCCAGCACAGAGGCCAGCTTGTTTCAATTCAGCAACTTATGACAACTATTGGAATCTTAATAGGTGCATGCTCGGTATTTTATTCTGTTCAGAGGTATGATAACACTGACACTTATCAGTTTATGTTTCCTCTAATCCAGTCTATGGGATTTTCTTGTTTGATTGCACTATTAATTTGGTTTGTGCCCGAATCACCTGTATGGTACATTAATTCCAAAAGCAAAAACTACAAGCTGGCAGCAAAATCTTTGGCCTGCGCTAGAGGTCTCTCCGTTGACGACATTGATGTAAAGCGGTGTGTCGATAACATTATCGCCCAAAGTGCTCATGAAGAAACATTAAGTGAAGTGGAGAGCAAATTGAGCTGCAACGAAATGATTACATTTGACAACAACGATCATGAATGCGACATTCAACAAGAAGTTGTTATCATTGAGACCGACAATCGGACCAACATGAACAACATGAATACGGTTATTATCCCAAAACCCGCTAAGAGAAAGGTATCCATTACACATGGACAACCAAAGTATCTTGTCAGAATGCTTACTGGAATTGCACTTTGGGGGTTTCAGCAATTCACTGGTATTAACTACTTTTTCTTTTACGGCACTACAATCTTCAGTCAAGTGGACATAAAATCACCATTCTTGATACCCGTATTTTTTGGGTGTGTCAACTTGGTGTTTTCAATAACGGGGGTTTTAACAATTTCATACTTTCATAGAACATCTCTATTGTTATTTGGGTGTTCATTTATGTTGATACTGATGGTTGCATTTTCAACAATTGGTATCACAATTTCCCACAGTCAAATTGGAGCTATTATGATGATTGTGACTTCGTGTGGGTTCATTGGCTCGTTTGCAATGACATGGGGCCCTATAACGTCTGTTATAATATCGGAGTTGTACCCCTCCAGTATCAAAGTAAAAGCGCTGTCGATTTGCGGAGCAACAAATTGGCTGTTTAATTTCATTATAACAATTAGCATACCCGTGGTGACGAAGCACATTGGGTTTGGGTTGGGATACATATTTTCGGTGTTTCTTTTACTGAGTATTGTGTTTGTTCACTATATTGTTCCGGAAACGAAGGGCATCAGTATTGAGACGTTGAATGAAAAGTATCGGACCAAAAGATTCAGAAGAAAGTACAGCAAAAATTACGCCTGAGGAGGAACATAACGAAGCATAAGTATAAAGGTAGCTTAATGTTAAAACAAGCTTAGCATAAGGCTAATCAAAGTATAAGGTTTGCATAAACAAATTCTAATTTTTCTTTTAAGGCATATCCTAAGCAATTCTTGAAGTATTATAATTGTTAAAAATTACAACCATTAATTATTTATAAACAATCAAAGTCTCTTAACGGGAAGTGGCAGTAACCTTTTGGAAAGCACCCTTGGCTTGTTGCTTGGAGATCTTGACACCGGAGGCAACTTGCTTGGCCTTTTCAGCCTTTCTCTTTTCCTTGTCGGCCTTCTTCTTTTCCTTAGCAGCGGCAACAGCTTCAGCCTTGTTAGCCTTTCTTTGTTCTGGCTTCAATGCTCTTCTTTCCTTGATCAAATCGATGGAAGCACCGACGATGGCTCTTTGGTGCTTGACGGTCTTTCTGGATCTCTTCTTGGAGCTTTCCTCAGTGATACCCTTCTTGTGTTGTTTTCTGAACAAAACAGTCCATGCAATTCTTCTTGGGTTCTTTCTTTGTTGGAACAAAGATGAAGACTTGGAGTTTTGGAATCTGAAAATCTTAGAGTCACCTCTGACAAAGAGGGTACCTCTACCTGGGTAAATCTTGGAACCTGAAAAGGAGTCAACTTCGATCTTCATTTTAGATGTTACTCTTGATCTTTCAAAGGAGAACTGTAGTATACCAGTATAAGCTAGTGATATTTTTTCACTTTCCTAATTTTTCCTCTATGGGGCGCCAAACTTTCAAAGTGCCGCGCCGCAAATTGCCTAAAAGGGCAACAAACGCAGTCACACTCAAGTACCCTGCGCACCGCAGCCAACATCTTTTTTCAACCCACGCAGTGAAAAATCTTGAAAAAAAGCGACTTGGAACTTCCGTAAAGGGAAGGTGAAAAGTTTTAACACTGTTCTTTATCCTTTAACCGGAGTGACAATTAAATAATCGCAGAGATGGTATGTTAATGAAGCACAGCAGTGCACAACAAGTCTAGTCGTAGTGGGCAAGTGAGTCGCAAAAAGAGGAGTGCAAAAATGGTGATTTGAAGTAAATATTAGTGAGGTTAGCTTCTATTGAACAAAGAATTACTGTAATTGTCCACCTTGCGAGCATTCATCCTTTCATTACGAAGTAGCATCAGAATGGGCGTGAACCGTTTACTAACAAAACCCATCAATTTTAAAGGCCCCAAAGAAGACAGGAGATTCCATGAACTCAAAGCTTGCGCTTGCCGTCAAGTCCGGTAAGTACACCCTTGGTTACAAGTCCACTATCAAGTGTTTGAGACAAGGTAAGGCTAAGTTGGTTATCATTGCTGCCAACACCCCAATCTTGAAGAAGTCTGAATTGGAATATTACGCCATGATGGCCAAGTCCAAGGTCTACTACTTCCAAGGTGGTAACAACGAATTGGGTACCGCCTGTGGTAAGTTGTTCAGAGTTGGTGTTTTGTCTATCTTGGAAGCCGGTGACTCTGACATCTTGGACTCCATCAACTAAATTTTATCTTAGTTTATTTACTTTATAGATATAAATGCAACCTAAAATTTACTTCTCCAGCTGCCTAGCATTAGCTAAACCAGCTGCCATCCACATATGTATTTGTAATCAGTTCACTATCATCCATTCATTTTTTTTTTCAATTCTTGTTTACTAGTGGGGTCGTTTATTCATCCCCCCACACACACATGCTTTTTACTTTACTCCTTCTTTACTCTTAAAATCAACAAATATAATGGAAGTTATCGAAGAGGTCTTCTTGGATCCCTCTAGCTTTGATGTGTTCATTCGTATGAACGGTAACGCTGACAACGACTACTGCTTCCAGGTCTCTGAGTCCCATACCTTCAAAGATCTCATCAAAATATTCGAAACGTTGCCTGTGATGTTGAATCTTTCCATTTTCTACGACAGAATTCCAATTGGCTTTAAGGTGTCCCACTACCCCGGTAATTTAACTAGAACCGGTGGTATCCTTTTTGGTCGTGAAGCCGACTTTGAAGAATATCTTAAATCTGTTCCTTTGCAAGATAAACTGCTTGATCACCTTCTACCTGGTCAATTGATTGTTCCAGTTTTCAGAGAAAGAAAGCTCTTCCATTTGGCCACCATTGCAACTCTGATTGGCTGGTTGTACACCGATTTGCCTGATTTTATCTCCCCGACTCCTGGTCTCTGCTTAACGAACCATCTTACTGTCGTAATCACTTGGTTTTTGAAAGAAATTTTAGACAAACCAGACAAGGCTCAAAAGTTCTATGACGAAATCTTTGCTCCTGTTGGCCAGATTGGCCAATGTATTTACTTTGCTTTTCATATATTCAAGGTGCTTTTGTTTTACTTTATTTTATGGGCTGGTTTGTTCAATCCATATTCTTTTAGAGGAAGAAAAGCCATCAACGTTGATAAGGATCAACTGGTTGCAATTGGATGGACCGGATCCAAAAAGGTCTCTAACCCATTTTATCAAGACGAATTCAGAAAAATTAACATCGATAAAGCTGGTGGTGTTTTGAAGGCCTACACAATTGGTCTTTTTCCAGTTATCAGGAATTGTGTTATTGAATTACACGAAAATGAAGGTTACGCCACTGGTTTGAAGATCGAATCTCCAAATGAAAACTTGTTCCAACTTTCAAAATCATTATTGGATGATCAAAAGAAATTCTTTGCTAAATCTTTGCAAGGTTTAGAACCTGCTGAAGCATTTGAAAGAATCAAAAAATTCAGAAAATACGGTCCTTTGGAATTGTTGCCTTCTTTGCAACCTATTATTGATGCCAAGTTCTCTCCAATGGATGAACAAATTAGAAAGGAGCAAGAATCCAAAAAGGATAAATAATCCAATTTATAAAATCATTTTGTACTATTTCATTTTTAAAGTTAATGTTTGTGTTGTTCATAAATTTGCAAAATCCAGCCCTTATATCCTTCAATTATTATACATTAGTTATACTTTTGTTATTAGCAACTTAAAAAAGAAAATCATCTCCTCAACGTCAATGATTTTCATTTAACGAATTTCTTTGAAGAAATCCATTTTTAAAGCATTTGATGCTGTTATTCTTTCATTAAAATCTAATTTAAGACATGCCTTTAATAATTCAATAGCTTCTTTATATTCATTTCCCAATTGTGTATCCAATGGAACACCCTTTTTATCTAATGCTTGCAATAATTCCCATGCTGGCGAATCTGGTGCAAATGTATCTCCTTCTTTAGCATCTGTTGAAACACAAAACAAAAGTAGTTCTCCAATTGAATGACCTTGACCTTTTGTTGAAGTGCATTCAAATCCTAATCCATGTAATTTTGCACATCTTTTCATTTCATTCACTCCAAATATGGTTGTGATTTCCATCAAAGCTTCAACATCATCAGTTGAGTTGAAAAAAGGAAATCTTCTACCCAATAAAGTCATCAACATAACACCAGCTGACCAAATATCTAGTTTAACAGTTTGATTGTTACATTTTAGTAGAACTTCTGGGGCTCTAAACCCCCTTGTTCCTGCTCTATTGGCCCTTCTCCCAGGTCGCTGATCATCCTTTAAATAAGCATTTGTTGGTAGTCCTTGATTTGATTGTTTCCCATGTGTATTGTAACCACCATAAACACAAGGGCAACAATTGCTTTGCGGGTCCGGTCCGATCTCTTTCTCTGCCAAACCAAAGTCAACTAAAACACCCCTTCGTGTAAACGGATTATACAAAAAATTTGTAGGTTTGATATCTCGATGAATTATACCTTTACTGTGAACAAACTGAATACCCTTGAGAAGTTCATACACATAAAACTTGATTCCTGCTAATGGCAGATCCCTGTAAAAGTCTCTAAAATCTGCATGCTCATAAAATGGCAAAACAGCAATTACCTGATCTTCATATCGTAAAGCATCTAACAATGGCGCAACGTTGGAACTGTTTATAAGCGTATTCAATAGTGCTAGCTCATTAAAAATTCTATTTGGTGAAGATGTGACATAGATTCTTTTCAAAGCCACGTATCTTTGATGTTTCTTTATTTCACTAGCTCCTTCTGGACCAGGTGAATTGTCAAGTAACGTTGGGATTCGTGACATAACTAAATTGAATAATGGTTTTGCTTTATAAACCGTTGAGAATGTACCTTCACCAATTTTATTTATTAGTTTGTACTTAGCTTTCAATGTTGGAAATGTTTCTACAAACGTCTCCATTTCTTCCTTAACGGCAACTGTTATGTCCTCGTCAAATGAAGCATCCAAATAGTCATCGTTAGTTTCATTATGATCTATAGCTTTAAATTCCATATTAAAATCAGCCGGCTCCCCTCCGCTTTCATCTGCCGGATGTAATTTCACATTTTCCATTGAAGTCTCATTCTTGTCCGGCTGAAATGCTCCTTGCTGCTCAAGATCTTCACAATTGTTCTTCTTATTATATGTATTCGATGAACTCCTTTCCTTTAATTTAGGAACTTTATTTTTACTACCGTTGTTACTTAACTGCAGTAAGTTCTCATCTGTAAAGCTAGCGTTACTCAGTCTTCTTTTGGATGGCGATAGCTTGTATATTTTCAACTTGCCATCTCCTCCAATTATACTATTTTCCTTTTCTCTACCATTAGCATGATTTCTTGATGTCAACCACGTCTCGAAACCAACATTACCAAATGCCCTCTCTTCCAATATCCCTTTTTTGGTCTCCTCAGACGCTTCCTTCGTTTTCTGGCTAGACATATATGCTATTATTATATTTTATCCACAAGAGTTTGATCTAAAGCATTTTGACAAGTTGACGCGTTTGTGTCTCAATTAGGTAATGATCTTTTATAGTTGGAAATATAAGCTCATATAATCTGAACAAACCTTTGATTTATGCCAGTTCTATAATAAAGAAAGATACATATATACACAAGATACAAATGGTGATAATAATAACGGAGAAGTTCGTTCAAAGGATTATATTAATCACTTGTTTTCAATGTACAGAAAAATAGGGTATTTCTGGCTTCATTGATTGCATCAGTGAGCAAATCAGCTTTTGCTTCAGTCCAGTCTTCCTCTGGCGTCGGCTTCTCACTGCAAATGCTGCCATTTTCATACTTGGCTTTGAACTCTCGACATATATTTTGAAGTCTGATCATCTCTCTAGTATCGCCATTTTCTGTTGAAATGGCAAGGATGGAATTAGGTGTCAGCTCTTGGTAAATTTGGCGCAGCATTTTGTTTACTTTATCGTACATTTCATCTTCAGTGGCCGGTAAAACAACGCTATCAGGTTTTGAATCACCAGCCAATTTTTTGAACCATTCCAGCTCTCTTAGTTTGAAGATAATGAGATCATGTTCGCTTTGATGCTCTTCAAACAATTTGATTACTTCATCATCAGAGTGCGCTTGATATCGAGTTTCTATTCCCTGACCAAAAGCCTTAGGTGCAGAGTAATCAATAACCATCGACGACTTTGGAACCTTTTCTCCGTGCGTGTTCAAAATCAACTTATTAGTTTTGGCCAACCTGGAATAGAGTGATTCTGTATTATATGATTTACCGTAAAGGTATCCTTTCTCGATTTTCATTTTAAGTAAATCCATACAGGAAATGCAATCCTCGATTGAATCATGACCTGTTAGGCCCATTTGAACATCCTTCTGCAGGTGCAATAGCATAAGTGACTTTAACGATGGCTTTGCTGGTGGACCTCTTGGATGATCAAAACAAACAGAAGTATCAATAATTCTTGGGTGCTTCAACTTCAATACTTCCAAATCGGACTCCAAAGAGTGTCCAACCAATGTATCACTACTAGAGACTATACTCAGAATTTCATTTTGAACATCTTGCAACGTAGTCTCAACACCATTAAGCTTTTCTTCAGTAATACCTGACCACTGCGTTAAGTAATCGGTAATTTCTTCACTTGGTTTAACAAACTTGTCTATCAAAACTTCATTGTCAAAATTTGTTAATGAAACTCTAGCAAGTACTTTACCGTTTCTGGATCTACACATTTCACAATCTAATGCAAATGTTTTTGAGCCACTGTGCTCGAATTCTACTGTTGAGACATAATCACTGGTTTTATTAATCATTTCCTTTGTTGCCCCCTTGACGGATGAGTGAATCGGATATCCATAACATAACAGCTGGTCCAGCGTCAAGTATAAGTCGTTAATAGTGATTTTCTTTTCTTCATTGTCCCTTTGAATCTGCGCTCTTTCCTTTGGAGATAGTGAGTATGAAACTAACGAAGTGTAGGTTGAAAAGATACACTTCTTTGAACCAGGTGATTGCAATGGTAAAACCTCATCAAAGATTTCTGGAAACACATTCAAATGTTTATTTACCTTGGAAGCGATCAATTTTGCAGGTTCAATCTTATCTTTGAAAGATAAAAGACCAAAATCAGGTTCCGTCAAACCTCTAATAAAAACAACAACAACCCTTTCAACTGATTTTCTGTTGTCTAATTGACACCATCTTGGAATCGAATTGACATCCGTCAATGAATACATGATCAGATCTCTCAAAGATGAAATAGTTACTTTTTTCTTAATATCATCTTTGATGCTGAATGTTGGATTTTGCAAGAGAAACTTCTTTTTTCTAAGAGCAGTACCTTGTTGAACTGAAGATCTTCTTCTCTTTTTCTTTTTACTATCTTTTTTTGTAACAGAATTCAATGCACCCAAGTTAAATAGTGAATTAGAGGTGGTAATTTTATCAGTGCTTTCGTCATCAAGAATGGCCGAACTATCACTTCTTTTCAATTGCGAGTTATCTGCTAAATTATTCAAGAACTTGCTTCTTTCATTTTTCAAGTTTTCATCTTCAACAGTGATAGACAAACGTGCAACTCTATGGTGGACTTCATCTGATTTCGGTGAGGTCATAATACGCAATAAATCCAACTCTAGGGTGGGTATATACTTCTATATATATGTACACTTGTATCTATATATATATATGATCACGTTGATAGGCAAATTGAATACTTTTCAGTAACTTGAAGCATCCTGAGTTAAACAAAGTTGACGACGTCAAAATTTTTTCTTGTATTATTTTAAATTAAAAGGAGGCTTCTTCAATGTGTATCAATAAAGAACAGTGTGATTGTAGTGAGATGTGCTTGTAAGGAAACAATTGCAGCTGAACAATACCTTTTGATTTACTTCAATTGTTGGGGTTCGAAAGTGACTTTTTTGCCTGAATTTTAGCCAGTTGTTGAATTCTTGTATTGAAGTAATCTTTGATTGACTCAGTTTTGATTGAAACTGGTGGCGTAGCTTGTGTGTTATTTTCAACAGTACCATCACGAATCCATTGGCGTCTCCATTGACCTTCCCAATCAAACGTTTCGTCCAAGTGCTTGATTCTTGTAACTGTATCGAATTTTGAATCAATTGTAAGATTACTGTATTTTGATAAAACAGTACAATCATTTGATGATGGGGCCATGTCATACAAAATAGACTCAATAACATTTGTGACATCTGCCCTTAAATTATCGAAGTCTAACTCTTTGTCCGTGTATATAAGCTTTCCGTCGTTTATACTTTCGATAAAAGCCGATCTTATTATTTGCTGACAGAAGTCAACGTATGGCATTGTAATTGAGTCATATATCCAGCTGTTGACGTTGCATATGAGAATGTTAACACTCTTGAAACGGAGTTTTGTTATCGGCGAGAACACTGACTCTAGTAACTCAAATAATTGCGAATAATCAATATTCCTTTCTTTGAAAAGCTGGCCTATTAAAGGGAAGTTTGAAGTTTGATCAGACATTGTATTAAGCATATAAAGTAAATGGGTTTCCTCTAGATCAGCGCTTAAAGTAGAGATCAGTTTATTCAAATCGGCTGAAGAATTTGGTAATGGATCCCCTATGGAGTACAATTCCAGCAATTTTATTTGTTTTAACATGTTCAGATCAAAGGTATTGGAGTCTTCATCTTCTTTTTGAAATAAACATGTGTAGTTAAGCCCTCCATTAGTTAAATTTATTGATTCGGTATCTAAATTAAAATTAGCTTTCAAATAACATATAAACTGTTGAAGTTCGTTTTGAGAGGGCCCTAGAACCAGCAAACGTTTGCTTTCACGTTCTTTAGTGCCAGTTTTTGAGTCTAGAAGAAAATCTAGCAGTTCATTCGCCATTGGATCTGTATGTTATTGTTTAGTGTCAATTAAAAGAACGCGTTTTTTGAGATCTGAAGAGATCACCTTCTTTAATAAATAAGATCTAATTTTATTTGTATATAAATTTAAAGGAACTACGTAATGTATACAATGTTTATAAATGAATGGAGGATATATCAGTATCAAGGACAGAAGAAATCTTGAAGAAAAGAATCGAATAATAAAATTTGTAATTTTCATATCTGGGTTAGTTGAAACTATTTTGAATTGTCGTTGAAGTCGACAGCCTTTCTCAGCTTCGGATCAGCAGTGTGCCTTTTGACACGGTTGTACATTGTGACTTTGTAATTGAAAATGAAGTCAACAATGATCCAGCACCAACTTTCGTGTTGAGGTAACTCATCGTAGAAATCAGCAGCTTCCCTTCTCAAAACAGGTAGTTTTGACCAGGCAATGAATGGGAAGTCGTGGTGCTCGTTGTGGTAACCGACGTTCCAAGTAAAAATATTTAATGGGCCGTAGTAAGAGTAGGTTTCGACTGGAGGTTTGTCCTCAAACTGTTTGTAGGTTTTAGGAGGAGAAAAGATGTAGTGTTCAGCAACAAAGTGACCTGCAGTAGGATGAAGAGAGCCAGCAAAAAAGGATGAGAACAAAAAGTAAAAGATTGGGTACCAGCCGAAGTTCTTTTGTACAATGTAGTCGAAGGAAAACTGGACGAGAACGTTGAGGAGGTGAACGTAAGTGAAATCCACCTGGGTGATAAACATTGGTCTCAAGGCGTAGAAGAAAATCTGGAACGTGGCAAAGAAGGCCTTGCCCAACACGTTGGAGAGAAGAAACGCCTCGAAGTACGTTGGCAGGTCCGTGTCGTAGGTCTCGTCACCCAGGAACTTGTGGTGCAGCTGGTGATAAGGGAAAAACGAAGCCGAGTAGGGAATGCCGATCGGCAGGTTGACAAAGATGGAAAACAGTCTGTTGTGCAAAGGCTTCTTGAAGCCGAGGTTGTGAGACAGCTCGTGGATGCAGAGAAAGCAGTTCTGGTTCGCAAACCCACCGATCCAGTAAGCTGTCAGCACGAACTTCCAACTCAACGGATGCGTGTTCCTAAGCAAATATGCACATAGCAGCTGCGTTGACACCACTGCAAACGAAATGTACTTGGTCAGCGGCTCGTGGCCCGTCAGTTTGAGAACGTGTGGGTACTTCTTGATGATTTCTTTTCTTCTGATAGTGTGTGGATCCTTCTCGTTGGTCCAGTAGAAGTCCGGAACACCTTCTATCGTTGCCTTTTTTGATTCCATTTGGCTTTATGTGCACTTGATATTTCCTGTACTACACTCCGATGCCTTAGTGGTGTTGTTTCTCTAACAAAGAACACCTACACAAACTCAGATCTAGAAAAAGAAAGTGCTGAAAAAATAACGGCTTCTAACAGGATCTCGTTTATTGTAGATCTGAAGCGGAACGAAGCCTGGCATAAACGCCAAGGGCTTTATTTAGGCACCATAACGCGTTTTAATGAACCCTTAAACTTAGTCTTAGTCGCCTGTTTTCAGTTCAACCTTTCTTCCACCTTTCTTCCACCTATTTTCTCTCCTTTTCAACAAAGCTTGCTATCATCCCTCAGAATCACCTTATTCAGCCTTTTTCTGAGCATCTGAGCGCTCTTTTTTTTTTCTTCCCATTTGGCGTCACTTTCTTTCTTTTTGGAGAAATGAAATTAACATGCAACGGATAGGTTGATCAGTATGTAGATGTAGTTCCTGTGCATAGAAACAAACAACTTTGTTTGCGACACTTGTAAGTTTTAGACAAGATTTTGTGATCGAAATTGGGTAAAAAAATGAGCTTCTCTAAAAATTCCATAAGTGGCGCAGCAAAGTGGCGCACGCAATTTTAACGTGGCGCATGCACTTGCATTAGTGGCGCATGAGTATGATGGTTACCCGGCCTGTTCTTTATACAAAATTTTCAAGCTCCTCATGTTGATATATCATAAATTTTTCAATATATTCTACAAACTCACAATCATATACATAAAAGGTGAAGAGTCCTTTTCCAACATAGCGATAATGTTAAGGACAAAGAAATTCAAGCCATTAGCAAATTGCATGCTTAAAATGACACCAATGAGAACAATGGCCACAAGCAGCAACGCTGTTGAATTCAACGTTCAAGGCACCACTAGAACCATCACTCTCAATAGAGCCAATAAATTAAATGCATTAAATACGCAGATGTGCAAAAATATAATCCCAAGGTTGCAGGAGTATTCAAAGTCTAAGTCAGCGAATTTGATTGTGATCAAATCCAGCTCTGAAAAGGCGTTCTGCGCTGGCGGCGATATTGTTGAATGTGCCAAAAATAACATGAACGGTGAATACAGGAAATCTCTTGAGTTCTTTGAAAATGAATACAACCTAAACTATCTTTTGTCGATCTATGGCAAGCCAATTGTGTCGCTGGATAATGGTATTACCATGGGTGGAGCAGTAGGTTTATCAGTTCACAACCCATTTAGAGTCGTCAGTGAAACAACTAGATTTGCAATGCCTGAGTCTTCAATTGGGTTTTTCAATGACGTCGGTACCTCCTTCTGGTTACCAACTGTAGATTCAAACTTGGGCTACTATCTTGGTATCACCGGTGAAGAACTCAGTGGCTACGACGCATTTATTTTAGGCTTCGGTACTCACTTTGTTCCAACTTCAAGATACCCGGCACTTTTAGATAGATTATCCAATTTGGAATTGAAACAGTTATCAGTATCAAATCAAAGAAAACTATTCAATGAAAAATCAAACAAGGAATTTTATGCATTAGTCAATTCAGCTATAGAGGAATTCAGTGAAGAGATACCTGTGTATCACAAGTTCAAATACTCTGCTGATGAATTGAACACCATTGAGAGATGTTTTAACCCAAATATCCATTCGTCAATTGAACAAGTTATCAAAGCTTTGGAAGATGATGGTAGTGCCTTTGCTTTGAAAACAATCCAGACCATCGAATCAAAATCTCCATTATCTGTTAAATTGAATTGGTCTTTATTAAATAAGTCTAAATCTTCATCAATTCATGAGTCGTTGACAAGAGATATCAAATTGGCTGGTAAGTTAATGACCAATTACAAGCAAAATGACTTCAACCAATTCATTAGCCATAAATTAATTAACAAGCAAAAGGATCTTCCAAAATCGAGCCATTTTGCTAATGTTAGCGAAGTGCCTAATAAAACTGTTGATGAATTGATTTCGCTTGACGTGTATTCACCAGATGAAAGTGTTTCTGATTTAGATCAAGTAATTACTGATTTGAACAATTTGAAAATCTCTAAATTCGAAAGCTTATCTGATGCCGGTGGTGACATTATAAATGATTTTATTGAATATCCACATCAAATGGGTTTGCCATCTCAAAATGAAGTTCAGTCTTTCATTTCGGACAAGGGCGATGTTTCCTTTGCTGATGTCGTTAATTATTTTAGAGTTAAATATGACGACAAAGCAGGTGTATCATACAAGGTTAAGATGATTTTGAATAGAAAGACCAAGAAGAACAATGAAATCCTTGAATGGATCAACTGAGTTTTTTCTGTCCATTTTAAAAGTCTTTATTAGATCAGCTGTTTAAATATATAAGTATATTTTATCTGTAAATAGATTACATGAATATAGTATAATATTGCTATTAGCTTTGACTACGAGTGCAATTAAATTTTTCAAGCAACATCTTTTTTACTTAATGGCTATAAGAAAGGCAGGAGATGTTGAAGGTACGGAGGAGCGTGAAAGAAAAAGGATTAAACCCACCTTGGATTTAGGTTACAGTTCAAGTGAAGAAGAAGAAGAAGAAGAAGAAGAAGAAGAAGAAGAAGAAGAAAAGTTAAAAGAGAAAGCTATAGAAGAGGAAAGTGATAATGAATTTGCACTAGATCTATCAGATATTGAAGAGTTGACAAGTACAGTCGATGAAAATCCGATTTTGAAAAAGTATGCTATATTCAAGAACAAGCCAATGTATTTGGAACTGGCAGCATTAATTGAGTCTAACATGGAATTGTTCGATTTGAGGTCATCTATAGATTTACAGATGCACAAGTTTGGTGAGATTGATGATTCAAAAGTGCTGCTGACGGCACTAAAAAGGTTTGACATCGAAACAGTCTGGGAAAAGGTTTGTTTGGTTAACAGAAGTAGTAATAATAAAAGTGACAATACTTTCACCCCCGTTCAATTATTCATAAACTTACTAAAATCAACTGGCGATAAAAGTAAATCTTTCACGGATTTCCAAAGAAAACAGAGGAATAACAAAGCGTTTACATCATCTGCTATAAAATCCATTGATTATAAAACTAAATCAGGTATTTTTAATAAATGGATAAAATTTAGGTCAATGAGTATCAAGGAAAAGAAGAATTTGATTTCATCAATCACTGAGAAGGATTTAACAAATTCTATAGACTGGCTTTTCTTGAATAACAATGATCCGATGGAATTGGTGATCAAAAACGATTTCATCAAAAACCACGCTATGAAATAAGAATGTTTTTACAAAGTATCGACTTTTTTTTCATAAAAATATATAACTTGTACAAAATATACAGCTTGATTCATGTATATAATAATGTAAAAACGTGAAACGTTTCATATAATCATTTATATACTGATAATTTGATAAAATTGATTTAAAAGCCAATTCTACTTGCTAAAAGAAAAGAAGTGTTTATAGTAACAGTGGAAGATGATCATTTTTTTTGAGAGCAAACCCAAGCAAATATGATAGAAAGCAGAAAGATGAAGGAATTGTTGGAATATAGAAAAGGGAATAACTGGTTCAGCTGGTTGGTACATGGCAAATAATGGAAACAAACATTTATTTTTTACATTTATTTACTAATGTATTTTTAGGAGTTGTGTAACCCGCCTTCTCCCATGAAGTGTAATTCCAAACTTGGTATGCAGCTTGATGGTTTTCAATGTAGTCATATGTTGGGTAATCAGTAGGATCACACGTGGTTGAAATAGCATCCTTTGGTTGATATATTCTAACATAATCAACTTCCATTGTGACAGGGAAAAAGATTGAAGGCCAATCAATATAAGCCCAGTTATTTGAAACACCTAAATTCATAACAATTGACATTGGTTCCTTTGAAATTCTTCTGAAATCAATGTTACCATTTGGACCTAAAGAATATGCGTTGACAGTAAAAGTTGGATTCTCACCAACAAACCATCTAACATAACCATTATCATTATCATTTAAATATTCATACCCATAATTTTGAAAATATCTAGTGCCCTCACCAAATTCGTACCATTCAGTATTCAAAGTTGTAATACCAGAAACAGCTTGTTGGAAAGGACCACCGGCATAGGTGTTCATTGTTGTAATCGAATGATTGTAAATTTCAACAAAGCTGTAATCTGGCATATACCAAATATCGAATGGAGCAATTTGCATTGATTGAGAAGCGACACCATTCAACTTAGTTGTATCAACTTCACCCTCAATAATATCGATTTCAGGAGCACCACGACCAGTACCAGGATTTGGGTGATCTTCACCTGAACAAGTACAAGAATTCAATCTTTGACCTGGTAAATAGGAAATACCATCAGGGGATGATTGATTAGGAGTGATACCAGCGTCACAAGCATCATAGGAATAAGGCCAAACACCATCGGTTGTTGCCATATAACCAGGTCTACCAAGGTTACCCATTGTCCATAAACCAGGCCAGAGACCAGTGACGTTACCATAGTTTGGCAATTTAGCACTAATTTCAATGGTACCTTGGGTAAAACACATTTTATTCCAAGAGTGAAGCATACCTGATCTGTAATAAAGGTCGTGATTCTCAAAAGCATCCATTCTCAAATTTAGAGTACCATTTTTAGTTGTGACAGCATCTGGATCATACCATTCCAAATCCTTGGTGGCATCGTAGTGAAGATTTGGGGCATACCAAAACTGATCATCACCTTCATAAAACGTTCTACCTTCTGCAGCAAATTCATCGGAAAATACCAAAACCCAGTCAGAACCGTCTCTGGCTTCCTTTGTGTAAGCGCTTGTTGGAGTGTCAGGATCAACTAGGGATGTCCTAATTGCTGATAGCCTTGGGTACACATAACTCGTTAAAATTTCGTAAGTTTGAACAGTGGCCTTGTGGTCTGTGACACCGGTGTAAGTTAAAGCAGGAAGAATAACAAAAAGTGCCAGCAAACCTAGAAACATGAAAAGCAGACCAGCAAGACCCATTGAGGATCTCTTGTCTAAGGACTTGAGATCCTTCCAAAAACGGTTCTTTTCGTAGTCAGCATCTGCAATTGGGTCAGGATTGTGTAGATAGTCGTCATCTTCCTTTTCTTCAATCAATAAAGGGAACGAGGACGCTGGATAGCCACCGAAGGGGGAGAAGTCTGTGTCGACGTACAAATCGGTACCTGATTCTGAATTCTGGGAGTTTGAGTCTGTGACAAACTTGGAGCTTAGAGAGTTGTTGATGGAGTAGACTCTGGAAGTGTGGCCCGACTTCTGCGGATACCTGTCAAACTCTGGGTTTCTGGTGGTGGTGTTGTTATTGTTGTTATTGTTGTTGAGAAGAGAAAGTCTGTTGTTTGAGGCGAATGGGTTGATCAGCGAGGAGTTTGAGGAGTGCTGGAACGACGAGTTGTAGTTGATAAGGTGCTGTTTAATGTCCTCGTCGTTGCTGAGGATGTTGTTACTGCTATTTTTCATATTGTTGTCCTCGTTCGACAAAGACGACGTCTCGTTGTCAAACGATCTGGACACATATTCTGGCGACTCCGCCTGGTTGAACGGATCCACCACCTCGTCGCCAGACGTGGTGGTAGTCTCGCTGTTAGACGAGTTCGATCCGATGTGTGGTGAACGTGTTGTTAGATTCCTAGGTGACATTTTCCAATACACAATATAGATATGTCTATGTTAGCTAGATCTCAGTCTGTAATCTTTGTCTTGTGTTCTGTATTGTTTCCTTTCTTGATTTTCTCTTGTATGTTTCTCTCTGATACCCTTTTCCTGGTCTCTCTGGCAGTCCGAACCTGTTCTCTGTCTTATTCCTCTTCTTCTTCTCTATATCAGTAGTATAGGGAAAGGGGGCGCAAATCCTTTTTTTTTATATATATAGACCTTGGATTTTTGTTTTGTTCTGCTAAAAAGCAAAATACTGCACTAGAAATTTTGATTTCTGAAAATCATATATGGAAAGATATCAAATAGCAGAAATGCACTTGTCTGCCATTTAATTAGCACCTTGCACACTCTCTGTGGCCTACGAGTCACTGTTCCACTCCATTTCTCACTCCCCTCTATCCAATAATAGAACGAGTCTAAAAAAAGGAGGGGGGGTTTCGCGAATTACAAAAATTATTTTGTCGCGCACACTTACGTAAACAGTTTTTAAACAGGATTACGTAAACATCACGTGACATAGTCACTCTATTTACTTTTACATGAATCAGCTTACGTAAAAGCACGTGACTTTTATGATTACGTAATACTAATTGGCTTTCGGCAGTATAAAGTTCGTGACTTTATAAAGGGCAACAATAGCTCATTGGAATAATTTTTAGAAGGTGTACTGTATGTGATAGGATAAGAAAGTTTCCAGGAATGAGTTTACGTCGTAATTAAAGCAAAGCTAGGGTGAACTAATTGCAGAATATAATATTTGAACGGTTGTTTTGTAGCCACGTAATGTGTAGTAAATAGGTATAAAATATTGCAAGAGTAACCCAAGACATCAACAATAGACATCAACGTAAAGTATCAACAAAATACCATTAGCATAAAGTAGTAAAATAAAGAAAAGTAAATTATGAGCAAAACGTTTTCGGATGATGACGACCTGCAAACAACTGAACAGCAATTGGGGTCTTGTTCTGTCTGTAGTATTAGTAGTTTCAAAACTACATACTAGCTTGTCAAAATTAGTCAAGAAACCAGCAATTGTAATACCATAATAAAAAAGCTATCTATTTGTATTGCTATTATATTATTGAAACAGTTGTGGTAATGTTTATGGCATTTGGGAAGCACCAAAATTACATAAAATGAGACTTATAATGAGTTGTATGAAGATCTTCACCAGTAAAATGCGCCGCTGCCACACAAACAAACACTTCGTAGATATATGGTCAGTTTGATCGATACAAAGAGTTTGCAGTAAAATATCCTTTTCATTAACTATACAACCTAACATAGGGTCGGCCATTCTAACATGCACCCATTATATTCAGATGTATTTTACTGGCTAAATTGATATCACTACCAGGCTTCCTTTTTCGTTTTATTCCCCCAATTGCTTTTCAGTTCGTATACCCATTTAAAATATACACCATTAAAATAATATTATTTATTTACAGTCTAAGTCCTCACTCTTTTCTAACTTCTCAACATTCTCCCTGTCGTTCATGTAATTAACAAGGGAAAACCCAACAGCAACAAACAAAAGCCCTGATGTCATCAACTTAAATATACTTTCAGATAAATTCATCACATTGGTGTCCCTTGGTCCCCACTTCCCATAACTGATGTAGTAAATCGCCTTCTTCTCGTCTTCCGTTAAGTACATCCAGCCAAACTCCTGCTTAATGTTCAAATAGGATATAACATCTTGTTGAACTTCATACGTCAATGTCAACCACCGTTCCTCAATATTCGAACAATCGATATAGTATTCGTCTTCTTCAAATTCCTCGTCCTTGCTCCCGTCCTTTTCATTCAAATCCATATACTCTTCTGTCAATGCTGCCCTCCTTTGTAAATCACTGTTCTTCTCTAGTCTTTCAACAATCATTTCACTATTTTTCTCTTCTTTGAGTTTTGCTTTCCCTAATTCACTGTAAAACTTTCGATTATTGAAACTATAGTTAATCCTGTTAACCCTTTTCAAATTTGCCCTAAAGCAATTCCTCAAATACATCTTTTATGCTAGATTATAGTTGATTTGCTATAAAGATATTAGTTTATACAACCTCCATAATTTTTTCCAATGAGACTTTCGGTATATGCTCAGGCTGTCTTCTTCTTGGCTTTATCATTCACCTTAAATGAATAAATTACTCCTCCAAGAAACACCAATACTATCCCCACAGTCCCATTAATACTCAATTTTGTTTTACTAAACACTACCATACTAATTGCCAGTGATATTACCTTTCTAACAAGTAGTATAATAACCACACTTAAACCAGAAACTTTAACACTGATTATGTTAACAAATAAAACACACACCAACTGTGTTAAGCAATTGAATAATAATAGCAACAAACTAATCTCATTAAATGCAAGTAGTTCACTTTTCAGTTTAGGTGCCAAGGGTATGAAAATTATTAGTCCATACATTGAGTTCAAATACATATTATCGATCCACGAGCTGCTTTGCTGATCCTTAAACAAATGCTCTTTATAAAGCATATTGAACGATGTTAAAATGGTTGCAAATAAAAGGATTGAGATTCCCACCTTCGAGTTAGATGAATCAGTGGCTGTCTGGAAACCTTTGTCGCCGATTGTAAATAGAATCGTTCCTAGGCCAATAAACAAAGATCCCGTAATTTGTAACCTTGAATACCTTTTACCAAACGAGAAATAGCCAATGATCATAGTAAAAACTACACCCAATGATCGTAAAATGATATGAATTGGCATTGATACATCAAACTGGAAAACTAAGTTGCCTAAATAAGCAGAGAGATTTTGTATAACAACTGGAATCAAGAAACTTGATGATTTCAACTCACATTTGATCGCACTGTTGGTGATGTTCTTATATATCATAATTGCAAGAACGATAAAGATGGTTTGCGATAGTGTTATAATCGTGTTGCACTCTTTACTTTGTTCATGCAGCATCTCAAAACTTACAACATTAGAGCAGCATGAGCCAATTGTCCCCAATACCAGCAATGATACTTCACTCATTTCCCATTTTGGTTTTTATACAAAAGAAGATCAGATACAATCGTAAAGGAAAAAAAATTGATCTCAAAAGCTCTCTGCTTTTCACCTTCCTCTCTCTTTGTTTCCTTAAGTACAGAACATTTAACTGTTATAAAGCGTTAGCATGTCAATTGGCAGCAGAAAAGAAATACCTCCATTACCATCTTCAAACGACTTTAAACTATCAAATATTTTGAAATCGTGTGAAACTGATAAATTGAAAAATGTTAATACCAGCATTGAAATATCAAATAAGAGGTACTCTAAGGACGTCAGTGACCAATTTGTCCAGCTATCAAAGATTGAAAACTCACTGTTACATAAAATGGACTCAATTGAAATAAATTATGAAACTTTACACAATAAAATACAGAGATCTACTTCAGCTATAGAAAAACACGGTGAAGTTGGTAACAAGTTGTCGAAAGTGGTGGATCAATTGATAAAACAGCGTGCTAGATTAGAAAAATTAAGTAATAAACTGAAAGAGTTAGGAGAAGACGATAACAGTGACGAACCCCAGATATCCAGTGTTAAGTTAAACCAGTACTTAGACATGGAACAACAATTGGCAGTTATTGGGAGGAAGCAATCAATGAACAAGCTTGAGAAGTTCAAGAACCCAGCAATTAACCTATTCAAATTTGAAATGCCAACAACAGATATTTCTGACCAGAATGTTACGATAGTAGCAAACGATTCCAATACAGATAGCCGCCGAAGTTCAGCAAGCTTAGTGTCACAACTAAAAAAATATCAAATCTAGCATACACATTTACAGAATGTCTTTGACAACTTCTCTGAATAGCTGGTACATTTCAGTTTTTTTGTAGAGATCCAAAAGAGTCAGGCTCTGTTCACTTTTGAGCTGGTTTTGATTTTCAATCAAATCAACAAAAGTAGGGTCAATTGGTATTGATTTCAGGAATTTGATATTCAATTCTCTCGCTAAAATTTCCCCACCTCCTTTACTGAAGATATTTGTGCACTCCGAACAGTACGGACAGATGAAGCCTGACATGTTTTCGATGATTCCGATTATGTTGAAACGAACCTTCTCGCAAAAATTGATCTCCTTTTTGACGTCTGAGATGGATATAAGCTGCGGCGTCGTTACTATGAGCGCTCCCAGGACCTTATCGTAGCTGGAACGTAACTCCTCTGCAATGGCAATGTGTTCGTCACTGGTTCCAGGGGGTGTGTCGATAAGAAGATAGTCTAGTTCCCCCCACACCACGTCGCTCATGAACTGCCTAATCATCCCTGTCTTCTTAGGCCCTCTCCACACGATCGAGTCGCCTCTGTTGTTTAGCAAAAACCCAATTGACATCAGCTTCAAATTGACGTCCTTACCGTTATCATCTTTGCTTACAGGTAAATGCACTGGCACCCATCCTGCGTTTGCCTGATGCACCTTGCCTTCCTCCACACCGAACATTCTTGGAAGTGAAGGCCCTGTGAGATCGATATCTAGCACTCCGACTTTATAGTTCAACGCTGCTAGTGATAATGCTACTTGTGTTGTCACCGACGACTTCCCAACTCCTCCTTTACCCGATAAAATTAGCACGATGTGCTTCACACTTTTGAGTGATTCTGGTGGCGGTTTTATCTCTTCCATTTCTTACACCTTTCCACTTCAACTCTAGATTACTAATATATATACATATTCATATATATATAGAGAAGAGATGAAATTTTTCAGATTACTTGATCTGGACGTGGCGCATGAACGAAATATAGCGTCTATAGTGGCGCAGGCATTTTGCTCAGAGCAAACCGTATGTGGCGCAGTAAACCGGCGTCTTGACGGGTGGCTGGTGAAGTGGCGCATGTATATAGTGGCTGGTGCACCTACTATTTTTCAAAATGATCTCAATGCACGTGATCTTGCGCCATCCCATCATGAAATTTTTCACCTTCTCCTCTATCTGATTTCTCCATTGGCATGTCTAAACTCCCATTATTATTGTAATGTAACAAGAATGAACCGATTTTGGGGAATTATTAATACAGCGACGGCGTTTGGAAATAGGTGAATGGAAATAGCGTAAAAGTAAGAAAATATATATATAAACATATGTACAAGACTCCTTTTGCATATAATATCTTGATTATTCAAAGTTCTATTATTTGACAGCCAGTAATTATATAGACCAGTTGAATTGTAATGTCTAGAGTAGCAATTATAGGGGCAGGACCACTAGGCCTTGGGTTCTCAAAGGCACTGGCAGCAGAACCTAGCGCAAAAGCGGCCTTCAAGACCATCGATGTGTTTGAGAGACGAAGTCAGGCAGGTGGTCTCTGGAATCACACAGGTGACAAGTCTAACGTGAAGATCGAAATCAGAGACACGCCTTCAGAATCCAGAGCCCTCAAGGTCTTGGACAACGATCCTCATCTCTCTCCTATGTACAAGTTCACAGAAACAAACATCGTCAAACAGCTAATGAGATACAAGGACCATCCGTTGCCAGAAAACTCCAACACGTTTCCTAACAGAGAGGAAGTTCTCAACTACATTCTTGACTACCAGAAGTCAATCCCATCCTCTAGCATCAACTTCAAGTTCAACTCAAAGGTCACAGCACTAGAAAAGAAGAACTCGGAGTGGGAACTCACTTCTAATGACGAGACGTACAAATACGACAAGGTGATCCTGGCACACGGCCACTTCGACAGACCTTTTATCCCAAAGGCCAACGGCTTGTTAGATTGGTTCAAGGGCGATCCGCATTCCGTGTCTCATGCCAAGTATTTCAACGACGTTAGCAACTTCAAAGGCCAAAAGGTGCTTGTCATTGGTAACTCTGCATCTGGTATCGATATCTCCACCCAATTGCTCTCTGTAGCCAAGGAGGTGGTGATGTCTTGTGTCGGCGAGCCAATGTTCAAGGGTGTCATCGAAAGTCACACCAACCAAATCGACGGTATTGCCAAATACGATTTTGAAAACAACCGTTCTGTTATAACCACTTCCGGTAAAGTTATCTCAAACATCGACAAGATCCTATTCTGTACCGGATACCTTTACCAATTGCCATTCTTAAAATCTTACCTCAGTGGTCCAAAGGGCCTTGAAAACGACGGTGCCAACTTCCGTAACCTCTACAAACAGTTATTCTACATTTACGATCCTTCATTGATTCTTGCCGGTTTACCAAAGGCTATTATCCCATTCCCATTTGCTGAAGCTCAAGGCCAGTACGTTGCCAGAGTCTTAAGCGGAAGAATCCAATTACCTTCCACTGAAGAAATGTTGAACGACTATCAAAGAGAGGTCAATGAAAGAGGTTCTGGCTCAGCATTTCACGTCATGGGTAGCTTAAAGGACGCTGAATATTGTAACGAGCTGTACGATGCGATCAAGGGTACTGAAAATGATGGCTTTGTTGCTGACTACTGGAACGATGACAAGCTAAAGTTGAGACTTAAAACTGGTGAATTGAAAAGAGAAAGATTTTTTGATTTGGTCAAACATTCAAAGGACTTAAGAGAGCAAGGTAAGTCTTTTACTGCTTTGGCCTGATTGCACCTTCTTGTATTTAAACGGAAAACAAGACTGTGAACACCCTTAATTAATGATACTATTATTCCATTTGTTTTTTCTTCTCCAATCTATAGAAAAACCATCAGTTCTTCTTATACAATTCTTATGATGAGTATTTACAATTTAGTTTATAACTCTTTCAATTTTATATAAATGATAAACTTTTTAAACTCTCATTGTTCTCAATGCAGTTAATCAAATCTATTCTATGCCTTTGATAGTCCCAATACGTCAACCCATAAAGAATTGAATCTGCTAAATCATCTCCCTTTTTAACCCCCCATTTGTCCTTCTCAATCTTGTATTTAGCCAAATTGATTTCATTAATAAAAATCATAATTTCAAACATCTTACGTGACTTTGATTTATACTTCCATGGTATCTTCCATTTCTTAACATCGTCCACCTGGCTTAGTATATCACTACTCAATCTAAAACGATCAATTTCATTCTCCCTGTTTATATATTTCGGTATATCACTCACTTGAAACTCTTTATCCATTGATTCATTAAGCAACTGTAAAACAACCCCCATTCTCAAATCTTTGGATTTGACCGTATTTACTTCCTCTTTACTGCTATCTTTGAATATCAAATTTTCCCAGTAATTAACCATTGTTGCTGGGGAAAATGATTTAATTTCAATCCTCTTATCCCTTTTACCCAATAATTCGTTCCACATCACTGCTCCCATGTAGATCATTGATTCAATAGTGTTTGCTTGAATAGTATTTTCTAAAACATTAAATCCGCCTCCAGTTCTAAACCTCTGTCGTTCCACTAATATTGTTATTTTCTTGACGTCGTCTTCAATTGGCCGCAGTATCTGGTCAAACATAAATTTCATTGTCATTTGTGACCAATTCAATGGATTAAATTCCAGATCAGTTGAATTCAAATCAAATTTAACGCTTTGCTGCAATTCACAATATGCCCCCCTCCAATCGAACCTAGACATAGCCATATTTTTAACTCCGATATCTAATGAGACAACCATATCCGGTTTATTCAATGGAATTGATAGCTGTTTAGCTAGTTGATCCAATAATTCACTTTTCCTTGGTTTCGACGGCACTCCAACTCCCAAATTTCCATATAAACCCAGCAACTGAGTATTAGTCAACTTCTGTCGTCCTAACCACTCAAAAACCACCTTCTTACTTACCATATATTGCCGTTATTGTCTATTGATCTTGCTTCATAGCTAAACAGAACTGGAAAAAGGGGAAAAAAAGAATCTTTTTTAGTGTGTATGTTCATATACTTCAGATCTGAACAAACTCACATCTTATAACGCAAAGAATCATGGCTTGGTTCGTTTTACCACCTGAGTTTATACCGGAGGTATCTACTGTCGTCAATTTTATTATGTCGTTTACCCCGTTGCTTTCATATGGGTCAACAGTTCTTTCAATCCGCCGAAAACGTTCAAGCCAAGGCTTTTCCATTGATATTTGTGCAACAATGTTGATAGCATCTATACTACGTATTGCATATTATATCAATGATCCATTTGAAGTGGCATTGTTGCGACAGTGCTTGGTTATGGTTTTTATTCAAACTATCTTATTGCAAACTGCATTGAAGTATCGGTCTTTAGACGAGGTTACCTTTGAAATCTACAGCAGCGATTGGAAGTCACACTGGGATTTACTAATTGATACTAATGAATCACAATTTGCTGAATGCAGTGAGAAGTTCAGCGACTTGAAAGAATACGACTTACTCTACATCGTCAAAGTTGTTTTATCGGAACTTGTCAAATTTATTTATAACAACGTGGTTATTTTTGGAGGAGTTACAATTCAGTTAGTCAAAGAAGTAGTAAGGTTATTTGATCATCATTTCATTCGTCCTTTCAATTTCTGGCAATGGGAAAATCCGATATCGTACTGGAAATTTCTTGCAGGATTTATCCTAACTTTGGGTGTTGTACAGTTGATATTTAACGGGAGTGAACATTTGGGTATAACACTAGGATCTATTTCCTTTTTGGTAGAATCTTCTTTGCCATTGCCACAAATTCTTTTATTCCAAAGAGTTCAAAACGTTGATAATTTCAAAACAATTTTGCTACTTTCCTGGTTAGGCGGGGACTTTACTAAGATCAGTTATTTAATATTTGGAACAGATAACATTGGATTTCTATTTATCATTGCAGCCTTTTTCCAAATGTCACTCAATTTGGTTATCACTTATCAATTCTTTTACTACAAATTGCACCCATCTATTCCAGCTGCAGAAGCTTTTGATCTACCTTTGAGACACGAGCCAGCACGCCAAATTTCAAGGTCTGATACACTTGGTTCACAGCAGTATGACTTGAATTTTCATAGAGAACAGCCATTAAGAGCTATTTCAATTAGTTCTTTTTTACCACAGCAAAGCAACATACCATTGATACCACAGCAACAGCACTTTTTGGACAATCAAGATGGATCAACTGATAGCGGATATAGTGTCAATGACAGAGAGCCATCGATATTGGAAAGCGATCTGGCTGATATCGATACTCCGTTGACGTTTGAGATCGGCAACAACAAAATCAATAGCAGTACTAACAGCAGAGGTATCAGTTTCGATCTGGGATCAGATAACGCTGATATAATAAAATCAAGATCAAGTACATTAAAATAACACGATACTATTTAGAGAAAACAAGAGATAGGAAAGAAGAGGAAACAAAAGCTACTATATAACATTACTTTTCTTTAGTCTTAAATCATTAGCATCCCACCACAACTTGAATAGCGGATCTTCACTATGCGAGTTTCTAGAGGTTTCCCACGGCTTTGGTGACAAGATGTAATGAATGTTCTTGATTCTGTTCAAATCCAAAAGCTCACTGTGTGAGTGCACCATTGTCTTTAAAAAGTTGTAGTTGTATGAGACGGGCAACCAGTTTTGATAAAACAAGTCCGAGAGTAAATCCTGGTCCGGAAAATGGTACAGCTTCGTTTCAGGTTTCATCAACTGTTCCTTGATCAGCTGGAACGTTTCTTTGCTAGGCTCCACGACGAGGATTCCCGAGTTACACTTTGACAAGCCCAAGCTGGAGTCTGGATCTAGAAGTGTCGTGTCTTTGCCCTGCAGTGTCAGTTGCTGATTGGCTTCGTAGTTAGTGAACAGACAGTTGTCTCTGGTCCAGTTGCTGGGGTAGTGGCCTTTTTTGAGCGGGTTGCATACACAGGCATGCGTAGAGGCGAACTTGAACCCTTCCAAGCTCAGTTCCATCAATTCATCCATGTTTGCCACTGGTAGCATATCACAATCGAGTTGTACCACTCTGTTGAACTGGGTCAAATTGAACACAGATAGTTTAGACCACGTTGACAGAAACCGCTGGTCCATGGTCAAATCGGGGTGCTCCTGCGGTTTCAACAGCTCGATCTCAAGAGTGCTGATGCCATTTCTCTGCAATTCTGCCAAACTGTCCTTATCTAACTCCACGGTGTACAACACTACAAGCGGGTACGCAGTTTTGTGCTGTTTCAATGCCCAGTCGAGCACAAGCACGCCTGGCAAGTACGACCCCGAGGTCAACAGCGTGGCCCAGGCCTTCGTCATTATCGATAAGCACAACGTGTCGACAAGAATGGAGCAATCTATATCTAGGAACGGGGAATTAATAAGGTCGATTTATTATCCCCGAGCTTTGTCCACATACTAGCACCACCACTACACGATGCACCAAGCATACATTCTCCCCTACTTTTGTGACGCTAGCTTGCTGCACTATTATTGTAGCACGTACAGAGAATACAATAACACTTTCTCTATATAATAAAAAACCAATATGCAGACGCAAATACGGACGAATTATAAATAGCAGTTTACATGTAACTTTGATATTACTTACTATACATCACTGGTCACCTTACTGCCACTGAACCAGCTACATCAGCGTCACACAGAGGCGTATACAGGCCAGTAAAGAACCCTTGTAGCCAAATCTTCACCAATTTTTTTTTCACATAGTAGAGAAGAGGAAAAATCTGACTAGTTTCTCAATTCCTTGGACCAGAAGCTCTTTGTGAACAAGTTCAAAGCCAGATAGGCTAACAAGCAGCACAGAAAGGATGGTTTTGATCAACGGAGTCAAATACGCATGCGAAAGATGCATCAGGGGACACCGCGTGACTACGTGCACGCACACAGAGCAGCCGTTAATGATGATTAAGCCAAAGGGTAGGCCTTCCACACAGTGTCCTCATTGCAAGGAGGTACGTCGCATCAAGAACTCGCACGTCAAGTGCGCGTGCACCAAGAGGCCTAACGGCCGGGGCGCCGTTCAGCACAATCCAGACTGTCCCTGCTATGTCACGGGAGAATGCACCTGTTGCACTAAGAAGAAGACAAAGAAACCTGGTGCTGCTAGTGCTGGTAAAAAGATCAGCGGTGGTTCCAGCGATGGAAGACAGGCAAGGACCATTAACGGAATAGAGCCTGCCATTACAAGCAACGAGGAAAATCTGCTACTGTCAACTCCGATGTCCTTACCATCAGCATCCAACATCTCATCGATGGCGGCCAACGAACCAGTGACAGCATCCTCGTGGGAGCTGCCTAATGGTACAAATGGCCTGCTAGCCAAGGACACGCCAAGCGGCATTTCACAGCAACAAAATCTGAACAATCTCTTGCCCTCAAGGAAAGCGTCCAGAGACATCGGTATGGACCCACTTGATAACATCAAACCGGTTCCAATGAACCTGCGACAAAAGCGTGTGGGTGAGATCACAATCCCAATGAACGAGTACGTGGCGCCTATGAACTCCATGAACAATCATTTCAATGCTCTCTTGAGCAACATTGGTGACTTTTCATCGCCCTGTTCTCAGTCGCCTGGCGCATCCAACAAGGGCATCAGCCCCGAGAACTACGGCCAGTCTTTGCACAATGACTCAACAGGCTTCATCTCAGACCTCTACGACATACCAACTCAAAGCACAGGTGGTTTGTTGGATTTCTTAGACGACGACAACAACAACGCAAAATCCGTCACCACTACTAATAATAACCAGATAAATTCCAGCAGCAACACACCTGTTGCTGCTGAGAACCCGTTGGACTCCTATTTTCCTCTTCATCCATTGATTGGTCTTTCACACACTATGAACAACCAACTCGTTTCAAATAACACGGGGAGTTCAGTACAGTCTCAGGGCTCGTCAAGGTTGTCTGCGATTAACTTGTCCAAACTAAATATTGACAACCAGTCGCAGACGAGTCTGCTGCAACAGGCAACTCAAAATCAACTACTGAGTAAAAATCAAACTGGTTCTTCAACCTCAAGCCACTCCTATCACCATTTTCATCACTCTGGTTCCCACACCCATCTAAATCATAGCAACCATTATCAGCCATATACTAAAAGATCTGGTTCCTTCCTGTCGATATCCTCAGGCAACTCGGTGGGCTCCTCAGCAAACGGTTCACCCTCTGCTTGGGATATTGCTCCTCAAATGCTTACCTCTGAATCGGTGGGCTCTATTCAGCCTTTCATCGGTGGTCCAAATCTAACAACGTCCAAAACAAACACAACATTGATGGACGACATCTACCAAACGAAGACCTACACTGAGTCTCAGAACGGCGATGCCAGATCTCGAAAATCAATATCCCATCACACTCCACAAGATTGGTTCAATGAATTCAACATTAATAATACTACTACCACCTCCACCAATAATAACAATAACATTGATGATATTGATCCAAGCACGCTTGATTCGTTACTCAATAATTGATTTCTTTACTCAAATAAATGATATTTTTTATTCAACACTTGATCTTTACTCGATATTTGTGATTTTCACATATTTCTCCTTTTACTTATGTCCTAATTTTTATTACCATTTGGAGCTATTGATTTTCTACACATTCCTCCAGTATATCCATATCACTACATGTTATCAACTATTTTTTCTTTCCTTTTCTTTATGCTCCCTTCTTTAATCAATACTTATGCACACACTGTTTTACACACATAATTTTATTATGTATTACTTGCTTATTTTATATATCTATATATATGTTTGTCTTTAATATCTAATCCCCCCATTTTCTTACTTCCTTCATTTTCTATTATTCACTAATGCTGATAAAAAAATTTAGATGGCGTGCTATACGTTGATCCTTATTAAATAAAGGAAGGTGAATTGAATACCATGTATAAGTCGGTCAATTCGCTTTTATTAGAAACCAAGGACACAGATCCTGACATCAGGTTTATGGCTCTTAATGATCTCGATACTCAATTGCACCTAGAAGCGCATACAAAACGGTTTACCAACATTGAAAAGTCTAAATACTCAGATACATTATTAAGAACTATTGATGACGAATTTGATGAGGTTCGGGTTCAGACATTAAAATGTCTTTCCACTCTGGGTATATATTGCCCAAGTCAAGTCAATTCATTGATTGATAAACTACTAATAAAAAATAAAATGGATAAGTCTCTGCTAATTACAAGTTCAATCTACACAATGGCAATTCACAACGTTTTGAAATCAATGGCAATATCCGATGAGGAGATTGGTAAAAATGTTTGCACATCATTGATCTCTTATGTTGCCTCACACCAAGCGGAACTTTTGAATCAAATTGATTTCATTGAACTGATCAATGATATGATCGAGTTTGCTGGTAAATTTCTAGATGACAGCCAGATTTCTCTACTATCAAAATGGGTTCTCAATGGTGCATTTAACGCCGATACTATTATTAGCAAAAAGTGTACCCTAGCGCTCAAGTATTTGATGAATTTCATCAAACCTGATTCAATTGAAACGATTTTATTCACCGATATTTGGGACTATCCATCAAATTCAAAAACTTTAACAAAATTAAGTTTGTCTAAATCAATGGTTGAGGGTAATCCCAAATTGATCATCAACATCATACCAAATTTATTTATTATTATCAACTCTATACTTACCCTAGAAACTAATGACGATTTTGATCAACAACTGGTCAACGATGAGTTGAAAATCCACTCTTTTTACTTACTTGAATCAATTTGGTCTCTAAAATTAGAAACAGGCATTGGTTTTGATTTGTGGAATGTTTTGCCTTCTCTAATTTCGTATGATCCTTATAAATTTAATTCAACTTCGGACTCGGAATCAGAAGATGATAGAGATGACGAAGATGCTGAGAGCGAGGACGATTACCTAAATAATTATGACGATGAAGAGGATAATGAATACTTTTGCTGGAAAGTCAGGCTTAGAGCTGTTAATTCAGTTCAGGTATTTATTACCAATCATCCATTAAAATTGAACTCTGTTTATGCAACTTTTTTTGAATCAATTTTGAACCAGCTGAAGATTGAAAAAAATAAAATGGTTATTGCAAGTTTGATATCATTGCTATCAATTTTATTTAAGTTAACATCAAGTAGCGGTGCTTACTACTCCCTCAAATCATTTCAATCAATTACAAATAATAGGCCAAGGAGTAAAAGTGACGTTACCATGTCTAATATTGAATTACTTGATCCATTAGAACAGCTTTGTAGTTCTAAAGACCTGATTTGCGATTTGTTTTATAACCAAGTACTACTGAATTACAACAGCTCGAATAAAAATTCCGAATTTATGCAGCTATATTATGACTTTGTTATCAATTTAACAACAACTACAGAAGGTTTGAATTCAGAGTACTTGAATTTGTTCATCATAAAATTGCATGAGCTATTTGGATCAGCCGGTGTCACTAGTGCTGAGTCAAAACTGTACATTTCAATTTTGAAAACTAATTCAATCAAAGTTTTCAATGATTCTAGTTTCAATATATTTTTGAATTTTATCAAATTATCATTGTCAAATAATGCAAATCACAAAGTGACTATAGAATGTCTACAGTTATGTAATGACATTTTTGGTGTATATTTTCCAAGAGACAGACCACAAGATCAAATGTTTATACAGTTATGCTCTAATATTAGCGACTTACTCATACTCAAAATTTCTAATAGAGACCTAAGTATTGATATTAGAAAGGGAACATTAATGGTTTTGTGTTCTCTAACGTTAATTACTAGTACTATCACTGAAAGTTTTGCTAACTCAATTCTTAACTTACTTGAACAAACTATTAACATTGATTTATTGGTTCATTTAAATTTATCTTGTATGCTCAAGATATTAAAAAGTGGAAAGTTGAATCTGTTTATTAAAGAGGATTGGGTAAATAATATATTGAGTATTTTACTGGAGTATATTCATTTGAAGGAATTACAAAATTTTTCATTGGGGGTCATTGAAGCACTAAATAATAACAATCTATTGAATGATATCAACCAGAGAAAAATTTTAAGTTTTCTTTTACAGCCAATTGAGCAAACGACTCTTGACGAAGAATCTAGCTCAATATTTGGTAATTTGATTTTCAACTGTTATAAATACGACATTGATGCTTTTTTAGTTGTTCCTCAAATAATCAAATTAAACCATTTTAATTTGTTTGTAAACAACTGGTTGATGAAGATAGTGACAAAGTTACTTGAGATTTCCTCCAAGAATGACCTAATAAATATGGGATTAAAATATGGCTCATTCAATGATCCTAATATTGCCAAATTCATAGCGATAATAGTTAGTTGTACAAAGGATTACAACCAGATTGATTTAATCATTGAAAATTTAAAATCCAATAAAGATGTTGTCACATCTTTGATTTTTTTAAATGAAATTTCCAAACATTTAGATTTGAATTATTCAATTGATTTATATTTGAAGTACTTAGGATCAAATGATGGCTTGGTTCAAACTGAAGCAATCAGAGCTGTTTCCACTTTGATTTGCAGAAATCCGAAGCTATATTTAGGCGTATTATTAAAAATGCTAAATCCAAGTTCCACTGATAAGTTACCTGTTTTGAAAACGTTGATTGAGGTTACCAAAAATTTGAACTTAGACGATGAATCAAGTAGGTTTATTTTAAATTCGATTTTGCAACTACAGGCAGCTACTACGAGCGACGAACTTCAATATGACGAACCTGAAATCTTGACATGTGCTCAATGTTTAGCGCAATTAATTCATCAAAGACCAGAATATCTTAATGAACTGGTTGATGTTTTACTAAGTGACGATCAGAATTCTGCTGGCGAAAGTGATATGACGACGCTTCAAGTGACGATTTCAGCTGTTACCAAATACCTTTTGCTTGATTTCAATATCAATGTTGAGCTTAGCGATCTAAGTAAATTGCTAACATTGTCTGTCAAAAGACTTATTGGCAATACAAATTTAATTATAAAGACCATCGGTGTTGAGAACTTAAATTTGGCGATCACTAAAAAGCCAATTTTAGGTATCCCAATTTTGAGTTCGATAATTTCGGTGCTTATGGACACAGAAATCAAAGTCAATAAGGCATTTGTAAGAATTCAACATATTGGTCCGTTCAAAAACAAAATCGATGATGGATTGACGTACCGTAAGCAAATTTACGAATCAATTTATTATATTTTCCATGCACTAGAGGAAGAGACCTCGGCTTCCTTACAAGTATTATGCGATATTGACTGGAGTCTGTACGTTAATAAATTTTATGGTTATGCTGTCAAGGACGACATCTCAATTACATCTGTTGGGCTTTTGACGTTGAATATGATGATGGAAGCCGATCCGGATCTTTTCTTCCAAGAAGACTCCATTCATCTTCTGATTGAAAGGTCCAGAAAGGTTCTCAACAAGAAGTTGGTTGACACGGCTGTCAAGCAAGACATTGAGAAGCAACAAAGTCTTCAAAATCTCGTGCTACGGTTTCTCAAAAAGACCAAGACCTTGATCGAAAACGGCAGTTTGCACTTGAGGCCCCAGCAGCTGTCTGAGTGGGGCGTTTTTGCGACAGAGTTAAGGTTTAACAGCGATGAAGACGATTAGAATTTAGGTTTGTCAAATCAGAAGATAGACTCATGAGCATATTATCTAGCCCACTACAAAAATTCTTTATAGTATCTGAAAAATTAGAGCTTTGATTGGCATCAGGGAAGAACATAACAATACCGCAGAATGCCAGAAGAAAAGACGCAGCCTGTGAATCTCACGCATGTTGATGTTGTGGGGAGCAAGGATTTGCCTCTGAATGATGAATTGCTTCAAAAGCTATTGACACCACTCTTGGGATCGTCAGACAAGACACTTGGGCAGTTGGTTAGTGAAGGTAGCGAGACCGTTGATAACTTCCAGTACAGTGGTCTTTTTAAATCAATTGGTCTTAAATTTAATAAAGACGAGTCTAAATCCATGACAGATATTCTTGGAGAAGACATTTTGAATGTTGGTGCTGAACTAGACGTCAAATTGAATAAGCTATCTAACATCAAACTATCGTCAATAAACAACGAATTCGGCAATTCTGTTGGCCTTGCATATGATAACATCAACATGCTTGCAAACGGCGAATCCTTCAAAGCCGTGGCTCTTTCCAGCAACCTTGAAAGTGTGAAATCACAATTGGTGGATGTTCAATTCAAGTCCCCAATGCTTAATCCTTCATTGAAATTGGTGGTCAACGGTTTGTACCAAGACGAATCTTCTAGGTTGTTTGACTCAAATCTAAGAACTGCAGGTTTGCAATTTGGTATTGAAAAACAGAAGTTTTCAAAAAAGACCGGGTTCTTAAACACCATCACCGGTGGATTAACATACTTTAAGAGATCTGTCACAGATATTAAGGATAATGCCAATGATGAAATCAAAACTTACGCTGGTGACGATATTAAACAGAGTTTCTTTTTCAACGGAAGCGTAACAAATATGGAATACTTGCCAAAATCCGCTTCCATGATACCATTGAACGGTGTTAATTTTTCATTTCAAAATGAATTGACCGGTTTATTAGGCAACGAAGAAGCTGATAAGTTTTTTAAAATTAACTTAGACCTTGAATTGGCCAAGTCGACTCCTTGTAAATGGTTTACTATAACCTCAGGTCTGCATTTTGGTCAAATCACCTCATTGGATAATGAACAAGGCTCCACTATTCACTTTCAGGACAAATTCTATAAGTTTATTCCTGGTTCTCTGTCTCCAATTCAGCCAAAGTCCTCCATTGGCGGTCTTTCTTACGCAGGTTATGACATTGGTATTTTATCAAAAGTTGGACTGAAGGCTGCTGAGTTGCCACTAAGAGCGTATGCTAATTTACAAGGTGTTCTTGTAAACCCAAAGGGATTTGCAGAATCAACTGAATATTTACAACATGGTGTTGACGTTGGCTTACTTTACCAGAACGATATTGCAACCGCTAAAGTTTCCGTTAGAAACCAATTAAATGACACCGTTTCCCCATCATTTGGTTTCGAAGTTTCAATCAACGGTGACTGGTAAACTCAATATCAGTCTCCGATTAAATATTTATTAAATTCTGTATCAAACCTTTACAATTATTTATATTCAAGTGTGATGATTTATTTATTTTACTAAAAAGCAAATATATATTAAGTCTAAGTTTTCAAAGGCACCTAGAAAGCAAAAAAAGTCATTGCTCTTTTAGATTTGCAAGTTTTTCAATAGCTTTTGAACGTCATCGCCACTATGATGCAATTGCCCCAAAATTTCTTTGACCTTTTGAGCCATTTCTTCGACTGACACAAGTTCACCTTCATCAGCCTCATCTTCTTTCCCAAGGATTTTAATACGAACCTTTTTATCGTTAAGGAACTCTTCCTTACCTAAGATAACGGCTACTGGACAACCGGCCTTTTCGGCAGCTTCAAATTGCTTTCTTGGATTCACCTTCTTTTTATAAACATATTCAGCCTCAATACCGGCCTCCCAAAGCTTTGAAGTAATTTGCATTCTTTGAGGTAGTAAACCATCCCAGTCAGCACCACCACCAAAGGCCATGACCATCACTTGGGTTGCAGCAGGTCTGATTTTTTCTACAAGAGCACTTCTCTGCTTAATAAGTGAAAAGATTCTTTCCACACCAAAGGAAACACCAACACATGGAATTGACTTGGATTTACCTTTGGAATTAGTACCAAGGAACATACCCACAAGGTTGTCGTAACGGCCACCTGCCACAATTGAACCAACACCCACGTATTCAGAAGCATCCTCGTCAGCGTTCTTCTTCTTCTTTTTCTTCTTTTCAGCAGCATCAGCTGGTGGAGCGGATTGTGATGTGACAGCCTCAAAGATCAAACCAGTATAGTAATCAAGACCTCTGGCTAAAGACATGTCGAGAGAGATAAAAGAGTCGACGCCAAACGCTTCAAGATAGTCAACCATAATTTTGATGTCTTCCAAACCTTGAGCAGCAGTTTCATTAGCCATCAAAGTTTCATCAGAAGTCAAAGTTTCCAACACTGGTCTGATTTCACCCTTTATTTTAACGTATTCACCGATTTTGTCCGCAACTTCTTCAGTTTGACCCTTTTCATTCACCATTTCGTTCTTAACAACTTCCCATGGAGACTTGTCTAGCTTGTCAACAGCACTGGAGATTTTTCTAATATCTTCTTCTGCAACACCACACACTTGGAAAATACCATCAAGAATCTTTCTGTGGTTTAGCTTGACTTTGAAGTCTTTGATGCCCAAACCAACTAGACCGTCGACAAGAACTTTCAAAACCTCGGAATCTGGCACCATGGCATCGTAGGCACCGGCAATATCAAAATCACACTGATAAAATTCTCTCATTCTACCCTTGGTCATGGCAGGCTGGTCTCTTCTGTAAACCTTGGCAAGATGGTATCTCTTAATGTTAGCAATACCGTTCATTGCAACGTATCTGGCAAAAGGCACCGTCAAATCGTATCTGAGAGACGTGAGCTCACCACCCTGATCTTCTAAGTTGTAGATCAACTTAGAGTCCTCACCGTACTTGCCCGAAAGGATCTCTCTGAGTTCAAACACCGGTGTATCGATGGTGATACCACCGTGAGATTGGAAAAGAGAGGTCAAATGAGTGAAAATGGCCTGTCTGATCACCATATCACTGTCACCCCAATCCTTGGTACCCTTAGGGGTCTTTAATGTAAACGTCTTGGCCTTCGGAACACTAGTTGTCATAATTCCTTTTAATATATTCATTAAAAACCTCCATTAGTCTCTTGACTAACATTTTTCCACTATAAAAATTTTTCACTAGACAAGACAATAATACAAGGAATAAGACTACAAAACTCTACTTTTGACGGCGTTCCAACCACCTTCAAGCCAGTCCGAGCGGCCAATGGCAAAGTCGCCCCATTGTGCACCCACGCACGCACCGGTCCAGCTGTCGCTGGCTCTCTCGACGTCGTCCTGGTTCAAGTACGACGAGATCTGGTAATCCTTGACATACAACCTTAAATCGTTCAGGATACCGTCCTCCAGCCCTGGAATGAACGACATGGAGCCTTGGATCACCACGTTCGACAATAGGTCTCTGTATAACGCGTCGGATGCACTGAGACCCTTGAGTGACTGGAAAATCAATGCTCCAATACCAGGAGCGTCGTTAGGCACTGACGTGGCCTCAGGAAAGGCGCCTGCGTACGATTGGTATGGTTTAAACAGGGGTTCAATTAATCCCCTTTGTAGTCCCACGGGAACTGGCACTATCTTGCCGTTGTTTGGCGTGACAAACGTAATTTGCTGATCTCCGTAAAACGAAAGAACACCTCTATTGAACTGATTGAGAGTTTTGGACACAAGGTACTGGCTCCACGACTCGTTGCCTATCTTAGAGATGTAGTCAACAGGCATCAAGTCGATATTCGAGACGTGCGCCTGTAGATACCTGTTGCTAAACATATTGATGAAATCTCCGCCGTAATGTGACTTCACAACACCCTTGCTGAGAACCTTACCGTTGGAAATAGGCGTCACGGACACGTATTGCTGGTCAATGTCAATCACAAGACACGCTGAAGGCTTTGAAAGAGCATACGCCGTGGATAGCTGTCTTTTCAACAACGTCAGCTGTGGAATCTCAAATGTTTCAAACACTATCTCTGCCAGTTTCGACGTGATCTTGCTGTCTGCCCACGCGTTCTGGTTCACCGTAAGTAGCATATCCTTGGCCATATCCAGAGCGCTCATCTCTTCGTACACGTGAGTTAGCAATGGTTCAATTGACGCTGTGTTGTAAAGAATCCCCGTGTTTAGCAAAGAAAAGACCTCCTCGTCCGGTTCAAAAGAGCTCTTTCCGTGTACAGAGTCCATCAAAATGCTGGGACGTTGCTCGTGCGCCCAACCAGCATACACAGAGCTGTTGATATCTAGAACAATGTTCATTACCTTTGATAAACAACATTTACTTCAGAGTGAGCAAAGACTAGAAAAATTTTAGCTTCTAAAGATCAGCTAGTTTATCAACAAAAGACATGGATACTAGGAACATCTGCATTATTGCGCACGTTGACCACGGTAAAACGTCACTATCGGACGGTCTCATTGCATCTACGGGTCTTTTTTCGAAAAGATTGGCTGCCAGGATCAGGTATCTCGATTCTAGAGAAGACGAACAAATAAGAGGAATCACCATGATGTCGTCTGCTATTGCACTAGATTTCACTACCAGAGGCCCCAACGGCCCACAAAAAACTACCGTCAACCTAATTGACTCTCCAGGACATATCGATTTCTCGTCAGAGGTGTCCACTGCATCAAGATTATCGGATTCAGCTTTGATTGTCGTTGATGTAGTCGAAGGCGTGTGCTCTCAAACCAGAAACGTGCTCAGACAGGCCTGGATCGATAACTTAAAGCCACTTTTGGTTTTAAACAAGCTCGATAGACTCATTGTAGAATTGCAGCTAACCCCACTGGACGGTTACTTGAGACTAATGGAAGTTATCAATCAAGTCAATGCGGTCATGGCCTCCTTTTATCAGGGTGATGTTATTAATGCGCATGCCAACGATGTTAAGCAATTCAACGACGACTCAAATATCTACTTTTCACCACAAAACGACAATGTCGTGTTCACCTGTGCATATGACGGTTGGGGATTCAACTTGAAGCAATTCTCTCACATCATTGCTCAGAAGCTTGGAAAAGGGTTTACCCCTGAAGATATTCATTCAAAACTGTGGGATGGATACTACTTTGACCCTAAATCAATGTCCATTTTAGAAATTCCAGCTAAAAAATCAAACAGGAAGCCACTATTTGTTACCTTTATCTTGGATTCAATCTGGAAATTGTATCACACAATAAGTGATATTCCTCAAAATCCTGGATCTTTGGACACTTTAAAAACGATGATTGCAAAAATGAATATTAATGTTTCTCCAAGAGATATTCAAGCAAAGCAAAAGGAAACAAAGTTGCTAACTCAACTTGTTCTTTCTCAGTTTCTTCCCCTAGCAAATTCACTTTTAGGAGCAGTCATCAATATATTGCCATCACCACCTCAGGCACAACGTATTCGTATTCCCAAATTAATTGAAAATTCTTTGAATAGCGATTTGTTAGATCTTGAACTTAGAGAAGCCATGATAAATTGTGACTCGAATGGTCCAATATCAGGTTTTATTGCAAAGTTGGTTAGCATACCAAGGGATATCATCGAGTTAGCCAACAAGCAAAAAGAAATAGATGAAAGTGATGATGTTGTGGATGATGTTATGGAAAGAGCAAGAAGGTTAAGAGCCTTAGCATCTACTCAATCACAATCATTATCAAAAAAGCAAGAGAGTGCAGATTCCAATAATGATAATTCCACGTTTACTATTGTCAAAAAAACGGAAGAAGATGTCACAAATGAAGAAACTGGTGATTCAAGTGATGCCAGTGATTCAAGTGATGATTACGATCCATTTGAATATGAAGAAGACGAGGATGAAGATGAAACTGAAGAAGAAGAAGAAGAAGACGAAAATGAAGCTTTCATTGCTTTCACAAGATTGTACTCTGGTTCTATAACTGTTGGTGACGAAATTGTTGTTTTATCAGCATTATACAACCCTAAAACTGATGGTGATACAGCTCATGACTTAGAAAAAAATGAAGACAAACAACACACAGCCACAAAAGTAAGAGTTGATGGCATTTTTCAGTTTAAGGGCCGTGAATTGGTTTCTCTCTCCGAGGCCACTGCTGGTATGGTAATTGGTATTCAGTCCAATGCATTCAATTATCTACTATTAAAATCAGGAACCATTGCTGATATAAAGCTTTTCAATAATAATTCGGAAACTGGTAAGATGATTTCTTTAACGCATGAAACTTCACATTTAAATCTGCCGCCATTGTTGCATTCAACACTAGAACCTGACAATTTTAGAGACTTGAACAAATTAATCAGAGGTATCAAGAGGTTAAACTTAAGTGATCCTAATGTTAGAGGATATGTCAATGAGAATGGTGAAGTTGTTCTTGAAACTTCTGGTGAGTTACATTTAGAGCGTTGTGTTAGAGACTTGAAAGAAAGGTTTGCTAAAGTGGATTTATCAGTGGGTAGAGCTAGAGTTGGTTTTAGAGAAACTATAACCAAAAAAATTGAAGGAACATTGGCCATTTCACATGCTGATTTGAAGATTAAGTTAAAGCCTTTGAGAGAGAGCATTTCTGACAATGTTATTATGATTACCAAAAGTGACAAATACAATGCAGTTTTGACAAAATCTAAAGATGTTGATATCTCTAAAATTGACATCGGTGCCATTACAATGGGGTTCTCAGTCGCTATTAAAGAAGGTCCAATGATGGCAGAACCTATTGACTCTGTTGAAATTGAAATCACAAGTGTAGTTGCCACAGATACAATAAGTGAAAACATGATTGGCGACACCAAAAATATCATACATAAATTATTTTTGAATGCTAATCCAAGAATTGAGTTAGCTATGTACAAGGCAACCATTCAAACATCTACTGATCTTCTTGGTAAGGTTTACCCAGTGTTATCAAAGGCCAAAGGTAAGATTACTTTGGAAGAAATGAAAGAAGGTACGCCATGGTTTATTATTGAGGCAACATTACCTGTTATGACTACCTTTGGGTTTTCTGACCAGATTCGTAAGGACACCAGTGGTGGTGCAATTGCAACGTTGGAGTTTCTCGGATTCCAAGCATTAGATGAAGACCCATACTGGGCTCCGCAAACAGAAGAGGAAATGGAAGAATTTGGAGACAACATAAAGTCTGCAGAAGGTCGTGGTTGGGCCAAGGCTATATTAGAGGACGTCAGAAAGAGTAAAGGGTTATCTGTTGAAAAGAAGGTTGTTGAAAATGCCGAAAAGCAAAGAACACTAAAAAAGTAAATTTATTCGTATGGTTTCATGAGATAAAAGGAATGGTGTTCATTTTATACGTAATTTATAGACTTATATACAGTGTAGTTTGATTCTAGCTAAAAAGAAACGATCATTTTCTATAACCTGGCATCTGAATGATTTCTTGACCTTGAGCTTGAGCTTCACTAAACATCTTTTCTTTCTTCAAATCAAACGGTCTCTTTTCTTTGAAATATTTGACCCATGAAGCTATGCAATCGTTTTCAAACTGTTTGTCTTGTCTACCACAATTTTTCTTAATTTGACTGGCCTTACTAGGATCTAAAGGATTGATGATTTCCTCCTTATCTAGACAGGCAAAAAATTCATCTCTTGATGCCCAGCATTTCTTTCTCTGTTCTCTTTTTGGCAACTCTGGTTCTTTTTCTGTTCCAAACCACATCCTTCTGCTGTATATATACTGCTCAAGAGGAATCTGCAATGATTTCACAATCAATATTCATTTTTTCCCGTTGTCTCACTTTAATCGTTAAACGGCTCATGAGCTAACAAGTTACTTATTTTATTGGTCGGTTATAAACATAAAGAAAAAGAAGTCAACTATATAGAGCACAGTGTATTCAATAATCAGTTCCGTAGTTAAGAAAAATTGACTTCAACTCGGTGTACAAATTGAGTGCTTCTTCTCCTAACTCACGACCGAAACCAGAAGCCTTAAACCCACCAAATGGAACTCTCATGTCCTCAATGTTTGAACAATTGACATATACAGAGCCTGCTTCTAATAAGTCGGAAACACTGTGTGCAGTGTTGAAGTTCAGTGAAAAGACCATTGCTGCCAAGCCGTAAATGGTGTTGTTGGCTTTTTCAACTGCTTCCTCCTTGGTAGAGAACGTTGAAACACACACAACAGGCCCAAAGATCTCCTCTTTCACGATTCTCATATCTTCTGATACTTCGGTGAAAACCGTTGGAGGAATAAAGTAGCCCTTGGAAGGCACGCTGTGTACTTGGTAAATGCCAGCTCCTTCCGACTTACCGATGTCAATGTAGCCCTGGACTTTATCAAACTGTGCTTTTGAGACCAATGGTCCTAGAGTGGCCTTCTTGTCAAAGGCACCTCCAACAATCCATTCTTCCTTGATGGTCTTGAGTAATAGATCCAAAAACTTGGTCTTTATAGTATCTTGAACAAGAATTCTGGAATTGGCAGTACAGTTTTGCCCGGTGTTGTACATGATACCGAATGCGGCCCACTTTGCAGCCTGCACTAAATCAGCATCTTCAAAAACAAGCAATGGGGACTTACCACCACATTCAAGAGAGACTGATTTTAAGTTACCACTTGCCGCTTGCATCACCTTTCTACCAGTGACGGTGGAACCAGTGAAGGCGACCTTTCCTAAGTCAGGGTGCTCTGCAATAGCACTACCAACATCTGCCCCGTAACCAGACAAGACATTGAAGACACCCTTTGGAAACCCGGCTTGCTTGACAAGATTGGCAAAGAACAGCAAACTCAATGGGGTTATTTCACTGGATTTCATTACAATCGAGCAGCCGCAAGCCAAAGCAGGACAGAATTTCCATGAAGCCATAGCCAATGGGTAGTTCCAAGGCACAATGCATCCGACCAAGAGAGGGTATCTTTTTGTGATGGCAAACTTGCCATTGCCGAGCGGAATCTGCTTACCATGTAACTTATCACTCCAACCAGCGCTGTATCTGAGATTGGATACAATTGAGCTGATGTCAGCTTTGGCATTGGACTCCACTGGTTTACCAGAGTCCCAGGCCTCTAGCTTTGACAAGACCTCGAGGTTAGATTCAACGAGATCTGCCAACTTCAAAATCATAGTAGCTCTGTCGCTAGGGTCCATGGTCCTCCATTCAGAGGAAGGTTCGTGTGCTCTTTTAGCTGCTGCAACTGCTAGGTCCACATCTTCACCGTCAGCACAGTAGACTTCCGTAATTGCGTCTTCTGTAGATGGATCAATTGTAGTTAACGTGTTTCCGTTCTTAGAGGCTACAAACTCGTTATCAATAAACAACCCAACTGGTTGTTCGTACTGTTCGCCTGTTGGTAATGTTAAAGTCTTAAACATTGTTAATTGTTGTAATTCACTATGAGAGAAAGAAAGAAAGAACTCCAAGTGGGCTGTCTAAACGAAGACGTGAAGTATTTATTATATTGGGTGGACATGATAAGTAGATTTTCTTTTTCACTGATACTTTTCTGCCGAGATATCTGCAATTGGAAGGTTTATCCAAGTGTAGACAGTTACGAAGGAAGGTGTTGAAAAGAATGTTACACTTTTGGATAAACCATAAGTTCGGGTGATTTGATTCCTTTCTTACAATTGTATAGTGAAGATTGGCAAAATTAAGAATGTGTTTGAAAAAAGATTTAAAAAGGATATATAGAGTAAGCACACTAGCAAAATTATAGGTAATTCTAATGAAGTACACATGATGGTGTCACTGAACTTCTACTTCCTTGCGCAGACCATCTCTCTCCTCAACAAAGGAAATGTAGTACTTCTTGGTGTACAATCTAATTTTTCTACCGTAAATAATACAAGGAATGGCACCGAAACATGCAAGAACTTGGAAAGCAGATAAGATAGCATAAGTATTGGTGTTTCCCATTGCATCAAGCCACAAAGAACAAGTGAAAGTGAAAATACAACTGATAAAATTATTGATAATAGAGACACCAATCATACCTTCGATAATCATCTCAGGATAACAAGAAGCCAAGTAACTCATGGCAATATCACCACTGCAACCGAAGGAGAACCCAATGAACCCAAGTCCAATGATATAAGTGATTGGCCAGCTCCAAAGCTGATCTGTACCAGCGGCAAAGACCATCAAACCAATTGGACAAGCTACGAAAACGGCAACTAGAAAGTAAAGGTAATCTTCAGGCTCGTGAATACCATCTCTTCTCTTGGCAATCCAGACAACGACGTAGTCTGACAAGACACCCGCATAGAAACAGCCGATAATGGCGCCAATCAAGCAGGGAATGTTCATTAGCGCAACACCGGTGTCGGAGTAGTTAAAAGGAGGATCGTAGTACTGGTCGTCGGCGGTTGTCAAGTAGAAGGTCAAAAACGAATCTTGGAGACCCCAAAGAATACCAGAGAGAATAACTGGGGGGAACCAGAAAACACGAAGCATGGAAAACAATCTGGTACAGTACTGCTTGATACCGTAACCGCTCAAATTGCTAGCCGGGGTTATCAAGGCCACTTTCTTCCAGTATGGGATCCTCTTTTCGCCAATACCATTATTGCCAATGAGGGACCCAAATGAGTCTGACTTGGAGTCCACCTCGGTAGCGATCTTGTCCTTTTCGCTGCTGTCAATTTCAGTGTGACCCTCGTATCTAGTGCTAACGATGTTGTGCAGGTCGACATCTACATACTTGGATCTGTCAAAGTAAGTTTCGTACTGGGTGAAGATCATCACGATGAGGAGACCGCCCGAGATAATGGCGCCAAGGTAACCGACCCATCTGAACGTGGTGTACTCCACAATGAAGCCGGCAATCAAGGGGCCCAAGTAAGTACCGATGGAAGTACACATAATATACCACGTCAACGCCCAACCGAGCTGATGCGAGAAGAACATGTCTGAAAGCGACAACTGCAAAGTAGCTTCTGCACAACCCTCGGAGGCACCCACAAACAACTGCGACCAGATCGTGTCGCTGGTAGTCTTGGCCACTCCGAACCACACCGAGCCTAAAAGCCCCATGAGAATACAAACCAAATATGTCATCTTTCTACCGTAAAGAAACGCAGTGGGACCCAAAATCAACGTGGAGAGCCCGATACTGACAAATAACACACCAGCACCCGTGTTCATTGAAGCATACGAGATGTCGTAGATCTCGTTCATGCTGTCCTGCACCGCACCGGCGTCGTTCGACGTCGCTGCGGTGAACGCAGTAATGAACAATAGAATAAGCGACTGGTACACCTTGGTCTGCCAAGACCAGTTCAAAGGGTCGTTTGGCGAGTCTGAAGGCTGCGGGTGCAACACGATACCGTTACCGTTGGTCTTAAGTCCGCCTTCTGTGTTTGCTTTAGCTTGGTCTCCCTTCGAGAGCAAGATGTTGATCGTACCAGGAATGTAGTCCGGGTGGTACTTGTTCAAAAATCGTTCGTTTTCATCAAAAAGATCGTTGGTGTGACCGTCCGCCGATCTCACTGTTGTTGTGTTCATGGCTGCTGTCTCCAACACATTCATGTTCTCCTCTGTCATCCTTTCTTGGATATTCTTCAACCTAAATACCATAACGTCTTGAGAAGTGAAAAATTTTGCATCGCGGCTATCTGGCATAGCGCTGTCCGCGGTTACCTAAAGCAGCAGCTGGAGATGGATGAAGTTCAGCATAGGCAGAAGAACAAAGGAAGATTGGAGATCTAATATCATAACGCATTGGTGATGATAAGAGAAGGCGGTTAGAGGACGATTGGTTAAGAAAAAATGGCTTGGGCAAAGGCGTCATTAATGCGCAGGCGCATCAACGGTTGTAAAACATCATGTTCTTCCCCAGACGATGCAACACCAACGTCGTGTGTAGTGGCAAGGTACGCCAAGTAGTCGTGCATAAAAACGCCAATGCTGTCGTAGTGGTGGAAATTGGGATTCTCGCTGCGGAGACCGGTTTCGTCCGTGTCTTCGTCATCGTCATCAGATTCATCGATCGCTAGATTGAGGTCTCCACTCACTAACGTACCGATCGCAACCACTCTGTTAGTGATTTTGTCCCAGTTACTGCTCACCAACCCCCCTTTTTTAACGGGGGCCCCCTCATCGATGTCCTTGAAAAGCTCCCGTTTCTTGGCAACGCGGTTAATCACCGTGTCCGTGTACTCTTTGACTCTAATCTGGTCCTCTGGCTTCAGCTGCGCAAAATACTCGTCTAGGCCAAAGTGGTGACGCCTGTCGCTGGACTTCCCGATCGCTAGAAACTCGATGAACTTGTTCATCCAGCTGATGATGCCCTCAAACAACCGCTTCTCTGCGGGCATCTTCAGATCGTTGACGTACATCTCTCTCATGAACTTGTACACATACTCCGAGTATTTCTCCTCCAACGACATCAGCGACACAACTATGTCGCCCCTTTGGTTTGCGTTGTGGTACAGATAGTCGTCACACAACCCAATCAACTCGTTCATGAACTTTTGGAATATTGGCACATACTTGTAAACCTCGGCCCTCTTGAACAATTCAATCAACGGCTCAAAAAATATCGACATGAGCTCCTTGATCACATCCATGAGCTCCCCCGTCTCCCACAACTCCCTCATCATTTCCTTGTCCCATTTTCTCAGCTTCCTCTGGAAGTACCTCACTGCAAGCGTATACACACTGTCGTTTCTTCTCACATTGTTCTTGCAGTCTGTCAAAATATTAACAAGCGTCTTGGGCTCTACCTCCTGCACCTGAAGACCATTCTTTGGCATCAAAATAGCTATTGCCAGTTCTAATCCCGTCTTTTTGCTGATTTCCTTGATCTCCAAAACAACTTCATCGTTACTAGCAAAGTATTCGTCAATTCTTTCATAAATGCACTGCAAGTCCTGTGCATTGAACTCGTTCACAATTCCCTTCAACTCATTGTCATATTTCTTCACATCATCACTCAACGCTCCCATGAAAATTACTTGTAACAACGAGCGACCTTTACCAAACGGTTGATAGGTGAACAAATCAATGAACTTCTTCACTATTTGCAGTGGGTTAGTAAACCTCAAAATTGTTGCCATCATTTTGTATGGCATCAACTTGTGCATACGTTTCACAATTTTGTAAGTTTCAGCTGCTCCGTCTGATCCAATGAATAACTCATAAATAGTACTTGATATCTCAAGCTCTACAACTTCAATGACACTTTTGATGGGCAAACTCAACTCTTCAATGTTCGGCTTATCTCTTAATTCGTCAAATATGTAATTGAAACCCTGTAAATATAATTCGTCTTTCATTTCCAAAACTTGTTTTTCCAAATCACTGATAACTTTGACCAGTGCCTTTTGAAATTTCAAATGTTGCAATGTAACCAAATGGTCCATTTTAATTCTATTATCTACATCAGTAAGCTCATCTGGTGAAAGCAACATTGGCGAATTGGTTAAAAATGACAGAAATTCAGGCGATTTCACCAAAGCTGATCTTTCTGCTAACGATTTGATGTAACCTCTCAATGCCAATCTCAAATTTTCTCTAGGCAACTTTGTATCCGTGTCAAAAGAATCCATTGAACCATCAGACATACTTCTATTATGCGATTTTATTGGCACCTTGAGTGAATTTTTAAAACTTCTTTCTAACTTCCCGATTTTAAAGTGCCCTAGATTAGGTGTCTTTGGGGATTTCATTTTGAATGTCTCGCTAGATACTGATTTAAGTGTGTTAAAGCTTGGGGGAGATGATTCACTTTTTTCCATCAACTGCGCAATTTCAATGTTGTCGTCTTCTATGATGGCATGCTCAATTTCTTCAATATCTTCTGCATTGGCATTGCTGAACAACCCGTTGTGCTTATCCTTTGAAGGCAGATGCGGTTTTTTAACATTGGGATAAAGTAGTTTCATCTCTTTTGATAGTTCAGAAAAATCTCTATATCTTCTTTTGATGTACCACCCTTCTGGATCAGTGTCTCTTTTAACTCTCAGGATAAATGAATAATAGTGAGACTCTCTATTACCCCAAAGCACTCCCTTTTTCAGTTCTGTTTCTTTCGTTACTCCCACAATATTTATATACCAGCCATTAGTGTATGCACTATCCTCAATATCATCAATATTTAGTGACAATGATGATGCAATGTCTTCAATTTCAAAGTTACTGGAATTGTCGAGCTCCAATTGATTAAGTCGTTCCTGCTCTGCATGAGTCATTAACTTACCTAGCTTCTTGTATGCACCTTTGTTATCAATGTTGCTCTCAAAGTATGCATCCTCATTGGTGGTCCTAAGCCCGGAATTGAACAGCATTAGAATCATTGACTTTACTTTGCTCAATAGCAGCTCCCTTTTACTTACAGAACCTCTATCATTAGAGTTGGATATCTTAGTGGTCTTCCATATTTCAAATAACGTCTGTATCTTCAACCAAAACGGACTTTGATCCATCCAGCTGGACCCCAGTTTCACTAGATGGATCTTGATAAATGGGAAAGTTTGGATGAAATTCTCCAAAATGTATCTGAGAATCGGAAACTGTGCTCTTACCACATCTAGCATGCTCTCTCCAATCGTATGCACTTCCTCCCAGTTGATTCCGCTTTTGTGAAACAGCTTAGGGTCCATTGGAATAAAAGGCGGACCGAATCTACGTAAGCCTGAAATGTCGTTAAATTCAGGACTCAATGCATCAAACTCTCTGGCTATCTCTCTACGAAGAAGCTCCTTCTTCAAGTAGTGCTCCTCAGTGGGGCTAAGACACACTTCCATTTGTTTTGTAGCAGAGAAAAGCAGTATTGGTAAAGGCGATAAATATTCATTACGCGTTAACTACTTCATTCCATGTTATGAGATGAGACCTCAGATCGAGGACCCTCAAAGGCATTCAGCAGCCTCACTTGAGGCTAATGTTAACATTCGCATAGACAATGACCCCTTGCTGTCTTCAGCAAGCGGTAATACTGCTGTTGAAGACCTAGATAACGACTTTTGTCATCCGAAGAAGCCAACCAAGTTTAGTTGGAAATCAAGTCCAATAATCGCCACTAAAAGGTTTTCTAGCTCTTTCTTGTTCCCCAAAGGAGCATCAAATAGATCCACTGGACCTAGTCCCACGTCCCCGCACTTTGAACCTCAAAGCATTCAGCTAAACAACTACGCTAACTCAAATACAACATCAAACTCGTCTTTATCTAACGAAGACGCTAAGATTAGTAGCAAAGCAAGATCTTTCTACAATTTAAAGAAAACTACAAAGATCATATTCCATGTGAACTCTTCCCCATCGTTCAGTGTTCAAGAAGCACCCAACTATTCAGAATCACTGGATCCTTCGTTATCCAAGGGTGCAAACGAGATTTTTACGGAAAACACTGGAGCAGATAATACTAATACCGATCACGAGCACAAAGAGCAGCCTCAATACATAGAATACACCAATCCTACAGAAACACAAGATGCTGATGCCCCGCTGGTGTTTCCGCAAACCCCGTCTGTTCAAATCCAAGAACCAACGAAAACAGCTTCAAAAATACCCATCAACAGACAACGGTCCAGAACCTTGAACTCACTTGAAAATCCACTCAATGATATTGCAGGTAACAATTCCGGTATCCTTGCTTCAATAGCAAACTTGGTAAAATTGAACAAATCTGCCACCATGTTAAGAAAAGCTAGCATTAACAGTTGTACCACACCAACGCTATCACAAAAAGATGCATTGTTTGTCATGTCTGATGAAACTCCCTCATTATACTTGGACAGGCTGCTGTCAAACTACCCGTTAACGTACATCATTTCTACTTTGTCGCTGAAAGAAAGCACTTTCTATAGAGAGACCATGCAACTTTACCTTGAAAAATATTTCAATTTCTATCAAATGCCTCTTGACATGGCACTAAGGTCTTTCTTAATGATAAATGAATTACCCAAGGAAACACAGCAAATTGATCGTGTTGTTTTAGAATTTGCAAAGCATTATTTGAAAGAACAGCGTAGAACGCTTGTTGACGAAGACACTGTTTATATTCTTACATTTTCGTTAATAATGGTTCACACTGATAGATTCAATCCCAATAACAAGAAGAAGATATCAAGATATGATTTTATCCAAAACGTCACTGATGCTTTGCAGTCCAACTCTAGTCATTTTGAAAAAGATATTATTGGATATCTTTATGATAACATCTGTCATACACCTTTCATCAAAATAATACCTGAGCAAAGTAATTTGTGTTTAGAAGCACTAAAAAATGGTACAAATCTTCCGTATCCAATAGCATCATTTTTAAACACAGATCCACAACAGCCAATTCAACAAAGCATAGCACAGCAATTACAAGTATCGCCAGCACCAGCAGAGGTTCAGAGCATCATTTCCAGAAGCTCTTCTATGCAACAATTAAGCATCCCAACCAATGCCACTTTGAGAAGTAGAAGGAGCAGTACCTCTTTTCTGTGGAATTCACCTTTGCCTCTTGATCCTTATCAATATATAGTTGATAGAAATGTTGAAGCATTAAAAGTTTCAAATCTGAATTTCTACTACAGCAACCCATACTTGAATACAAAAATAATGATATTACCAAAAGATAACGAAGAAATTACGGCTGAATTAATTGAGGATTCATTGAATGAATATATCGATGAAGAATTAACCACACCTCAATTAACAAAAATATTAAATACTATGATCAAATCACGCTGTGAATTGATATTAAAAGTTACAAAATCCAAAAGCTCTTTTCTAACAGCTAATAAATACGCAAAACTTATACCCTTGAATGAACCACAAGATAACACAAAGAATGAATATTGTGTTGCAAGAGTGCTAAAGGTAGGAATGATTATGAAGCAGGAATCCAAATTATTGACCAACACCAGAACTTGGAAAAAGTATTTTTGCATTTTGACTTCTTTAGGTCTCTTCCTGTTTAAATCAGTAGCTCTCTTTAAAATGACATATGCAGGCACGTTGAAAAATACAAAAACGGTTGTGATTGAGGAGACAGCATCAATTAGCTTGCTGGATACTTTTCAACCTGCCTATTCATTTAGTAAGGGGGCATATGCGTCGAGAAAAGTAAAGAATATCGAATTAGATCAACTTGTCAACAGTTCAAACAATGCTTTATTCAATAATAGCAGTAACCCTCTGGACAATCCAAATTTAAGAAATTACACATTTTTCATATATGCATCAAACATCAACTCCGTCGTAATGGTAAGTAATGTTTATGAACTGAGGTCCTGGATATCCAATATAAATATAGTGAGCTCTTTGAACGGAGTTAAATTACCACAGGAAAAGCTTGACATTGGTATATTTTCAATCAAAAAGGACGCACAGCATAACAATGACCTATACTATGAGATTGCTCCACAGGGAGAAATAACTTTGGAGGAAAAGCTAAAGAAAAAATGTGAATCAATTGACTTTGATTATGAATCATTTAGACCCAATGATGGATGTCATGAGGCCATGCTGACCCAAATCCGAACCATGAAGATCATGTCATGTTTGACACCCTTGCAAACGAAAACAAAGGAGATGATCCAGGCAAGCGGTAAAATTATGATGATCAAAATGGAATGGACATGGTACGAAAAGTGTCGCACAAGAGCTCTGATCGATTTGCTAAAGAGGGTCAAAGCAATCATAGATTTATACCTTTCTGCACTGCACACCAATTCGCAACTGTCATCTGAAGATGAAGAAGACGGCGATGACTTCTATAGTTGTCTTGAATTATCTTTATAGTTATGAACATTTAAAACTCTGGGGCAACCGTCACGATCTCTTTCTAGTAAAACACACTGGCGACAGTAAAATGCTGTTACCAAAGTATCACCAACCTTTGGCTTCATTCCGCATAGAATACACCGTTCTGCTAAAACACCAAAACAGCAATCGTCGCAAACACGGGTCTCAGTGTCCTGATTCACCAACGAGTCGCAAGCAGGGCATTTCCCGTCACATTTGCTGCACACCTTTGCCCTGTTCACGCCGGATCGCTTCATACAGCGTATTATATCTGACATCTTCAAACTTGGATCTGATCAACACTCTTAGCACAGTAAGCAAATTTTTAGATTTAACACTCACTGTGCTTATTCTTTAACAATAGTTCACATGAAGTTGGCATTTTTAGGCTTGCTGGCCACGGCATTGGCCTCGCTAGGCGATGACTTGCCAGAGTTTGGTACGTGTCTTACATACTGTGACGTTATCCGGTGTGAGGGGCTAGAAAAGTACCCTGAAATCACCAAACATAAATATCAGGAGCTGATACATGACACGGAGCTGCAATCTTACTTTTCACCAGCAGTCACGGTTTGGGACAAATTGCTAGGCTGGGACTGCTTTAGCAATTGTGACTACGAATGCCAGCGCTTGATCACCACTGAAAGAGCAGAAAATGATCTTGAGATTTACCAGTTCCACGGAAAATGGCCATTTATCAGAGTCTTAGGTGTGCAGGAGTTGTTTTCCACTTTGTTTAGTATTGGGAATTTTCTTCCGAACTACTGGGGGTTCAAGTTGATTTATAAGAACTGGAAAATTGAAAGAGATTCCGACTTCAAGTACTTGTATTTTTGTTATCTTATTGTGGCCTCGGTATCAATGGGTGCCTGGACGTTTTCCACCATTTTCCACTTGAAGGACACGTGGAATAGAGAAAGATTGGATTATTTCTTTGCTGGAATGACGGTTTTAAGTGGATTTCACGGAATCATCGTGAGGTTCTTTCACTTGTACAAAGCACCAAAGAAAGCTAAGCTGTTCAGCATCTTTTGTGTTTTGCTTTACTTTTTGCATGTTACCAAGCTACTCAATGACTGGTCTTACACTTACAACATGCAAGCTAACATAATTATTGGAGTGGTGCAATACGTTTTGTGGATTACTCTATCGATCAAACAGTTCAAGGCCCTTTCAAATTCTAGGGAGTCCTTTATTCACAATTTTAAAAACAAAGACATTAATTGGACCCTTATCCCTATTGCATTGGTCGTCTCTGTTATGTGTGGTATGTCATTCGAAGTCTTTGACTTTGCGCCAATTGGCGATTTACTAGACGCGCACGCGCTGTGGCATTTTGCTACTATTTGGCCTGCTATCTGGTGGTATCCTTACATGATTAGAGATACTTTGCACTTGAAGTCAAGCAAACATGAGTGATTTTAATCACTCTAAGTGCAATTTCACCTTGGCTACTGTAGATCTCATGAGCACTCAGATCTCATCAACAATTTTTTCAGGTGAAATTTTTTTCAGCTTCCTCTCAATAAGAAGAAGATCTATATAATTATAACTTTCCCTAAAGATGTATAGTAGGGACTTGATAATAAAACTGATTACACTAAATGCTGAAATAGGCACCAAATTATCAGATTCGACTTTAGATCAAATGATTTTAATGCTAATTAATGGACATTTTAAGCAATTATCACAATGTGAAGGTTTCTCTAGCTTTTTCAATCACTCATCAACAACGAACAATCTCGATGATATTGTTGAACAGTATTGCGCTAATGTTGAAGATGATTTTCATGTTTTAATTTTGGGTATTTTGTTTCTTCAGCTTTACATTGAATCAAACTTCACGGGTCCAATTTTAGACGATTTTCTGTCAAGCTGGATTAACAATTACGATAAAAAGGATATGCTTGCATTGTTAGCAATGAGCGGTTACCAGCCTTATCATTTACAAGCACATCCACAATATTTAGTTATTGCTCTTAAATTTTTGCAATGGGAAAGCAAAGACTCTTTTGTGAAAGCCGGTTTGAAATGGTGGAGATCAAGAGCATTGCAGATTCATCAGTCCATCTTACCTGAAAGATCATGGGATCTGACAGAATTATCAGCATCATTACTTAACACTGATCTATTAAATGCATTGTTGACAAATGAAGATGAAAGTGTAGATCAGCAATTATTATTGACCTTTTATCTTGAACAATCTCGTAACTCTATTATTGGCGACGTTGACACCACAAAGCAAAGTATTATTAAAGCCAAAGAGATATCAGGATTGGAACTAGTTTTAACTGGTTGCAAAGCAAAGATGACACAATACCAAAAGAAATCAACTGCAGCATTAACAGTTTTGGCAAAATCGCAATCAAAACTGTTGAGAATGGAAAGATCAGAACTAAGTATTGATCCAAACGATGTCAAGTTAAACGATGATTTATTCTTAGAAAAACCCTTTTATGATTCAGTTGGTGATGAAGAAGTTGCGGAAACATTTGCCACAAAAGGCCAGGAAGATTTTGTCAAAAGAATCAAAATCGATTTCTCAGCTGTTATGGAGGATTCAAACAAAATGGATACACTGTTACCAGTTATTCCAAGAGAGTCTGATATACCGCCTTCATTAAGTGAATTGGATCCAAATAACCAACCACAGTTGGCTAACTTTGATGCGATTCAACTACTTTTGAGAATGATATACATTGAATCAAACACACCTAGTGGTGATGCATTGATTAATGAGGAACTAATCGCTCTAGTTCAAAGAATTTTATTTTGTCCTCAAAGTACTATTAACTGGCTAATTTACTCTCAAGCATTATGGTGGAGGTCACTATTAGAAACTGCTAGAGCTAGAACAGTTGAAAGAGGTGTTTTGCAATTATATTCCCTTGTGGAAGAATTAGGTACAACAAGTGATCAGACAGCAAGAATATTTCCAAAAACACAAGATGAGTTAGATTTTCCCCAATTATTTGAATCAAGCGAAAGTAAAAGAGTTTTGATCAATGGTTTGAGGTTAAGATACATCCATTTAATTCCTCCAATGCCCAAATGGTCGATGGACGAAAAGTTGGCTCAAAAATTAATGGAATTAGGTTCAATCAAATCTGCATTACAAATATATGAAAGATTAGAGCAATGGATCGAAGTTGCACTTTGTTATTCTGCTATGGGTGAGGCATCTAATGCAACGAGTGTCTTGAAAAAATGCATTGAAAATAATCCTGATGATGCAAGGGCATGGTGTATTTTAGGTGATGTCGAATCGAGTCCAGAATACTGGATCAAATCCTGGAACTTAGGTCGATATGCGCCTTCAAAGAGGTCTTTGGCTAAATTTTATCATTCTAAAGGAGAAATTCAGGTGGCCATTGATCATATGTTTGATTGTTTGAGTGTCAATCCTATCGATTTTAATAACTGGTATTTTTATGGTTGTATGGGACTTGAGCAAGAAAATTTCAAATTAGCTGCAGAAGCATTCACTAGATGTATTACACTTGATGATGATAACAGTTACGCATGGTCAAATTTGTCAAGTTCATTGATGAAGTTAGGAAAAATAGATGAATCTTTCTTTGCATTACAAAAAGCTGTCAATGCGGGCGATACATCAAAGAAGTCATGGAAAATTTGGGAAAACTATTTAACAGTTGCCATGAAGTTGGGAAAATGGGTTGAAGCAATCTATGCCTGTAATGTTTTACTGGAATCAAAAAATGAAGTTGATCTACCCGTTGTTGAGAAGTTGGTTGATATTTTACTTAGTGAGCCATACAATGAGTCTAGATTAACACATTTCCAAAAGGTTTGTATTAAGCTTGTCAGTGTGGATATACCACGTTTATTGAATGATTTGGTGATTTGGAGACTAGTTGCTAAGGTCAATTTATGGATGGGAAAGCCGTGGTTGGTATTAGAGGATTATGAAAAGGCATATAGAAGTGCAGTTACAAACCCAGACCTTACCACCGACGCCCAAGTCTGGAAAACTGCAGTTGATGCTTGTGCAGATTTGGTTTCGGCATATGAAAATTTTGGTGACATGAACGGCAGACACGGAGCAGGAGATTTAGTTTGCAAGGATTGGAAGTTCAAGGCAAAATCCAGTATTAGGGGGCTTACTTCCAAAGGTAGATCAAGCTGGGAATTCACTTCAGATTTTGAACGTTTGCAGGAACTGAAAAATGGATTGTGATATTTTTTCTGAAACATTTGTATTAATTAATTAATTAACATTAGTAAGATAGAATGAAAGAATATGTATATTGCATTAGAATCACAGTTTCCTTTACTGATTGTGAACGCTTGATAAACTTTTTGTACATAAGCATGTTTGAAACCTTAAAGTCAGGAAAATCACAATCAAATTAGCAGGTGAAGTGCATAGGCATAAAATTTAAAAACTCAGTATCGTAAAATCGTAGTAGTCAGTAAAGTTCGAATAAAATAAGAAACTAACTATTGCAGAATAAAATTCATTTTTAGAAAAGATTTTATATATTATGCACGAACACAGGTGAAAAGTTGTTTCTTAAGCAGTGTTGGTGTGTATGCAAATGAAGGTAATAAGAAGTGATAAGTTGACGATTTGAATGGGCTGTTTTTTCCCGTCAACAATGACGGCTGCTCGAATAAGCTTCCAGAGTCACCCCTAGAAGTCTACGTTTTCGAAACCTAAAAAACTTATTATGAGTTATTAGCTATGTACATATGGATACTAAATAATGTTGTTTTAGTAGAGCAGCAAATTATTAAGCTTCTGCCTATAATTCAGGCAAGTTTAGGAGGTTCTTCGTCTTCAGGTACGCCTACACGTTCTTTTATAAGGGATCTGAGCGCTTCAGGCACCTCTTCCCAAACTAAGTCAGTTGGTTCTTTTGAGACTGCCTGACCTTGTGCGTGCATGATGTCTTGAACGGTGATTTTGTTATCACTGAATATTTTGAGATGATCTGCAATCAAATGTCTCACTTTACAGTGGGGGCACTGCACGAGAATGGTACCGTGATTGTACGCCTGCTTGGACATCATGTGCGTCGATCTGTTGTCGCACTTCTTGCACGTAAACGCTAGCAGAAGCATTGGATGATCCATTTTAGCTGTGGCACTATTGTCTTGACTGTGTGAATGTCCTTGACATGGCTGGCCATTGTGTGTATGTTTGTGTGACTGTTGAAGTGGGCGCCGGGTACTAAATCTTAGTCTTGGGACTGCCACAGCGGCCCTTCTTGATGTTCTGATGGCAGCTCTTAACATTTGTACGTGATAAAGAAGCAAGAGGGGAGAGAAGAAGTTTTTGCTGCCCCCCATTTCCCCAGCAAATAGAGGATTTCCACTGGAAAAAGATGATGAACTTGAAATTTTCGCAGTAACTTCTTCAATGAAAAAAACTGCTCCCAGTAAAAATTTTCAATAAAAAAAGTGCGTAGTAAATTTAGTGGGAAAATTTTTCAGGTAAAAAATTTACTGGGGAAATTTTGACGTTAATTAGCCATGGAAAATCAACCCCGTATGCCTAGCGAAGCTCTATATATAGACTAGTTATCTTGAAATTATTAAATGTGCATACAAATCCTGCTAGGAAAAAACCTATTTCTTCTTGTTAGTGAATCTTTGCAAAGTATGTTCAATCTTAACATCTTCAAGGCCCTTTTCCTTTAAGATACCGAGCAAAAGAGTTTCGACACCTTCAGCGACGTCACCTTGAATGACGACCTCGTCCTTCATTTCGGCGTTCTTTGCAACCGATGCACCTGTAGCAAACTTAGACGCAAACTGCTTGGCAAGCTTTTTCAAGTCCATATCTAGCACCTCCAAGTTGGCAACAGCAATGATATGTTTGTGTTTCGTTCTTGGGATTCTCTTGATGACGATCTTGTGATGCTTGAGCTCCTCCTTTGCTCGCTGTTGCTTCCTCTCCTCCTTCAATTGCATCTTGGCAAGCGACTCGCTGATAGCGGTCTCCTTTTCCTGTGACAACGATGAAGTTCCTTCCTTCTGCGAGTCATAGAGAGTGTTATAAACATCCGGATGCGATGCCTCCAACGCCAGCTTACACTTCTTAAGCGTCTTACCAAACTCACAGTACTCAACAGGCAGAGTACACACTTCACAGTATAAAACCATCGTCTTCTTTAGATTTATCAATGAATTCTCTGCCAGCTTAAAGGTGAAATTTTTTTCCCTACTGAGATTTCGGTTGTGTCCAGAGGCAGAAACATTGTTCTTACACAAAACACGATGAAATACACCACGTTGCTCAAGGGAAAGCTCCAGGAGATCTGCACAGAACGCGGTCTCTCGACAGAGGGTACCAAGGATGTTTTGATTGAGCGTTTGGAGGAGAACGACAAGCTTAGAGCCGAACTGGAGGACGAACCTGTTGAAGAGCAAAAGGAAGACCAAAAGGGAGACCAAAAGGAGGACCAAAAAGAAGAGCCTGATGCTGCTGCTGAACCTGCTCCTGCAGTAGAGGAGCCAGTTGAAGCACAACCTGATGTTCCTGCCGCTCCTGCTGCTGCAGCACCTGTTGTGGAGGAAAAGCCTGCCATCAGTGCTGAAGAGGCCATGGAAATAGAAAAGAAGTCCCAATTGGACGATTTGACCAAGAGAATTGCTCGTGCGCACCGTTTTGGTGACGAGGAGTCTGCCAAAAGCCTCGAAGCACAGAAGACACGTATTGAGAAGTTCGGATTGGCTCCAAAATCAGAACCTAAGGCCAAATCTTCAAATTTCAACGGTGTCTCCAAACCTTTCAACAGAAGAAAAACCAACAAATACCACAAAAACAATAGAACCCACTAATTTTAAACAGTGCAGGTCATTGTACTTCTCTAGTAGTATGTGTTCGCTTCCTTCTGGACACTCAATTATCTCTACTTACTTGTTTATCTTATATTTGTAACATTTCTTACTCTTTTTACTTCCCTCATCACTTGTTGTTCACATTTTTTTCCCCTATAGACCAAAATCTGAACAGACTATGCTGTTTCTGTGGCTCCTGCTTGCTGCTGTCAATGCCATCAGTATCGGACGAGGCATCTTGAGAATCGACGAAACCAATTTCGACTTCAAAGACACCCCCACGCTCAATTTAACGGACTCAAGACTTTCACTTGGATTTACATTACTGGATGAAAAGAAGGGCGCCATTGCCTTACCTGAACACGTTGCCGTGGCACTTTCCGGCCCAAAGACTGGCTCCAGACAGTACTTCAGTCCTCGCCTAATTGAAAACAAAGTGTACGAGTTTGCAGTGCCAATTTCAAGCATTTCTCCTTGGCTTCTCTCTGGCGAATTTATAAACGTTGAGATCATTACTGGTGACACACAGACATCCGCTTTCAATTCAGTCTTTGTTGCTGCCACCGTCGACGTTTCAGCGAAGCTCCAGCAGTCAATTAACTTAGTCCCAGTCAACAAACATGAACCAAAAGCAGAAATTCACCACCAATTTAAAGAGGCTCCTAAATCAATGCTTTTCATCATTATCACTCAGTTTATGGTTGAAATCACGCTTGCTTTGGCTCTCTTGATAGCTGCTTGGCTTTATACCACCGCGTGGAATGTCGAAAACGCCTCAAACGTGTCGCCTTTGACATACGCCTTCATTTCCACCATCGGTGCATTCCACTACGTTATATTCGACTACTTTAAGCAAGCATCAATTTTCCAAACTGTGGGCAGAATGGCCATCTTGACTCCATTGGCCGTCTACTTTGGAGCGAAATCTTTGAAGTCTATCTACAAGTTACAAACAGCTGGTTTACGTTGAAGTTTCCAAACTCTTTAAAATCATCATTTCATACTTTTATATAGATTATCTAGCCATCTAAACGCCAAATTGGGTAAATATATCCCTGCTATGATTTTACCACCTATCAATCCCGTTGGCAATGCACTGTAAATCCGACTGTCCACGGAGTCGCTGAGATTATCACCCGTTACCCAAACATGACCCTCGGGCACGATAATATACTGATCGTAAGGATCACCTCTAATGCCGCCGTTTCTATACTTGGACTCTATTACCTTGAGCTCCGCCTTCAAGCTTGAACTCATCGGTTCCGAGTCATACTCATCTCTTAACTGGCTGATATTTTCACTGCCTGGATCAATCAGAATTACGTCGCCCGGCATGCCTGTTATTCTTTTACAAACCCAATGGTTTGGATCTGTAGGTTTTCTGGCTACTATAATGTCCCCCATTTCGATCCCTCGACCCAATTTAAACCTTTTATCAATGATACAAAAATCATTTTGTATAGAAAGCGTAGGAAGCATAGATGCACCCTCTGTTTGTGAGAGTTCATACAGCTGCGACGTAAACAAATGCAATGCACAAACAGAACGTAGTGTCAGTGACCCCACCCGCAGGGCATCAGTCCAAATAGGCATACCATACACCATTTCTGAACCTCGGGTTGATATTTCACTTCTATAAACACATTGAAAAAAGTGAAAATATAACGGTTTCCGTTTACAAACGTCTAGGAGGTTCATTTGCGATTTAGCATTATATTAAGATTATAATATGATACACTACTGCTCCATGTGTCTCTTGCGACTGGCGGTTTGACTCTGCACTACTATTGTGTTGGCCAACTCTTCTTTCGGCTTCAGTGCCATCTGATCGCTTTCGTCACAGTCTAAAACACTTCTTTCCTCTTCAGCAGGAGGCCTATAAAGCCCTGTCCAGTCATTGATCTCAATTTTATAGCTTAGCTTCAGATCAGACCTCTTGTCTTTGAATAGTGAGATGACGTCTTCATTGTGTAGCTTGATTTTTTGACCCTTCATCAGTTTTTGATCATTCACAAAACACGGATTTGTACCATTGCTTAGAATCCAAAGATCATCAAGCCCCATGGCAGCTGACTCCAAGCCAGTTTTGATGGGATGGCGCCTTTTCATTATCAAGCAATGCACCTTCGATATTCTGTCGTCGTTAAGCTCAAAATCATTGCACTTGACTCGTCCAATAAAGAACATTGGTTGGCCCTGTGGAATGCTGATACCCCGTGGGAACATGGGGCTTAACTCTTCATTAACCAGCTTCATACTAAGTAAAGTTCCCCTCTTTGGTTTCATAACAGGGATCTTAAACTCCTTGCTTTGTGAGGCACTTTGCGATGCAACTTGTGACAAAATTCTGTACTGAGAAGTTGGTAATGACAATTCGTTGTCACTACCAGTGTTCAGCCAAGGGTGCTGTAATGCTTGTTTGGCGTCTAGCCGTAAGTCAACATCTGGCTCAATTAACCTAGCAATGAAATCTCGTCCTTCTGCGCTGATGTTCTTTTGGATTAATGACTTCTCGTGATATTGTCCATTGGAAATGTGGTTGAACATTGCTTCTTGAGTAGCGCCACTAAATGGTAAATGACCCGTCATTATAACAAATAGTAAACACCCAATTGACCACATATCCACTTTATTTGAGTACGAATCTTCCTTCACTTTACCATTACCTAGGTATCTCTTTTTCATTCGTGACTTCTTATTGTTCATCACCTCTGGTGCAAGGTATGCCAATGTACCGCAAAACGTTTTCATGGTTCCCTCATTTTCCTTGGATTTGGCCAACCCAAAATCGGTGATCTTGATAATGACTGGATCATCCTGCGCAATTAGTATGTTATCAGGTTTCAAGTCTCTATGAGATATTCCTTTTGAATGGACATGATCAATACCCTCGATGATTTGCTTAGCAACTTCCTTGCTCGGTGTTTCTTCGATGGCGCCAAAGGCTGCTATGAAATCCATCAAGTCACCGCCTGGCACATACTCCATGACAATATAGTAGTCATTATCGTCTTCATAAAATGCCTTCAGTTTCACAATGTTGGGGTGATCCAAGTTTTTCAAAATCCTTAACTCTCTAGTAACACCATCTAGTCCACTGGTGAAAACCTTCCTTTTGGAAATTATTTTGACGGCAAATGTCTCCCCGGTAGATCGTTCAATAGCCTTTTTGACAGTTGCAAATGCACCTGATCCAACTATTTCGTCATTGATAATGAAATCCTTATGGATACCGCCAAGTTGCTGAACTTTGACAACAGGTAGGTGAACAACGAATTTGATGATGTCAGCCAAAACACCATTTCCGACGCTGATCTCGTCCCCCTGTGTCAATATGTAATTTTTCATTTTGTCTAGCCTGTGATTGTTCAAAAAGGTACCGTTCGTTGATAAGTCCTGGATCATAATGTTGCCACTCTGCTTGAGGTCATTGGTGATCCATAACTTGAAATGCTTGTTACTTATTCTGGTGGATTCAATCGGCAGTGCGTAAGTACAAGCGGCCTTGTTTCGTCCAAACGTCCATTCTCTGATATCAGACTTTACCAGTTTGCTCTCTTTCAATTTCACATCTATGTGGAACGTCTCACGCGTCGTATTACCCATTAAACGCGCCACTACTCCCTGTTTAGTGAGCTCCATTCTTAGCGAATCCGTCGTGGGATTGTATGCACTGGGTTGTGTTGGCTGTGTTGGCTGTGTGACCTCTTCCATGCTATTTTGTCTGCCTTTATTTGATTGATGTATGTGATCTTACCTTCTAGTCAAGTAATTTTTCAGCTCTATTATCATCATCAGATCTGAGATGAAAAATTTTAAAATTTTTTTTTATTCTTCTCTTGTAGAACCATTGATTTAAAGATTTGGCTCTTTTATAGGTTGAAAATGTCTGAGAAACGTTCTTTAGCAGTTGAAAACGAGGCAGGAGAGGCCAAAAGACAAAAACAACCTCAGGGAATCAAGGAAACAGACGTGGGAATTACTCAATTTCTCTGTAAAGATGCTATCAATGTTAGAATCACAGGTAACTTGAAACAAAGATACACTGACTTTTTGGTGAATGAAATCGACCCGGAGGGTAATGTGGTGCATCTCACAGATGTTGGACTCAATATTAAGGAAATCAGCAAGGAAGAAAAGGCAGAAATAGCCAAAAAGGCAGAAGCAGAAGTGCAAAAGAAGAAAGACGAATTCAATATTAGTGACGAAGATCTTAAGGAACTGGCTGGATATTTTGGGGACGAAAATGCATTAGAGATTAGTACCTTAGTGAAAGATGGTGGTAAAACTGTTGAAATTAAGGACAAAATCTTTGATGAAAAGGAGGAAAGAACTAAGATTCACCAGTTGATCCGCCGTGCATTTGAAAACAACGTAGAATCAGTAACAACACCTGCAAATACATTTATTTTTGGTGCCAATGCCAATAAACACAGAAAGAGACGTCAAAACGTGAACGGCTTGCAGCCAATTGAACACAATTTGGGCCCAAGAAGGAAGTTTCTTCAGTTTGTCCTTTACAAGGAAAACAAAGAAACAATGGAAGTTGCATCTATCATTTCTAAAATGTTGAAGATTCCTGTTAAAAAGATTCACTATGCCGGTACCAAGGACAGAAGAGGTGTCACTTGTCAAAGAATGTCCATTGACAATATGCCTGTGGAGAGAGTCACCATGCTAAACAAGGCCTTGAAGGGCTGCAAACTGGGTGGTTTCAAGTATGCCGATGAACCAATAAGGCTAGGTGAACTCAGTGGTAATGAATTTATTGTCACCATCAAGGATGCTCGCTCGACGGATCCTGATGTTAGTGTCGAAGATGCCATTCGTCCAATTTTGGAATCTTTGAACACCAGCGGTTTCATCAACTACTTCGGAATGCAAAGATTTGGTACCTTTTCCAACTCAACTCACGAAATAGGTAAGGAAATGCTGAACTGGCAATGGAAGAAAGCTGGTGAATTGATTTTACAGGAACAAGAGATTTGTATTCCTGGTTCTCAAGAAGCTAGAAGAATTTGGTCTGAAACGAAGGATCCAACAAAGGCACTTAAGAAGATGCCAAGAAAGTGTAATGCTGAATTCTCAATTTTGAGTAGGCTAGAAAACGTTCAAAAGGCACAAGGTCAAGAGTTTGACGATAATGACTATTTCAACGCAATCATGGGCATTTCGAGAAACTTGAGAGTCATGTATGTTCACTCGTACCAATCATATATTTGGAACGTTATTGCTTCCAAGAGAATCGAGCTATTTGGCACCACGGTTGTCGCTGGAGATTTGATTTACTTAAACAATCCTAAAATTTGCGACAAATCCGACAAGCCAGTTGTTAACGAAGACGGTATTGTTGAGGACGTCAAGGTTGCAGCCCATGCAGATGTCAGACCTGTCACTGAAGAGGAAGCTCAAAGCAACCTCTTTGACATTCACGATATTGTTTTGCCGACACCCGGTTACGACGTCAAATATCCAGACAACGAAATTCTTCGCCAGCTGTACGTAGACACCATGGCCAAAGACGGTCTTGATCCATTCCAAATGTCAAGAAAAGTCAAGGAGTTTTCTCTTGCCGGTTCCTACAGACACGTCGTTGCCAAGGTCAACAAGATGGAGTATTATACTAAGAAATACGACGATGTCACTGACGAACTAGTTCGTACTGATTTAATCATGTACTACATGAGGCAAAAGGCCAAGGAAGGAAGCAAGGAAATTGAGCAAATTCTTCCTGGCAGCCAAGAGGGCTCTAAAACTGCGATTGTTTTAAAGATGCAGCTGGGAACCTCTACATACGCAACGATGGCACTCAGAGAACTCATTGAAGGAGACACCTCTAGGTTTGGTGGCATTGTTGCACTTCAGAAGAACGACTAAAGTGCGTGCTGAGCGCTCTTTTACCCTTTTCTTCGTTTCTTTGAAACGGAGGGCTCATGATGGCCAACTGGTTCCAACCAATTTGCCCTCTGTAGCTGCTGTTTGTGTTCACCAGTGTATAGATATTAATTGGTTTTTCTTTTTGTTTTGTAATATATATACATAGTTTGATAATAATGGATTCCGTAGATACTAGAAGAGGGAAAAGACGTTCTTCAATGCACATTTTTTGGGGTGGTACGCAGGAGCCTACCTTGGACGTCAGTATTACTAATGTAAACGGCAAAGACAGTCTGGGAAGCAGCCGTAAATTTTCAACGGTGGATAGAAGAACAGCTGACAGTAAGAAGGCCAACAAGACTGAAGAACGTTCTAGTTTCAGAAAGTTTGCAAGGTATCTCTTGTCGAACGAACCGACCGAAAAGTATGAAGCAGTGAACGTTAGAAAATGCACAAACAGTCTTTGTTTAGTACCTGAGCAGCATTCAATGGAAGATACTGGTGACCCTCTTCGATTAACGGTAGATCAAGAATCAGTTGACTCGAGTATTGCTCATGACTTGGGCGGTTTGACAATTGTTAAAAGACACACTACAGTGGCATCTAGGGAGCAACCTTGCAATATGCCACTACAAAAAAACAAAATGATTTTGAATGCCAATCACAACCATGCCGATACTGCCGTATTGAGTTCGTATCTTTCCAGAGTTGTGGTCATCACGGACATCACTATTCAGACAAGTATCAGCAACGTATTGAAACAAGTTTATGGCGGCCCCATTGAGCGAATTGAGATCCACAAGAGAGCAACAAACCAGGAGATTGTGAAACCGCTACTTGTTTATAAGTCGTCAACCGCAACCAGTAGTCCGACAAACTGGGATGCCTTAGAAATAGTGTTGTTTTTCATGAGGCACGAAGACGCAGTGGCGTTTTACGAGTACTCCAAGACGGGGATGTTTTTGGTCAACGGGGTTCATTTGAGCACATACTGGGGTCATTTCATGAAAAAGAGCGACGACGAGGAAGAGGTTTTGGAAAGAATGGAAAAGAGAAGTGACAAAGCAAGGAGAGTTTTAGTTTTCAAGAAACCGGTTGTAGAAAAAAGACATAGGACAGCATATGAAAAGAGACACTGGCCGGATCCGTACACACACTTTACAAGAAATTTTGATTATGAACAAGTTAGATTAGATTTTGAAAGATACGGAGGACTAGTTGAAGTTTTGCCTGTAATCAGTCGCAAAACGTGTTTCGGAGTTGAGTTTACGGATGTTCGCACGGCAATGTTGGTAAAGCAGATTATCCAGCAAGAAAGTGAGGACATCGTAGGCTTTGATGACAGCGTCCGCTTGGATTCGGAGCTCAGAGAACGGTACAAGGACTGGTACATTTGGTTTGGATCTGATCCTTGTGACAAACCGGTGCTGTGAAAAATTTCAAGGACGTTTTCTTTCTCTTCTACTTCTTCTTTTAATACGGTTTGTGCGGTTCAAATTGAGGTCTATTGCCTCCAATCACAGTACAAGATAGTGTAGTCAAGACTCCTGATATCCACCAAATTCCATAGAAATTATATTCCTTACTTTTTTTTTAGATTGTAACATAATGAACACACAAAGAGTGATAACAAGACAAATGACACAAATGTTGAACACCCAAAGGCTGATGAACACTGTGCGAACGCTGCCTCGCATAGATCTCATCAAGCCTGTTGGCGTGATTCGAACGGAGATCATTGCCAAGAGAGAGAATAAGAACAGCAGCAGCTACGATGGAGCACTTGTGATGTACCACAAGGCGAAGAACGCGTTCAGGTTCTTCAAAGAAGGGCTACTGAACCTGTACCGGGCACGGCGACAGCTTAATAAGGAGGTGTTCAATGGTAAGCGGTACATCTACGATTTCAGCATGGGAGACGCCAGCGGAAAGCTTGCAATCAAATGGTCAGACTACGACCGACTCATTAACGCCATTTCGCACAAGATCGATCTCGTGGAGATGGAGCGCAAGGCCGGCAAGCAGCTCGATGCCCACGATCCGTACCAGATCGATCTCACCAGAGACCAGATCGCTGAAATCATCCAGCTGAAACGAGAGTGGTTCAAGGTGCCACTTTTTGGGCTGTTGTTTCTTGCCCTAGAAGAGTTTTGTCTGCCTGTGATATACCTCTTTCCCTCCATTTTGCCAAAGACCTGCGTGTTGCCAGGTCTCATCGAAAAGCGTTTCAACCACAGACGAGATCTTGCGTTGCAGAAACTGAACGCACTGACCCCAAACCGCAGCGCCGACCATCTGATCAACGACATTGAGCTACGCAAAACTTCCATATGGAGTCTCGACGATCAACAGCTCCGCTTGGTCTTGGACGTTCTTCACTTGAACTCCGGTTTGTTTCTTGGGTCACGTGACAAACGTTTAGAACGGCTCATGCGCCACGTCAAGGAGGTGAACGTCATGCGCCACATCGCGTAGAGCTCCATTTTTCTCAGCTTCAGAGGAGGAGGAAATCAGTGTCCCGGGTGTGAAAAATGGGTTATAAGCATGATAATGAGCTCGGAGAAGCGCTCAATATGATGGTGTCAATAGGGTGTGCATAACGGTTTAAAAATGAAAGTACATTGATATAGATTTTAATGCCTCGGAGCTCAATGAGGTACTTTTTCCACTTTGAAAGTGAAATTTTGACTCGCAAACGGGAGCAAAAAATCACAGAAAGTGCGTTTAGTCGAAATTTTTTAGCTTACAGACCGTTCTATATAAGAGACCAGAATAGGAGCACACGGAGAAAGTGAATTGCTGTGTAATTAGCAGTGAATTAATTGAGTAGTATCGCTTCAGAAAGACCGTGAACAAGATTAGGAAGTATCCGAACAGCAAACAAGCGCAGTAGAGAACAAAAATGCCACGATTCTTTATACATGGTAAGCATCACGAGGACAATGGTCGTTCGTTATCACAAACGTCGCTTCACAGCCAGCACCAGTCTGGCATGGGTCCATCGAGGAGGTCATTTTTTGGGTTGCCGTTGGGCAAGTCGTCGTCTAACGAGTCGCAGTCGTCTATCATGTCGGACGACCACCACCAGCAAGCGCACTATGTTGGCAGCTCGACACAACAGCAGAGCGGACTTCATGCACAGCCAATGTCGTCCAGTCCATCGATGAACAGGAACGCCACCAGCTCGATGGTTCAGCTAAAGAAGTTCTTTAGACCCGCCAGGAGACCCTCCCACCACGACAACCAGCAGCTCCATCATAGTTGCAACTCGTCCTCCAGTTTGGCTGCCAACCACGCGTTATCTGCGTCCAAGAAGAGATCCGCCTCACCCTCGGTCACGGCGGGCCCTACCTTCACCCACGACGCCAACAACAACATGATCGTCAAAACGGACCCCAAGTTCTGGGACGACCTTGAAGGCTCTGTGGCCAAAAAATACGGTAAGCTCGGTAAGGTCCTTGGTTCAGGTGCTGGAGGTTCTGTCCGCTTGATCGTTAGAGAAAGTGACAGTGTCACCTTCGCTGTCAAGGAATTCGTGCCTAGAAGAGCTAACGAATCAATCAAAGAATACGCCAAGAAATGTACTGCTGAATTCTGTATTGGTTCAACTCTACATCATCCAAATGTCATTCAAACTTTAGATATCATTAATGAAAACAATCACTTTTACGAAGTCATGGAATACGCCCCCGTCGATTTCTTCGCCGTCGTCATGTCTGGTAAAATGACAAGATCAGAAATCAATTGCTGCATTAAACAAATCATCCTTGGTGTCAATTATCTTCATTCCGTTGGTTTAGCTCATCGTGATCTCAAATTAGATAACTGTGTGGTCACAACTGAAGGTATCGTCAAACTAATTGATTTTGGTTCTGCTGTGGTGTTCAAATATCCCTTTGAGAATGATATTGTCAACGCTCATGGTATTGTCGGTTCTGATCCTTATTTGGCTCCAGAAGTTTTAACTTCAACTGATGATTACGATCCTCAATACGTCGATATTTGGTCAATAGGTATCATCTATTGTTGTATGACTTTGAGAAGATTCCCTTGGAAAGCACCAAAGGCAGACGATCCAAGCTTTTCTTTATATTGTATGGAAGATGACCAACCTCATAATTACTTTGAAAGTGCTAGAAAACACAAGGAGTTACTACAAGATAGGAAACGGAAAATTATATTGGCTCAAAAACAAAAGGAAGAAGAGGAACGAAGAGCAATTGAAATAGCCGCTGAAAAAATTGCTGAAGTTAAGCTGAATGATACTTCTAATGATTTCTTTGATCCTGAATTGGGTGATCCTGCTAAATTAACTTTTAATCCACGCGATATCGATAGTAATGATGATGATTGTGGACAGAAAACTCCTCTTCCTGAACGAATTGAAGAAGCAAACAATCAAAACAATATTGTGCCTCCGCCTAAGCAACTCTCAACTAATGAACCATTGGAAGTAGCAGAGAAAGAAGTTTCATCCAAGCTTAATGAAAATGAAAATACTGAAGTTAATGTAAGCAAGTCAGACGAACACCATAACGATCATCAAGATAACCGTCGTCATCATAATCACCATAATCATCGTGAACAGCAACATCATGATTTGAAAGATAACAATGGTCATCAACATCACGATAAAGCAGTACCGGTTTCAGAACAAGATAAAGCAGAATCGGCTCCAGAACACAATCAACCCGAACGTCGTCAAGCTTCCGCAACTAAGTCACAAAAACAAATACATGGTCCTTACAGACTCATGAGGCTACTGCCACATGCAGCTAGACCAGTCATTTCAAAAATGTTAGATATCGATGTTTCAAAGAGAGCAACAATGAAGGAAATTTTAGCAGATGATTGGTTCAGTGAAATTAAGTATTGTACAATTGATGAAGATGGTAAAACAATCAATGACCCTGGTCATCATCATACGGTTGTTTAATCACTCAATTTTATAATGTTCATTTTTATTGCCATTACTTTTCATCTTTTTTCTCTTTTTTTTTTATTTATACCTTTATTCTTGGATTAATCTAACTTCATTTCAAAAGAAAAATCAATTATACATATCCATTTCATATACACAGTTCACTTTATTATTATTTTTCTCTTGCCTCTATGTTTCATCATTTTATTATCTTAATCTGTGACATCAACCTTCTTTCATTTACCCAATTATTAAATATTCAGTTTTGGTTTATACACTAAAAGTAGCAATTATTTATAAAGCTGTGAAGGTCATATTGTATTTTCGTGTGAATATAAATTTTTATACATTTTACTTGAACTGTTATTTTCAGTTTCTTCTATTTACTTTTTTTTATATAATCTTATTTTATCTTATACATTACATTTTTCCATCTTTCAGATAAAGTAGTCATCATCAAAAAGTTAAAATTTCACAAATTTGACATTATATAGAATAACAAAAAAAAGATGTGTAAGAAGGAAACAGTTGACAAATTTCAAATAAAGAAAGAAAAGGAACACATTTATAAACTTTGAACCTCAAGTCTCAAACTAGAGCCGAAAACGAAAAACCAAAAACCAAAAATCAAAACCAGAATCAAAACCAAACCAAACCAAAACCAAAACCAAAACCAAAGACATAGGTAAAATAACCATTAAAGAATGAAAAAAAATCAAAGTATTGCATCAACCAAATCAGCTCAAAGCGGGATAAGTAAATAGATAAAATAAAACAAAACAAAAACTGTTTGCAAGTTGAACAAAAGTAATTATTACAACTCTTGACCTCTCGTAATTAAACACTTGAAAAAGTAACCAACTTTTTGGGCGCCCTTTTGGGTATCGTCTAAAATTTCCTTAGGTGTCGGTAAGTTCTTTCTCAAAAACTCACTAGCACTATTAAATTTATGCTGAGTAGCCTTTTGTAATTGCGACAATTTTTGAATAGATGAAGATTTGATTTTTTGAAAGTGAAACTGGGTATCCTTTAAAAGCTTATCTTTGTTTGGCATGCATTCCACAGAGAAAGTTTTAGCCTTTACAAATGCTTTTTGTACGTCCTCGTAACTAGGTATGTTGCCCGCTAGCAATTCCCTGGCATTTTGGGCACCATTTTTGATACTTTGCATGATTTCTGTAGCGTCTTTGATATAGAAATATGATGGATTTTCTAGCTTCATCAAGCTTCTAACATCCCAGCCACAAAACTCTTCGTGCTTTTTCAAATCCTTTTCGTACTTATCTAAACAAAGGTTAAGATAGTTCTGATCATTGAAATTCAATGACGCAGCTTTACAACTGCTGTATTGTTCAAAAATCTTATCCTTTTTATCAACGCAAACAGAGTGATGGAGACTAATAAAATATGGGTCTGCTGGTATATCATGTACGGACCCCTTCATTAGTAATATCCTTTCTTCGTTAGTTTCCTCGTGCTCCGATAATAAATTAGTAATTCCTGCGTACAGCTGTGGAATGGCAAATGATGTCCCCAAAACCAACAATGTAGTCCAAAGTGCGTACTTGCCGTTCACAAAATTATGCACATTACTTTTTACCTTAGTGAGCACTTTAGTATCGTCATCAGATACAACTATATCTTCCTTATCAGTACCAACAAATTCATTTGAAGACATGCTCAAGATATCCCAATCACCCTTTTCGCCTTCTTCAAAGCCAAACTTATTAGCTTTATCTTCGTCTTTATAGGAATCTGACGCTATCTCCTCCTTCATATCTGTTCTGCTGTTCAATTCTTTAACCATAATTAATTAATAAAGAGATAGAGATAGCAAGACAATAAGAAAAAATATTATAATATCGCTCAGCATATATCATTACATTTTAGGCCACGTATTTGGTTTTTGTAGAGCTAGTGATTTTTCGAGTAATTAACAGCAGCCGCAAACGTACTTTTGTTAGAGCTTTGTTGATAGAAGATACAATTTTAGGTGTTATATGGTTAACCACCGCAAAAAGAACACAATTTTGATATATTTAACTCCGAAACAGACCTGATAAAAGACTAGCCAACATTTGGTAGCTCAAATGGAAGCTGACTTTAGGTGAATTTATTTATAATTATAATAAAGTTTTTGTACTTATCAAACTATCCTTTTAAACTGTGCTCAAAGCTTATCGGTTAGTTCTAAATAATTATGTACACCACTTGAGTCTTGGCATTTCCAAAGTGTTAGCCAAGACATAAATAGCATAAAGCACAAGGGTCTCTCCCCCTCCTTTTTTTTGTGCAAGTAAGCTTTTTGTTTGATATAACCAAAGCTTATAGAATAGAAAATACAAAACAAAACGAATTAAAAATAATTAAAAAACAAAGGTCAAATGGAGACGGGTGAATTGTGAATAGAAATAACCTTAAGCTGTGTGCTTCTTGAAAAATTCTATTTACAAAAGTTTGAAGTGGAAACAGAAACGTTTTCTCCATCAAAAAAGAAATTGAATGATTAACCATTGGCAAAATGAAAAAATATAAATTAAAATCATCTTGACACCGTAGAGAAACAGAGTTAACATGGATTTAACACTTTCCAAACTGCTTTGTGCTTCAACAATTCCAGAGCTTTTGGCTATTCTCATTTTATAAAAGTACTTCAACATATCAAACTTTAAGTTAATATATTGAAATTTGAAATACTTGGTAGTTGTATTCAGCCAAATACTAAATGATTGCAAAATATTTTTGCTAGTAAAAGTCCATGATTTAATCCATGTACCTAAAAAGAATCTCCTAATCAATGACCCGTTGCTTTGTTTGTTTTTATATTTCATTAAATACTCAAAAACAAGTTTAATATACTTGTAAACATAGCCAACATTCAAGGCAAACAAATACCATGATATGTATACAACACAACCAGCTAAAATTAATCTGGAGAAAAGATAGAAATTTTGTCTTGTAAAGCCTTTGGAAGCATACATATGTAGCATGCCAAAAATGTATGAATTTTTAAGCTCAGTTGCCATGTATGAAAGTGTTAGCTTGGGCTTGTTCAACTTTAAAGTTTCTTCTTTACCAGCAACACGCTTTTTCTTTGCTCCCTTAAATAAAGGTTTTGTACCATGTTGGGCAATATTAGCTCTATGCACGTTTTGTTTGTTGGCATCTACTTTTGCCAGCTTTTTCGATGAAGTCTTACTTGTTGTTTTGACCTTCATAACGTCAAAACTATAACTTTTAACCTTTTCTTTACTTACACTGTAGGTTATGAACAATAGGTTAGTGGTAAGTTTAGAAATTTCGACTTTTCACTTTGGCTATAATGTGACAGGTAATAATCTGCTTAAAGCTTCAAAACAAGGATATAGCCACGTGTAACAATTTGGTATTTGTGCTTTTAAGACCAGTTTCTGCATTGTGCAGACTGCTAGACTGTAAACATTTCTTTGGTGAAACTAAGTCGGGAGGCTTTATTTACTGGTTGTCTTTTGTTTTACCTCTAAAGCCAAGTATTCAACAATAATTTATTATTTAAACGACATTTAATTTATACCTTGTAGTATTGATGCTTTTGTTTTACAATGTTCTTGTAGACTTAATCTTCTGCGAAATAATCTCACTGTATAATGGTGAATTAAAAGGCTAAAACATTTTGTATTATCATATCACCCTCACATGGGTTTTGACACAAGTAGAATAATTTTATGTGTAATACTAAATTTGGTAAACCTTTGAACACTAAAAATAACATTATCACATTTATCAATCTATTTTATAATGACAAAAACAAGCATAATAAATTGAATACATGATGATGAATGTAACAAAATCATACACATTATTATGAATAATTTAGCACGCTGTGTACTTGCTTTATTTTGAAATTAATCAATCTTCTGTTTTCAAATCTTTCGAAGCATAGTATCTTTTTGGATCATAATATTGATTCACTATCTCTAAAAGATTGTAAAACTTGGCACTTTAATTTTTTTATTCTTTTCATTGTAAAGCGTTTTTGATACTCAACGGTAACTGCTACTCCGTAAAACCTGGTTCGACTTGATCTCAATTATCTCCTATTAAAACATATTTTCTTGATTTTCTGAGCACTTGGCTATAATTTTGAAATGCCTCCTCGATCTCTAAAAATTTGGTTAGGAATTACATTTATAAAGACTCTCAAATACTACTTACTAGGCTAGAGCATGAGAAGTGCATTGCACCGTAGTATATTAAATAAGCAATATATATTCAAAACTTCAGTTAAGTTCTTTACAAAGAATGTTGACCTATATATATAAACAATTTCATTTTTGCTTTACCACAAATAAAGTGTCATGAGCTTCATATTGCATGAGCTATTGTTAAACTTAAGGTATGTGACCAAACAGTACAATTAATGAATGTTGATATCTTACATTTACAAACTTTTTTGTAACTATATTAAATATGATTATAGTTCAGGACTGCAAGTAAAATATTAGCATAGAATCACCTCAATCGATCAAACATGAAAATAAATATATTTCGACGCATGCTTTATAGTCGAAAAAGTAATGGGACACATCTACTAATATACTCTTATGTTATTTCCTGTAAAAATGAATAGAGACAGTCTTATACTTTTGATTAACTAAATGGAAACAAAACATTAAACTAAAATTAAAGTAATGTAGTTCCGTTACTCAATATCAGACTGATCAGAATACATAGTATGTTTCCTTTATTATAAAAATAAATAGAACTAAACTCAAAATAAAATCAACTTTTCCAGTTTTTATCTTCTCCTCTCCATCTATCAAAAAATAAATCCAATAAACATGATGCGCTCCATGCTTGTGTTGGACTCGAGTCGTCACAGAAGCTACCATCTTTATTTGTTAATTCAGTCAAACCAGCCCAAATACTGGAATCAATCCAGTCAACGTGTTTTTCCATTCTGTTCCACAATAATTGGTTAGCGTTTTCACTCTTATCTGTAATCAAGCTATTGAAGGCTCTAATATAATATCCATATATCCAAACCCATTCTGGCCCTTGATGGTAATTGCGTCCTTTTGATGTTGCAAAGTCATAGTTATCAATACTGTTGTGGTAGTAAGGTCTGTAATTAAAATCACTAGGATCCAACGTTTTTAAACCAATAGGACCCCTCAATATCTCATCTGCAAGTTTAATGGCTGTAAAAGCATGTTCTTTGTCAAAAAGTTCTGGAGCAACAACAATTGCAATTGGAAAGTTACCTCTCAATTGATAATCTTGAAATGTTTTACTTGCTCCAAATAAATCTTTGTAAATTCCACGTCTAAAAACCAGTTTTTTGTCAACAAAGTAAGCATCATCTTCATTACTATTGTCTGGAATGTAAAAACACCTTTCAAAATTATTTTGTAAAAGTTCATTCCATTCTTGGAAAGTTACTTTTTTGCCATCCTGATTAACGACTGAATCATACTTAAATAATCCCTTCTTATTCAACTCAATGACAAATCTTAAAGTGCTTTTCAAAAGACCATTAATTTCAATAGCTGCACCATCTCTAGGAGTGCCAGGATAACCCCTATTCCCTGCCTTTTCCGATTCACCCATTTTATCCATCCATGTTCCACAATTCCAAATGTTTCCGCCATAAATCAAACCAGTGGCCCAATCAACTTCAACATCAACATTAAACCCTTCATCCTTCATTTGTGAATCAATCTGAGGTCCAGCATTGGCTTCACGATAATGAATACCTCCAGCATGCCTGTTTAAAATTTCAAAAATAATTTCTTCTATACTACTTTCATAACTGAAGGCTTTTGGATCATTCAAAGGAACGTATGTATCATCTAATGGGAATCTCCTCTTGACATTATCCTTCAAGATATTTTCTCCATTTGGAACAGTTTTAACATAATCTTGAATAAACTGCAAATAAAACCATGCTGCATCTCTAGCATTATAACGTGGCTCTTTTCCTGAACCTAACAAGTTTGGGATCAAACCATGCTTTAAAGTCATACCAAAACAAAGAATATGATCTTTTGCAGAATCATATCTTTCAGTTGCTAAAAGTAAGCCTCTTGCAGAAATAAAAACGTCTCTACCCCAACATCTCATAAAATCGGAACTAAAATGAGGTAGTCCAGCTGCCATTGATGGAACTATTTCCAATGGGTTGATGCTTGCGTTATTCATAAGTCCAACAACTTGAATAGAAACCAAAGCTAAACTTTGGACAAAAGCAGTTGAGACTTGAATTTCTTTGGACATTAAACTCAATGCCCTAAATCTCAAAGCTTCGTAGGCAACACCGATTGCCATAGCAAAATATCTTGGAACAAGGAAGTATGGAACCTCCTTAATTTTTGAGAATCTAGACTCTAGCCAATCTGCAAATTCAGAGATGTTATTATTTTTGCCTTCATAATATCTAAGTCTTTGGCAAACATAGTCTAAAGCCCATTTTCCTTTTCTCAAATGGGTTGCTAAAGGATGAGCTAAATCATTATCATTAATGATACCCTTAAGAACAGATATCCAACCTTGAATACCTGCATAAACTAATTTCCCGTAATCTGGGATATCATATACACCATTTTGACCGGCAGAAGCATCACGTTCCTCACCTTCACTTCTGAACAAAATTTCGTTTATGTCAATTAGATCCAAGTTTTTAGTTGCATCTAGTGCACCCTTTCTAACGAAATCATCTAGTTCTTCGTCACAGAATGGTATATCAGTGGAAACAACAGCTATCGAGCCCTGTGGAAAATAAGCAGGTAGAGAAATTGTGGTTGTGTTTTCATCAGTATTATGATCAAATATTAACGGTTTAAGCTCACAAAGTTCAGTTTCAATTGGAAGTATCTCACCTTCCTTTATAGGTAATTCACCATTTGATTTCAGAGTATAAGAAAATTCAAATTTAACATTTGTACCCGCAAGAACAACAGGAGTTAGCGTTTGGTCACTGTCGTCCCAAAACTTGGTTCTTGCAATCAAAAAGTATCCTTTTCCGGTACGCGCGTTGGATCTTTGAATAGTAATATATTGACCTTCATGATGTACGTACATTTCGTTGCAGTCTGCATCATCAATACTTTGACTAGCTAAATCATCCCTAATATTGTTTAACTTTGCTTTCACTTCAGAAATACCAACACCGGTACCATATGTGTATTTTCTCTTTTCATTGACTATATCTAGTAGTTTAGGATAGCCTTCATCAAATCCGACCGTAGATCCAGTTGCGCAAGAACAAAACGCAACTAATGCAGCATTGGGTAGGGTGTCTTCAATGGTTCTTTTCTGTGAAGGTGTCTCATTGTCGTGAGTACAGTCCATAAACAAAGCATGGGGAGCTTGATAAACAACTTGCTGCGGAATTGGCAACTCAGATCTACTAATGATGTTCTCTTTACTTTTTTGCTCAAATTCATACACCGGATAAGCAATAGAGTCCAGTGGCAACCATCTAAATGAACCGATTGGATTGCCACCGTGTTTGTGACATAATCTTGAAAGTTCAGCGACATCATGAGCTTGCATTGCTTCTCTTATCAAAGAGGAAATACCCAATCTTTTAACAAACAAAATATCCAGCTCTTCAGAACCAGTGAAAAGCTCAGCAACAACGTACAAATTAGGATTTACTTCCCTAGCAGCGTCTAGTAGTGCTTCTGCAACATGAAGTGGCGTTGAGTGGCAATTATCTAGCCTAAAACCGTGAAAGTGCCTAGCAGAAAGTTTGGAATATTCAATCATTCTTCTCCAAAGATTTGGAGAATCTTTAGGGCATGAGCCATAGCGCAATTTGACGCAATCACCCCACACAATCACTTCTCTTAGTAGATAAGCTTTCGAGTTCTTAGAAGCAAAATCAACCAAAGAGTTCCCGCCCCAAATCCAACCATTATTTGCTAGTGCCCATTGCTCCCCATCTTTGCCGGTAAACCTTGTGAAATATGGCTCTGTAAGCGGTGCCTTGGTAGTAACACGACCAAGTTTTGGACCATTAGGATCCAATCTAAGGAATCTAATTCTATTAGTTAATTGGTCGACAATGCAGCGGTTGTCGTTATCATATTCACGATAGAGAGGCAAATTGATGTCATCTATTATACCCTTGATAGTTGGTTCAACTTCTTCGAATATTTTGTCGCAACCTAAAATGTCAATCAGAATAGGCAACAGCGCATCGATTTTAAGTTTGTTACTGTAACGTTCACCAAGTCCAAATTCTTGTTCACTACAATTTTCTTTGACATAGTCAGCCAATCTTGCAGAGTTGGATCTGATATCCTCAGGAACGTGAATTTTAGAAATCGTGTCTTTATTTGTGGTATCCCAAGCATCTCTTAATTTATCTAAATGTTCTTTGACGTCGACAACATAATACTGCCACAATTTCAACTCACCCAACACGTGAATCTTGATTCCATCCATAATCTTTGTCAAATCATCTTCCGTTTGGATGTCTGGTGAAAAACCATGTGATTCCAGTCTGTCTGAAAAATGCAGCAAGTCACCATCCAATTCAATTGCAGCTTTCAAATGCGGAGCGGTATCCTGGTTATATCCGACGTCCGGATATTCCCTGATCCAATCGGAATTGTTGGCAGTATGGTTAAACACCACATCTGTCATTGAAAGCATATTGTACTTAGTTTCTAGCTCCTTGACCATCTCAGTGACGTCAGATTCACCATTTTTGAAGATGTTTGAGTCAAACTGTAGCTGGTTGTAGATAGAGTAAGGGGAGTTTGACTCACCACGTTCCTGCAATGGTGTGAAGTGAATCATGTTATAACCCTTATCTTTGATATTCTGGAATAGTTTTGGCCAGTCGTTTTTGAAGTCGTTTCCCACCCATTTAGAAACCACAGATTGAATTGTAATGGAGTTCAAAGTCTTGTACGTGCCATTGATGAACAACGAAGGTGGAACAACAAAGTAGTACTCCTTGGTCTTGACTTCCTCGCCTAATTCGTCTTTGTAAGTAAAATAGTAAGTGAAAGAACCTGGGGTAAAAACCTTTAAATCAATGCTGGTGTCCTTGTTAAAAGTGGAATTCACATCAAACGAGTGGAACTGACCTCTTTGAAAGCTTTCTTCTTTTTTCACTCTCATGTCTGTCCACAATTTACCTTTATTGCATACCTTAGCACATGCCGATATGTACACCCTCAAGATGAATAGTGGTTCCCCGCTCTGATTGGCAGGACACGCCGGAAACGTCAAAACACCATTCTTCTGGTTGCCTATCGGCGAACCGTCGTCGTTTACTCTCAGTAGCACAATTTTAGTCATAGTTGTGTTATGAAAGTAAAGAAAGTGGGATCTCAGATAAGTGTAAAACAGGCTATTCGAAATTCTAACAATGCCCTTATTGGTATCAGCATGCTCGTTAAAAAATAGGGCTATGGGGAGATTAAGGGTCCGCTTACGTAATCATATGATATCGTAGACAAAAACAACTTTCTCTTGGAAGAGAAGCAGAATACGATTGCCTGCTTCCCATCTGACACTAATGCATTCGTAGACGAGAGAGTCGAAAACTGCGTGGTAATTAAGGAACAATTCAGCAAACGATATTTTTCTTTCGGGTCTCACAGTCTCACTGTGGGGCGTTTCCAGATCCTGATGGAATTGAGAAACTACCGTTGTCAAATCGGCCATGCCAAATCTCTCTGTGAGTTTGTATTCGCTCCACAGTATTTGTAATATGATGATGTAGAAATTAGGTGCCTTGAGAGGAATGTTGTCATTTTTCAAGATTTCCATATTGACATTGTCATTTTGAGTCTCTGCTTCTAGATTCCAAATGAAAATCTCAAATGTTTCGTTGTTCACAACCGCAATTCTTCTTTGGTCCAGAGAAAATACCGGGTTTTGGAATTTCAACAGGGGCAGTCCAAGCTTTTTCTGAATTTCAAAGATGATATTAAAGTCAGTAGATCTTTCTTTGTCAGGCGTTCGCAGCTCAGAACTGCTTCCTTTTAAAAGCAAGCTCTTCCATTTGTTATCAATAAAAGATGTTACTGTTGCAATGTAGCCAAACGTCATCATTTTATCAGGTATCAAAAAACATAAATGAAACTTTTTTTTGGAATTCAAGATATACATCCAGTCCAACTGTCCCTCTTTGTTAAGGGCTACCGAAAACGTCAGAGTTTTTTTGAAGCAACCTCCAAGTATATTAAAAACCAAGTTAATTCTTTCCCATACCAAAACATCTGCATGCAGATGGTGTTCTTTCATATGTAGCTTTCTAATTAATATAATTATACTATTCAAAATCAACAGTAAACAAGTTGCATTTAACGATTCGTACTTTTCTAAAACCACATAATTGATATAATCAATAACTGCATTCTTTGACTTAATAGGGAAAACATTACTAACCAAAATTGTTCCCATAATTACAGAAAGAATGATCGGCTCATCACAAAAAACATTATCGAGATAAAGAGTGCAGTTTCGCAAACCATTGAAACTTTGCCTGGATTTATTCAAAAGAAACTCATTTCTGATTTCCATAATATGCTTAAAAAATTGGAACAAATCAAAACAATTTTCGTTGGCTCTTTCAATAATCAATACGTCTAATTCTGACAAAATATGAAATACAAATTCACAGATCCTTTCATCCATTTTTAACAAATGATCACTCAACTGTTTCATTAGTATTTTAGACACATGCTCTGTATACAAACTGTTATCAATTGAAACTATCATCCCTAAAATTAAAGAAGAATATAGAATATCCAGTTCGCTGGATAAAGGATTCGACAATGTTTTCATTGATGAATCAAATAGCGAGGTTCTTAGTTGTGGATCCAAATTTTTGTTTAAAACATTTTTGAGCAGTTTCATTGATATATCACTCATATCACTGGTAAGACTGAGTTCACAAAGCTTTTTTATATAATAAATTGAATTGGAACAATTTATACTTTGTTGTAAATTAACGTTGCGTTCATTAAAAGCGACTTGATGTAACAAAACTAGTTCTGGTATAGTTGGAGGTTTCATTGATAAATTATAAAATACCATTTGACTAGAAGTTATTCCAAGCCAACTTTTAGATTCAAAGGTATGCCTTAGTAAAGATTTTAGTTCGTTATTATCTAACAATAGTTTCAGTGGAATAAGTTTCGCCTTTGCTGTGGAATTCCAATGAGTTAATTCTAAAACATCGTCATTTATTTCGTTTAGATCACTAAACTTGAAAACAATGCTTTTGTTCATTTTATTCTTATTTTTAATGCTACCATTAGTGACACTCATTTTTAATACATTGACTACAAAACTTCCCTCCAAATTTGTAAATTCTAAGCAATTAATGGTCTCGTAAAAATACACATTAGAAACCTTGTTCATGGAGATCGGTATTTTTGTGATTAAGTTGACATAACCCTTTTCAAATTCTAAAAATTCCATGCTGAAACTAGAGTCCAATGTTAACAGATAGTCACTTTTTTCACTTTGAATAACATAACTTAAATCAATCACTTTTCTAATGGTGGATTTGAATCCGTTAAACTTACATAGAATTTCACCATTGTAGGTTTTCAAAACAGCTCTATTTTGAGAATCTGAAGTTATGGAAAAGTCACCATCAATAATGTCAGTTAACGTACTGGAAATATCCTTTTTTTCAATTTTAGAAATACTCTCATCCCAATTTAGCAAATCAACATTGAAGGATTTCACTTGAAGCTCATCATTATTTGCTTTGAAGATACCCCAGAATTTGTTTTGCGATTTGAAAGTTTTCACAAGATGGTCACAAGAAAGTAGCTGGACATTGTTAGAGTTATTGTACATGATATCACCATTGGCCATTTCAATAAAAAATGAATTTTTTAACTGAACCAAATTCTCATATCTGGATAGCAAGGGGGAAGAGATGGATTCTGTTAGCTTCATGTGATCAAAAGAATAGACAGTCCAGCCTGTCTCTTGAACACAGAGCCATTGCTTGCTGATAGCATCACTGTTGTTGTTCAGTGCTTCTATTTTCACTAGCCTACCGAAATTAGGTTTACCAAAACTGATGGTATTGGGTATATCACAGATTAGTGATTTGTCGATGATTTGTATGATATCATCAAGTAATGAATTGTACTGAAAAACCTGAAACCTTCCATGCCTTCCAATCACGTACAAATGATCATTTGGCAATTGGATTGTTGAGCAGGGTGAGAAGTCTAAGTAAATCACTTGGCATTGGTGTAGTGATAAATTGTCAAAATCTACTTTGATGATAGTAAAATAACTTGCAGAGCTATATAAAGCAACTAAATTTGAGCATTGAATGTGCTGGATTGTATGGTAATTGAAATGAAGTTTGATATTATGTAAAAAGACGCCTAATTCCAGATCAAAGAGATAAAGGTTTCTATCAGATGTTAAGTATATCATCAAAGTCCTGCCATTAGCTTCTATAATTTGTAGATTGATCACAGTGTTTACTTGAAATCTACTGAAGGAGGATTTGATTGATTTGGCTAAGGAGAAGACATTGGTAAGTCGATCAATGACATAAATTTTGATAACATCATCGCAATAGTTGACAATCCCATTTGAAAACCCCAGTACCGTCGAATTGGCAATGGCAGATAGCCCAGTGTCCATTCCCTTGACGATTATCACGTTAAACAAATCGAATTTTGGTATCAACGACACCACAGAATCCTCAAACTCTAGAGAACTGAGATCAATTGGCTCGATTTCGGCGTTTCTTTTGACCGCCTTGGGGGTTGGAGGAAAGTAGACGTTGGAGACTGCCGCCGACAGCGCCAATGCCAACGAGGGCAATGCCATAGTTAGGTTGATTGATGACTTGATGAAGATGAGGTGTTACGTAATCACGATAATATCAAATTTAAAATTAGTGTACAATATATAGTAGGGATGCAGTAGACATATATATATATATATAAAGAAAGTGAGATCATGTTAAAGATAATCTACACCTATAGAGTAAAGCTCGGAACCGTTCGATAATGCAGTAAATATAAGAATTAAAATTAAAATTTCATAGACTTGTTCTTGGTGGCCTTCTTCTTTTTGTAGTTGGCGGTTCTAGTTTTCCTCCAACCGTGCGTTGAGACCTTTGAGTAATCGATATCCTTCTTGTCAATAGGAGCCGCCTTACTGTCCTTCTCTTCGTCGGCCATCTCGTCAGCTGCCTTCTCTTCCTTGATCTGCCTTTGCTTTTCCACATTGTCCTTCATTTTCTGGGCAAGTCGCTGTCTTCTGGCTTCTGCAGTTTTGAAGTAATCCGAGCTTGGGTTTGTGGTTTTCTCTGACTTAGCCTTGAGCTTAGATTTCGATCTTAATGAGTGTGCCATTGCGATATATTCTTGTATCTAATAGAAATAATAGTATTGTAAAGATAGATTGAAATTTTTTTTTTTTGTAATTTTTTTTGCCCTTTTTTGCCCTTTTTTGCCCTTTTTTGCACAAATTGCCTAATCGGGATCTCAAATTTTTTGTCTGCCATTTGTAAAATCGTGCCAATTATTTAATCACGTGACACTTACGTAATCGGGTCAGATTTGTGCTCGGCAAATTGCTTCATTTGGAGTGTGCAATACATTGTGCGGTGCGCGGGTGGGTTCAATTTTTCAGCAAAATGTTCGCGAACTTTTTCACAGATTTTGTGACTGCTTTTTTTCTCTTTCTTCTCCTCTCCTGCCGCTAGGGGAGGCTCCCCCCACAGCGAGCCACTGCACTGAAAATTTCATGAAAAAAAAAAAGTCACTTGAGAGTCACAGCTATACTGTACTTTAGAACTCAAGCAACAAAAATGTATGTGATTTGACGTCAAATTGATGGTATACAGTAGGACAGCGAGGATCCAATGGTTTCAAAAACGTGTGCGATCAAGTTGGGCAAGGAAAGAGTGATCAAGTGGGCTCTACAGAAATTGATTGGCAATTTGTGATATTTAATGGTTTGAAAAAGAATTTAAAAACATATTCCTTTATTAGCAGCGTTTAAGTAGTACACCAAAGGCCAGTTAATCATTCAATTGATAGCTTGTGCCACAATTTTTCACTTTGATCAAAGCTTTTGGTTAGTGTGAGAAGACCAAGAGAAAAAATTTTTCTCTTCCTTTTGCTCTCCTTATCTTTCTCTTTTTCTATCCACAGTTAGACAATTAGGTAAATTCATATCATGTATGTCTTCAAAAGAGCCAAAGTTGAATCAAATACGCTTCCTATTGAATCATCATCCCTCATTTCCCTTTCATAACATCTTACTAACAGTTATTTCATCATTTAGGGCTAACTTACGTACTCAAAAGAGACTTGCAGCTTCCGTTTTGGGTTGTGGTAAGAGAAAGATCTGGTTAGATCCTTCTGAAACCACTGAACTTGCCCAAGCTAACTCTAGAGCTTCCATCAGAAAGCTTTACAAGAACGGTACCATTGTCAAGAAGCCAACCACCGTTCACTCTAGAGCACACGCCAGAGCACATGCTGAAGCCAAGAGAGGTGGTAGACACACCGGTTTCGGTAAGAGAAAGGGTACCGCTAACGCTAGAATGCCAACCCAAGTCTTGTGGATGAGAAGATTGAGAGTCTTGAGAAGACTATTAGCCAAGTACAGAGATGCTGGTAAGATCGACAGACACCTTTACCACGTTTTGTACAAGTCTGCTAAGGGTAACACTTTCAAGCACAAGAGAGCTTTAGTCGAACACGTTATTCAAGCTAAGGCCGAAGCTGCTAGAGAAAAGGCTTTGAAGGAAGAAGCTGAAGCTAGAAGATCTAGAAACAAGGCTGCCAGAGAAAGAAGAGCTCAAAGATTGGCTGAAAAGAGAGATGCTTTGCTCAAGGATTAAATGTGATTTTAAATTTTCAACACCTTTTATTCCAAAGGGAACCCTAATGCAAGTATAAAATTACATTTCTTTAACTTTTTATATGTATGTGTAAAGTCCATCGTCTAATAAATCACCCAAACTTAAGATTTTCGATTAACCAAAAATTTGCTACATTCTTAAATCATTTTCAATATGGTATTCACTTAATTATTAATTTGGGCTTCAAAAACCTTAAATAAATTGTTTATTTAGTTTGAAAATTCTATAAATATTTTTGCATTTAATTGAGTCTTTTATAGCACTCATAGCTGGCTATAAACTGCTCAAAAAGATTTGGTATTTTATTAATTTGTTACTGTAACATAAAAAATGCACTTAAATGCTATTGCTGGCGTAAACATTGATATTCAATATTTGAAGGAAATATCATTGGTACTGTTATTATCAAGTCCTAACTGATCAAACTCATTACCATTGAATTCTCTATTGTGTTGATTTGTTGATAATATCTTTTTTTGATCATTAACATTCAAAAAATCACTTTTAGTGGTACATAAATTGTAATTCTTCATTGGCAAGTCTTTTAAATTAATTGAAACATCATTCAATCCAAAATTGCTTAGATTTTTTGATGTTAGATTATATTGTGCAGTATTATAAAAAAATTCACTTGATGTTCCTAACGGAGTATTCAATTTATCATACAATTCAGAATCGATTGTGCTTGTTAATGAGTTTTGATTTGGGTATATGTTAAAACTTGCTGAGCTATTCATCATTTGCTCTGGCTGCGTTGAAGTTATCGATGATAAACTTTCTTTGTGATCATTGGCTGATCTGTCATAATATTCCTGCTCAGTTGAATCATCGGGTAATATATTGCAGTTGTCAATTACGCAAATCTCTGAGTCTAAGAGACGATTTAAATCAAAATTGAATCCAACACAAGACTTCAAAGTTGAACAGGCGTTTTCGCTCAAAGCTACCATTTCAAAATCCGTCAAAATCATTGATTGGATCTTTTCAATGTGAACACTGTGATCAAAACTTTGACTTGAGACTGTTACAACGTACTGCTCAAAGGTGATTGATTCTGCTTCTTCCTTCCAGTTTATATTGCCATAATCATAAGTCAAGTCATTGATTTTTCCTGTCCAGTATGACTTGCTGTAGTTCAAGTCTATGGAATTTGATTCAATCAATTCAATATTTTCTTCAATCCTCTCTTTCTTGTAGTAGACAAGAGTTAAGAGACCTAGTTTATAGTTCTCTTCATTGCTTATGACTAATTTAACTTCATCGCCAACGAACGTGTTAACATCTAACTCATTGAACGTAAAGGAAATTTTGGAATGTTGATATATCAGTGGTATGGGAACGCTATTAACATTTGCGGCTTTTGTATCCACAGATTTTGAAATCAATTCTCTCACTGAGTTAAGATTGACAATAGCATTTGGAAATGACTCCATCAAGTTATAGTCTAACGTTATTGTCGCTAAGTCTGACTCCAATTTGTTAGGTGAAAAGAACTTTATGGATTTGGTAACATTTGGCTTTGTTAGTGCAGTGCTTCCTGACTTGTTGACACTGAATATGCTTTTCGAACAATATGAAACGGAAGGACTAGTTTGTTCGTTGCTTACAGTAGCCTCATTAGTGGAATAGTATGATAAAGGAGACACTGTTTGGCTTGAGGATGAGGCCGGAGACTGTGCTGCAGAGGAGGGGATACCCTGTTTGTTAATGATGAGGGTGAATATCTCATGAAACCTTTTGTGAGCTTTCGGCGTGTTCGGGGCTCCTTCCTTGAACAGCTGTGTTATCTCAGGATTTCTGTTTGCTCTGTAGATAGTCTGGATGTGTGAAGAGATCTGCTTTGCTGTTCTCTTTTTACCTGTTTTGAACTCAATGTAGATTGAAATGTACTGGTTTCTTCCTAAGCACACTTTACAAATTTTATTTTTCTTTAGTCCTAACTTGGGTATAATAGCCAGTGCTTCTCTAAATGCACTTTCGACATCGTCGGACCAAATGATGTCTCCCTGATGCTTCTTGCTGGGAAAAAGGTCAACCGCCCTGTCGAAACTATTCGACCGCTCTCTTTTGAAAGAGGAAGGTGATGGATTCATTGGTGGTGTTACTTCTTATTTTTATACTTTCGGTTATAGAACAAGGACACTGCAAATTGAACGTAAACAGACTGATACTTTGTGAAGGAATACCAGCAGTTGTTACAACAGTGTGCTATCTAGAGACCGTTCCGAAAACAAGAGAAAAAAATTTTCGGCGGCATCTATAGTTATGTAGTGTATGTGTGAATTCATAAGTATATATATATATATATCTATGCATCGGTAACTTAGTGACCACCCGACCTGGAACTGGTAACTGAGAGTGTGTGGTAACATTTAACATGCACCTCGCGTCCTTCCTTCCTACCTAATACAACAAAGAAACCCTGCATCTCGCTTCGGCTTTATGCAATGCATAACCATGTTCCATACCTTAATCCGATTGCCTACTTAAACTTTACCTTCGGCCTTTTATTTAAAAAAGAGAAGGAAGAAGTCAACTCGATGAAACCACCAGTCGCGCGTATTTCCGAGGGGCAGAAACAGGTATCTCTGCGGTGTTGCGTATTTTGCGCAACGGTAGTCACAAAATGATTGCTGGAAAGGAACTGATGCCGTGTGAGATAATTGAGGATACACTTGACGTAAGTTCATCCCAAATTATGTGTTAAGGCACCCGTTGCAAGTAGTAACGCACCATATCGGGGTCCCAAAAAAGCTGCTCCTATTTCATTAAGGTTGCTTTGCAACGCGGTTAAAGTCGGGTTAAGCATACACATGTTATCTTATAGGAAGGCGCAAATCTATTGTTAGCAAGCTAGAAAGCTGAGAAGAAGATGCGGGCGTATTCCAGATCGGAAAACTTTGCAACCTTAAGCGGATGTGCCTTGCAGTGCCACTTCCTTTAAAAAAGGTTTTTCTCTTGCTGTTCTCCTATTATTGACAATACGACAGACTCAAAGCTTAACGGACTTCCAGAAAAGTGCTCTAGCACAGACTCTATTGATGCTGGCGCACTATAGCAAGGTTATAAATGTTCATCTCACATATGCAGCGTCACTTGCGCCTACTTTAACAATAGAGGCACAGGAGACCTGTCATAATTAGCTCAACTTCACTAACTAAGAAGAAGGCTGACGTAGCTACCTGGTGCTTGCTACCCTATTAGTGTAGCATCAAAGTCAAAAAATTACTTTGGGCCCTTGACTTTTACGTCATGCCCTCGTCCTTTGTTCCTCTTTGCGACCACATGTGGATGCACCAACTCGCACCCAAATTGAGCTGTATATCTCACGCTTTGCGTACCGTTTCACCTTTACGTAAGATAAGCAGGCCCATCAAATAAATCCGTGGATGCGGCTCCGTGAACACGTAATAATACCGCTTCGGAATATTATTATGGCCGACACTTCTCCATTGCGAGTTTGGCACGCATTCCGCTGTCGTATTGGCTTCCTGTAGCATCTCGCTTTATATTCTACATAATAGCTGTTTGTTGAGAACATTCTACTTGTTAGCGCCCGTCTCAACACTGATGTCACCATATTCTTGAACAACTTCGTGACCTTCTAGATCCCCCTTTTGCATAGAGCAGAAAAAAATTCTGGTAAACTTTCTTATGTCATCGAAGCACCAAGAGCTAAAACCAAGTTGCATATTGCCGGAACTCACTTATTGGCTTGTTGGGCGATTGTTTTTGCCGGTACGTGGGTTTATAAATAGCTCTAGGGTAATTAAGGGTTTTATTCTGCACTCTTGCAAATAACCTTTTAGAGTGCGAAAAATCTGGCATTTAAACTTTACTCACAACGCCATCTCCAAGCGGTTCATACGTGAGGAAGAATAGAGGCCTTTGTGTTGTTCTTCTGGGCGGCCACAGTTATGGGAACGCATAGCCACGTTCACCGGTCATTGGCGCCATGCAGTGCAGTATAATAGTAACTTAAAATAGAATTCCTTCTCGATAATATATCTCCACAACAAGGAGAAAAATTCCGAAGTTGAACGTGTGGATTCAAAAATGGAACATCTTGCCGTGCTTCCACTTTACAATCAATTGTAGATAGCCTTAAAAGGCCCTTTTACTTCATATACATGTAGCTTCACTTATAAAAATTGCACTAGCTTATTCTTCGTCAGATTCAAGATATTTTGCATAATCACTGGCATCTGCAAATGTAGGTAGCGAGGCCAGCTTGGCTTTTTTAGCCTTTCTAGCATCGCTGGCTTTGCTTCTCTTCTTTGACGATGCTTCCTCCTCTTCCTTTATCTCTTCCTCCTCTTCGTCGCTTTCATCTTCCAATAATGCCTGTATGTCTTCCCCGTCAGATGAGTCTTCTTCATCTTCAACAAAAGCATCTCTCTTTTCTTCTTCAACCTCGCTGTCAAGATCTTCGAGTGTTTTGAGTTTTACTAAACCGTCTTCATCTTCTTCGTCACTGTCGATGTCTTCCTCGTCTAGAATACCAATATCCACTTCTACAGCTTTTTCGGTTTCTTCTTCTTCGTCTTCACTGAAATCAGACATATTAAAGTCAGAAAAGTCTTCTTCTTCATCCGAATCTTGTTCGATTTCTGGGTTGCTCTTAACTAATGCATCCCACACAGTATCCTCATCCAAATCTGATTCTTCATCGTCTCCTTCACCTCTAGCCTTCTTCTCAACATCCTTGTCCAGCTTAGAGCGGGCCATTTTTTCCTGTTTTGTAACAAAGTAATGATAAAAGAATTCATCTTCCGGCCTGATATCCTGAGCCTTCTTGTTTAACCAATCTTCGGTATTGGCAGGAATCTGTCCACTTTCTAAACCAGTTGCTCTAACTAGTAAGTTACCGGTGTGAGCACCACCCAAAGGTTGCATGATAGAAGAACCTTTCAAGTTGGCCTTGGCTTTGGACTTTTTATAAACAAATCTATCAAGGAAATGTCCTAATGAGAACAAACCTAAATCAGGCTTGACAATCGCTCTCTTTTCATTCTTATCTAATTCATCATAGTGATATAGATTATCTGCGTACAATTGGACAGTTGGATGATAATGATTTATGAACAATTCGATTTCCCAAAGTGAAGAGTTGTTAGCGTTTGCATATTGTGGATCTCTCTTCTTCGAGTCATATGGTAGCTTCTTTTCCTTTTCTTTAATCTCTTCGCCGTTAAAGTTCTCTAGTTCATCGTGGTTTGTGTTCAAAACTTCATCCATTGGGGTATTTAATAGTAAATTTCTTAAGTTTGGAACGGCCCTTTCCAACTCAATCAATAAATAAAGCATACCAGCAATTGTACCAATGTTCAACCAACTTAAACAAATTTGGCAAATTCTCTTGACGAATGCCATAACTCTAGGGACATTTAGATCTTCTTTCAAGGATTTAAATAATAGATTCAAATAAATACCTTGTTTAGAGGATGTAAGAAGTCTTTCATCGAATAATGATTCATATAATGTTTTGAAGTATCTACTTTTTTGTTGATCATTAGTAAATTTTGTTGAAATGGAGTGAATTAAAATCAAAGCTTGAACAGACGTATTAAAGTTAGTTGAATGGGTGATTTTATAAAGTGTATTCAAATGCCCATCAAAAACATCCAGTGGTAAATTACAGAATGGGAAAGAACGATTCAAACCTGTTAGAATAGCAGCAAACATCTTAGAATTTTTTTCTTCAACAACTTCTTCCTGTGATTTTTCAATCTTGACAGACTTTCCACCCTTTTTACCTCTTTTCATCTTTTGTTTTCTTCTACCTTCAGTTTGATGTTCAGTTTCCTTTAACTTGGTGATATTTTGGTCATCTGTTTTAATTAATAATTTTTCAAATAAAGCAAAGTAAGCATCAACTAATTTGTTAGCTAACTTATCTTCTCTCTTCAGTAGAATTGTTTGATTCAAAGTGATGATTGAATAATACAATGCATGATGATCACTGTTTGCCCTGAAAACAACGTCAATAACGGCGTCACATATTATTTCTTTCATAGCTGGATGTTGCTGTTCTAGCTGTAAAATTTGATATGATGTCTTTGAAGACACTTTGTTATCAGTATCACCTAATTTATTAACACCCAATCTCAATAAATTAGCTTCTTGTTCAGGTTTAGATTTCAAAAGTTCAAAAATATGGGTGACAATTTTCATTCTAACATAAAGGATGGAATCATGACTCAACTTTTCTAATAATCCAATAAACTTAAAGTATAGATTTTTCAAGTGATCTTCAAAATAACATAAAATCAGTTGATCGTCAGACATTTCTAAGCTCAATGGTTGTTTCTTGAAAGCTTTTAATTTTCTATCCGAAGGCAAAACACCATTGGTGAATAAATCGACAATTGCATCAACACATTGCATTGCTGCAGTTCTCGACTTCTTATTACACATTGCAAACATTTGATCAAGTGCTTTCAAATTATGCAATGGTGCCTCTTGGACCATCAATGTCAAGGCGGAGATTTTATCACTTAAAGTACCCGCGGTCAACATTTGGGTAAGGAATCGTTTCTGGGATGATGATTTATTAAACTCTTCATTATAGACAGTATTTTCCTCTTCGATTAAACCCTTTGCTTTTTCATAAAGAACGTCAATATCCTGTGGCTTCATATATCTGTCAGATGGCGTTTGTTTAATTTCAAGCGGAATATCAAACCAATCGTTACGTGGTTCCACTTTTAATCTATCACTGATGACAGATTTTAGGTTTGTGATTTTATCTTTTTTAGAAGAAACTTCTGTTTGCTCCTCAGGTTCCGCATCGTCCGAGCTCTCTTCATCTTTTGTTTCGTACTTTGATTGTTTGTTAAGTTCTTCTTCTTCTTCTTCTTCTTCTTCTTCTTCTTCTTCTTCTTCTTCTTCTTCTTCTTCTTCTTCTTCTGCTTCAGCTTCTTCTTCAGCTTCTTCTTCAGCTTCTTCTTCTTCTTCTTCTTCTTCTTCTTCTTCTTCTTCTTCTTCTTCTTCTTCTTCAGCTTCTTCTTCGTCTTCTTCATCTTCTTCATCTTCACTCAACTCTTCCTTCGCTTCTGATCCTTTGGCATTGAGACCTAAATTTTTCATAAAGCTTTTCAAATCTTTAGTAAAGTTAACGTCAGTATCTTTAGCATCAGTAAACTCTTGTTCACTTTCATTTTCATCAATTTCAACATCTGCAATTAATTTTAAATCATCCTCTGTGGCACCTAGCTCAAGGGCCTCTTTACGGATTAGATCTTCACTCATTAGTGATCAAGATTGTAATAGATGTGATATATAGAAGAAAAATATTTCAGGTTCTAAAAAATTTTTTGAAATTTTTTTTTGAAAAACTTTTGAGATCTGAGTGCTCATTCGCTCATCAGTCAAGGCGCAAAATCAAGCGTGGACTCTGTGTAGAAGGAGAATTTCATTGTATTGTTGGGACCTTCAATAAGCCAAACAAATTTTAAGCTAGATTTATTTTTTAGTAAGCCATCAGTATCACAGGAACACATCACAGGGTCCCGGATCAAATTCAGTAGTTCTGATGAGTTGCCACCATGTTTAATAATCAAATCATTTGATAGTCTTAAAGAGCCGGTTTTAGATTCATGATCATAATGGAAGTTGTTCAAAGAAACTGTCAGGTCCTTGAATTCAAAAGTGTAAAGTTTTATCGGGTTCTGATCAATTTGGAATTCATCACCCTTACAGTATAAGCAACTTGAATACAAAATGTATAGCTCAAGTGATTTGATTTTGAACACACCAAGATCTATATTGTGTATGCCGTTTGCTGATAATTCAGTATGCAAAAGGACATTTGAAAAATCAACGTAAAAATGGATGTTTATTTGATCGAATAATTGTTTGTTCAAATAAACCACCTTTTGGGTGTTTAGCTGAAGACTGAGTGGTATATGAATGCTTGAATTGTTACCAACCCACAACCTGATTTTGTATTTTTTCTGTCCTATATACTTGTGGTACTCATTGGCGTTCCCATTATACGTTCCGTTCTGCGCTCTAGATTGGTAGTTTATTTCCTTTTTGAAAGTGTCAACCTTCAGTCTTTTAAAGACAGTGCTGGTGCGATGCACCAGTATCACTAGCTCATATCTTATTGTAAGTTCGCCGTAGTACGGACTTTTAGTGCCAAAATCCTTGTAAGAAGAAGGCAAATACAAACTAGAACTACTTGGCAATTCCCAGTTTATGTTGAAAGTGCACTTAGCTCCTTTTTCAAACTCCCAAAACCCATCACCTTTGTTTACCAACCCGAGCTCGTTCAAGTTCAGCTCATGTACATCACTATAAAACTCTTTCGCATCTTTTACATACGAGCTAAAAGATCCAGGTGCTGTAGAATCCACGTACTTCACTTTGTTACCACCCACTAGTCTCTCAACTTGCACACACTGCCGCATTACGTTTGCTCTTCCACGAAACCCATATAAAATTCTACTTACGTTCTTTAACCTAGATTTACTACAGGACAGTGTTACGTTTCCCTGGATTCTGCGATCACTAGGATTTAAACGAGTGTTATCAAGACAGAATACCGCTTGCATGACACACCTAAAACAAAGGGATTGTTAATTGTGTTATAACAGCAACCCGTGCCTAAATAGACATATAGCCACTTATAACAAATGCTATTAAGGGGAGGTGGAGATAACCGGAACCAAGGGCACTTGAGGGGCTGAAATATGCGGAGTACCAGTCGAAGTTTACTTAGGGATGCCATTGGAGCGATGCAAATCAAAATAAACTTTAGGTTATGTAGTGAAGGTGTTAATTCCAAATCCTGACCTACGAAGCTATTCAAAGATGTGTTAACAGTACTATTGATTTTGATTTGATTTCACAATTTCAAAATTCACAAATATTAAGATCATATACTGATAATCTATAAAAAAACCTATCCTTTGATGAAATAAAGTGCTTCTCTGTGTGTAGGTAGAATCATTTATATATTGAGATATACTATTATAGTATAGTATCACTATATCAAATAAGCTCTGATTACATAAGCTTTTTTTCTCGGCCCTGAACCATTTTTCTTGAGTTTTAGTCCCCGACGGTAACCGAGATTTGATAAAAGGAGACCAATTCGAAGCTCATGAGGATTATGTTCAATTATACACCAGTAGACTTGATGGAAGGGTAAATGTTTTATTAGGTGAAGTGGTCCGTGGATACCCGGATAGTGTATATTTACGCATAAATCAACTAGTTGTCATCACGGCCACATTCTGTATAAATAAAGAGTGTAGGGACCACTTTAATAAGGTTCCCCGTTTTACCCTCTTTGTAATACATACACCTTTCTTCACTATATATATATACACAGATATATATATATATATATATATATATAAGTTCAGTATTTCTAGTCAGGTAGTAATTGCACAGTAGTATAATGGCACCAGTCGCATTAGCACAGTACAACACGTCGCAAGGCGGTAAGCAGATGGCTCTCTCAGAGTACATCTTTCAAAGGATTTCTACGTTAGGCGTCAACCGAATCTTTGGGGTTCCTGGTGACTACAACCTTTCGATGCTAGAACACATCTACTCGGTGCCGCAAATGAAGTGGATCGGGTGCTGCAACGAACTCAACTCCGCATACGCTGCAGATGGTTACGCAAGAATGAGGGGCCTCGGTGTCATTTTGACTACCCAGGGTGTTGGTGAATTGAGTGCCATCAACGGTATCTCAGGATCCTTTGCTGAGCATGTTCCTGTTTTGCATATTGTTGGCACCACCAAAAGAGCTTCAAAGACTAGTGGTACTCACATGCACCACCTCATCAACGGCGTGTCCACTATGGATAAAACCGATCACTATGTGTACGAAAAGATGGCAAGATTTGTTTCGTGCAAAACAGTTTCTATTGATAGTGTTGATGACGCTCCACATCAAATTGATGAACTTATTGAAACTATTTTGACATGTAAGAAACCCGGCTATCTATATGTTCCATGTGACATAGTCAACTGCATGGTGGACGCTAGTGGCTTGTCACAAATTCCATCTGCAAAATTACCGCCTTCCACTGCTGATGTTGATGCTATTGTCTCCAAAATTCAAAAGAAATTACAACAGGCCTCAAAGCCAGTGCTTTTAGCTGATATCTTGACCGATAGATTTCATTTAACTTCATTGTTGCAATCATTTGTCGAAAAGTTTCAAATTCCAACCTGCAATACGCTTATGGGAAAAGCGCTCATGTACGAACAATCCAAATGCTACCTAGGAGATTACATTGGTGACGAATCCCACAAGTTGGTTAAGGCCCATGTCCAATCCACAGACTGTTTGATACATGTTGGTGATTACTATAATGAAATTAACTCTGGCCATTTCACCCTTTATGATAACATCAAAAAGGAAAATATCATTAAATTGAATCCAGAGTATGTTGACATTGGCGGTGAAACATATAAAGTTTCTTTTGAGTCTATTGTACCAAGATTGTTGACTTTATCAAATTTACCAAAGTTTGAGATTCCAACTATCGAAGCTGCTATTGAACACATTGATGCAAACACACCAATTTCACAGACTTATTTATTGGAAAAATTGCAAGATTTCTTGAAACCAAATGATGTTGTTATAACGGACACATGTTCTTTAATGTTTGGCCTACCAGACCTCAGATTCCCACTTAATTCCAAAGTCATTGGCCAGCATTATTATCTTTCAATCGGCATGGCTTTACCATGTTCCTTTGGTGTCAGTGTTGCTATGAAGGAAGTTAGTCACAAGGGTAGATTAATTGTTATCCAAGGTGATGGTGCCGCACAAATGACAATGCAAGAATGGTCTAATTTTGGTATTGAAGAATCACAAAAGCCTTTAATTCTTTTATTGAACAACAATGGTTACACTGTGGAAAGAATTATCAAAGGAGCTGAAAGAGGATACAATGACATCAGGCCTGATTGGAAATGGACTGAAATTTTTAACGTGTTTTCAGTTCCTGCACTGACAGCAAAGGTTACTGAGAGAGAGGATTTGGATGTACAGCTAGAAAAGATGGGTAAAGAGAATGAACTTCCAAGGCTTTTGGAAATTACTTTAGATCAACTGGATGTTCCATGGAGATTCCATAAAATGGTGGGTAATTGATCAAAAATGAATAATAAGCTTTACTTCACACAAAGATTTGGCATACTTTATCATATTCATTTATGGTATATAAAATTTGTATATTAAGTATATATAAAAAACTTAAACAAAATTGTCTTAAATGTTATCGGTGAATATATTTATCGGAGCTTTGCTTCAAACAAAATAATGTTAGTGTCAAGAGTATGATTCTATTAGATCATTTATTATCAGTTTAACAAAATCATCAACCTCTGTCAAAATAACGCTCCTAATTAGTTCATTATTCAGCACATTGGAAATAAATTGTTTAAACTCAGAAGAAACTAAATCTTTTTTCCTGAGACCTTTGGATGTTTCCACAATATCCTCTGGGCCATCTGTGTTTATATAGAGAGATGCAACTAAAATTAGATTTGAAAATCTTTTAATTCCATTTGATGGAGCTTTCTTTGTGTCGCCAATGGCGCTTATCAACTCTCTATTGTACATGCTAACGTTTAATTTATCAAATGCAGCTTCATTATCATCAAACTCATAGTTGATATTTTGATCGATGAAAAAATGCGAAATAGTATCATAATACTTTACTGATTGATTCAAAACCTTGAAGATTTGTAGTAAAATGCTCTTTGGTATCGACCAATCAAGATCATTGTAGTTTAAAGTAGTATCAATAACATGTAAGAGATACTGCAGATCGAGTTCTAAGTTCACTCCTTCCCAATTGAATGTTAAATCGGTTGACATTTCCATGTTTTGCACGAGTTGTAATAGTTGAAAATTTGGTAAAACTAGTTTTGAATAATATTCTAGAATTCTAGTATCAGGCAAGGGAATTTTTGATTTTTGATAGCCATAAACTAAGGGCATCGACTGAACCAAATTGTGATATGAAATGAACATTTCAAGACCGGTGTGCTGGTCTTCATCAAGTACCACTTCTTTCAAATAGACTTGGAAATCGTTGATTAGCATTACTGTATGAAAATGATGAAACGATTTTGCCAAAGATTTCAAGAGCTTAAAATAGTTGACTACGGTTAAGTAAATGGTCAAATCGTCATGTTTTTTATTCAACAAAAGAGATAACTTTTCGTCAAATTGGGAATCAACAAATGGCTTGCCAAATGTCCCCGCTGGAGCTCTCACAGTCACAAGATTCATGTTGAGTTCACCAATGTGTCTGGGAGGATTGTAATTCACCTCACCTAAATTTGGGAAGGAATTGGGGTCCCAATAAGTTGGATCCATGTTAATCAACTCGTTAAACTGGCTGTCTTTAGTTGGATCGTCAAATATCTGGACGTATGAATTTGAAATTGCTGATTTTGTATCTATAAAGTTCAAGTCAAAGTTTAGATAGACGTCCCAGCTGATTTTATTCTTGAGAGTTGAGTTTGTAATGCCTACGATGTAAGAGTGTTTATCGTTAAGCTGAGAAAGCATTGAAAAATGTAATGAAGGGAAAATGACAGTGCCTTCATCAGGATTGTCGAGTAATGTACTCATTAGCTCGATAAAAGTGTTCACCTCGTCATGTTGAGACTCGTTACCGTAAACAACAATTCTCTTCTTCAAAAGCAAAGCATTGAGGAAGATATGAACGCTGTTTATGTCCTTATATGGAGACAAATCGCATTCAGAGAAGTTCATGATTCTGAGATTCATTAGTTTTTGGAAAATGAGTCGCAAGTGGTTGTCTCTGTCGAGGTTGAAACCAAACATGCAGGCACTGGAAACAGTTAGAGACTTTTTGGAAAAGTGTATAGGGAAGGGGATTCCCTGGAATCGGACAGTGGACTTGATAAGGCCGTCCTTTTCCAAGAAAACGGATTTCAAGGTTGGTGGCATAGAGGGCCACTTGCCGGTACTGGCCATGATTAGGCGCTCCTGGCTGTTCAAGCCGGTGTAAAAGGCCAGCAGCTCGTTAATTCTGCTGCAGTTGAGGCTGTCAAAGAGCTCTGGAAGCGGCACTTGGTCGTTTTCAAAGAGCTGATGGAGCACAAACGTCAGCAGCGGTTTGAGAGCTTCGAAGATAGGCCATCTCAAAACCACCGCTAGGGCCTTTGTGCGTACTATTTTAGCGTCGTTTGGGTTGGCCAAGCACACTGAAAGCGAGTAGATCCAACCTCTATGTCCTGAGCATGAAAGATGGCCTGATCTGGGGTCCAAGTGAATAGGCACTGTGGACGAGTGGATTTTAGTCCTAAACTTGGCGATTTGCGGTGGTATTAGCGTCTGTACAACTGCATCTGCCTGTATCTGTCCGTTCTGTGGCCACTGGCGATAGATCTGTGCTCTGCCGTCCTCCTTGACGTCTATTGCCAGAATATTGTCTAGGACCGGTGATATAACTCCTGATGAAGAATAAGACCTGAAACTGCCCCGTGGTGGCACTCCTGGATCCAGCGATCTCGATCTCTTGTGTTCTGGCATAGCTAGCAAACTGGACGAAGAAGAACAGGGTGCTTTTTCAATTGAATAACCTCTTTGGGGGAGATCTTCGATCGACATTCAGGATTGCATATGGCAAGCTTGTGCCTGAAATGATTATTTTCAGTATACGCTCCCTGTATAGAAAGGGAGCGCAGAGGTGAAAAAAGCTGCCTCACGCCAAGGTGTCCACTTTTCATAAGAAAGAAGAACAGCTCAAGCGGAAATGTCAGCACTAGAGCAATCATTAGACGCGATCATTGCGAAGGACCGCTCCGCAGGCAGAAGAACAAGACCGCAGAAGCCAAAGCCAGCGCAAAAGGCGCACGTGAAGGCCAGAGCGGGACCACAAAAGCGTGTTGTCAACAACAAGAACAACAAAGCACCACAGGCCGCTGGTGCTACTGCTGCTGCAGAGGTGTTGCAGACCACGACCAAGGTGATGGTGTCGGGCTTGCCAAAGGACATCAACCACGTGGCCATTAAAGAATTCTTCAACGCCCAGGTCGGTGGCGTCCAGACCGTGCAATTGGCCTACACTGCACAGGGTAAGTCGTCAGGTAATGCCACTGTCTTGTTCAAGAACGCCAAGGCGGCCAGAGACGCAGTGGCTAAGTACCACAATGCGCCTATTGACGGCGGCAAGTCACGTTTGACGATGGAATTGGTCATTGACCCTTCCAAGAAGCCTCTTCAGGCCAGAATCGTCGCCAACAAGCCTCTCCAAGCCAGAATTGTCAAGAAGAAGCTTGCAAACAAAAGAGCTACCCCTGCTAAGGTGGGCAAAAACGTCAGAGGCACCAGAAGACCTCAGAAAAAGTCATTGGAGCAACTCGACGCCGAAATGGCTGACTACTTTTCCAAAAATGAATGAATAACTCACTTACAGACAGGACACCAATCGAAAACAATTCCTTTTATTTCTTCCCCGTTCTTGTTTGGTTTATTTTGTGTATTTGTTATGGATTATCTTCCATACAATGGTGTGTCTGAACTACAATTTTTTTATCTTTAAAACTTGAATTCATCATTAAAAGAATTATATATATATACAAGCTGGTTGCAATTATTTGTTGTTGTTGTTGTTGTTGTTGTTTTTGTTGTCATCGTCACTTCTAAAGAAATGCCACATGTTGAATTTGTCTCCGTGTCTCCGACTCATATAGGACATCCCTGCTCCCTCGTATTCACTCTTGCGCTGATAGCGTTCAACCCCATCATCAAGAGGGAACCCTGGCTTCACGGTAGAAATAGACTCTCCACTACGTTCTTTGACTCGCTCTTGCATCAAGGAATCGTATGATGATGCTTCCTTTGCAAACTGTTGACGACGGCGAATGGTAACATTAGACTTGACTGCATACGCCGAAACAACTGCTAGTGCTAAACAAAATACCCCCTGCTTCCAAAAGGACTGAATGCTTGGTTGTGCTGGCATATACTACAAGACTCTCTAGAGTGGAATCTAAAGAAGAAAGAGTGGTTTAGAACTAAACTCAAATTCAACCAATTTTTAAAAAAAATTCGGGATTGTTTTTTTCGTTCTCTTCCCGTTGAAAGTTCCAATCAGCTTTCTCTTTGATAGAATAAGTGTTCACCACCCAGTGAGATGTCGTCCATTAACCATGCCATTGCAGGAAGTGCAGCCGGAATGGTAGCAATGGTGGCCACTTACCCTCTAGCTACGCTAACCACCGCCAAGCAAGCAAGTAAAAAGCCTAAAGGACTATATGCAGGATTGGAGTCGGCAGTTGTTGGTATTGCCGCAGTTAACTTTCTCTACTACTACGTCTACAGCCTTATAAAGTCAGTTTTGAGAAGGAGAGGTCACAAGTATTTGTCTGTATCGCAGAGTCTAGTCACCAGTGTTGTTGCCGGGGTTTTGTCGAGAATAATTTCAAATCCTATCTGGGTTGCCAACACTCAAATGAGTGTCTCCAACAATAACAACAATAACAGCGATGATGATAAGAATTCTAATGGCAACACCACTTTGGCCGTCATTTTGTCTATTTACAAGAGACAAGGCTTGAAAGGTCTAATGTCGGGTTTGACACCTGCATTAGTGTTAGTTGCTTCGCCAGTTATTCAGTTCACCCTTTATGAACAAATCAAGAACCTGCTAATGAGGAGACGCAACGGTAGACCAATGAATGCAAATATGGCACTCGTTTGTGGAAGTTTGACCAAGCTTATTGCAATTTTAATTACTTATCCTTATTATACACTTAGATCGAGAATGCACATGGACAAAACGGGCACTTCACTTTTTGGGATGACCAAGGCCATGTATTCGAACGAAGGAGTCAAATCATTTTATGGGGGTTTAAATGCGAAATTGCTTCAGTCAGTTATAAATGCAGGAGTAGTTTTCTATTTAAAGGAACAAACCATGAAATATTTGCCAAAATAAATAAACAGAAGAGGTATATTAATTAAATTGGAATAAGGTATTTCAACTTCTCGTAACTGAGGAACATGATTGCGGAGATTGGCATTGATTTTGACAGCGTAACACCCACACCAGAGTAAAACCCCAGTATCCCCTTTGATTTATAGATGTGCCTGGCAACTTTGAGGAAGGTCAAATCCTTTCTCTCGTTGGTCTGCATGATTGATTTGATTGTGTCGGCAGGATACATAGAGCAATGGTACCCGACACCTGCCATAGCACCTGCGATCATCAGCTGGTAAGCCTTTGGCTGGAAGTCCTTGTCTCTACCTTTTCCAAACTGGATCAACGCCAGCTCGTAGTTGCCAAACCAAGCCACACCGCCACCGATTTCCCTCACAACGGTAAACGTGTGGCCCTTCCACAGTCCCTTGAGCCCCTTCTCCCTCACGATGTCCATCATCATCTTGGGTATTGATTTCGAGCGGAAGTCTGGATTGTTCATATTCTTCAAATTCTCTACCTGGAACTTGCATTTGACCAGCTCTATTGGAGTCAAGATGAAGCTTGTGCAGAGTCCAGAAAACCCTCCGCTGACTAGCTTGTCGGACAACCCGAGCTCGTAGTCTAGTGGCAAACCTCGCTGCACTCGGATAAAGTCCTGCGCAACGTTGTATGAGAAGAACAAGCACGATATTTCTCCGGCTGCCCCCATCATGGGTATCTTGAGCCCCTTGTAGAACCCGTTTTTGATCCCTTCGTGGTAGTACGTCTTCTTGATTGCGTCAATTGTGTTGCTGTATAGTGGGTGTGCCAAGGACTGTGAGTACTGCAACCGAACCTTGATTGTATCAAACGGGAACTCGATAAGTTTACCAAGTGCCCCTGTCACTGATCCAATAACAATTTCCCTAGCCGCTTCCTTAGCAATGCTTTTTTCTGTGCTTGTCATTACAGATCTATCCGTTTGGTCTTCTATTTCCACACTAACTAGCACCTGAAAACTTCTTCAAGACGTTTTTCCCCTATCTAATTAGGAAACCGTTAGAATTCCGTCCCGTTTCTTTTCAGCACCCCCAGTTCGTCTTAATCGGGTAACGCAATGGAGGCAAAGCGCGCGGCGATACATCACCGCTCCATCACGTGCTTCCGCCGAGGGTTTGCAAATTTTCAAAATATTGCAAACCCTCTGTCACGTGACAAGCAACAAATTTTGTAAAATTTGCTCAGCAGCGAAGTTGTAATTTTTCAATTTGAAAAATGAAATTTTTTCCTCTGAAAAATTTTCGAAATTGTCACTGAAAACTTGCAAAGCGAGGAATTTGTTCCCCTTCTTACACTGTCTTTTCTTCAATCTTTAAGGGATAGTCTGCTTTTACTTCTATATAGCTTAAATTGATTATTCATAATGAAATACTTAGCTGCATACCTTTTACTTCAACAAGGTGGTAACGCCACCCCAGCTGCTGCTGACATTGTTGCCCTTTTGGAATCCGTTGGTTCAGAAGTCGACCAAACTAAGGTTGACTTGCTTTTGTCCTCCCTCGAAGGTAAGAGCGTCTCTGACTTGATCACCGAAGGTGCCTCCAAGTTGGCTTCCATCCCATCCGGTGGTGCTGCTGCTTCCTCTTCTGGTGCCGCTGCAGGTGCTGCTGCTGAAGAAGCTGCTGAAGAAGCTGAAGAAGAAGCTAAGGAAGAATCCGACGACGACATGGGTTTCGGTTTGTTCGATTAAGCGTTTTTTTTTAATAGAATGAGTTTATCAATCTATATATATATTAACATACCGTTAGCACATTATATACGTTTTTTAAAATGACATTTTTTACTTAGATATATTGTAGATGATAGTGGAAAGTACACCAAAGGTAGCTAATGAATAGAAATACTAGTCTTAGCTTAGAGGTTATTTAAGTGTAGTGGCAACGGACTTGGATATGTGTAGGCAAAAGGCCCATATATAAATCAAAAATGGCTGCTAGTGATCTTTGTACGTAAAAGTTGTCAAAGTTAAGATTATACTGTAACGTTTTTTGCTGTTGAAGCACAATTATTACCAAATTAAACATAATTCATACGCCAAGGTTAATGCAGTATCATACTGTCTAAGCGCAAATAAAGGCGCATCTTTTGATACCAGTAATATTAGTGCTGGAAACACACAATATGCTCCAAAGTATTTATATAACCAGTTGTAGCAAAATTGGTTAAAAAGCAACAATGATCTCACAAACTGTATCTTCTCACGCGTTATGTGAACCCCTTGCGGCATTATATTAACATTAATAGTTAGCAACGTGCAAGCTTTGGTGGCGATGCCCGTTTATCTATTGAAAACACATTTTGTCTGATATATTAGTGAACTCAAAATTAGTTGTCTCAAAGCAAAGTGTACATAATCACCCAATAATCGCTATCATATGCTATGACTCCAATTTTGATAGCAAAACTAAACTCCTTTGTAGCTCCAATTTCAATTCTTTTTCGGTCTTCTCATCGTTCTGAGTAACCAGTTTAATAATCGATTCACTATTACTCAATTGCTCCTTGATTTGCCTTATCATTTCCAGATTCTTTTTCACTGTTCTCATCCTCTGTATTTCAACTTCTACTGCTTCCTTCGTGCTATCAAATTCTTCAATCAAATCAATGTTTGACGTTGATAATGCGTTCGAGTCTGGTAATTCATTGACTAGTTCCAAAATCTGTTCACGTTTGTTGCTCCCAGACCAATGAATATTGTCAAAGCCCTTTTGATTATAGTTCCCATTCAAGTCGTGGAGCTTAAATATTTGTAAAATATCGTTGACCTTATTCAAATTGATAATTCGTTCCTTGTTTATATTCCTCTCCAATTCGATTATTTGCTGAATTATTTGAATTCTCATTTGCTTAGTGAAGTAGTTGTTCCGATACCTTTCATTTGTATTGGCATTGATATCTTTAAGCATTCTATCCCACTCTTGTCTGGTCATCTTCACACCTAAATGTTTCATTCTCTTGAGTTGTGTTTTGTCTAGCTGTACATCTTCACAAATCAAGTTCTCCTGAGCCCTCAAAAACTTTGATAAGCTTTTGTAGTTACTAGGAATTGAAGTTACTGTCATATGATGTCTTCTTGCTCCCAATAATTATACATTAACTAATATATTTATATACTAGAAAATTAAAAAATAAATAATATAATCTGTACTAAACAAAGGACAATTCTTGCTCATGGCCATAAGCTACGCTGAATTCATGGCCAAATTTATCAACACTTCCATATGTTCTAAGCAAGTGCTCTGGATCTCTTTTAAACCAAAATTCCCAAAGCTTTTTGATCATCTTCCTAATAAAGTTTCTTGGTTCGATATATTCTTCTACGTTTTCACTGAACTGCTTGATAAAATTGAATGATATCCGTTTGTCTAATGAACGCCAAAGTTGTTCGTGGTTATTCAACCAATTTAATAAGCTTTCACTAATCTTCATACTTATGAATAACGATTTATTGTAAAAAATGCTAAAATCAAGCTAAATAAAAAATGTCCTTATATATACAAAATGATCAGTCATAATGTTAACAAATTATTCCTTGAAAGGAGCCTTTAATGGATTAATAACACTACCAAATCTGGTAATGACATCTGGCGTTGTCATCTTTTGGAATGTTGAATCTGAAACCCATTCCTTACCTAATGGCATTCTAAGAGACTTTTCGTATTCGTCCCATGTTTTAAATGGGTACGGGATCTTATCTGCCTGATACTTCATGCTTGCCTTTGTAACCCTTTCGTTGATAATGACCTTTTCCTTGCCTTTATCTGATCTTTTACCTTTACTTGTGACACCTTGAACCTTTCTAACGATTTTCCTTTTTTTATTTGACTTGTTAAATCCCCAACTATCGTCATTTGCATCACCTGCCCAAGACCCCCAACCTGGCATTGACTCTTCAATTTCTTGATCGTCTTCAAGTTTTTCAATTTGCAACTTTTCAGTGCTAAACTCTTCTTGAATTAAATCATCACCTGCAAAAGCTTGTTTAATTAAATCTTCCTGTTTAAACATGTAGATTTCATCTTCACCTTGCGCTTCAGCTTCAAATTCGTCATCACTTTGTTCTGCTGCTCTTTTCTTCTTGTTTTGTTCTCTTTTCGAGTCAACTATATTAAGGGTTTGATTTGTTTCAATGGCAATTTCGTCGTTTGTTTCTTTTGATTTAGATTTCCTACTTGACTTATTCTCTTGCTTTTCCAAATCCTTTTTGATCCTTGACTGAAATTTGTCACCTTGCTTTGAATTTTTATCAAGAACTGACACTTTTGAAGACTTTTTGCTTGCCTTGTAATTCTCTTCTTCGGCATCTCCTTCATCCAACCATGGATTGACTTCTTGCTCCTCTTCTGCTTCTTCACCATTTTCATGTTCACTATCTGAAAAAGTTTCTTCCCTAATGATAACTTCCTTAGGCTTGAGTTTGTTCAAAAGAGATTTGCTTTCATCATTTTCGATTTCTCTTTGAATATCATCATTTATTTGATTGGATTCATTTGAAGCATTCAGAGCTGAAGGAGTGTAAATTCTTCTACCTGAATTAATAGTAACATTGACACCATTGTTTAAGCTGTCATCGTTATTTTCAAACAACTCTTTACCATCGGACTGCCTTGACTCTTTCAATTCTTTAATCTGCTGTAATTTTAATACCTTTTCCTTCTCTGCAGCATTTTTCATGAAATCCATTGCTAGAACACCCTTACCTAATTTGCTTAGCTGCTCATCGTCGACATCATTTTCATCATTAACGTCTCTTTCAATGTCACTGAGATCTCTATCATCTTCTTCCTCGCTTTGATTTGCAAGTTGCTTTTGCCTCAAACGATCACTTTGTCTCATCATCTCTTCTAGCTCAGAACGTGATTCTTTATCCTTTGAAATACCAGACTTGATCATAGATTTAGCCCAATTTGAAGTATTTTTATGTTTAAGAGTCATTCTTTCCTTTGCCCTCAAATAGTCAGCATCATCTTCATTTTCATTTTCTTCTAAATCTTGCATTAATGCATGTTCTTTATCCTTATCTTTCCTGAGTTGCTTTCTATAAGATTTAGATTTGATTTTTTTCAGCCTTTTGGCATCTCTTTCATTTCTGTACATCAACTCTCTCATCATTCTCAATTCTTTTGTCCTTTTCAACATATCTGCTTTCGATAGTTTTGCTGTTTGAATGTTATTGAATAAATCTTCAGTTTTCTTCTCTTCTAAATTGGACTCTTTTAATATTGAGTCTAATTTGGATTCCAAATCATTTACAGGTTTATCATCCAAAGTAAAAGCTGCCATTTTGTTCTGTTCTATCTTTGCAGGTCTGAAATCCAAAATGTCCTTATCTCTATTTTCATCAATAACGTCTCTCCATTTGTTCACATCATCTCTTTGAATTTCATATGCAGCACGACGTTCTTGTCTCTTTTGAATTCTTGAAGGCAGTGGAACAGCAAAGGCTCCTGTCTTTTTATTAACAACTCTACCGTGGTAATCTCTTTCTTCTTGTACAGTATCATCATCATTTTTTGACTTGAGCACGTCAGTTGTTAAGTCATTTTTGTCATTTTTGTCATTTTCATCTGCACTTTCTTCCAAAAGCATATCGTCAAAATCCAATTCGCCACCTTCTGTTGGTAAAGCAAACTGTGATTCGTTTGTTTTATCGTTAACTAGCACCTTACGTTCCTTTTCCTTCTGTGGTAAATGCTTTGACAATTTGGCCATGACGTTGCCTAATTCATTCTCAGAGTCGCTTATATTCATTTCATCAAACGGATCTTCTTCGACCTCCTCTTCAGAAGACTCTTCTTCTTCTTCTTCTTCTTCTTCTTCTGAGGTTGATTCTTCTTCTGATGCTGATGATCCTTGTTCATCGTCTCTAAGAACTAGTTCATTCTTTTTTGACTTCTTCAACTTTGCACTTTCCAATTCTCTCAATTCCCGGTCATCTCTATCCCAGGCTTCGGATAAAGTAATTAATTCTCCCTCTTCAACCGAGGACCATCCTTCTTCTTCCTCGTCTTCGCCATACTCATTGATACTGCTCTTGCTGGCTTTCAAAATAGATTTTGGATTTTTCTTTTTGTTGTCTCTCGTAGTTTGACTAAACTTGTTATCAAGCACATCGTAATCGTCCTCTCCCCATGCTTCGTCCGAATCTAATTCTTCGTCATCAAACTCTAGGTCTGAATCTGGATTTGATCCTTCCTTCAAAAACTGCCTAGCATCTAGCACAACGTCTTTGAAATCCTCATATTTAGGGGTCTTAGCACCGCCTTTGCTTTTCTTTTTGCTTATAGCTGAATTTTGTGGCTTTTTTTGATATTTCTTAGCCATACCTGGTTCTTTTTTCCCTGAAAGAAGCTATATATATGTATCTATATATATATATCTATACCAAAGTGAAAAATTTCCTTTAAAAAAAAAAATTTGAAAAAAAATTCAAAAACCGTTTTTGCCTTTATGGGAAGTTCCACGCGTGTGCTCAGCTTGTCCTTTTTAAGAAGGTCGACGCGGCAATTTCTTATCTTATCGCCGACCTTTTTGCTCAGCAAAGGCGCTGTGGCGTTATCTCCTTGCACAGATTGTACGTAGATGTATATATGGAAGCTCTCCAACGTAAAATTTGCTGTATAGCTTGGAAAAGTAGAATGAAAAACGGTACAAGCTGTCGAATGGGTTGGTAACTGTGGATGTTGCCAATTGTGAGTCAAGAAGAAGATTAATAATAGGGAAATGTGGCAAATTACAAATAGTGAAAGTGTGGCTTCGGCGTTGCTTAGTCAGAACCGTATATAAATACCAACAATGTAAACGACAATTTGTTTAAATGAGAGAAATGAAAGGTAAGCGAAAGTTTAACACAGCAACTAAGACTGCAAAGTTCAATTGGGTGTTAGTATTACCGTTTACTTTGAAATTAGTTAAAGAGAACCTCACTTAGAGCTAATTTTCCCCTTTTATAAACCTCACGCTCCTTATTACAATCGAATAAGTAATACCAATTGCAATATGCCAGGCCTTTCAACGAAGTCAATTCACGCAGACCAGATCCACAACAGAGTCACAGACGTGGTGCCACCAATCAATGTGTCAACAACATACCGCTATGCCGAGGATCCGAGCGATCTCGTTCTTGCTAAGGATCACCAAGCAGACCACGACTACTCGACAACGGCACCTTATTACTCGAGACTTGCCCATCCTAACTCCACGCGTGCGGAGACGCTTCTAGAGGCCATCACCGGTGCGCCAACTGTGGTGTACAACTCAGGCCTTTCTGCTTTCTTTGCAGCAATTATCCACTTCAACCCAAAAACTGTCGCTATCGGCGATGGCTACCACGGCTGCCACGGTATCCTCCATCTTTTGGAAAGAAACTACAATGTTAAGGTGGTCACGCTAGATCAATTGGATCAGCTAAAGGAGGGCGACGTTATCCATTTGGAAACGCCTGAAAACCCATACGCAAAGGTTCACGACATCTTCTACTATGCAGAACAGGCAAAGAAGATTGGTGCGAAGCTTCTAGTTGACTCCACGTTTGCTCCTCCACCTCTTTCAAACCCATTGGATAATGGTGCTGACATGGTGCTACATTCCGCAACCAAATATTTTGGTGGTCACTCAGATCTCCTAGCCGGTGCTCTTGTGACCAAGGATCAAAAGGTAAAGCTTCAGCTAATCAAGGACAGAATTTACCTTGGTACCAATATCGCCAACTTGGAAGCCTATTTGCTTTTGAGAGCCTTGAGAACCTACGAACTGAGAATTACTCAGCAGAGTAAAACGGCAACTCAAATTGTCAAGTATTTGACCGAAAACAAAGATAAGTATCCAAAGTTGAAAAAGGTTCATCACTCTTCCTTGCAAAAGGAGGATTACGTTGCAAAGCAACTGGTGGGTGGCCATTCACCTGTCTTTTCCATCGAACTAAATGTCGCCGATGACGCTAAGAGCCTCCCTTCAAAGCTGAAATACTTTCAACATGCTACTTCCCTTGGTGGTGTTGAATCTTTGATTGAATATAGAGCGCTTTCTGATCCAGGAGCTCCTTTGACTCTCTTGAGAGTTTCTTGTGGTGTTGAGAATGTGGAAGATTTGATTTCCGATTTAGACTATGCCCTCACCCATTAACTTGAGCGCATCTATAAAGTCTTTCTTGCCTTTACTTATTTCCATCAGAAAGCATAAGTTAATCAAGTATAGCTAGAATATATAAAACAAATATTTTTTTAATGAATGAAATCTTGAACAAAAATCTGCTTCGAAGGCTTTGTATCAAAGACTTTAAGTGTCTCAAAGTTTATTCTTTAAAATAACCAATAACCTTTGTTTAAAAGTGTATAAAAGAACGATAGAAACGTCTTAGCTTCACATTTGATTCAAAATAGTATCTTATACTAGATTTCTTAAAAATGTTGAAAGTCTTAAAGAAGAACAGAGTCTTCTAGGTGTATTGATAACGAGATTCAAATGCTGGCTATATCTCAATCGATAGTGAGCCAGGTGGAATTATTGTAAGAGCACAATAGCTAGTAACATTTTGCTCATGTTCACAGAGTAAGATGAAGTCGCGATTTACAGTTCTGTTCTATGTTTGTACACTTCTATACAAAAGTGTATCTGTACTGACGCAATCTTGATGAGCCATAGCAGCAACGTTATCAGTGAAGTGACTGAAATATCACCAATGGAAACATTAAAACGTAAACGTGGTAGACCGAAGAAGACTACGACGAATGGCAACGGTATCAGCAAACCAAAACAAAGGAAAGCCAAGTCTAAAACAGCAACAGAAACAGAAAGAGCAACCAAGGAGCTTCAGTCAATTGCCGTGGAGCTTGGTTTGAACATTGAGGACGAAGATACAGCTTCTCCTCCGGCTAAAAGAAGAAGGTTAAGGCAATCACCTTCACTATCATCAAATATTTCGGCTTCGGAATTCGAATCAAGCTACCGTAATCTCAAAAATCCGTTGACTTTATACGGTTCAACAAGATCAACAACCAATTTTGATATCAGGTTACTGCATTTCCATGGCTTAAATTCAGAATATGCACGTAACCTCAAATTGATTTTCAATAACTCTTTGGATACAGCTATTTTACCGCTACGAAAAGAGAACACCACAATAGATGAAGATGTTAACGATTCAGAACTGCCAAAGCTAAGCGAGACTACATTCACAAATGTCACTGAGACAAATATACTGAACTTGACTAGAGAAATTGATTTGAGGTTCAATAACAATGAAGAGAAAAATGACACATCAAATAAAATTGGTGTCAACGGTATTCGAATGTTCCCCAAAAACGAATCAGTACTAAGGCTTGGCTTTGTATTTAATACAGGCGGCTTTCCACTACTGGCTAAATGGTATCCCCGAGTAATTAATAATAAAAAGTATCTATTTGTGAACATTGTAAGAGATATTACTTCCAATGACTTATCAGAAACCAATTTTGACTCAAAGTCTGAATCGCTTTTGAATATTTATGAATGTTCTTTCACTAGTGAACACGAGTCACCTTTTCAATTGCTAAAATCAATTCACTTAGATTATCATTTGAAAGAAATACATTTTATGACTAGCAAAAAAGAGGGAATCTTACTAAATGTTTTATCTAACGGTTCAATTGATATTTTGAAAATTAATCATGACGAGTTTTACAAAAAGAACGTTAAAAAAGGAAATCATATCAAAATAAGTAAACCCTCGTTGAGTTTAACACTACCATCAAATTTACACTCAAATATAACATGTGCAACAATCTTATCAAATACAGAAATATTAGTTGGTGGTACATATGGGTTGATAGCAAAATTTTCTTTAGTGGATACACCATCATCTCCTGCAATAATTCCAGTATTTGTTCAATCAACTAGATTACCCACAATAACATCCATCACATCATCGTTCAAAGGTGAAAAGAACGGGCCTATTCTAATAACAAGCTTAGATTCACACTGTTACCTAATTCCACAACTAAAGGCTTTTACGCCGTTAACATTAACAGATTGTGGATCAACAAGAGATTTCATATTTAGCCAAAGAGTTCTCTATCTTAAACTAAATCAATCATTTGCAATCTGTGATTGGCCTGTTGCAATAAAATCAATTAGTAATAGAGACCCTATAAATTGTCAAAGAGCAAAAATTGGCGGTAATGGAGAAATTTGGTGTATTGGAGAACAAATCGATTCAAGCTATAATGGGATAATTTCCATTGGCCTTTCAAATGGTTCAATAAAGTTAATCAATATGTGGAACTATTTTGCAAACGAAGATAGGAAACTCGATCCAATTTCAGTTAAAATACTACAGTTGAACAAGATTGAAAGCAGATACACTTTAGATTTATCTTATGAAGTTGATTCAAGCTCAACAGCATTAAATGAAGGAATTAGGAAAAACACAAAGAGCAACGACAACGTCAACAGTAACGACAAAGAAATCAAAGTTACAAATGACAATGATGTGTGTGTATTGTCAACAAGTTTATTTGGCAATACATCAATGTGTGTTTGGGGTAACGGACTTATATCAATTGAAAATCTGATATATTAAACTAAACTATATATAAAAAGCAAACCTTTAACGTTTAAAAAAAATGAATGACCTTATTTTCTACCAATAAGTGTTAAATTTGTAGCCTTGACTGTAGTTTCTTAAACCACCTTTGAGATCTTTGACATTTGTGTAACCATTTGATTTTAAGAATTTGGTGGCTAATTGTGAAGCGTTACCAAATCTACAAAGGACTAAAACTGGTTTTGTAGCATCTTCATCAATACCACCTAAAATGTCAGCTAATTCATCCTTTTCCAACTTCTGTAACTTTTTCAATGGTATATTAATGCAATTATCAATCTTGGAAATCTCATACTGTTCCTTTGGTCGAACATCCAGAACTATTTTTGCATTTGACATTTCGTAAACGAATTCGTCTCTCTCTAATCTTTCAGACTCACTTAAAACATTAAAGTTTCTTTTACCACACCATTGACCATAATCTAAATCTTGAATCAAAGATTGATTCAACTTCCCATTTGAACAAACGCAATCTGACTGCTTTGCTCTCATTTTAAAATTACGCAAAGACTGTTGAGGACCATAACCCACAAACATCGACAAAAATGGATGAAATTCATTGGATTTATAGTAATCAGTTAAAATTTTAGTCGTTTCAGTAGCCATCATGACACCGACTAAACCAACACAAGAGCCAATGACACCGGCATCAGAACAGGAGCTGACCGTTTCAGGCTTTGGAGGATTCGGATGAAAACATCTGTAGCAGGGACCCTTATTTGGAGGATAATTCAAAATACTGAGTTGACCGTCAGACTTAACAGCAGACGCACTGATCAATGGCTTTTCGTATATACAGCAAAGATCTGAAATAATATATCTTGTTGTTGGATTATCTGTACAATCAAGAACTAAATCGTAGTTTTTGACGATATCTCCTCCAGTAAGAGGGTTGATTGGTTCATTATGCGTAGTCACTTTCACGTGTGGGTTAAGTCCTTGAATTCTTTTTCTGGCACTTTCACATTTCAACATGCCAACAGTGGAAGTGTCATGAATGATTTGTCTGTGTAGATTAGTGACTTCGACCGTATCGAAATCTTGAATACCAATGTGGCCAATACCAGCTGCACCAAGATAGAGCAAAGCAGAGGATCCCAAACCACCGGCACCAATAACTAGAATAGATGAATTTTTCAATTTGAGTTGGCCAGTCAAAGCATCAAATTCAGGAACTTGCATCTGACGACCATAGCGGCGATATTCCTCTTCACTGAGCTGTTGTGTAGTCATTTAAATGTATCTGAGCTATTCAGGTTAAAGACAAATACAGAAGCTGGGGTATAAAGTTTTAGATCTTAAAGATAGTGGTAAGGTTTCTAAGTGACAGAAAAATTTTCGGATCATCAGTAGAAATGCTTTTAAATATGTAGGGAATATCAAAAGAGTATAAAACTAGAAGACAGTTGGGTAACTGCTAGCAATATTTGCAAGTGAGATAGGTGGAATTACACAACTTTTTGCTTGACAAAGAAATTCTTTAGGTAGAACATTTGGTAGCATCCGGTTGCGATCAACACCACTAGCTGAATGATCGTCCACTTGACTGCTCTGGAGTTGACGTGTTCACTGATATCTCTAAAGGCCGCTTCCTTGAATCTCATTGACGCCAAGTCTCTCTTGATATCTGTCAACTGCTTGACCAAGTCGTTTGTTCTAGTAGTCAAAAACGACACTTCCTTCTCCTTTCTTGTGTCCACGTACTTGTCGGCCTCACCCACAACCAAGTCAAAGAACACTCTATGCTTGGCCTTGCTAGACCAGTTTGTGTGTCTTGGCGTGATACAGAATTTGTGTTCTCCCGAGTCTAGTGAAGTGAATGTAAACTGGCCTGTTGGCGAGTTCTTTTGCGATACCACCCTGTGGTTGTTGTCAAACGTTTCATCCACCGTGATCTCCAGTTTCAAGTTGTTTGAGTTCTCAATGTAGTCGTCAGACTCGCTTGACCATTCATACACTGCATATTTACCAACTGCAATGGTATCCACTGGCAAATCTTCAAAAAAACACGTCGTGTCGTCTGTGTTCACGTAAAAATGCAACGCATTACTGACCAATGGTAGCAATGCCAATGTAAGAACTGAGAACTTCATGTTTTTTCCCTCTCTACTATCTTTCAATGGAAGAAACGCCCTTGATCTTAGAAGGAAATGAAGGTGATTTGTTGTTTTTTCCTCCATCGAAGAGTGAAAAAAATGCATGCGCCACATGCGCTTACGTAATTTCAAAAAAGCCGTTTTTGTGGCTGGTGTCTCCAGCCACGTATTACGTAATTACATGTGGCTGGTGGCTGATTATGTCAGCAGTGGCTGGTACTGTTGATTACGTAAGTCATGTGGCGCATGCCTTTTTATCTTTTTTCCAAAATTTTTCAAATTTCATCTTTTCCCCTTTCGGAATCTAAGCAAAATTTTTTTCTTCCTTTAAACGTTATATATATAGAGATCTATATAGAGATATCCATCTACATAAGGCAATGTCAAAGGCAGAAAACGATCCACGTTTTAAAAAGGTTTTCTCAGATCCTAGGTATAGATATGCCAAGAAGAATAAAAATAAGATCGAGATTGATGGTCGTTTCAAAAAAGAAGATTTGATTATCAATAAATCAAAAGCTAAAGTTGACAAATATGGTAGAAAGCTAAAGAACAACGATAATGAGCTAACAAAGACGTTTGATGAATTGTATAATAACCAAGAAAAGGAAGAAAAAGAGGAGGGAGAGGAGAAGGAGAAGGAGAAGGAAAAGGAAGAGGAAGAGGAAGAGGAGGAAGAGGAGGAAGAGGAAGAGGAAGAAGATGATGACGATAGTAGTAGTAGTGATAGTGGGTCAGATGTTGATGATGTTTTAGCTAAAGCAAGAGGGCTAATTGAGTCAGGAGATGAAAGTTCTGACGAGTCTTCTGATGAAGAAGTGGAGCTAGATTCAGAAGTAGGAGAGGAAGAAGACGAAGCCAAGGAGTCTATTCCTGAGCACGAGCCAACCAGCAGATTTGCAGCAGTGAATTTAGACTGGGACAACTTGAACTCGACGGATCTGTTTGCCACGTTTTCTTCGTTTTTGCCAAAGGACGGTTATATTCAGCAAGTTCAGATTTTCAAGTCTGAGTATGGTAAGCAAAAGCTCGAGCACGAAGACATGCACGGTCCACCAACTGAAATCTTTAGCACCAGCAGTAGCAAGAGTGACAAGGATACGAAGAGGCAGGATGCTTCTGAGGAGGAGGATGACAATGATGATGATGAAGAGGAGGAGGAATTGGATATTGCAGCTGCCAGTAAGAAATTGTTTAAAGAATCCAATGAGGAAGACATGGAGTTCAATACAAGTGCACTTCGAAAGTATCAGATGGACAGACTACGTTATTACTATGCCGTGGTTACATTTAACAACGTCAAAACTGCGCAGCATGTTTATGAATTGTGCGACAGCACGGAATTTGAAAGTACTGGTAATTTCTTTGATTTGAGATACATTCCAGACCAAATGGACTTTGACAAAGACGATCTTAGAGATCAATGTAATGATGTGCCATCAAACTATAAGCCAATTGAGTTTTCAACGGATGCGCTTCGGTCAAGCAAGCCAAAATTGACCTGGGATGAAACCCCTGCTGAAAGAGTCCAGTTTATTAACAGAGCATTTAAGCAAACTGAACTGGAAGATATGGATTTTGATGCTTACTTGGCTAGTGATAGTGAGAATGATGATGATGGTGGTGAAAATAGCAGTATCAACAAATATAAGAATTTGGTCAGCGGACTGGTTAAGAAGAATAAAAAGGAGTCCTCTTCCAAACGTGATGACAATGCTAGTGACGGCGAAAAGATTGAAGTTGCTGACAACAGTGACGATGATGACGACGTTGATATAGAATTCACGTTTACTCCAGGATTAACAGAAAATAGTAATTCAAGTGTTTCCGAAACTAAGGAGGAATCCACCATTGACAAAATGAAGAAGAAAGAAAAGGACCGTAAAAAGGCCAGAAAAGAGAAGATCAAAGAGCTAAAGGAGAAAGCACGTAACAAGAGAAAGAACAAGAGAAAGTCATCGCATGAAGAGGAACCGCTAGTTATTACAGGAGACGTAGAAGGCGATAAGGATGAACCACAGCATTTTAACCAAAAGGATATTGAAAAGCTTAAGAAGCTAGAAAACAAAAAGAGAAAGAACGCAAAGGAGAAGAGGAAGGAAGCAGAGTTGAAAGAAAAAGTCGGTGACAACAGAAAGGATGTTGAAGTTGACGAAAGATTTACTGAGATGTTTGAAGGACATGAATTCGTTGGTGGTAGTGAGACTGTTAAAAAGATGAGAAAGGAGCACAAGAGAAAGAGAAACGATTTGCATGAGAAGGTTTCAAACGGCAATAAGCTAGATGGACTTGTTAATAAAATCAAAAGAAGCAAGAAGTAGTTTTTTCTTTCACTTTCATCGCACTCCTTTTTGTATGCTTTTTATGTCTATAAACCTATGTACATATATGTAACTTATCACTGTAACAATCACTTTTTAATACAGATAAAGAATGATAAAATGAAAAAGTGCCACTGATTGAAAATTTAAAATATGACATTCTTTTCCCCGTCAGTGCACTTTTCATTCAATGATCAAGACATAAAAGTTCATAGTCATAACACTTATGGGTAACGCAGTATCAGGGGGCCAGAATACTGGAAATAAGATCTTCAGTAGTGAAAAGATTGATAGAGTTATTTTGGGTAGAGAGGTGTTCAATGACTTTAAAAGAATATGTAACCCAATTGACATGATTCAAATATCGAAAAACTTGCCTTTCAGTAAAGACAACACTAAAGTCAATGAAACTATAACAAAGGAACAATTGTTTAAAGCAATGAATATACCTTTACAGAATGAGTTCTTGTGGAACTTCCTTAAAGTATGTTCAAATTGGCCAAATTTTTCAAGCATAAAGGAAATTAATGAAGTAATTTCCTTAAAAGAGCTAATAGTCTGCTATGTTTTACTGGGGCACGGAATTGATAAGTTAAACTTGAAGATTCCGCTGATCAAATTAGTCTGGCTGAGTTTAATGGAGCTAGATGCATTGGAAGCTTCTGGAGAAGAGACCACGGATGTTATTGTTGATAATCGGAATAGAATACAATGGCACTTGCTACCTATTGTTCAGTCGTTTGATGAAGTTGAGCTAGTGGACGTTCCAAAAAAGAAGGTCAATGGCATGCTAAAAGTTTTGCTGCCGTTGTTGAGCAAGAGCAGTGATGAAATAAACAGTGTTGAACTGAATGAGATTAATTTCAAAAGCTCAATTAAAAGCATTTTAGATACCTTATTTGCAAACAAAGAGTTGCTTGCCTTTGAAGAGTTTGAGTTGAATTTGACTTCTCTTATGCCGAGACTTCTTGAGCCTTTGAAGTCAGTATTGGATCCGATAACTAGGCAAAAATTGAAAACATGCGACATTTCCAACTTTGAAAGGTGTAAGGTGTTGACGGTTCCCATATTTGCACAGTTGAACACAATCCGTCTCTGTGATAGTAACATTATGATGTTATATTTGGGGTCGCAGATGGGATTTTCAATAAGATCGTTGCAAACGCACATTTTCAAGTACAGGGCACCAACGTTGGTTTTGATAAAGGGCAGAACCCAGCCAGACTTTGATAAATACAGGTCACCATTTTTCAAGACGTTTCCGAAGAGCCTAAACGATAACGAAGGCAGCAGTAACGGGAATGGTAAATATATAATGCTGGGCATTTACGTTGAGGAACCATGGCAAATTAGTAATGCTAAATCATTCAGCGACGGATCGTGCGAAGTATACGAATTCCAGCCAAGACAAGGGCTGACTAAAATACCGCTTGCTCAAGGCGGTGTTTATTTCAGTACGCTTGGGTCAGGATTTGGCGTTGGTAGCAGGACTCCACCAACAAAAAGCAAGATTGGTAGCCAGGACATGAAGTTTGGCGACAGGCTCGAGGGTAGCATAACCATCGATAACAGTCTTGAAATAGGCAACTTCAGAAAACGTGATCAAGATGTCTGGTTCAAAGTGGTTGAGGTTGAAATCTACGGCATGGGAGGCATTGAAGAACGCAAGGAGCAACAAGCGCAATGGGAATGGGAAAGACGGGAGGCCGACCGTCGCAAATACGTTGGTGACATGGCCGAAGGACGTGCCTTGTTGGAGCTTGCGGGCATCATTGGCCACTCCGAAAGCGGAGGATCCATTTGAAAAAGTCGTCAACTTAGCAAGCTGGCATGCTGAGCAATTACCCAATCGGGTAATTCCACTATTGTCGGCATCTTTTACAGTCAAAAAATTTTTGGTGTGTTCCCTCTAGCTTTTACATTAGAGATGGAAAAAGAGGTCAGTAAGCATATTACATAACGGCAGCAGATGATAGAGAAAGGAAAGGATGAGTCAGAGGATAAGGACCGCAAATCGCTTTCGTTTATCCACAAGCTATTCGATATGGTAGAGGCACCGATGCTGGATCCGCTGATTAGATGGGCGCCCAATAATCAATCATTTATTGTTATACCTAATGAACATTTCACGGAAGCACTCAGTCAGTATTTCAAACATGCTAACATTGCTAGCTTCATTAGACAGTTGAATATGTATGGATTCCACAAGGTCAGTGAGTCGCATCCGGGCGAAAAGAAAGCAAACTCAAACAATGTAGGTATTGTTACTCCACAATGGGAATTCCGTCACTCTCTGGGAGCATTCAGAAGAGGTGACTTAGAGGGACTAAAGCTGGTCAAGAGAAGAACGTTCAAATCAAATGGTAGCAACACCAGAAATAACAGTGGCTCTGGTGCCGCAATGGGTGCTGGTAATACTACACAAACAAATCACATCAACAATAATTCCAATAGCAACAATAATTTGAATGAAAACGACAATATCAAACTAGAGAAGGAAGCCAAGATGTACGACGCACAAGAACAATACGAGTTTCAGTCATACACTCCACATAATCGACTGAAATCACTCGAAAACGAGGGAGAAAGCGTACATGAACAACAACATATTCAGCAGCAAACACAGCAGGGTATTCAGCAACAGCAGCATCATCAGCAGGGTGGTCAACAAGCACAGCATGTTCCCCCTCAAATACAAATCGCTTCATCACATCCGGGTGCTCCACAGCAGATAGCAACTCCCATGTATTCGGCGCCTCCTAGTATGCTTTATGGACAATGTGCACCACAAATTGCGGAATTGCAGCTGAAGTTAATGGAAACCAATAGAGCCTTAGATAGGTTGACTAAAGTCAATGATATTTTCAAAGAGGAGCTGAATCTATTAAACTATGACATGGTCGGTTTCATTGATTTGATCAAGGACCAAGTTAAAGACGAAAAGCCATTGATGGAATTTCGTTCTAGGATATTACAGCGTTCAGCGACTAGAGACATGACGATTAAAAGGCTATCTTTGAGCCACTCTAATGATGTTTGGGAAAAATCTAATAGTATTAGTTCGGGACCAATTCATGCACCACAAGCAAATTCATTTCGAATGACACAGACTCAAATGCCAATGACAGCAGCAGCGGGAACAGTCCCTTCACAAATACCTTCACAGCCAAACGGAGCAGTTATTCAGAGCTTTGGCAGAAATCCTTCAACCACTTCAATTACTTCCAATCCATATTTTAGTGGAGTCCCAGCTACAACAAATCATTATTTTCCTGACTATTATTATCAGCAGCAGGTACAGCAAGCACAATACAGAAACGTCAATCCTGTATCCGATGGAATCTTTGCGCATAAAGATATCAGATACTCCACAAGCGCTTCAGTGGGCCAGTTAAGATCAAGAAATCCATCGATTCATGATCCTTTAGCTCCTAATAGACCTTCATCCTCTCAAGTAATGAATGCCACTACTAATGCCAATCATCCTCAGGCAAATCTAATGCAACAGCTACAACCACAGACACAACCACAAGCACAAGCGATTGGTAACAATTTAGTGGCTAGTGTTCCTTCGTCACCGACCCCCACAGATGGAAGCAAAAGAAACAAGAGATCGAGTGCAGTTTATGCAATGTTAAATAATGAAGAAAACGGAAATTCAGATCCAGTAAAGAAGGTGAAAATTTAATCCGAAAGAAAACAATAGTTTCAAAAGAATATCAAGAATACTATATTTTCTACATGTATAAAAGGAGAAGGAAACCCCCTGTTTAGAATCTTGTCATTTTCTGGACACAATTATATGGGAATATATCTGTGTTTGTATTTTATATTTAGGTATAAAGAAAACTTAGTGTACATTAATCGTGATGGTAATGCATCCTGGTACTATTATAGCTAATTTATCATTTAATCTGTTTAGGTTCATTAGTTGAAATATTATGTGCTCTATTCAGCATTTTGAAATAATCGTCACCGGAGAGGACGTTAATCTCGTCAATTAGTAGTTCGAATGGACCGTACTGGCCATCGGCAATTGAAATACCAAGAGATTTGATTCTGTCCTTTTCGAATTCAGACTGATGTTGAACTTGCACGGTGCCTCCTGTTGGTTAGCACGAATTCGTTTAAGTTAATAAACAAATCTTGCCATTTACCGTTCAAATTTCCATTTGTGAACAATCTATGTTGGTAAAGATCGGTTCTGGACATCGTGTCGGTTTGGACGTTGACCATAAACTTCCGCTTTGGCGTCAAGTTAAGCACCTTCAAGTGTAAGACCTCAAACGGAGACCAATCCCACCAGAAGTTGGCCTGGGATTTGAATAGATAAAATGGTTTGAATTGTGCGTTTGGGTCTGGGTTTCTGTTCTTGGTCTTCATCATGGCCCACCCCGAGCTCTGCACCTTGTTGTCCACTGCTGGCAACGATGGATTCAAATTGCCATGGAAATGTCCTGACAACGGCGAATCGGTCTCTGCTCTGAATGGCTCAAAATACGCCGTGGAAAACCCCTTGAGGATGTTATCCGCAGTGGTCTGAATCCTGCTGAACGTCTCTGGGCTCTTGAAGTTCAATAGAGACAGCTTCATCACTGCTTCAAATAAAGATGGGAAAAGAATCATGTGGATATTGTTATTTTCCACTCACATCTCAAAACTTCTTATAGTGTATGAACAAACATACCGAAAATGAACCAACTAGTGATCCAATTCGGTCTCTTTGCCACACTGGTAGGTAATGCCGCTGGGTTTTATGGACTACTGGCTGGTGGGGGGTCTCTCTGCCACCCATTACAGTGTTTGGTGCTTCTCTTTGGCCTCTTTTGTTACTATAAACCTCAACTCCAGCGTCTAAGAGCACTGTTTGCTCTTGACATTGTTGTTTCGGCACTTGTGGGGTTCATCAGTTACGATCCACCGGCCGCTACGCAACGTCTGCAGGCCCGAGTGGCAGCGGAACTTGCATCGCAGTCTGCCTCTGAAGCCCTTGAACAAACCCTGTTTCTTGTCTTCGTTTGTCTCACTTTTGCTACTAAGGTTATACCTCTTTATTCTCTATACAAAGTTAAATAAAATTTAATAGTACCCAGGCATGTCTGAACGCTTGTTTGACAACTTTGGAGGGCTTATAGAGTCGCAGCAGCACCAGCATCGTATTACTAGAGACAAGGCAGACAGGGCCACCGTGAACCAGGTTTTAGACCCTAGAACGAAAAGATTTTTAAATGTACTAAAAGGTAGGGGTGCCTTTTCTGAGCTTGGTGACTGTGTATCCACCGGTAAGGAAGCTAACGTGTACTCTGCCAGAGGTGACACTGGGCTCTTGGCCATCAAAATCTACAAGACTTCCATCTTGGTTTTCAAAGACAGATCAAAATATGTCATTGGTGAACATCGATTCACTTCACAGTCGAAAAACCCACGTCAAATGGTCCAGCAGTGGGCTGAAAAGGAGTTCAGAAACCTCAAGAGAATACACTTGGACCCCCTGATCAACTCACCAGCTCCTGTCGACATCAAGCAAAATGTTCTTGTTATGGAATACTTAACAATGAACAACGGTGACTCTCCGTCTCCAAAACTAAGAGATCATCCATTCAAAGATGATGATGATGAAATCGGTCACTATTATTTGGAGATGCTAGTTTTGATGAGAGCTCTTTATCAAAGGTGTAATTTGGTTCACGCCGATTTAAGTGAGTACAATACTATTGTTCATAATGACAAATTATACGTTTTTGATGTTTCACAGTCGGTGGAGCCTAGTCATCCTATGGCCCTTGATTTTTTGAGAATGGACATCAAAAACATCAACGATTTCTTTTCAAGAATAAAGAAAATCAACGTTTATGTTGAAAGAGATATTTTCAATTATATCATTCAGCCAGAAATTTTACCGAATGAATCTCAAATCAAAGACGATGACGAACTCAAGTCTTCATGGTTAGAATATTTACATAATTTACCACTGAAATCTAATGAAGACGACGATTTCAATGATCAAATTTTCAGATCATTGCACTTGATTACTTCTTTACATCAGTTAGATGAAGATGATTATTCAAATTTCAAAGAGATTGATACCCTTGGTGAACTAGTTGGAAGAGAGGAAAAGAGTGATGGGCAAAACAGCAAGGATGAAAACGATGAAGAAGACGATGATGAAGAAGATGACGACGAAGATGATGAAGATGACGACGAGGATGATGAATCTGATGATGAGGATGGTGGACTTCACGATAATGCATCACTTTCTGCTGGTGCTTTAAGACAAAAGAAAAACCAAGATAAATCACTTCTGAAAGCTGAAAAGGCTAAAATGAAAGAAGAAAAGAGAGAGAAACGTAAAACCAAGATGAAAAAGCATGTTAAGAAGAAACTGGTTAAAAAAACAAGCAATAAGAGGAATGCAAATTAGTTAAAGAAATACACACACATACATATTCACACGCAATCAAATCTACAATTACACAATATTTGGGTGTAGTCTTTTTCATTAATATTTATTTGTTTAAAACCCTTTTTTCAAAAAGAATGCTTCTTCCTCCTCTTCATCTACTTTTATAGCTTTTGGTCTAATTTTGTTATTAAATTCATCATATTGATCACCAAAAATTGTAGCAAAAGTACCACTTCTAACTCTTCCCGTTATGTAACCCTCGCCTGCTAATTTCCATGCACTTTCCAACGTTTTGATCCATTCTTTTTTATTTTCAATATGATCTCTCAAACTAACTAAAAATCGATAAAGCTCTTCATTAGTCATATTTTTGATGATTGGTCTAAAAAATTCAATTTTAAATAGCGGTTTCTCTTCTGTTTGCAATTCCTCTTCTTTTTCCTTTTCCTCTAGCTTTTCCTTGTCACATTTCCCATAATATAGTTTCCTTAGACACCTAAACCAGATGTCAAACACATTTTTATCTATTCCTGTTTCTAAAATCGTGTCATTTGGCACCACTTTGAACTGAATTCTTCCATCCTTATCAACTGAAACCTCTTTCAGTGTCAACTTTAAATAATCATCAATTTGGATTACATTGGGATTCAAAATAATCATCATTTCAATGATAAGGAGACTAATACTTTTGAATGCCTTATCTATTAATTCAATGGTGCCTCTTTTTTTCAATTTTTTATAAAAGTATTCAATTTTTTGCTTTCTTGGCTTCATTTTACACTGTTCTCTAATATCTTTAACAATTAGCATTATTTCACTCATATTTCTAGTCAATACCATATTTAACGAGTATATTCCAACAATGTGATAACCCCATCCAGATGCATGAATAAAGCTCATATCATCACTGTTAAAAACTGATAAAAACTTGTTTGTTTGACCAGAATGAACCATAGGATAATAAACCTCCTTGATCAGGGTATGTATTTCACTATTTAATTTTAGTGATTCTTGTAATCTTTCACAATTTATAAAATCATTCTCAAATTCACTAACCCATCGTAAACAAAATCTGAAAATAAATATCAAGTGCCTAATGTTTATAAACCTTTGTCTAAAGCTTTTATCCTTTACTGTCCTTGTTAATGGATCATAATCTTTTGTTAAAATGAAAACAATCATTCTCATCAATCCTTGCTCCCTTTCATTAACTATATCGATTATTATGTCCACGAATCTTTGCCATATTGGCTTCTCAATTATGTCATCAATTAAATCACTCTCATAATTTTGGTATTTATCGTATTCTGACAACTTTAATGACTCAAAAAAAGTTATTAGTTTACCAATGAGTTCTCCAATACTTGTTTTTGTTTTCAAACTGCAGTTTAAGTTAAACGAAAAGTCGCTTTGATCATTATCTTCTGTCAAGTAAAATTTCAATAATTTCCTTTTCTTCAACAATGTTGGGATGCAATTGTTATCCTTCAGTTTAACAAATGATTCGTCAAAAATCTTGACAAATTCTTTGTAATTGTTGCTTTCCCTCATAAATTCACCACATTCTTTACTATCCCAATTGATGTTTTCAAAATAACTTATGTCTTCTTTATATTCATTTTGAACAGGTCCATTTCTATCGTGTATCTTTTGAAAATTTTCACTGGCTTTGCAAAGAATAAATCCTCTACTTATGAACTGGCAGTATGCTCGTGCTATGGTCGATTTTGGTTTGTGAAGCCTAACATGCCTTATAATTTCTCTATATGAACAACCAGCTTTCAAACACTCATTGCACTTGAAACCATACTGTAAACTTATTGTATATTCAGGTTCCATATTAGGTCTTATCATTAAAACACCGTTTCTTTCTTTTAAACTCTTATCAATGACATATTTGATATTCAGCGGATAGTTTTTCCTTGATTTCGAATCATTCTTGTATGGAATATTGAATAGATCAAACCACCCACTAATTGTGGCTTTCAAATTTTGCAAGTCCAGAGATTCTCCGTACAGAAACTGACATTTACTATGTATCTGTTTCAAGGTGATCATTATTCGATTACTCAAAAAACAAAATGTTTCATTATACTTGAAATCTTTTGTGGATGCTAGATGTATCAAAATACCTTTTTCTATATTCAATACAATACCTAACACACAGGCATCTCCTGTACTGTAATAAACTTTTCGGCCAAGTTTTTTATTCATTGACTGTATGAATTGTTCAATTTCTTGAACTCTATAACTTTCAAATTCATGAAACCTGTCAGTCAATCTTTCCCGAGGTTCTAGTAATAAATTTTCATATAGTATTTCATCGATATTGGATTTCGTCTCTTTGATTTCCTCATTTGAATCAGGCATTATCAGCTGACTAAAACAAAAGCTTCTCGGTTAGCTCTTACACTTTTCAATCTTTATTCTCTGGAACTGAAAAAGTATATATATCAAAAATATATGCAAAATTTTTTTATCTGATCTTTTGACATTATATTAGAACTAAACTTTTGTAAATTACAAGCTTTCTAATAAGGTCTATCGACTAAACGGCCGACTTTATTTTATTAGCTTGATTACAAAATTGCAATTAGAACACTAAATCATGCAGAGTTGCCTTTAAATGTGGCATAAAGTCCTTCTAGGATTTTGAAAGTATAAAGAGAATGATACAAGTCATGTTTTATTAAAAACACTGTTTTGGGATCTCAGATCAAAGGCACAATGTTTTTTATCTGTCATTATCTTTTTCATAACTTAAATCTTTTGCTTTCGTTTGACAATGCAAATGAATTATTGTCACTCTTTTCTTCTATATTAAACCAACGATGTTTAGTGTCACCCCAGTCTAACTAGTGGAGAAATGTCAGGCCATAGAATAAGGTGGATGTAAAGTTCATCGTAAAACATTATGCAAACTTAAATATTCTGCAACTAGTAATAAAGATTTCAAGTATATACATGCATGATTTTCATTGCGTTGGCAGTACCTTTGTTTTACAGCTGATTATAAAAATCAACTGAATATATTGTTGGTAGACTTACTCTACCATTATATTGTGTGAGTGTGTATTGTAAAAAATTGCTTTACCTTTTTTAGGTATGCTTTGGTGGTTAGTAAGACGACCAGCGTATATCGATAGCAATGAAACTAGGAAAATTAACTCAAATTATTGCAGAGACATAGGCACAATTGTTCCAGAAAATTATCTGCTACTTGATTTGTCTTGATCATATACGTATTGGACAAATAATTTGAGATATTGCTAAATAATAAAGCTAAGCACATATGCAATATAAGCTTAAATTGCTGTTCTTAATTTGTTTCCCAATATGAAACAAACTGAATTAAATGATGCAGCTATTAAAAAGGTTCTGTGCTTTCAAACTATGTTTGTTATGCGAATGAATTTTATAAAGTAATCAAACTTTGTCGAAGATCATGGTAAAGGACAAGTGCTTTAATGCCAACACAATTCTCATTTGCGTCTACCGCAGTAAACTTAGATGTTTAAAACAAGCCATTTGTAAAAACTATGAGAGTGCTTCTGCGTTAATTTTGCACAAATGGTTGTTTTTTAGGTGAAAACCTCTAAAAATTACCTTTCTTTAGGTGGTATTTTGAACATATCAAGAAAGAAATAAGCCACCATATTTTTGTCTTCTTTTGGATCTGCTGAATGCAAGTATAGCTTTCAAAAAGTGAATGGGTGCTTGTACACTAAGAACATTGCAATCAAACAATAGGCTAGCACAGCGGCTTCTTTTTCAAAGAAAATGTGACACTGGCAAAGTTTGTAACAAACACTCTTCATTAGCAAACATAACGAAGTCTTTCAAGAATACAACAAACCTGAAAACTATAATTTGAAAAATACATAACTCAAGATTGTTGAAAAAAATCTAAAATGAATGCACTGCTTGAGGTTATATTACAAAACCAAAAAGTTCATTTACATAATTAATCCTAAGTGAAGTAATTGTGGTCTTGAACAACCAAAAAAAAATAACACAAAAAGCCGTTCTAGTATAGTGGTTAGTACAAGTCGTTGTGGCCGACTAGACCCAAGTTCGATTCCTGGGAACGGCATTTTTTTGACAACCTTTTTTGCATCAATTCATAATTGGACATGAAAACATTTCATCCTAGTTATGCTATTGTTCAAAATTCTACTTCTCATTAAAATATACTTTTAGATTATACATGATTAACATATCCTTCCATTCAAAGCCTTTAAGTGTCTTTTAATTCATTTCTCCATGCTTTGAATTCATTAGACACGATTAAGTGTTCCGTATTGATTTTGTCACATTTTTCCTTTGGTAATTCATTTAACGTTAGGTACATATTGTCGACAGCTGGATCAAAGACTAAAGAGTAAACTTTTGATTCGTCGCTTACCGGAACACTGTTTTCAATCCATTCTAGTAATCCACAAATAAACTTAATTGATAAAATTGGTTTATTTTTTACTTTGAAGTTTGGATCTTGCTTTTGTCTTTCTAAATTAATTGGGTTGTTTTTCAATTGAACTGGGATCTGTTCAGTTTGAAACTCTTCAATAGCTCTTAATATGAATTGCTCATCTCTGAAACCATAAATGATTTTAGGTATTCCAATCAAGAAACATTGGGCCCAAGCTCTTAGCAATTTATTTTCAAAATTGAAAACAGACTTTGGGCTATCAATAGCTTTTGTGCATTTTAGTTCAACATAGTGTGACAATGGATCAGCGTTATCATGTGGTTTGTAGTCCCATACTGCATCAACTTCTGCTCCAATTACTAGTTTTGTTGAACCAATCGTGGTTTTAACAACAGTTGCATATTGGGAAACTGGATCGATTGGCTTTTTATTTCTAGACTCAATTTCACTTCTTTTACTTTGTCCCCATGGCTTATCTAACGTCGTTAAGTTTTCAAATTTATATCCTGAATAAATTGCCATTTTGTAGGTTTCATTATTATTATCCTTTTCTTTTAAATATTGTTGGTATTCATGGTCAACATCTGATTGTATAAAAAGTTGTCCATCAAAAGGTTGAATGTTAAGTACTATTTTGTCCATGTTATCAAACGGTAACAACATTAACTTTCTGATCAAACCTCTCCAAGTGATGACCTTTGTATCAATTTTTTTGCCTGTCGATCTTTCATGATTTGCAATGGTTGATAATAAATAATCCATTCTAGCAGGATTGAATTCTCTCTCTTCCGTTTTTGTGAAGCCAGCTTTCAAATCGTAACCTTTACCGTCTGCTAGATCTCCATCTTGGAAGTAATAATGTGGATAGTTTTCTGGTGAAATAGTTAACTTGGCTTCACTATCTATAGAATAACAAGCCAGCTCTTTAGGACGTTTAATATTCGTGGTCTTCACAAATGTATTAATCGAGTACCTGGATTCCATCTCACAGCAGCTTTCAATTATAAAAGATATACTCAAAGAAATTTTGCACCAAGAAATATATTTTTTTTTCCATTCAATGGCTATTTAGTTTATCTTCTCTTTTTTTTGGTGATAACTCAAAATAAAAGGGATTTTGATGTTATTGAATATAAAAGGTGACATACAGTATTTTATAAGATTGATTACGGTTTTATCTTCAAATTTTTTGAAATTGTGTTATATCTGAAAAATCGGCGATTAGAATAATTATGTAGTTATCAAAGTTGACATTTTGAGATGCTTAATCTTGGAAAAGTTATTGAAAAGAAAAGTGGCCTCAGATGAGTAAATCACAGCAAGTGAACGAAGTATTAAGAGATTTTTTAAGGGCAATTATGGTTAAAAGTAACATGTATCTTAACTTTTTCATATATAATTGTAGGAATGACTATTAACATAACCTATTTGTTATCTTCAATAGATGAATCATTAGACTGCTCAACAGCGTTTTCCTTTTGCAACTTCAGTTGGGCGTCACTGAACAATTGGGTCTGTTCTTCTGCTGTCAATTCATTTTTCTTTTTATTTTTGATATGGTACATTGGATTCATATGTCTGAATGAAAAGGAAACAAAAGGCAAATGGCCATTCTTTTCTTCAAATAACATTAAAAGCAATGTAGCCATCAAAACAATCCAGTAAACATTGTATGAGATAACAGACCCATAAGTGGCAGTATTTTGCCAGCCTAAAAGAGAGTTAAAAACATCCCAACCATTATCCCTCAACGGATTACAGCAGTTGACATGCCAAACTGTTTTTGAAATATCGTAGGAGCCAGGACCAGAACCAGATTCAGCGGCATCCCCACCAGTTTTCTTGGAAAAGACATTTTGCTCGAAGAACCATACACCTCTTGAGAAAAGACCAGCTGCAATAAGGTAAAGGATAGCTGTTGAAAAACAAAGGAAGACCTGAAGCGAAACAGCTGAACCACCGTAGTACAAAAACAAGCCCACTGCAACACCAGCAAGAATACCACAAACAACAGGCAATGGGAAGGCCTTTGCGGATGGCTCAGAGACACCAACACCACCAACAAAAACAATAGCTTCGAGACCTTCTCTTAAAGTAGTGACAAATGGTAGAATGAACATGGAGTACTTTTTAAAAAGGTAAGAAAGCTTGAGCCTTTCGGCTCTGGAAGCAGGTGGGGTAAGGATGGCTCTTGCAATCTTGACTCTCCATTTTTCTTGCAGTTTGTTGATTCTAAGCATGGCAATTCCCATGACCGAAATCAAAACTGTAGCAATTATACAAAAGATACCTTCCCAGAGATCTTCAGAGTTACCCCAAATGTCCTTGCCGAGCGAATAGTAGGCACCAATGAACCCAGCACCAACGGCGATACAAATGAAGACACCAATTGCTGCACCAGACCAAATTTGAATCAAGAGTTTTCTACGCAAAGCTGCATTCTCTGGACCTGTACCAATGGACTGCTTGACAAAGGCCAAAAGCACTGAAATGACAATCACTGCCTCAAGAGCCTCTCTAAAGACAATGAAGAAGATCTGAACGTTGAAAATGTCTGCCATTGAATATCTCTTCCAGTTCAACTATTCAATGTTACTACGGCAAAGTAAAAAATTTTCATCAACAGGGTTTTTAAAGCCTATTGTAAAAGACCCTTACTTTCCACTCTCTACAGTTTTTCTTTTTGCAGAACGTTTTTGCTCAATTATTTTACTTTTTGGCAAACGTTTTACGCCAACTGAAAATGTAACGAAAACGGTTATGGCATCACGTGCTCCAGGATTTTGATTTATCCCACGTTTTCTGAAATCTTTGCCCACCTTTTTTGATTCAGCTCGCTCAGCGCACTTATCGGTAATAGGAGCCAGTTTTTGCAGTGCTACAGTGAGCCACTGTATGAGTTGAAGAAGTGCAAGACCGACGCCACCACAAAAGAAATGAATTCGATGGGATAGCAAAGGCGCGTGTGTCCTTTTTAGCTTTCCTTGAATAGTGTAATCTGCAAGAATGAAAGAAAGCCTTGACCAAAGGATGATTGAAACAGCGTTTTCTCAACGTGACCATGTTTGGTTTTGCGGCACCAAGGCAACGCACGAGAGTTGAATTTTTAAAGTGTTCAAACTAGTTATTCCATTCTGTAGTCATTATCATGCATCCCAGAATGCCCGTTCGAAACTCAGCAAAGAAAGAAACACAGTTAGTAAAATGCTAAATGAAAGTGTAAACGAGGAGCGCCAAGAACTGCTCATGGAGAAAACGTGTCAGCCGCAAGGGTGCATCGGTGCATCGGTGCCAAAGACTTCGAGAGGGGCCTAAAAGGTGACTTACGGCCCTTTACTGCGACGATAGTAGGCTGCATTCAAGCAGTATTCGAATGTGCTTGCTTTTCAAAGTTGACAAGAATTCCACACGGAGAAGCTTTATCAATACATGAAAAAAAAAACGTTTTTTTCATGAGTATGGTTTTGGTCACGATGATAAATTTTAAGCAAGAAATAAGGTGATTCAGATAACCAAAAAAGTGCATTTCGTTAACTTTTGATTGCAATGTCATATGTAGTACTATTTGCAGCAAAAGGTGTTATTGTTTACATGATTTATCCTTAGAGAAATCTAAAAATGCTTCTTTGTAAACTTTAGTGAGCCACAGCTAAAACAGTGATTTTGTAGTTTGAGCAGCTTTGTTTTGTGAAAACTCAAACTCACAGGTTACTCTCCTTCCCATTAATACCCGAAAGTACCTTCAAAGGTAGAGACTGGAAAATAATATGAGGATATGGCCATGTTAGCAAAATGCTTTGCACTTACCTTGATAAAGCCAACCTTCGAACCAAAAGGATGCTAGTCAATCATAAAACCGCTATCGCAACACCAAAATATGTTGTCGGATATCACGTTACCAAAACATTGAGCTGTGTAGCATTTGGTGCCAACTTAAACACCTTAAAGATCCATCTAAAGAATTTAGATATCAACGTCTAGTTGTGTAGCATGTTCCAACTAGTACCATTTTTATATCTTCCCTTACTTAGTTACCTTTCCTTGCCATAATCGTAGAGCTAGAAAGTTCAAATTATCAAAACAAGCTAGAACGGTATTTGAAACTGCATTTAAAACAAGCTTCAGGTTTTTTAAGACCGTTTCATTGTGTACCACTCCTCAAATCACCTGTCTAATCTTGAAGCGCATCGCAAGCTGAGCAGAAATAAAACCCGCATTTACTACACGAGCTGAAAAACGTTTAAAGATGTAACGCGAAGCGAGATTCGGCGCCACACATCTTCTAACGCATACTCTTACAAAACATACTATTCATCAAAGAATGGTGAGTCATGTCTTAATCCGCGGTCGGAGGAAGGAAACCAGCCGTGCCAACATTCTAATTTACTAGCAGGTATCTTACTATAAGCAGGGTATCCAATAAAGCTTTGATGATAGTCATTTTGAGTCATTTATGTTAATCACACAAAATGATGACAATAGATACCGCTAAAAGTTGATACTATAGTGCATAAACGCCACTCGGAAAAAAATATTGACTGCAGTTTAATCGTATATCCAGGAGTAGCAGACCTATAAATGAAATGAACCTTTTAAAATTTTTTTCATCTTGGAGGTACTTCTTCTTTGTCCATGTCTACTACCACTACTGAAGATGCTGATCCAAGCAAGCGCTCTATTACACGTTCATCTCCTACATTTGAAAATCAGCCCCATCTAGAATTTGCAAATGCCCATCTCAGACCTACAGATTTTCATTGTGAAGATGAAATGTCAATTCATCCAGTAAGCAGTAAGAAGCCAAATGGAGGTGCGTTTGAGACCACCCGAAAAACTGGTATTATGAGCCTTGAAAACAGTCTTAGCCCCTATCAATCCCATGATGTTTTATATGCTGACGATTACGGATTTCAAGAGTTTGATGAAGAATATTCCCAAGATTCGGACAACGACCAAGAAAAAGATGTATATCCAAATGACTGCTTGCAGTCTTACTCCGTAGTACTGGGATCATTTTTATCTAGTTTCACATTGTTTGGAGTTATGAATGCTATGGGTGCTATTGAAACATATATTGAAAATCATCAACTTGCAAACGAGTCGGTTACTTCAGTAGCTTGGATTTTTTCCATTTACATGTTCATTTCTCTATTTTCAGGTCTATTTATTGGTCCTATGTACGACACTTTCGGCGCCAGGTACCTGATTGCTATTGGATCTTTGCTGACTTTTGTGGGTAATATTGCAACGGCCAACTGTACCTCAATATATCAGTTTATTTTGGCTTTTGGCCTTTGTACCGGCTTTGGTACTGGTTTCATGATGTTCCCCACCATATCCGTCATTTCTTCATGGTTCAATAGAACAAAAAGATCTTTTTATATTGGGCTTGCACAATCAGGTGGATCTGTGGGTGGTACCGTTTTTCCAATTTTGTTAAGATATTTGTATCCAAAATATGGTTTTGTATGGGCCATGAGGATTTTTGCGTTCTTCAATCTAGGAATTGACATTATAGCTATTATTTTGATCAAGGACAGGATTGAAGAAGTTCGAATTGCACTTGGTGAAGAAAAAGATCAACGCAACTTTCTAACCAAACTAAAAGAATCATTTGATATTAATGCATTTAGAGATATCAAATTTTTATCACTTGCCTCAGCTTTGTTCTGGAATGAATTTTCTATTCTTATTGTTTTGACTTATTTGGCTTCTTATGCTATATCATATGGTGCAACGGAGGCTGAATCTTTTTTAATGTTAACAGTTTTGAATATCACTGGTGCTTTTGGGAAATTTGTTCCATCATATTTTTCACAAATGTTTGGAACTTTCAATATGATGATTATTATGTCTGTTACCATGTCATTAACATCATTTGTTATTTGGGTTCCATTTGGAGGTCATAAAGTTGCCCTATATATATTTATTGTTATATTTGGGTTTGCTATGGCAGCAACGTATTCACTTACAGGTGCATGTGTTGGCACAATTACGAGGAAAACCGCTGATTTTGGAAAAAGGTATGGATCTGCATATGCATTTGTTAGTTTTGGTAATTTGATATCTCTGCCAATATCTGGAGCTTTTATTTCGACAAAATCAACAACTGATTACACTCATATGGCAATATTTGCTTCCAGTACTTGTGTTTTAGCTAGTATTTTGTTTTTATGGGCTAGATATAATGTTGTGGGAACCAAGATTTGGACAGTTACTTAGTTTCAGCACAGGTACATTTGTAATTTATGCAATTTTTGCCGATCAGAAGGTAAAATGGGGGCTTTGTATCTGCATTACATGGTTTATTATTATTAATTGCTGAGCTAGTATATAATAGTTAGATATTCCCAACACACTATGCTTTAAAAATGCAGCTTTAATAGATCCACACCTTTCATTTAGCATCAGAACAATCGAAGACACCAATGAGCCTCATTTTTTTGCTTCCTTATCGGGGTTTGTGCCAAATCCACGTAATTATATGAGTCATTAATGATGGAAAGACATTATAATAGCTTGCGCATTCGGCTGCTCCCACAATGTAAGGAAAGAATTTTCATTTTGCCTTAAATACTATAAATAATGCACACAAAGTTTGTAGGTTGTCTTTTGATTTATATTCTTTCTTTTCATTTAACGACGGTCAAATTTTGCACTTTTAATCCTTCAGTTAGATAGTTTACTCTCAATTTGATAATAATCTTTCCTTCTATTCCAATTGAAAACAAAAAACTATACAAGAAAAGGAGATGGAAAGAGAGCTTTGCGGATTTGAACAGAACATGGTTCAAAGAAATTTACATGATGTTTATTATGTATTTCAAGTTGCCGTTAGATATAAAAATTCACCGTTCCGATTGCGTATGCTAAAGCAATTTTTGACGCAAATGTGTGATCAATGGTCGCAGTTGGTGTTGCAAGTTAAAAACAAAACTATTTTGAGACCACTGGAGAAGATCGAATTTGGTGATTTGGTTCTAGATTTATCTGATCGGAATTACGATAGTTATGAGAGTGCCATAAAAGATATATTTGCTGAATATACTCATTATCAGTTCAAATATGATTGTGAATTACCACTGTGGAAAATTCTTGTTTATAAAGATGTCTTAATTTTCATCTGTGACCATGTTTTATTTGATGGTACATCAGGTCGTCTCTTTCATGAATTTGCTGGTAATTATTTGGAAACCAAATCTAGTAATATTCCACAACATTGTTCCTTGAATGATGTTATTTTTGATTTGAATGATCATCCAAATTTTTTTGTTAATCCTTCTCCAACTGTTTTACAGCCTGATTTCTTCCCTCCTGACAATTGGTCAAATCCAAAGCCAATCACGAATGCATTGCCTACTTTTGACAAAGAGTTACTGAAACTTCCAATTTTCACTCATTATTCAACTCTTTATCGACTTTCAGCTGAATCAACCTCAAAATTAATTTTAGTATCAAGAGCCAATAAAATCAAGCTAACTGGCCTTTTGTATGGTTTAATTTCAACTTCTTTGATTTCAACAGGTATTTTGAATGGTGACAAACTTACAAGTTCTATTCCAATCAATACCAGGTTAACTGTTGAACCTCAACTTGGTATCGCAGATTTCCCATTCGGTCTTTTTTTTGCAAAGTACTTACATTCCGTTGATATATCCAAAAGTCCATTATCATTTAAAGACGATAAATTCTGGGAATATTGCCAATACTTCCATAAATGTTTAAATGAAGCAATTCCTGAATCTTTGTATTCTTACGGTAAGGCCGAAAAAGCTTTTTTGGAAGATCCAGACCTTCCTTCAAAAACAATGCAGACATTGGCTACCGTAGAAAGGGACTCCCGTCCAAGCGCTACATTTATCATTTCTAATTTAGGTGCTCTGAGCTCCAAAGAATGTGGTGACTGTTGGTTTGAACAAGCAATGGCCGATGGTGCATTTGCATGCCACGTTATTGGTTCTCCTGCTGGTCTTTGCTTAGATTTTACTGCTCACAGAGGAGTTTCAAAGTCTGCTTATCAAGCCTACGTCGAGTCTTCCATCGAATCAATCGGAGAATTCTTGAAAGTTAATTGAATAAACCATATTAAACATTGTAATCAATGTATACACAGTGGTATTTACATTAGGTGCGAGGGGTAGCTATAATAATTTTAAGATATGTGTGTAAAATGTTACTTCGAGTGCAAAAACATTTTCAAATAGCAATATTTGAAACTCGTTGTGATAATAAAAAGTATTGTATTTTCTTTTTAGCGGTAACAACAATAAAGCTTGCATAATGATGAAGTGTTTATAAATTAGGGTAGAATGAAATGTGAAGATCTCCTTCTATGTAAAAAATCAAATTACATTTTAGATGATCCAATTAGTGATGATTATCTTTATTGTCTTAAGATATTTTTCTCAGCATTTCTTTTTAATGTCCGTATTGATAGCATGCTCAACATCTTATTATTATTTCGACAAAAATATCTAAAAACCATGGAAGTATAGAAAAAAGAAGAAACTATATAAAATATTTATGCAAGTTCTCTCTTCAGTCAAGTTGTTATTTCAAAGTGAATAAAAGCATCAAATTAAAGTTGTTCAATACTCGATCTCTAAAAGCTGCAACATAGAACATTGATAAGACTCAAATAAGTTTTGTCCACTTGAATGTTTTTTGCTCAGGGTTAACATATTCATCTTCATTGACGCTAAAAAGTAAACCAGTATCAGGACCAGTAGCAAGAAGTGCCTTTAAATAAATAAGAAGGTCACCCCAACTGAAGTGCTTTGACCTTTCGATTGCTTTGTCAATTATTTCTTCTCTAGGATGAAAGTTTTTAATTACCTTGATGTCATTTTTGTCTTCAAATCTACCAATTACGTCCTTTATTGAAACTGTTTGCGACGAAATTCTTATTCTATCCTTCAAGGCATCAAACCCATTTTCGTGCCCCTTTTTGAGTATTTGGCCAATGCTCCAAGCTATGTCATCTAAAAATGAAATATCAAATACATCATTTTCGTCACCATAGATATCAACTGTATTTGTTTCTTTATCGAAATTAAATAAGATCAAATTTAAGAAACCGTTCAAAACAAATAAACTGGTAATGATATCAATAACTTTAACGTTCTGTTTTCTCCATTTTTCATCGTGTTGGAATTTTGCAACAATATCTGTGTTTTTAAAAATTGACTTATCAAACTCCGAACCGAATTGAGGACCAATGTAAAGTTGCAATGGTGCTTTGTATTTGACCGCAGCTTCAACAGGTGGATCCCAGTTTTGTCCTGCCAAATTAATGATAACATTCGCATCTTTGACAGCTGCCTCAAAAGAACTCAAATCATCACCGTTTGCTTCGAAGTACAAAACTTCAGATGAAGAAGTTTTTTGACTCTTGTCTCTGGTTATTGCGTGAATTGGAAACTCAATTATCTCGCCATAAGATGCAATTAGTCTATCAGTGATAGGTTTAAAAAGCAAACCGTTTGTTCCATACAATGCAATTGTTAATTTTCCCGTCATGTTTGTAATGCTTTCCTTTTTAGTTGTCTGTCAATGAAAGAAAACTAGACATTGTATGTAGTGATAATAAAATGATACCAGTGTGTTTTTGTATTAAAATATGGATTACTAATCCGAACTGTGGCACAGCTTCTTATTAAACGTAATGATATGCTGAGTAAAAAAATAATCTCACTTTATGAAAAATAAATGATCTTGTAAACAATCTATGTAACCACAATTATTGAAGTGTGTTCAAGAAATAAAACTAAGATTGACAGCTATCGTGAGCCTAATTTGTGTTTAAAGTGAGCTATTCACAACTTCATGTCACATTTGCCATTAAAACACATAGAAATTTGAAAGCACCAACCTTCATCTCTCTTAAAGTTCCGTGTAGACCCATTTTGTCAAAATAAAACTAAAGTAGTTCAGTGGTGGAAGAAGCAGGTCAAAGCAGGTTCGATTTCTTAAAAAAAACAAGTGCAATGCCTATGTTAATAGTATTAAATTTCGTAAGAGCCGAGAAGCAAAATTGAGACATGGGGAAGGTAGATACAGAATCATTGAGATAAGGATTTGTTGGTTTTCTATAGTATTCTTCTCCTACTACTAAAAACTGGCTGCCACCCATAATTTTTTATAGCAAACTTTCAAGCATGCTATGACAGTTCAGTTTCTCAAATATGATAGTAGACTTTTTCAGTATATAGCTAACCAATTTACAACCAAGCGAAACATTTTGGCTATTTTACTACATTTTGAAAGCACAAAGAAATTGTAACTTGATAAGCACTGCGATGTCAATAAACCAGGTAATGTTGTTGAATTGCCGTTTGTTAATAATATAAAGAGAGCTCTTGGAGCCTCTTTTATATTCTTGATTGGCTATTATGAATTTATTCCGCTAGTTCTAACAAGTAAAAACAAAACTGTCACATTCTAGTATGCTACATAGCATAGTAAAAGTATTCGTCATGGATTATGCTTGACTAATTTAACAAAAGGCCCATTGATTTACAATATTTTTTTAACTTTGTTTGGTCATGTAACAACATACGTTGATAGCCTTTTATAAATATGTTGTCTATGTTAGCTACTGATTTTGTATTCTTTTAATATATTTAAATTTTACGTTTCATTGATAGCAATTCAATAGCATGATACATATTTATATTAATGGATACGTTGCTAGGTTAATGTTAATTTTTTTTTGAAGAAGTCGAAGTTTTTTAAAGTATACTTTTTATAACAATCTTGGGTTTATGAATAGAAAAAAGGTTTTGTTGCATGAATTGTAGTTATCAAATATCCTAAAATACAGAAAAAAGTCAAATCTTTAGCATAGATTACTTAAACAAGAAGAGCTGAGCCACCCATAAATTTACTTCATAAGACCTATAATTTCAAACAAACTAGATTGTAATTAAGCTATAAAAAAATATCAATATCACTATCAAAAAAAGTAGCAAAATTCATTCAATCAAAATAAAACAAGAATAATGAAAGGAATTAGGTAAGTAAAAGAATTAAAGCTGTAACCAATATTGGCAGCATTAAAATCATCTAATGAAATAGTCGTAGAGCTGGATTCTGGAGAAACGCTTGTAGATATAACTGTACTTCCACTACTTAATACTGAATTAGTTGAGATCGCGCCGATATCAGTATTCGTGACAATAGCCGTTTCGGTTGAGCCATTTTGCTCGGTAGATGGCGTAACAATAGTCACTCCTGTAGTCAGTTTACCATTGGCACCTGTATAAGTAGTACTGGAGAAAACTGGTGTTGCACCAGATCCGATGGTGACGGTGGTGAAATCATCACCTGTTGGGGAAATAACAACAATACAGGTAGTAATAGTTTCCTTTATAGTCAAAGTAGAAATAATAGTGGAAGGAACACCATTACCAGAAGTAATAGTTATGGTGCCAAATGTTGGAACAACAACGATAACACCTGTGGAGGTTGGATTACCATTTTCGTCAGTGTATGTCGAAGTAACCGTGGATGGCTCTTCAGTACCGGAGGTGATGGTGGTGGTGTCCAACGATGGAGTTGGATCAACGACAACGACCTTTGTGGCGGTTGGAGTACCGTTCGAGTCGGTGAACGTGGAGGTAACAGTGTATGGCTCTTCAGTACCGGAGGTGATGGTGGTGGTGTCCAACGATGGAGTTGGGTCAACGACAACGACCTTTGTGGTGGTTGGAGTACCGTTCGAGTCGGTGAACGTGGAGGTAACAGTGTATGGCTCTTCAGTACCGGAGGTGATGGTGGTGGTGTCCAATGATGGAGTTGGATCAACGACAACGACCTTTGTGGCGGTTGGAGTACCGTTAGAAT